>OX421962.1:75288734-76026734 GCA_949128115.1 Anaspis maculata
TCGATTTCAACAAAGATAGATATAATCAATTTCACGACTTTCTGCATTGGAGCATCAAGCTATGGAAAAATTGTGTTGTGTGGGTACGATGATGCGATGAAAAGGCGATGCCAGCCAGTTTTCCACAAGTGCAATTTTTAATGTGACACCTTGTCACCGTGTCGAGCTTTCATGTACGCGAAAGTGGAAATATTTGAGCATATGCCAGGAATCGTAAGAATAAGGGACATTGTCTTTACTGGTTGGTGGGTCTCCACCAAAATTGTTGGGTTTTTGGCGGCTACTAATGAATTATGTCGAAGATCGGCAAGATACTACTCGGATGAAAGCCTCACCGCCCAAAAGGCTACATGGCTACATTTTCTGATGCCATTCACTGGAGTAATGAGTACTACCTAGGTACCTACTCTAGCTCTAGCTCTACCTATCATACCTACTGCAACAGCAAGCAAGGTATGAAGACACATGCTGGCAGACAACAGACAACACAGTGTACCTACCTACTCATGTCCAAATTGTCTCGTCTCCGTACAGTTCAACTCCATAAATTATTGTCCTACTATCCATATCGTCCAACTTAAGAATAAGTTCCCTCTTGGGCAATGGGTTTTCCTTTTGAGATTCCATTTCTTCACGGCATCACGGACTTTCGGCATACTTTTCTCAGTGGCCCGCAAAAACCAAATAGCCTTGGCGAAGACTCATCAACCAGTGGAAACAATGTCCCCTATCGTTCACACTGCAATTCACTCAAAGGAAACCAACAATTCCTCGCATATTCTCGAGAATTTCCACTTTCGCGTACATGATTCCCCGAGACGGTGTCAATGTCACATTGAAAATTTCACTTGAAGACAGCTAGCTGCCAACAAGTCGTCAACGTGCCATTCGTACCAACGCAACCAATTTTTTCCATAGCTTGCTCTAATGCAGAAAGCCGCACACTAAAAATTTTTCTAGTTGATTTCAGCTAGATATGCCTAGTTTCAGCGATTCCACCTAGTTTTCTAGTTATTATGACTGCATTTCGATTAGAGTCCAAGATGTTACCGGTAGATGGACTAGATTTGAATATTTTGTTCTAGTTAAGAGATAAAGTGGCTAGATATCCAGTTGAATTCAAAGGATCAGGTCATTTGCTTTTGCTAACAAACTAGATTTCAATCGATTTGGCTAGATTACAGTAGTTTTAAAGGGATTCCAGTTGATGCTGCATCTGCGCACAAAGTGAGACATATAAATAGAAGATTAGTCGATTTCATTGTTTACGTGGCACAGTTCACACTCCGTTTTGTCCATGTTTTTGGTATTTCGGCTAACTTTGTTGCAATATCAATGTTTGGTGGAAATATCTCATTAAACCATCAGTGCTCCTGCTCCCAATATTTATCACTATACGTGTTACTTGAGTGATATCCATGTTTTAAACAAACAAACAGACAACGGGCATCACAACTGATCAGATATTCCTTTGCATGTAAGTATTAAGTGACAAAACTTCGATGGACCTTTTTATAAGTTAATTTTTTGGGCGCTTTGGTTCAGCGCTGGATATACTCTGTGGATTGCATACCCAGGCAAGCCCAAAAAAGGAGGAGGGCTCCAAATCGCAGATTCACGTTACCCACGACTTTCGGATTTTGATGACGAAAAAATTGTATGTGACACACATCCTAATTATATTATTGGCACTTGAATGATTTTGATATAGATTGAGGTAGATTTTGAACACCTAGACATTTCTAGAGCTATTGATTTTGAATTCTGCATATTACTTTATTGATTGAATTGTTTGGAAAAGAATATACATAGCTATTTTCATTTCAGAACATTTGCGAGCTTGTTGTCAGTTGCTGCCAAATGGACAGCCGAACATCGACAGGAATGTGTTAATTATCATAGCTAAGTACTCTGTATTGCCTATAAAATTATTCAGGAATATAATACTATGTAAATCTATGTATTTGGTTTAATTCCCCATCTTTTTTCCTTGGGGTTCAACTAGAAAATGTAGTAAAGGGGTAACTAGATTTCCTGAATCTCCACTAGATTTCATTTAGAACAACTAGAAAAGTTCAGCTGGAGCTTTATGGATGAACTAGATTTCCTAGTGAAATTCTACGTATTTTCAGTTCGAATAACATTGTGCTCTTTTAAAACACTCCACTAGATATCTAGTTTGAAATTTTCAACTAGATTTTCAACTGGAAAATCTAGGAGTTACACTCTAGTTAGTTTTCGAATGAAATCCAGTTGAAAAAGTTTTAGTGTGCGTGAAATTGATTATAGATAGATATTTTATTAGTTCTTGATAATAAAAGTTCTTCGGCTGTCGACAAAAATATGGACGTAAATACAAGCAAGTAAATAAGTAAGTAAATAGATAAATTAATTAATTCAACATGCATATTCAGCAATAGCATGTTATTTTTTTTTTGTGTTACACTTTGTTTGAATTTGTGCGCAATGTGTTTGTTCACTCGTTATTATGAGTATTTTAATATTTTTTCTTGTCCTTTATATAGCATTTTGTTTTGTTCTTGAACAATATAGCCTATCAAGTTCTACCGGCCCGGGCTGAGCCCGGTCTTAAGTGAAACCGTCGCAGTGAAAACTGTTAATGTGTGCTATTTTGGAAAGTGGTATATCCCTCTCAAACTGTACAATTCAAGTACCTAACTACCACGCACAGTATCTAAACTAGAAGTAAGTAGGTACCTACCACACTGTCTGGTATATGGTGTTATTTATTTTGGTGTATGTTTATGGTCGCAATCGGCCGATCGCGGCCTGAATCGCAGCCCACTAGAATCATGTAGAAATCAGACAGCCTATACAAACAACGCACTAGATTACTAGAGCTACAAGGATGATAATCACTCATCTATTTTCCACTGTCAAGGGCAACCGAATAAAATTGATGTAAACAACAAAATCTGACGGCTGTCCGCACTTCGAACCTTTTTTGCAATAATCGGACAAATTCCACTTGATGTGCTTGAGATTTTCTCAGATAATTTTGGCTAAGGGTTTCCCTCGGGCTCTTTGTCCCTGGCCAAAATTATTGAGAGAATCCAAGCACTTGAGTGATATTACTTATAATTATCTACGATCGGTATTCGGTATGCTGGTTTTGATGAGCTGCATGGTTAGAGCATGCAGTCATATGTCATATTCCAGCGCAACGTAGATGCAATAAGGAGTAGGTAGGTACTGGAAATTACGGCACCTATTCATCTCTGTTGGTAACTTGAACGTTAATGAGAAAAATCGCAATATTTTGCAAACATGCACAACCTCATTAATTTCCAAGCGTAAATTCTCAGCATGCCGGAGAAAAATTCTATTTTCAACAGAACGGAAAGAGGGTGGTGAACTGCAAATCGAGAATATTGAACTGTCACGTCGGGACCATAATTTCCACCCGTAATTACTAATCACAACAAACTGTCTAATTAAATCCAGCGAATAAATAAACTTGCCGCTATGCACAGGAAGGACGCGGACGGCAAGACGAACACCAGGACTGGGCAGAGAGAACAATTACGGATTGTTTTTTCTTCCGGCGGCGCAGCGCGATTCCGAATTCTGGGTGCAAAATGCCGTTCGGATCGGGCGGTTTGTAGTCGCATTAAGCTCTGCAATAATTTAAGGGTGTATGGTGTGGGAAATTAAGAATAATAGAAACTAGGCGGGCGCAAAATGGTACAAAGTACGCTGTAAAGAATCTAAATAGCTCGCGGGCAAGATGGATGGCATGGAAAATCACTACACTGGTCGCCCCTTACGAGATACAATAAATTCAGAATTGGGATTTGATCACGGACGTAAGTCGGATCGGCGTTGTTGCGATGAAATGGCGCGGACGAGACCGCAGAGCAGCTAGCAGTCCTCGGGATGGATGTCTTTTCTTGTACGCAGCGAGAGCGAGATGCCGTAATGGGAAGTAATGAGTCGTGCACTCTCTCTCTGCCCACCGCTTGCCTCTGCCACCAGGCCACCACCCAGCCACGCCGCTGCCACCCGGCAGTACCCCGACGGAACGTTTACTTGCGGCAAATTTGGGGAATAGAATTAGTTTTGAAATTTCTTGGTCCCCGGCCTTTCCAGCCTGCCCTCCAACTAATGTCTCTCTCTCCTCGCACCATTTTGATGGAAGCTGCCGGCTGGAGGCTGCATGGCCGCCCACTTGTGCCGTTCATCACTCAAGCACCGCACCACACCACCGCCACCAGCCACCAGCCAGCAGCAACGAAATTTGAGCACATCAGAACCAACCATCACCCTTCACAAACGGCGACGGCGAGCAGTAGTAGGTACTTTGTGTTGTCATTGAGGTCAGTCAGCATTATTGAATGTGTGATCCAAATTGAATCTGATCAGATCTTCTGTGTATGGTGAGGCTTGATGGAGACATCATTCAATTGGAATTTGCCGGCCCGCCGGAGGAATTGACGATGTTTGAGCATGCATAATAATACACAGGCGACTGATTATGTACCTACCAACATTAGGCGTAGACCACGACGTCAGCGTGTGCCTACCAAAACTAATTTGAATGTTGTAGAACAATGCGAAATTGTGACTATTCCCTTGAAGGCCAAGAAGGTGGAAGTTGCTGTCTTAATTGAGCTCTTCGTAAGTCGGTAACTGCCACATAGGAACTCCAAGGAGCACCAATCAAACTGTGCTCAATCCAACTTGAGAACAAAACTGGGACTGCTCTTCGAGAATCGAGAAACAATCTCATGTTATGTTGTGTCCCCATCAGCGATTCAGCGGCTTATTGTTATTTTTCTCTCTCAGGTCGAACTGTAGCTCAATGAATGTAGTATGGGGGCATAGGTCGTGCCGTGTGCAGCTTCGTAAAGATATATAGAGCTATGTCTTGGTCGATTCCAGGGGGATAAAGGACCATGAAAAATTATGGTGGAATATTCGTATCTACTGCAGGCAAATATGGTGGAGGCGCCAAAATGGGCTTCATCTGGTAATAAGAAACTGTAGCTCGTTTGTTTTCCAACGGATTTCAACATCTGGAACGTCATTTTGTAGACAAAAAAATTCTTCTCTTATTTCATACCTAAATTTACAAACGTCATTTCGTGAAACTGTCAAAACTGTATTTATAAGACATGCTAAATTCCGCCCTTTTTCGAAGTTTATCCGATATTTTTGAAACCTGGCAATATCATAGATCTTGAAATGCTCTTTCCGAATTTTAACTTTTCCACATCGTATCTTTGCCGTTTTGGCCGCCATATTGGAAAGATGGCGCCTAAAAAACAGTTTTTTGTCAATATCTTGAATTCAACTGACTCAAGACTAAAATGTGTGTATGCGGAGGAAAGCCCATTCCAATCTCTACAATTTGACATATCAGTCATTCATGTGCGATTTACGATTCTTGAGTTAGAGCTTTCAGAACTTCCGGAAGCATCAACTTTCGGCATTCAATCAGCATGTTAAATTGATACCACCGTCATGTAGTAGGCAAATAAACCATCAATAGCTCTTGGCCATTAACCAGTAGATAATAAAAAATTAGAAAATAGATCATGATGATGTTATTTGTGTAATTACAGGGTGAACTGTGAAAGCAAACTGACTTTAGAAAGAAATAAAGGTAATATAGCATTTGAAGGATATCAGACACATTCGAAACACATTAATATGATGAAATTTGGGGTCAACATTCAAAATATTCACTTTTCCACTCCGTATCTTTGCCGTAATGGCCATAATTTTGAAAAAATGGCGCCCAAAAAGACATTTTTGATTTTTGTTTTGGAAAATCAGTTATAAAATTTCAGAATTCATATGAAAAGTGAAGGTCTATTAAATTCTCTATAATTTGACATCTGAATCACTCATGTGCGACTTACGGTTCTCAAGCTATACCTTCTCAAAGTCAATTTTCCCTTAGAGTTCACCCTGTAGTTGCATAGCAACCGTTACCATGATTGATTTTCTGGATATCAATGGTCTGTGGCTGACAATTTATTATTATTTATGGTTAATTTGACTGCCACGCGAAGCTAAGCTCAACTTGACATGCTGATTGGATGACAAAAGTTGATGCTTCAGGGAGCTCTAGAAGCCATAACCCAAGAACCGGAAATAGCACGTACACGAGTAAGGTGTCAAATTGTAGAGAATTGAATAAGCTTCCATTCGCATACAAACGCTTCCACCTCACATTGACTGAGATGAAGATATTGACAAAAAACTGTTTTTTTGACGCCATCTTTCCAATATGGCGGCCAAAACGGCAAATATACGAAGTGGAAAAGTGGAAATTCGGAAAAGGCATCTCAGGATCTATAATACTGCCAAGTTTCAAAAATATCAGATAACCTTGAAAATAGGCCGGAATTTAGCATATCTTATGAAGACAATTTTGACAGTTTCCCGAAATGAAGTTTGTAAATTTATGCATGAAATAAGAAGAGATTTTTTTTGTCTACAAAATGATGTTCCAGATGTTGAAATCCGTTGAAAAACAAACGAGCTACAGCCAGTTTCTTATTATCAGATGAAGCCCATTTTGGCGCCTCCACCATATTTGCCTGCAGTAGATGTCAATATTCCACCATAATTTTTCATGGTCCTTGATCGTATACAAGAATCGATTAGGACATATCCCTATATATCTTCACGAAGCTGCACACGGCCAAGCCTTTTTTGACCCTATGCCCCCAGACTAATGTGTAATGGTTTATCATCAGCTTCGGTTTACAATATGGACACTTTTAGATACCTGATACATACCGATGAAATCGGCGTTGAAAGGAAGCATTCTATTAAACCGCTCTTCGACCAACAGCAACAGTCTATAGCTACTAAAAGGTAGACGGACGTCAATCGCGAAGTGTAATTTGTCAAACGTCAAACCTCGCAAGCTAGTCGTGCTTTAAAACCAGTAGTGTGACAATACTACGTTATATGGAACATGAAACTCATACAATTACTACGTTTCCATGGAGAATTGAAATCGATTTGAAAACGGTATCGGGATTGAAAACTGCATGTAAACGCTTGCAACATCGTATTCAAATCGATTTGAGTCTCAAGGTCGATTTGGCAAATTCTGGGATCGTATCGGGATCGGATCGAAATAATACTCATGGAAACCCAATCGGATTGGATCGAAACATCAACAAACAGAAACTGATACATAGCAATGAGTAAAACCGCTGTTCTGGTCGCATCGAGGGTCGCATTCATACTTGCACCTGTTGTCTGCACTTCTGCCTTCTGCACACTTGCAGTTTGCAGAGTACTTGCATTTTCTCTGATACATTAGGTTGGGATAGTTTTAGGTTAGGGTCTGACTTACATGACAGATATGTAAACAGAATTCAAATCGATTTGAATACCAAGTTCGACCCACTCATGTGAACACTACCGTATTCAATCCCGATACCGTTTTCAAATCGATTTCAATTCTCCATGGAAACGTAGTAAATAATATGCTATTACATAACTAGCTCTAGTGTTTGGTAGTAGCCACCTCCGAAAGTTTCAGCTACAAAAAATAGGAACTTCTCAGGAGCCTTTATAAAAAGACTTCGCAGCTTTTCACTTTGCAAGACTGTTCCTGTTCAAAATCGGCTCGATATTTATCTCAAGTGCTTATTGAGATCCTAGTCTTTTTTGAGCGAATAACTTTTTGTAACCGGTTGGTTACTAGCGGTTGACATTAGATTGACAGATACTGTCATTTTTTTGACATCTGACATTCCTCGCTAAAACGTTGCGGTTATAACTTTGGTTATCAGCATTTGGCGGGAAAACAGTCAATTTAACTGATGGAGAAAATTCTGCGGTACTACTTGGCGGTACCGGCAAGGGAATAAAAACCTAATTTCCTGGAAACTTTTTGTTTTTATCTGGAATATTGTTATCTTAATCCAAAACCCCTAATAAATCTAAGTTACGGCTAAAAAAAATTTAAAAACTCCAACTTTGAAGGGTGATATATCGGTAATGACGCTACAATTAAAAAAACGGCATAAATGACACTTTTACGCAACGAGAATCCCCCTTGCGTTGCTTAAGTTTGTAACACCAGTTTGGAAACGCCCTGTATAATCCGTTCAAAACTTGATTCATAGATCATAGGGGTTAACCATAGGCGGCCGTCGGACATCTGGAATACCCGATGTTCTTGTGGATCCATCGCAGAGGAGTCCATTGTATTCGATTCTTCTTTCCTCGTCGCCAAGTCAAGCTTTTGAGGTTAGGTTAAGTACGTCTGACGTTTGGAAATTCTGGACCGCTGCTTCTTTCAAATTCAAATCTGTTGCCGCCACAATTTGTCCCCCCACCATAACAATAACCAGACCCATGATCAGGTTATGAAATGTATAACCGGTGATGATATCAAAATGGCGGCACTTCCTTTACCGCTTATAACCAATCCTCTCTCAAACGTTAAACCAAGTGTAACCGGTCATGAAAAGTTATTCGCTCGAAAAAGACTACTGACCAGTATCATACCTACCTTTCTACCTATGTATGAGAGACATGACAATATAATAACCCAGTGACTTTACGTGAAACGTGAAAGTGAAAGGAATAGCTTGGCTAGAATAAAAGCAATCTTTAAATTGTTCAACTATTACTTTTTCAATTGAATTACAGTTTGAAAACTTCCGGGAACACAACACTTCTTGTAAATTGCTGTTCGTCCTGTAGCAGCTGCCCAGCTGCCCAGAATGTGCCATGTAAAGTTGACGATGTTAACAAAGGTACAGGAAACACGATTATTTTTGTCCGTTTGGCCTTACACCCATAAGCGGCGTAGAGAGGGCGGTGGCGGCTGAAACTATTTTTCATGTGATCTCGAATGGGCAGCAAACTCGATAGTTTTTGTCCAGTGTCTTGAACTTTCTCGGTTTTGTTTCTTTTCCGTCGGGGGCGGCGTAAGAGGGCGGCCGCTGAAACTGTATGTTGAATGGACTGGAAACAATGTTTTTTCTCCTGTGGCTGTAACTTCTTTGATTCTGTTTTTTCGTTGGGGGCGGCATGTGAGGACGGCGTCGGTTGAAACCGTTTTTCCTGTGATTGCAAAAGGGCAGGGAACACGATTATTTTTGTCCCACGTCTCAAAAGGGCAGGAAACACGATTATTTTTGTCTCGTATCCCTAACTTCTGTGGTTATGTTTTCCCGTCGTGGGCGGCGTATCGGGGGCGGCGACTGAAACTATTTTTCCTGCGATGCCGAATGGACAGGAAACATGATAGTTTTTGTGCGGTGTCTGTAACTTCTGTGGTTCTGTTTTTTTTTGTCTGGGGCGGCGTATGGGAGGCGGCGGCGGCTGAAACTATTTTTGCTACAATGTCGAATGTGATAGTTTTTGTCCGGTTTCTGTAACCTCTATGGTTCTGTTTTTTTGTCGGGGGCGGCATATGGGAGGCGACGGCGGCAGAAACTATTATTTCTGTAATCTGTAATGGCGAAGGAGCAGAAAACACAATTATGTTTTTCCCAGTATTGAAACTTCTCTGATTCTGTATTGAAACACCCCTAACTCTTTAGCTTATGCGCCTGGATGGATAGGCGACCAAACATACTCCAGTTTAATTCAACTTATTTGGATTATAAATCACTTTTCCCGCTTTTCGGACTGCTTTGGCCGGTGATCGTCTAGTATCAGGACACCATCCTGTTGTGCATTCTTCTTGTGGTTCGAGGATAAAGCTCCTGGGCGTGTTGAGATTGAAATAACCTCTAGTTTGAACGCAGTAAGACACGAAAATTAGTTGTAACATAAAATCATTATATTGACTTCCATCTACAGGTCGAAGTGTTGAAATAAAGGCTCGTTCCTATACCTGATCCTACCTCAACGCTGGAAACTAGGATAGCTGAGTTTTCTAAGTGTTCCCTAGAAGATGAGTTTCCCCTAATGATTAGGGGAAGGGATTGGATATGGCCGGTGCCTTTGTGGAGAACTGACCTATTTTCACCTTGATTCTCCCTTGAAGCTTAGAAAAATATCGCGACCGCGAGTGTCTATAGCCGAAAATGTAAAACCCAAGTTCACCCTTCCAAAAACTTCGGAACCAATAGTGTACGCGAACAATTACTCAAGTCAAGGTACAGACTCTCCTGTGAAGACTCTTCAATTTAACCCCGTTCTGTTGTGTATGAAGTGGAACCCATTGTTGCTAAAAACCTACAAAGGTGCTCACCGACGAACTAACGCGTGAAGGCTTCGAAACAACTATGATTCCTTTTAAATAAATATCAGATTGCTAACCAACTATTGAGCCGAAACAATTCATTATAGGTACAAGTTTAGTGAATCGTCGCGTCGTCGAATGTTCATGTCATTATACGAACAGCTTCTAATAGATCTTCCATCCCACGATTAAACAATCTCTATCATCTTCAGGGGAATACTGCAACAAATTCATCAGTTAAGCGATACCAAATCGGACGTCCCTCTAGGTGAAACTCCTCTCCAAACATTCGTCTCGAGAAATCTCAAATCACCCACCCAGCACTCCCAGCAGTGCGAGTGCGAGTGTATCATTTCCTGCACCTGCACACATACGTTGCCAAGGCGCCCCGAGTCCCGACGGATTCTCCACGAAAGCATGACCCGACCGCGTGACGGACAAATGTGGACTTTTCTTATGTATATACTAACACGAATACTAACACGGGAAATGCGCGTTACTACTGCTAAAGGTGATGAAAGCTGGAATATCGCATTCACCGTTGAGGTATGTAATATACTGCCTTCCAAAAAAAGTGCAACACCATGAAGCCGTGGATCAATTTTATTCAAATTTTCGCAAAACATGTGTTTTAACAATAGAAACAAACGATTAGATTCTGGAAATCGTAATACAAGGAACTTCAGAAAAAATTAATAATGTCTCGCTCCTCCACGATTTGCCCGACACTCATTAACCCTACGAGGCATGCTTCCAATCAAGTAGTCGATTGCCGCTTGTGACAAGCCATCCCATGCCTCTTGCAAGGCCATACGGAGATCTTCCAAGTTGTTGGGAGGATGGCGTAATTGCCCCACCTTTCTTCCCATCATATCCCACACGTGTTCGATGGGCGACAAATCAGGAGAGCAAGCAGGCCATGGAAGCACGTCAACGTGTGCATCTTCCAGGAACTGCATTGAAGCTCTTGCCGTATGAGGACGTGCATTGTCTTGCTGGAAAATAGGGTTGTTGAGCCCCTGAAGGTATGGAAGGCAAACGGGTTTCAGCACACTCGCGATGTAAGATGCAGCTGTCATAGTGCCCTCAATGAACACCAATGGTGACCTGCTTCCATGGCATATTGCTCCCCAAACCATCAATCCGGGTGTACGGGCAGTGTGTCGCTCGGCAAAAAATTCGAGACTATGCCGTTCCCCACGAAAGCGCCTCACCCTCCCCCGGCCGTCATGAGCCCAAAGACAAAAGCGGGACTCGTCACTGAAGACCGCCCGATGCCATTCTTGGACCCAGTTTCTGCGCTCATTGCACCACTCCAATCTTCTGGCCCGGTGAACAGGAGTGAGGGGAAGGGTTAACAGCGGACGATAAGAACTTAGCCCAAAAGACCTAATTCTTCTATAGACCGTGCTCATTGAGATTGGGCGTCCTATAGCTGCAACCCACTCGTTTCCGACTGCTCGGGTTGTCGTAAATCGGTCTCTTACAGCCGCAACTCGAAGACGTTGATCTTGACGTACCGTGGAGGCTCTACGACGACCAGATCCATTCCGTCGCCGATAATTGGCCTCCTCGTTCCATCTCTGCCACCATCTCATCACAGTCGAAGCATTGCAACCAACAAGTCTTGCAATTCTTCGATACGAAATCCCCTCATTTTTTAAGCCAATAATCTGTCCCTTCTGGAACTCGGTTAAATGATGGTACTGTCGAGGTTGACGGGCTCTTGGCATTTCAGGACTCTTGGGGTTCACTATTGAAACTTATTGCAAAAAATGTGGTTTGTTACAACCAGGAAAAACGAAAAACAATTTCTTGTGTTTTACGGTTACCAAGGGGAAAAACAAAACAACTACAGCGCCTAGATATCCAGAATGTTAATCATTTGTTAGTGTAGATGAAATACTTGTTTTGTGAAAATTTGATCAAAATCAGCCAACGGCATCGAGGTGTTGCACTTTTTTTGGAAGGCAGTATATGTATACAATTTTAACCACAAAACCTAATAAACTGATAATAATAATTGGCAAAATCAAATAATGGGTAATTCTTGAACAGAACTTTCAACGGAGTAGGCATTGACGCATTATGACATTTAGGCGTTATTGTATCAACTCGTGATATTGATATACCCAATCAATTTCACGGTTTTTTCATTGAGAGTGCTATGGAAAAAAGGGTTCTGTTGGCACGAATGGTACGATGCGACTTACATTTTTATTTTCGCTGATAGATATATATGTATTATGTGACAGCTGCGACCGTCATTGTCATCGCGACGCGATGCACCCGCAAGTGAAAGTTTTCGAGACTGCGCAGCGAAAGTGAATAAAAGTAAGCCCTCTACAGTGGAAGTTGATGTGGTCACTGGCTTCTCGTTGACGCTGTCAGGTGGCCACTGAAGAGAATGATTGATGACCAAGTGGCCAAACGCGACAGTACTATGTAAAATACAGCAAAATGCCCACTGTCCAGTGACCCCTGTGAGGTTGATAAAACTCCTCTGAATGGACTATAATTTATGGAGTTGGATTGCGCGAGGCGAGACGCGCGTGAGTGAGTGCATTGTGTTGGAATCTTGTTCATTTCCTACATGTATCATTTCCTCATCGAATGCTTGCACTTCAAGTAGGTATAAGATAGAGTAGGAAGGAAGTACTCACTACTCAGTGATTCACATTCCATTCTTTTTAGTAAAGCCACGTCGTTTGACCGATGATTAATCATTTTTCTGAGTGACCACCAATCACCTGGCAGCGTCAGCGAGGAGCCGCCGACCATGCTAGAGACGATCTCTCTTGTCTAACACAGCAACGTCTGCTCAGTTTCTCTACTTTCTCTGCGCAGTCTCAGAAACTTCCACTTTCGGGGGCATCGCGTCGCGATATGACGCTGACAACAACTGTCAAATTATATATACATAACACATCTATCAAGGCATTAAAATCTAGCTAGCATTATGAAATTCTTGCTAACACAACACATTTTCCCATAGCTTGCTCTAATAAAGAAAGCCGTGAAATTGGTTATAGTATGTTCACCTGAACCGTGATTCTAATCGGCTGTGAGATTTTGTTTTCAAGTTTCCAAATCTGAAATATAGAAAATCCCCAAAACTTTGCGGTTGGCTGCTCTGGCTTCGTTTAGCGTTCGTCGTTCGGACCACTTTTGGAACGCATTTTTCACGTATATCCTCTGCAGATAGACGGAATATTTTTACGGGACGTGATGTCCGACGCTTGTTTCCATTATATTGGAAAATGTAGTAATTTTTCGACCTGTTCTTAATTTTCGGCAATGAACAAATAAATCAAAGCAGCTTTGACATTTGACAGGTGTCAAAAATTATTCTAACCTCTCGAAGCCGGTTCAACTTTAAGTTGATTCAAACTAAAAAAGTACTAAGCTTTCGTTAAAAAAAAGGAGTCCCATGGAATCATCAATCCTTCCACCTCTTGCAGTCGAAAAGACACGACGAATCATGAAGAACTATTGGCAAGACAAGGAACATCCCAGCAGGCCTGCAGTTGCAGCAGGATCTACGTATAAAAAGTTAATTAAACCGAATTTCAAAAAACCCAGCCGCTCAAAGTTGCGTATTGGATCGAAATTCATATGAGTACCTTCAGTTTGTAATTTGCTTCCGTTTTGGAGCTTGGCGAAACGAGTTTTTGTCGGCCTTGAATGGCCGCTGTCAAGATGACTTAAATTGAAGGCGGCCCCGTGAGGTTTTGGTGTCTAATGATGGTAATACAGCTCTGCGCCCCTCTAGTGACATTTCCACGTATGACAAGGTCAGTTTTCCAAGATTTTAATATCAATTTGATAAAAAATATAACTTTACTTCCAGAGAAGTCAATTTCACACCAGGTAAAAAGGCGGCAAGCCTACAATGCTGAAGGAGAAAATTTGCCCAGTCAACTAGAGTCACACTACAAGTGAACCTGCCATATTAGTTAGTAAGTATTTTCAATTTTAAAATCGAAATGCAATTAACCCGCCCAAAATGCGAGAGGCGGCGGCAAAAGCCGAGCAAACATTTTGAATCATAGTGAATTGGTGAAAAATAAGAAAGTCTTCGACGCTTCATGAACATCCAAACACACCCTGTTTATCAGTGCCTGTGTACTACTAAAATCACGTCACTTATTGATTAATTGCACTAAGATAACGTTTTCATTAGGTTCGCTGATCTACTCGTTTACTGTCGCTGTGAATTTAAATCTCATGTCAATCGTCTCATCTGGGGAAGGATTTTCGAGTTATTCGAATGGTTTTTCGTATACCTACGAATCTCCTTGGTTTCGTGTGCATTTGGGCTGCCGGAAAGGAGAATTTGCATACGAAAACTTTTTGAACACGTTCAAGAATCGCACCCCTGTGCTTATACAATACTCCGATTGTTACCTTCGGGAACATTCCACACGTTCTCCGGCATATTCCAGCATTACCACCCACCAGTCGAGATTCGCAGTTCTCAAAACGTCCATCAGATTCGCCGCCCATGTCTAGATCCCCGATCGCGGCAGCGGCGCCTCCGCCCATGGTGCAGTTGTGTCTTACTCACACATTGGGGTCTACAGTCTGTGCGAACGATCTAGAAGCATCGTCGCGTTTACTTTCGAACGTATTGGAATCGCACGAGCCTCGCAACTCTTAACTGTTACCTAGAACATAATGCTCGACTATAGGCTAGATTATAGGCTCAACAATGATCAAATAAGTATTCGCGGTAGCCAGTTCTGGAAAAAAAACTGAAGTCTGGCACTGGGTATAAATTAAACTTCTCGGACTACTAGCTACTTGTTGTCGACAAAGACGACGGACCTCATGGATATTTGAGTCACATCTATTTGGGAACTTCAAGGGGTATCAACTGAAGTTCACAATAAGCGTGCAGACTGTGGGGTGTTGCTATGTCAGAAATAAGAATCTCGGGTCCTGTACAAAATAATAAAAAATACCGAGAACGAACGCCCAAGTCCATAGCATTCCAAACAACACATAAGTACTACTTAAGTTGAGCGGAAGTTATATTGTTTGATAATATCCGGAATAAAAATCTAGAACGCAAGGTAGGCAGCACACCATCTACGCCAGCCGAACCAAATGACCTTCTATCCACAGGGCTGCTGCTATAACGCTGCTGGAAAATTCGTTTAATTTACGGTCAGTGCGAATCGTCCCCCGGTTTCCATTTTCCGGCAAACATTTGCTTGTGGACGAAGCAATTTAAGTTGTGTTAATTTTGAGACGACGGCAATCTAACATGCAATAACTGCGAGTAACCCGTGAGTTGTCCGGTTACACTTCTTGCACAGAAAACCCCAAATGCATTGTGTTTGCTCTCCGAGTCTTGATATAAGTCTAACCGCACCAACAACGCAATTAACAGGATGTTGTATACCACGCTTAGAATATATTTCAGCGTTACATAATGTAGACGGAAATGCTCAGCAGCAGAGAACAAAGCTCGGCCATGAAGGTGAAGCAGTGTAACTGGGGCTCTGGCGGCTCCGGCTGCCTTGGTGCGCTTCGTGCAAAAGACGAGTGGGGAATTTCTACAGCGATCTACAACATAGGATGAGAGAAATCAAATTTGCAAAGCCGGGAACGTGACGTTGGAATGGGTGAGGCGTTATCTGACAGGCGGCAATCTTCAAAACTGCAGGTAAACAACATCATACCATCAAGTGTGTTATCTATACATGGTGTGGCATTTAGCAGCTCTAACGCGCTGGAATATTTATGCGATCTTTGATAGCCATGTAAATCGCCCTAACCGACCGACGAATTCGCAAATGATCTTTTAAACTACGATCGCGTCTCGCGCTCACGCTATGCTGGAAGTCGTTTGGCTCACCTCCGACTTAATTTCGAATTAAAATTGAATAATTCAACCATGTAGGCAATCAATATTTTGACGCGCATATCATTCAGCTAGTTGGAACAGACTGCAAAGCGCAGTCTATAAAGATAACACCAACATGGTTAGTTTTGCAGGTAGGAGGTAGGAATAGAGCATCCATGCATATAAAATATTTAAATATACTGACAGCCAAAATTAAAGGGACACTTTTTCGGGGTTTCCGGACAGGGAAACCACTGGGCAGATTTCTTCTAAATGTTTCATGAGGAATGAACGAAGGTATTCTACAAGCCCCCAAACTCACGGGTTTGTGGACCTCAACATTGCAGGGTGACCTGACTGCGATTGTAGCATGTACCAAAATCGTTTCTGCAAAATTTTCAATTGAATTCATGAGAATGTTGTGCATAGCCACGGGAAGTTGAATTACACCCCAACAGGTTTGAATCAACTGCTTGCACTTGACGAAGTCCTCTTAGATAGAAATTTCGCTGAT
This sequence comes from Anaspis maculata, assembly GCA_949128115.1. Taxonomy (NCBI): domain Eukaryota; kingdom Metazoa; phylum Arthropoda; class Insecta; order Coleoptera; family Scraptiidae; genus Anaspis; species Anaspis maculata. The sequence continues at coordinate 75,305,292 of OX421962.1, forward strand.
CTTATAACTTACTGTCAGGATACAGTTCTTTGTTCTGAATCTTGAGGTAATAACAGCTCTATGATAATCAAAGATGATTCGGGTCTGCTACAAATGAATTTTTCTCATCACGAAAAAGGTCGCTGACCTATGGATTACTATAAACCTTCCCAAGTCTATAATGCAACCTCCTGGTCTGATTCATCATGTTAGGTGGAAAAACAGCAGGACAGCTCAGGTTGCCCAAGCTGAATCTCGCATCCCACTTCATTATTTTCTTAATAAAAGCCATTATTATTATTATCTTCTTCTGTGTTCATCACTGCAATGTACACCATTTGACGTTATTCAAAAACACATTTATTGATGGTGGGAACTCGTTTGTAGCTTTGGTAACCATCAGATTCATCTTTTGAGCTTCAAGTCCCCAGCGAGCCTATAGCCCCATTTTACTACCTCATAGATGAGTGGTAACGAGACAAGTTTTTTTCGTAATCAGAGTGGCATACGTAACTGATGATTTTAAAACGTTCAGTCACATTGTCAAAAGCCCAATAAGTTATCTTCTTGTATTCGAAATGCTCATTCTTACAAATTTCGAACATCAATTTCAGCTCGGCGTCCGTCTGATAACTCTGATAAGACCAGTTGCTAAGGTATTCAAGTGGGTAAGATAAGATAATGTTTATTCCCGATGACCATTTTTACAATAGTGTGGGAAGTTTGTCAATGTTTAGTTTGTCCAACAAACATCAGTTTTAAATCCAAGGACAAAACACTAGATCTATATGTACACCAACTTAAGATTGAAATAACAATACTTGTCACAAAATTACAGCAATAACAAAATGTGCAATATGTACCTCACAAATACTAACTTCAGAGCAAACAGAAATCAAAAATTCTTGCAGCTTATATCAAAAACTCATCCACTGGGTAGAAACAACCATATCAACACATTTTTTTCACATTTTGTCCCAAAAGGTTACCAAAGGTACAAACGAATCCCAAGCAAATACCACCAAGCAAAAATATACCACCACTAATATACCGGCAAAAAAATACCAGTCAAGAATATACCAGGCCACAAATATACCAACTAAAAATATACCAACTAAAAATATACCAACTAAAAATATACCAGCCAAAAACATACCACGACAATCAAATACCATGCCATAAATATACCAAGCCAAAAATATACCATGCCTACAATTTACCACGCCATAAATACACCACGCAAAAATATGCCATGCCTTTAAAAATATACTAACCAAAAATATTATATCATATACCACGCAGTGATTCATCTTTGCGAATGCATCTTTGCTGTCGGGTGAAAGATAACGCATAACCGTCGGTGCTGCCGCACTGTCCAAACTGAAGGACTACCAGTTTTTGCAATCAAAATATGGAGTAAAAAATTGATGTCAAGAATAAGCATAAGAATAAGATAAGCAAGAATACCTACCTGATGATTGTATGAAACTTATACCCTTAATTTCAAGAATCGTTATTCAACAATAATTATGGTTCCCATGTTTTTTTTCCAAAAAGTTGTCGAATCAAAAATCGGTGGTAGGATAGGAGATCACCGCCCCTTAGGCGTACCTGACGAGGTCCATGTACACAGCTTTCTCATGTCCAAGAGTGGTTGTCGAATCAAAAACCGGCTGTAGGGCCGGAGGTAGTATGTCTTATCTGGAATACACTGTACTTGTGTAACTTTATTACATTATAATGCAATTCTTCGTTAATTCTTTATATTACCACGTTAAACTAATTGACTAATTAGTCACAATTGTGGATAAAACAAGTTTGGTATATAATTTGCCGATCCCCAATTCAACGACGCACCCTTATGAACCCTACCTGAACTCTGCCTTGAAACTTGTTCGTGTCAAAGCTGTCTTTTGCTCAAATGGCCATAGTTTACTGTAGGAAACTATGGCAGAAATAGTGTCAAATCTTCGGGCACTATTTCTGGCGTGGCATATTTTTGCATGGTGTATTTTTATGGCGTGGTATATTTTTCACCTGGTATATTCTTGGCTGGGTATATTTTTGGTTTAGTATATTTTTGGCTTGGTATCTTGTTGGCTTGGTATATTTTTGCCGTGGTATATTTTTGGCTTGGTATATTCTTGTCTGGGTATTTTTTTTGCTGATATATTTTTTGGTGGTATATTTGTGGTCTGGTATATCCTTGGTATGGTATATTTTCGACTGGTATATTTTCGCCGGTATATTTTTGGCTGGTAGAATCTGGCGCCACACAGATCAAGGAGGTTGCAGAAGACTTGAGAAGGTTTTTAGTAATCCATAGGTCAGCGACCTCCGAGGCGACCTCTTTCGTGATAAAAAAGTTCATTTGTAGCAGGCCCGAACCACCTTTGATTTTCCCATGATTTAGAACAAAGAACTGTATCCTGACAGTAAGTGAGCAGATTAGCAAAATTTCGATGTAAGAGGACTTCGTCAAGTACCAGCAGTTGATTCAAACTTATTGGACTGTAATTCAACTTTCCGTGGCTATACAACAATCTTATGAATTCATTTGAAAATTTTGCAGAAACGATTTTGGCACGTTGCTACATTCTCAGTTAGGTCACCCTCTAATGTTGAGGTTCACAAACCCGTGAGTTTGAGGACTTGTAGAATACCCTTCGAGCTTTCAGCATGAAAAATTTGGAAGAAATCTGCCGAGTGGTTTTTCTGTAGAAAAACTCCAAAAAAGCGCCTCTTCAATTTTGGACGGGTTCGAATATAATTGAGACGATCGTTTTAAAACACACTGTTTATCACTGCGTACTACAATAAATACACGCCAACAATTATCTACTTGGAATTATCGGGTATAATACCACGAGTGCAATGAAAATTACCGATAATTCTGAAAAATGCGTGTTGCCTGAAAACTGCATGAGTTTGTTTTCTCTGTTGCAAGCTAAAAGAGCCCGACCCCGCAGGGGGAGGGCTCTTCTTTCGAACAACAGAAGAAAACAAACGAATGCGGTTTTCTTATGGCAACACGCATTTTCAGAATTATCTGGTTCATTTTCATTGCAAGAGTGGTATTCGAAAGAATATTTCCCGAATCATTCTACAAATTATTCACATATTATTTCACACGACAATAAAATTGATGATACATGGATAGCCACCTAACTGTACTGAGCCGCAGAACAGAAAAGAGAACCAGAGGCTGACGTAAAAAGTGTGAAATCATTATGACTGCGCAATCCCAAATCGTTTCAATTTCTTGCACATTCCTCTGGGTCCTTGAGTACTCGCTTGAGCATGAGCATCCCCATACAGTGTCCAGAGTCCAACGCTAACACTGGGCACGCATCATGCTTGTTTGACAGTAGGTGTTTAAACAATGACATATCGATTGAATTATCTATATGGTCTTTCGGATTATCGCTTATTAATCCTCAAAATTTCTTTCCGAATTATCGCATTTTTGACGTATGAGTGAAATATTCGCTGTGATCATCGCTCGCTGTCTTTTCCAGTTCAATACTGACTGTCGCGCTGTTGAACGGTGATTTTATATGCCACCGATTGGCGTTCCCGAGCTTTTTATCATTTTCTAGCAATTTCCATAGTGGCCCGGCATATACGATTTCTAGACCACTCCTGAATAATCACACACATTACCCGTATAATTCTGCCGTGCTCTAGAATCGGCGCCTCCGCCAAAATGGACGGATGTTTCTCGATCGAGCGTTGGAGTCTCCATGTATTTCAATGCCATCGAGTTTACTCTAGAAATGTCCAGAGCTCCGCGCATTTGTACACTGTGGCTGTGGAAGAGTCCAGAAAGATCGCGTGTTCACCAGTATGCACGGGATCGCCGCTCGTAACAATATATCATTATACGGATTATAAAAAGCTAACTTTATTACACCCAAAATGACTTCCAGTGTCACTCCAAATTACAAAAGTCAAAAAGTACTGGTGACTAGATGCAATTTCTGGGCGCACTTCATACCTCACCCCTTGCGTCTCCTGACTTCACTCCCTCCCACCCACAAGCTGGGTTGATACTCCTTTCCTATTCTTATATCCTCCCAGATCTACGTTTACTGATACAACAATGCTAATAGGTTGCGTTATCGAATAGCAGAGCCTTGTTGAGTTTTGTTAAGTGCCTTATAACATAACAATTCCACATTTTTTTCCTGTAAAAGGTAGTACCTAGTCTTGACCATCACATGTATTTTAACGTTTTGTGCGATAATCATGTATGTTTACTGTGATTCTTCTTCAAAAAAGTTGCAGTAGAGATGGGACTGGGAAAGGAATAGCGGTAACGGTTGACAATGATAAGAGGGTATGTTGGGGTATGTTCTTGTCCGACCAGAAATTTATTGACAACAAGAAAAATGACAGAGGGGTAATTTCAAGTGTGACACCCTGCACGTACAGCGCTTTTGAATTTTTGCGGTTTCACTGCCGTCGAAGGGAAGACAATTTCGTGGGATTTACGACAATTCCACTGTAAGTAAAAGAAAACACTTTTTTGATACACTCCCAGATTTTATCATCCTTCGAAGGATCATACACCATCTCATGAATCCTATAGCGAAAACTAGAGGCGAGTCGATGGAGATGACACAGCTCGAATGGTGTGATAAAAAATTTAGCACTACATAGGACCACCAAAAGTTGTGTTTGTGTTACGTGTCGTTAAATTTAATACCGCATAAATCCTAGTCCGGACGAGTATTTGCTATTTGCGACAGAGTAGAATAGCTTTCTTTGGAGCATGTATAAGCGCGCAAAAAACAAATAGGAACAATACGCGGGCTCTCACACAGCTCTAATGCACTCTTGTTAGTCTTATAATGTGTGTCGAGCCTAAAGTTAGGTAAATATTGACTGAGAACACGAACATCGCAAAAGCACCAGCAGCACCACGGCGAGCGCACCAACCCAGCAGGGTTAGGCCATGTCGACGGGCTTTATTTGATGTAACACATCATCACGCAACTTTGTCAGATAAGTTTTTCTTCATACTTATACCCACTCTGCTCTTCCACTAACATCAGGAAATCTACGCGTGCGACTCGAAATTGAAATATTCGCGCCCATAAAAGATTCCGTGTGTGTGTGTGTGTGTGTGTGTGTGTGTGTGTGTGTGTGTGTGTGTGTGAGAGAGAATCCCAATTCCAGACACCACCACCAGCCAAAGCAACACTTTGCCACCAAGCTGACGACAACATCAAGCACATGAATTTGTGGCATGGAAATTTCATTCCATCCCTCGTTCCACCCCCCTCTCCCCATTTAGGGATTGTTAATCTTTTTTAACGTCCTTGGAAATTATAATAATTATGATATATGCTTCGAGTGTGTATACCTATAAAAATTTCATAAGGCTTCAACAACAGAATTCGTGTTGTAGCAAATTTCCGTGTTGATAAAATTCAGAGTAACTAGGCGTGCGAGCGACAAGAGAAAGTAGAAGGGTGTCAAATTAAAAATGTGGGTCCTGCTGTTATTGTTCTTGCTACTTACGAAAAAGTTCAACATCGGAATTTGATGCCAATTTTTGACACATTTCCCATAGGAAATTCGCTATTAGCTATTAGCTATTTGCCGTCCGTCTGTCCGACCTGTGACTCCTGTTACATAATAATATTTACTCCTACACAAAGATCCGTAACACCTTGAGGCTTTTTTGTAAATCGATACTTCGTTCTGGAGTCATTGCAGCCGCATACCTTACCTAGGCACAAATTTTTTTACCCAAACGTCCGCCATATTGGTCTGCCATATTGAACTTTTTCATAGGTGCGGACCGATTGTGATGAAACATAGAACATATTCACATCTTGTGAATATCAATGCATTGACTCCTGTCAATGCTGGAGTTCAGAGAAAGACGCCTAAAATATTCTCGAACACAACACGCGAGTATCAAAGTTGCGGCACGGCCAGGAAGAATAGTTTAGTTCACAGCGATAGTAACTTTGACTTCTTACTAAAAGATAAAGACTACGCATTGCTTACTTTACTACACATTGTTGACATGCCAACAAGTACGAGGACGAGAAGAGAGTGGGAGTAAGCAGGGGGGGGGGCTGTGCTAACAGAAGATGGCGGACTGGCGGGAGCCACTGGCTACCGGTAACCTAGCAATCTAAAATAAAGCCTGTGATGTCAGATGAGATGGTCAGGGAGGCAAGCCACCACAGTATGGTAGTGTGTATCTCCTGCTTATTTGAACCAGCGCCAAGAACGACAAGTGTCTAATGGGGAAGGGAATCAGGACAGAAAAATGTTATTGAAAAACTGTTATTCGTAAAAGTTGCAATTATTATGATTAATAATTTCAAGTGTAAATACATATTTCAAAAAATGTTTCGATGGCTAATAGAGGGAGGTGACCCCGAAACTTTTCACCTAGTAACGCCACTGGTTGGCAAGTTCATGCGACCCTCTGATACGACTCGCCAGCAGATTGCAGAGGGCATTTTCTACGGCAAAGATGCAGTGGCAGTGACAGGCGAGAGAAGAAGGTGAATTTTATGTTAGTATGTTTTGATCTTCGCAGTGTTGACTATAGCCATTCTCATCTACCTAGGGTCCTCAGAGCGCAGATTCAACCGTATCGGCGCCGTTATTGGACAAGTTCATGCAACCAGCAACCATGCATCAATCGAATCAGTGGACGCGCTTGTCGTCAACGTTGTATAAACTTAAACATAAATCGCATGGCTACAAAAGTACAAACGCGCGATCTATTTGGATTTCGATACGCCAGCACCTGCGTACAAGCTGCGAGCAAAAGGAACCGCCTGGTGTGGAAAGGCCTATTGCTAATAAAGCACTCACTGGTGTATGCATCAATAACACTTTGATATGCTTTGCTTGGTCCTTGGTTTTGTTCTCTGCGATCTGCACATTTTCTTGGTTTAGCTCCCGCTATGTCCACAATATCCTCATTTAGTTTCCATAAACTGATGGACGCCTCGTCTTTTGCGCAAGCATAATGCAACCATCAACAGCGGAAAAAATAGGCGGACACTGTGCGGCTTTCCTCATGATGTTTTGATGTTGTATCCACTGTACCTGGCTTGATATTATACACTTCACTACTCCGTATCACAGCTCAGATACTTTTCGACGCAATTAGGCTCGACATGGAAAAAATCCGACACGGGATTTGGCTTAGTAGGCTCGTGGATATGCCTATAGCTATTGATACGCCTTATAAAGATAAAGTTACGAACTCTGAATACGCCACCTGTCCGAGCTTTCCATATCCTCCACAATTTGGAGGGTGGCTGGCCTATACTAGCGCACTTATGTATGATATTATAATAATAATTGATGTTATGAACTACGTTTATCAATTTGAAGTTCGTAAAGTTGACAATAACTCAAATTAACGAAATTACTAAACTCAAGAGAAAAAATAATAAGAAGAAGTAAAGAACTTCAGCAAAACAAGCCAACTTAGGATTGACATCAAAGATTTCGAAATCAAAACGTACCAATATTTAAGTTGTGTTTCACTTTGAAACAGGAAGTCCGAGATCCATCAATCAAACGGCTGAAAGCTGAAGCTATTGTAACATAAGATGGGGTTCCAAAGGTATATCAAACCAACTTGAAGCTAATTCGTTCCCTTCCCGTCTTACTACAGCTTGTTAAAGTGCTGAGAACTAGGACATTACAACTTCTTGACAAGGGCTGAACCGGAGTGCTCATTGGCAAACCAAATGTTACAAGACGAAGGTTGTAATGCCCCGTTTCATCAGCAAAGATAACAAAAGATGATAATTAAGCCGACTACTACAGTCTATCACAGTAAGTATAAGTATACATAATATAATGCAACTTTTCTAAGGGCAATGCTAGTATTGTGAGGGATGGTTTTTTTCGAGGTAGGTATAGAACTTTAATCAGCGAAAGATTGATGCTTGAAAAGATTTTGCGGTAATTTTTTACCTATAAATACTTATCAAGTCATCGGCTTGCCATTTAATTTTGCCCATGCACAATCGCACGGCAGCTCCAAATGATCATTATTTCAAATTCCAGTTCAGATAAGTTTAATTTCTGGTAACTTCTTGGCCAGGATCGGGCTCTATTCAACTGATACGGCCAACGAGATTGTCTCTAAGATGATGGATAGTTCGGGATTCATTTAAAAGAGTCAGACTCAGTCAGAGACTTCGTATACACCCAAAAAAAGTAGTCTAAAAGAGTTAGAATACAGAATTTTGACGGTCGGTAATTGGAAATTGAAGTGAATATTTCCCTCTTACGTCAAAAACGCGACAACTCGGACACAAATTTTGAAGAATAATAAGCGATAATCCTCGCGATAATCCGAAAGAACAAATCGATAATTCAATCGATCTGTCATTGAAACACCTACTGTCAAACAAACATGATGCGTGTACAGTGTTGGCGTTGGACTCTGGACACTGTATGTATGCCGCCCCCAGCTGTCACCCCCAAACAAAAAAATATTGTTGATTGAAAGAATTTTCGGGTATAATACCACGAGTGCAATGAAAATTACCGATAATAGAGTATTATACTTTTGAAAAAATATTTTGTTTTCGATGGAATCGGAAACTATATTGAAAAAAAGCTGACCCGTATTTTTTTATTTTGCCATAAATCGTATCGTTTGGCCGCAATAAATAAACGAAATTCCTATATTCTGCCTATTTCTGACGTCATTTACACAGGCAGTATAGGCGGCGACTCGCTGTGACGTCAGAACTAGTTGATGTTATTTATTTATTGCGCCCAAACGATACGAGTTTTGACTAAATAAAAAAACACGGGTCAATTATTTTTCAATCTAGTTTCCATTTCAATCGAAATTTTTTTTTAGTATAATACTCCATTCTGAAAAATGCGTGTTGCCTGAAAACTGTGTTCGAAAGAAGAGCCCTCCCCCTAGTAGTGGGGTTGGTAGCCATTCCCATACGGCATTTAATGATACAGAAAATTCCTTCTGCATGAGTGTTCTAAAAGGCCTAACGAACGATATTAGAAGGGGAAGTACAAAAGCTTCCCCTTAGGGGGGCCGCAGGGGGGCCTGTCAAGTTGACGGTCCAAGAACTACTACCAAACCATCTTTCAATTTCGTTGTATCACTCAAATGGGGATGATGTGACTCCATTGTGAATATCGATGGCATTGGTCGCCATGTCTCTTCCATCCTTCATGCTTGGAAAAATAATTTCTTCGGGAGGTCAGAGAAATCACTTTTTATTTTTTTATACATACAAGAGGATGCGAAGTTGGCATGCTTTGTGTCTTAACCTGTTATTTGGCATTCCCAAAATCCTATTAGGGAGTCAATTTTTCAAATTCTCAATTTTGGGTTGATTGGTAGGCTAAGAAGTAGGTATTTTTTAACATCCAGTCCACACGTACTTTTTTCAGTGTCCAACTGGAGGATATTCAAATCATCCTCAGGGGTGGATATACTGAACTATTTTCTAAACATTATGTCAAGAAAACCAATTCTAAACCGCGCATAGAGAGTACACAAATTATTTTTCTTTCGGTCGGTCGAATTGCCGTGCCTACTACGCCCGTCAGGGAGAACGCTGAGCATCGCCAGACTAAAACTGGTATGAAAACAGCATAAACGAATTCAAAACTGCCTGAAATACTCATTATGTGGTTCGGCATTCAATTCTGAGTCAGCACTCAGAGTTTTAGTCAGTTTTGAATTTGTTTAGGCTGTTTTCATACTAGTTTAGCCTGGCGGTGCTCAACATTCTCCCTGACGGGCGTAGTAGGCACCGCAATTCGACCGACCGAAAGAAAAATAATTTGTGTACTCTCTATGCGCGGTTTAGAATTGGTTTTCTTGACATAATGTTCAGAAAATAGTTCAGTATATCCACCCCTGATTATGATTTGAATAACCTCCAGTTGGACACTGAAAAAAGAACGTGTGGACTGGATGTTAAAAAATACCTATTTCTTAGTCTACCAATTAGCTCAAAATTGAGAATTTGAAAAATTGACTTCATAATAGGATTTTGGGAATGCCAGATAACAGGTTAAGATACAAAACATGCCAACTTCGCATCCTCTTGTATGTATAAAAAAATAAAAAGTGATTTCTCTGACCTCCCGAAGAAATTATTTTTTCAAGCATGAAGGATGAAAGAGACATGGCGACCAATGCCATTGAGATTCACAATGGAGTCACATCATCCCCATTTGAGTGATATAACGAAATTGAAAGATGGTTTGGTAGGAGTTCTTGGACCGTCAACTTGACAGGGCCCCCTGCGGCTCCCCTAAGGGAAAGCTTTTGTGCTTCCCCTTCTAATATCGTTCGATAGACCTTGTAGAACACTCATGCAAAAAGAATTTTCCGTATCATCAAATGCCGTATAGTACTGTTTTTTAATGTGTACCGACCCCACTATAGCTTTCGAACAACAGAAGAAAACAAACGAATGCGGTTTTCTTATGGCAACACGCTTTTCAGCGCACTTCTCCAAACAGGAAGGCGCTTTTGTCCTCGCTTTGTCCGTCCGTCCGTCCGTCCGTCCGTCACAGCATCTAGTCCTAGACGAAAAGGTTTTTGCAAAAAAATTCCACTCCAATGGGTAGCTCATGACCTTGTATCCCGAACCAAGAAAAATCTCGACGAAATAATGATAAACAATTACAATAATAACAAACTAGTGTGACGTGGCATCGCCGTTGAATGCTGCATTTCAGAAGCCGGCCTGATCTCGAAAGTTATCACATGCGATCAAGTACCCGTTCTTATCATTTTACAATACATATGCGGAGTTATATTCAGATGGGAATTTGAACTTAATTTGAATGAAAATTCCACATCGGTGCAAGGTACCAGTCAATAGTTATGAATTTTTGAAAATGACTCCGAAGCTACGGCTCGGCCGCAAAAGATTATTCGTTGCTTGCTGGTGCTTGATATCCTTTTCTCCGAACAAAACGGAATCCAATATATACAGAAAATATTTCAACTTGAATGGGTAGCTCATGACCTTGGTACGCGAACCAAGAAAAATCTTTCCGAAATAATCATAAACAATTGCAATAATAACATTTTGGTGTGAGGCGGCTTCGCCGATTAAGTGCTGGAATTCGCAGTTAGATGTTGAAAGTTACGATATGCGGGTAGCTACATGTTTTTATGAAAAAACATCACTGCATGTACGGGATTATATTTAGAGAACAATTTGAACTTCCTTTTGACAAAAACTCCATTTCGATACGACCTTCGGGTCAATTGTTATGAATTTTTGAAAACGACCGCAAAACTACGGCTCGGCGCATATACGCGTCCCTACAAATTTAAAATCAGACGTGCCATTAACACTATTTAACATTTTGAAATAGGCATTACTAGGTACCTGAAGGATAATGGACACTCAGAATATGAAACATGTTCGCTCAATAACAAAAAAAAAGTAGGTAGGTATCACTAAAAATCATGTGTCAGACTACCATTTTTTCGGTTTTTCGATAAAAAAGAAATGTTTCGATTCAAAAATAAACCTGATATTCGTGTTCAGGAGGTCGAAATCAGTTGGAAAACATTCTTTTATAAGTAACAGAATGACGCTTATGTGGCCGGTTCGTCTGTCTGTCTGTCAGTCCGTGTAGAAACTAGGATGCTGTACTCCTTCTCGAGAATTGAAGCAAGAGCCTTGGAACTTTTTCCGATGGATAGCTGATGTCCCCAAGGGTGGCCAATGGGCACTATTTTTTTTATCCATACATCGTTATCATTATTATCAAAAAACAGAGATCTCCTGTGCACTTCGAAGAAGTTGAACTTCTCTTCGGGAAATAAAGCTACAGCCCTTGAAAGTTGAACTTTATCCGATGGATAGCTCAGGCCCTCAAGGACCAAATAGACAGATTGGCTTTCATAATTCCGCCGCCATATTGGCTGCCATATTGAAATCTCTTATTAGTGGAAAGATTGTCATGAAACTTGTTCAGAATTATCTGGTTCATTTTCATTGCAAGAGTGGTATTCGGAAGAATATTTCCCGAATCATTCTACAAATTCTTCACATATTATTTCACACAATTATCGATATGGTCTTTCGGATTATCGCTTAATAATCCTAAAAATTTGTGTCCGAATTATCGCGTTTTTGACGTATGAAGGAAATATTCATTCAAATCTATTTCATTGGCAAGTCCCCATTCCGATAACAAAATATCGCAATGAGTTTCGATTGAAGCATCCATGGATTGAAGAGAGTGGGCAAAGAATGGTTTTTCTTCTTCAACCAAATTTCTTCACATTCACAATATGCCTCAATAAGAAAATGCGCTACTGAGACTCACGCACGTGAAGGCATACTCACTTGTTTAACCCATCCTAGATTCAACAAATTAAAATTTCAAAATGATTTATAGTCTCATTTATATCTTATCATTATTGAGCACAAAAACAGTGGTAAATGTGGTAAATTTTGCCATTTTACGTTGAACAGTTTTGGAGATAATGAATGAAAACCTTCATCAGGGTCCCAACTTTGAAGGGCTATAGCTCAGCGAGTAACCATTTTCGGACCCATGTCCATATGAACATCTTTTCTTAGAATGATCTCAGGAATCACCCCCTGAAACATTTCGCAGTACTTATATTACACCCTGTATATGCAATCTAGTCCTCCAATGAAAATAATTTCCGCCGTTTCCGACGAAAAACTCAAAAACTAAACATGTTATAGAGACATGTTTGGCATGACATGGGACATGTTGCATGTTGGGCAACAAAAACTATATCGTGTTCCTAGCCCCTGACATTTTCCAGATGAAGTTGTTTTTCGATTCCTTTCACACAAACTGGTGTTCCTGCATGCCCGTATGCCACCCTGACGAAAAACTCGAGTAAACTATTCAATTTCGAAAACGGGCCAGGTACTATCGTGTTAAAAACTTGTTCACTACTAATTTTATGTTTACTGGTCTACCTATGAGAAATTTTGCTTTAGAGCCTCATGCCTGTGGGGGCATAAATATCCACCTATTTAGTAAACGAAGGCAGCCGGAACCAATAGCCCTCTATTGTTTCATTGTGAAAATAATTAGATTAATTTATTTTGATTCGGAAGAAGGTTCATGACAAAAGGTTTTTAATCTTTGAATTTACATTAGCGAGAGAGAAAATCTCATTTCTGCAACTTAGCGAATTTTATTATATATATTTACCTTACAGCCAAAAGCTCTAGTTAGTGCTCTACTACAACTTACCTTTTATACAACGAGTGATGTAACTGTAATATAGGTATAGGTATCTCAGACTGTTATGAATAGAAACATGGCACTGGTTAGGAATTGGGAGGATTGAATTCGTAGCTTTTGCTACTTTTTTTTCTAACTCTACAGTTAGCTTTTGGATGAAGTTCTCAAATTCAGGATACCACCCCTTTTGCAAAGTAGGTACATCGACTGCCATAGGTAGCCTATACCCGTTGTATCGATGTTCGTGTTTTTTTTAAGGAAACTCCAAAGTTTTCTCTATAAATTGTATAGGCATACTAGGCCAAACCCTTGTAATCTCGGTTCTGATTAACATTTCAATGCAGCCATAATAACAAGTAAGTACCTACTGCTGTAATGTTCCCTCAGTTATTATTGGTGTTTTCAATATTACAATAAGGTAAAGAATCCCCACTTGATGGAAAAGCAGTATAGTTGTTATCTAAGTAAAGCAAAATAAACTGAGCTAGATGAGAAAGCGGTTCTGGGACTTGATATAGGTTTTACCTAACTCAAATTGTGTTCGTTTTGGTGCATTGCATTGGCAATAGCATTATGAAATTAAATTCGAGGCGAGACAAGATTCGCAGTTATCATCATCGCGATTAAAATACCCAACTCCTATAACTTGATGTAACTTAAATTCAATTTAAGATTTGATGTTGAAATAGAGCGAAGAAAGAAGTCTTTGAAATGTCTCTCGATCAAAGTGTCACAGAAGACAAGACCTTCACAGTTCCATCTATTTTATCCACATGTGTTCTACTTGAGCCCGAAACATCCAAGTACTTCAGTGGCCACAATGTAACATTAGTGTTTAGCTGCTGGGAGCCTGCTGGAGGAAAGCTCAGACAATATCAGGTTAAAGCTTCAGGTTCAGATATCGTTCGCTGCATGTGTTACCTGTGGGGGGCAAAGTTCATTCAAAGCACGGCTTGATATCAAGCGCCCGTGGATAAACAAATAGCTTAAATATTGAACTTAACACATTTCTGATTGTTGTCTTCCACAGTCGCATACTGCCTAGCGCGTGAAAATCCGTGTTTGCCTAGTGTTTGATGTAATTTATCGAGTTCGAAACTTTATTGCAGGCAGGCAGGCCTTCCGACTCTACCGCACACGCGTCCATTATTATTGGTGGATAGGTTTGGAGAGGCGCGAAAGTGAGTGAAAAAGCGTCTTCTGGCCGGACTGCTCTGGCGAAAATAAAGGGGAAAACCGAGAAAAAGTGACCTTAACCTAATCGATCAATTAGAATTACCTATTTAATAACTTTCTTGCAATTTATAGGTTGGAAAAGTAAGAGCTGGAATTGTTCTTTGGAAAGAAGGAACAGCCGACAAAAAGGGAAAAGAAAGTTTTGAAAGCCAAGTTACATTTTTTCAACTGGTTGTGGAATTTGTACCGCATCAGACGGAAAACTTTATTCCGAGCTGGCCTGGGGCTCACCCAGACTATCGGAAATGTCAGTAAACTGATTCTTATTGCTCTCGTAATTCTCTTTTGTATTTACTTTTGTTACTGCGACAACACCAGAGTGAGTTGAGTTTTATAAATAACATTACACGGATACGACAGGACTGTCGTAACTTATTGTAACTTGATTGAAACAAGGACGCAATGTAAAATTTAGAATTGTATAGGCGTAACAGTAGAGTACAAGTTTGAAATCCCACCCAAGTAGGTATTTAGATCAGTTAAAAAAACAATACTGTGAAATTCAAAAAGGTAGCCTTAAAAGGGCTGCTTCGCTTGACTTAAAAATGTGAAAAAGGTAGGTCGGCCCATTTATTTTTCGTAACCGTAAGAACACTCATGACATTATTGTGTTGAAAAATATATAAAAATAATAAATAAATCGTAATCAAATAATCCAGGGCGGGAAACTTGAAAACAATTATTGGTCATTCATTTCGAAAAAAATTTCTCCAAAAATAAATTCCGTATCGGCCAGAAAAATATTTAAAATTGATAAAACCCGCGACTGTAGAATGGTTAAGAACTCCGATTCCTACCAAATTTTATTATTTTATTGTGCTGCTTCCTGTCAAGTTTGATTTGCATCTATTGGGTAGTTTCTGAGTTAGTGAATTTCACAGTTTCTTGACATATTATAATTTTTGACAGGTGACATTTGTACAATTTTTGAACTGATCTAAATACCTACTTAGGTGGGATTCCAGTTTTGTAGAGTTCTTGAACAATCAACTTGACAGGGCTTCCTGCGGCCCCCCTAATGGAAAGTTTTTGTGCTCCCCTTCTAGTATCGTCCGATAGGCCTTGTAGAACATCCATGCAAAAGAAATTTCTTCTCTGTATTTTCATACTATTTATTGAGTAGTATGCTTAATTGAACCTCCCATGTAAATGAAACTCTATGGAAACAGTTTCAAACATTAGGTGCTTTCCTTTTACCACCTAAACGAAAAATATTCTGACCTAAGTTGTTAGTACTTTTATTTTGCTTTCAGTTACACCACAAATAATTATTAAGACTTCTTTGGCTTGTTATTGTTATATTTTTATGCTTATATACATTGTAATCTTGGACCAACTCGTTTCTGATCATAACACCTAAAAAATCATTTGAATTTTATACATAATTATGAATAACAAAATGTCACTTCTCAAGTAAGATCCTTCACTCATTTTAATATACCTACAACAGCTTCATAAAACTTATTACAGCCCTGACGATGCCTAACGGCGAAACCGGTTGGCCAAAGAAGTCTTAATAATTATTTGTGGTGTAACTGAAAGCAAAATAAAAGTACCTATAACGTCAACACCATTGAAAAAAGGATAGAAGAATTTTTTCAATTTATTTAAGTTGTTAGTGGTATATTACTTTCGCGCATGTGATTTCTTGTTTTTTCCCTCTCTAACTCACATCAGATAAGTGAGTTTTGCGGTAAAAGGAAAGCGCCTATTGTTTAGGTCTTCGACAGAAAACGGCAGATGTACAATATGAATGAATCAGGCAAACGCCAATGGGAGATAGCCCAGAAGAAACTGTGAGACGCCTTATATTTTTTTCACCACTGGTGAAATTTGACCAAATGTGTTAAGTCTCTGGTACATCTCAGCCGAGTACCTAGACCCTCGCCTCGACTCATTCATAAATGATTCATGAAAGACCAATAAAACAAGAGCTGCATGGTATCTCGATTGATATTGTGCTTTCGCTGAAAAAAAAAGGAGTTCTCTTACTTTCTTCTGAGATATCTCACATCTGCGTCTGCCTATACTTTATTCTAGGACCTGTATAGGTGTGATGTTGAACTAATATTGGAAGGGTGATGTACTTCGTCAACTTTTTAATAATAAAGAGAATTATTATAAATTTAACAATTGCATCTGATGATGGGCACTAGCCGGAAACTAGTTATCTGTAAATCAAATAAAAGTTTTCTTTATTATTACAAAAAAAGTACATCACCCTTCCAATTTTAATTCACGTCAATAACTCGGCAACGATGAATCAACTAATATGTTGTATGAATAATTGAATACGTATTATTTGTATACCTATCTATCCTACCAGATAAAGCGGCATAATCAGGGCCGGCAACAATAGTGGTGCTGACGTGCTCAAGCACCACACGTTATCCGAAGAGGTGGTGCTGAGCACCACATGTTAAAAATGCAAAAATTGAAACTAGCGCCATAGCACTCCAATTTACCAATTTCGAGAATTTTTGTTTTATTTTGAAAAATTTATTCATGTATTATTACCCCTACATTATACAGGTGTCCCAGAATGAAGTAGCCAACGGCCTATGGAAGTCCAGAAGACACTAAAAACCTCTATATAATTTTTTTGCGAAAGCTCAATATCAAACGAGATGCAGCTCTTCAAAATTTGACTTTTTTATTGGTTTTTCGTGAATAATTCATGAACGGGTCAAAGTATTCGGTTGAAATTTGCCAGAGACTTGTTTAGTGTGGTTCCTCACTTATTGGCATAATTTTACTTGATTCCAATCAGTAGTCAAACAAATAAAAATTGAAATAAAAGAATAAAAAAAATTTGAATGCCGAAAGAAATATGTAGGAGCCTCTAATTTCTTCCAGGCTATCTCCCATATGCGTTTGGCTACTTAATTTTGGGACAGCCTGTACCTATGGTAAATTTTTAATTCAAATATGACTCGTGCCTGAATACATTTTTTTTCAAGTTCAGGCTTCTGAACTTGAAAAAAAATTGCCTGCGACGCTCATACCCTCTCCCCCCCCGTTTTTCTTTGAAATATTCAATAGTCAGCACCACACGTTCAAATCCAAAGTTGCCGGCCCTGGCCGCATAATAGAAAGTAGGTTGAATGCAATTTGGAATGCATTATCGATCCAAAGAGAAGTATGAAAAACTCGATGAAAAACTAATAGTGTTTTCGAGTCACTAGAACCGAACCAGTTCAGCTCTAAAAGCAGGGGAATTGATTGGTTTTCAAAAATCCCTGGCCAGTCAGTGACAGTGGCGCCGAACTCCTAAAAAGTTACTATGGCGAAAAATATTTCAGACCCCCCCCCCTATTGCTACGCTACGGTCGGGCCTGGGAGCCTAAGAGCCCCTCGTGCAGTTGGCGCCGCAGACGAAATTTTTTCAAAATAATAATATTAATAATAATAAGCAGAAAAGAGTATGCCGCTGACCAAATTGTCCATAGATTTCATTATCTTTTACACAAAAATTGGAAGTTTTTTGTGAGATCGTAAGATCGTGAGGTTTTCCTAGTCCATTTAGTTGGCTGTTCAAATATGCCGTATGATCAAAACCTTTTTGCCTCTAGTCTAGAGTGCTATGAAATTATTATTTCATATGTATATCAAAGGTTGGCCGTAATCGAGGCCATAATGACTGAAGAAACTGTTGAATGCCAGTGTCGGTCTCTGATAAATGTTAAAAACTGAATAAGAAGTTTTTCATTATCAAAAGTTATTTTCGAAATGGCACAAAATTGGGAAACGGAGAGTGGTCGTATTCCTTACCGACAAGCATTGGAGATTGCCAAACAACATGCAGATGTCATTTTGAGGTAAATTGCAGGATATACTACTACCAACAATTGAAAAAGGCAAAAAAATTAGTCATAGCACTCTTGAAGTGAAATCGTTCTGGTCATACGGCACCTAAGTGAATATCGTGAATATTTACCTAGGTACCGTCATGTCACCTAGGTAAACTGTCATTTAGATTCAAAGTGCCTAATAATCCTAATATCTAATGATTTGCTGGGTGAATCTCTCTTCCTCTTCTTCTCCTCCCTTCTTCTCCTTTCTTCTCCTTTCTTCTTATTTCTTCTTTTCTTCTCCTTTTTCCCTTTTTTTCCCTCCAGACCCCCCACATTTTGAGGTATGGCGAGCGCCACAAAATAAGGTCTATTCGGCGCCACTGGTCAGTGATAGCAATTTTCGAGCTGAACTAGCCCGGTTTTAGTGACTCGAAAACGCTATAAACTACATACAGGGTAGTCCAACAAAAAGATAGAAATTTGCCGATGTATGTTTCAAATGTCCCCCCTCAATATTAAAATCGACCTGTTCGAGCTATTTTGAAAAAAATGAGGTGAAATGACCAAAACCCCCTCTGTTGTTTTCGTTGGGACACCCTGTTATACACCTACCTATACCTACCGAAAAACCCTACAACAGTTAGTGCCTACCTGGACCGCTACCGCATTATATCAGAATATGTCAATATAAATATGAAAAACGGGAGGTACCTCTATCACCCGGTCCCAGTGTAATGAATTCAAAATTAGACTTCGCACTTTATGTGCGTTCGTCCTGAGGTGTTAGGAGGAGGATTACGTATTTATATGGGTCCATTTTTCTTTTTTATAGGAATGGAAATCTCATAAATGTCCAAACTTTTAATGAAATTGTCATAAACACGCAGTATAACGACAATGATGTACGAGTCTTTTCAGTGAGCCCGGCTAGTGGTGGAAGAAGATGGCACCTAACTAAATTACCGCAGCAGATTGATGCCATCACTTTCTTCATGTCTCCTATTATCCGCCTATAGTATTTGTACAGGGTGCATCTGAAAGATCGATCATCGTCGATCACGCTGGATCAAACTTGTGCAATACTAACTCTTTTAAAGACCGTACCTCTCCTATAACTATGGATATAGGATGTACACTTTTATGCATCAGTATATTGCAGAAATGTGGCTTAAACTTGCATCTTTCTAGGCTGTTACTTACCGGTAAAGTTCAGCGAGCAGCAGAGGAGGAGGATCAACAGCACTTCCATCCAGTTACTCCTCTCGAGCATGTTGCACATCTTCTCGATCCCGTTATTTACTGGAAATAAAAACAGAGAAACATCATGTAAAATTCTGGTCGCACGAAATAATATTTTTACGGCAACGGAAGGATAAATCTCCCGACATACAATTACAGTTTTCTGTGTGCCGCACCCCGTGTTTTACGAGTGGCACAGATTATCTCAGTATTGTGTAATAAGCAGTTCAACATAAAACACCTGGTTTTTGTGTGTGAGACCCTGAATTTTTACGATTGTAAACAGTAAAGTCAGTCTCATTAGCATTTTCTTGTCGGGGCCATTTTTGTGGCCGTCGGAGTCGGTGGAGCCCAAGTGCACATTTCGTGTAAAAGTTAAAAGCCCATAAAAATGCTAGTCAAATAATTTTGTCCAGGCCCGACATCGCTGTTTGTTTAGCCGCAATTTTTAAAACGGGGATGACAAATGCACAGAGGACATCCATTCCAATGCGTTACGTGAAACGAGGCACATTACACAGGTCCATGAAAGCCAACCGAGATGGATCATGCACATGGCCAACTCAGGATGTTAACATTACTTTCAACTGATGTTTCAGCTCGAATGGATTTGGCATCAGATCGCACAATGTAAATATGCACAAGCAACAATTTGTAGTGGCAGTCCTCCGACCTCATTGATTTTTCGCTGTGTGTTTGCCGTTTTATGCACAGACAATTCACAATTTATACTTCCTGGGGCAATTTCGGCCGTCATGCCGTCAAGGGTGCACTAGGGCTTGGTGGAGAGAGTCAGAGCTCCTTTTGTCTACCGTCATTGTAGACGTGCATACCTATTATTCATTCAGCTTTCATCTCCAACACCAGCAGGGCTTGGAATTTTGTTTTGAGGTACTTCAGAAAAAAAATCCCTAGATTTCACTTGACACATCAGACATCAGTCAGTATCAGTGTAAATACTTCGTCAATTTAAGTCAAATAATACAATGCAATGTTCTTTTTTAATAGCCACTTTTCCACTTGTGTCTAATATTGATATATATTATTCTATATATTCCAACACGATATATTATGTATAAGAAAGAGCGCAGCATAATACAAAACAACAGGACAAACAGTTCGAAATCTTCACATTAAAGCCATAAAAACTTGACAAAAAAAAACTCAGGAACAGTATAAATTTGAGTCTTTGTCTCGGTCTTTGTCAATAATTTATTCAGTTCCTTTCCAAACTGGAATCTATATACTCAACATTTAAAGGGTATGAGGAAGATGATTAGAGACCCCTATCCCTATACAAAACGGACCATGAGACGACAGACCCAGGCGGTGTTGTGGCATAACAATACACATAACATAACACTTTAGCAGTTTCCGCTGCAAGTTTTGAAAAATCTGGAGCCAAGACAATAACGCTTGTATTATCTGCAATCTGCATACATCGTCAGGCGATAACCAGAAATGAAAAGAAGGAAATCATTCACAAAGAATGAAGAGAACTGGTCCCAATATAGACCCCTGAGGAAATCCGGCATTGACAGGGAATGCAGAAGATCTGTGGGCAGTTTTCTTGTCTTTTACGTTCGTTATTTCAACCATTTGTGTTCTCTGTTCCAGGTAAGTAGCAAACCCCTCCAGTACAATGCTCCTAAAATGCCCCTTATTCCATAACATGATAACGTATGCAAAAGTGAGGGATGCAAGGAAGAATCAAAAGACATAGGCTCGACTCTCCCAAAGCATTTCAGCGTTGATAGGTTCCAAATTTTGCAATAGCCTTCTCTTGATAAGGGATATAGGGATAACATAATAATAATGCTTATGTCACAAATACAGGGTGTTTCAGTGACCTTGCATAAAATTCCGGGAGGTGATTCCTCTCAACAAAATAAGTCGAAAAGTAAGAGTAATTATTGTTTTCCTAAATCGTTTCTTAAGGAAGTTACAGCCCCTCAAAGGTACGAAGTGGAACAAAGCGACACAACAAAAAAGTCAAATCAAGTTTGTAGTTGCAGTTTTCGACTACTTCCTAGTCGGGCGTTATGAATTTTCAATATTTCTCCTCGGCGTTGCAACCCGAAAGAGCCTTCAACCCGGGTTTTGACCAGAACGACTCGATTTTGATGCAGGACTCCACTCAAAAATTCATTTCTTTCTCGAGGATCTTTTTTTTTGAATAATTCCAACTGATATCAAAAATAGATTGGATTAGGCGTCGTGTAGACCAATTTTTAAAATTGATACATCTTCGGTGATTTTTTCAAAATAAATTTTGCTTATTTCGTGAATTTGGAAAAACTGCAGTGCTACAGTCAAAAGCTGGACACGTTTTTAATGGGCAATCACTGTACGGGTGAGTATTTTTTTTTCAACACCCTGTATGCCAAATTCATTTCTTATCTTCAAATGGTAGTTTTTGCTGAAATCCACCAGCACTATTTTGAAAAATCGGTTGTTTCACCCAAGAACTTTCCTGATTGGTATCCAAGAATCTATGGAAAATTTTCTTTGAAACGTCCTTCCGGGTGAAAATTTATAATTAGAGAGGAAGATTGAAAATAATTTGCCGGAAATTGAAAATTGTGTTTTAGAAAATTTCAATTTTTGGGGAAAACCTAAAATCGTTTTCCAAATCATCTTATTGCAGAAATCGTCAATTGAGGCTCCACTCCAAGCTCCATAATTCAAGTCCGGTCTCGATAACCAACAGGGAAATTTCCGAGAAATTGGAGAAAAAACTTGTTAGAAAATGTTGAAGAACCAGTTACCTCTTGTTTGAAAGAAAAGGTGGAAATCTGTTCACGGAATGAATCAAAATTTGGAAAATATGCAGTTTTTTCATACAGGAAAACTCAAAAACCGTAGGTCTGATTTCAAAAATTTCTCCACCAAAAATTAAATTAATCTTTTCTTCAACGTTCATTCCAAGCATGTCTACACTTTAAATGAATATTTCGTAGGGCTCACCCACGCCGCATGTTGAGGTTTACACTACGGTTTTTTCAAATTCACGGAATGTGAAAAATTCATTTTGAAAAAATCAGCGTCGGAAAACCGAAGCCGTGTCTATTTTGAAAATGAATCTACACGACGCCCAATCCCAGTGCCATAACTAGGGCGTGGCGAAGGTGGCATTTACCACAGGTGCAAAAATTTCAGGGGGGCGCAAAATTCAGCTTAGATAATACCTATTAACTTCACTAACTTTCTAAATTAAAAAAAAGCGGCTTTTTCTACCACCTTTTCATGACATGATCTAAAACAGCCATAAAACGGATAAAACTGGAGAGCACGGCGCTGCAGGAAGTAGCATGCTGAGGATGAGGCAGCGCTCGGCGCCCTTCGCCAACGCTGGTCAGTCTAGATGCTTTTTGAGTTCCAGCCTGAATATTACCGCATGTATTTACTTGCAATTTGCACCAAATAAATACAAGAGCGCCTAATAAATACCAGTCTGAGATGAGGCCTCTCTATATTCTGCAAAAAATTTCATCTCAAATGCAGTAGCTTGTCAAGTCGTTTTTGCACCCTTTGTCAGCCATGAAAAATTAACAAAGATATCTAGTACTGTAAGTCAAATTGAAAAACAATAAAAACGATTATTATTATTATTATTATTATTATTATCTCTACTTTCAATCGATAAAGCTACGTCAAGCTTAAATTTTGTGAAATTATAGATATATTTTTTGTAATCGAAATCTAGAAAAGTTCAGCTTGGTGGTTGAAATTTCAAGATTTTTCCATTTTCCATTTTTTTTTGTCATAAAATTCATCTTCAGTTACTCACTTGGGTAGGATTTGAAAATGGGGAAGCAACGTTCATCTTTTTCCATTTTGATTCTAAATATTTTGTCAATAACTTGACAAGTTTTGTTTTGATGTTCAATTTTCATCTTTATGGTCCTAAAGGTACTACTAGTACTCTGTTACTTCTTGTTGAAGACTTTTTTTCTATGAAAAGATTATCAATTTGTCTTAATGTTTTTATTTCTGGGCTAGGAAGCTTGACTGCAAAAGAATGGACGGCCGGGAGTTTGAAAAATTCTTCTAGGAGCCGAATGAGTTTATTCACCTATTTTTCATGAAAGATTGAGTGCAAGATTTCAAAAATATGTTCTACCAGGAGCCGAATGAGTTTATTATTGATTTCATCTATTTTTTATGAAAGATCGAGTTGAAGATTTTAAAAATATGATAATCATCTTATTGGCGATTTTTATTTTTTTTTCATGGATAATTGTGTTCCCATTGTCACCAAAAATCCGAAGAGGGAGGAGATGGAAGCTTCCGGCTTAAATTGCTTAATAATGCTTAATTAGCATTATTATTATTATTATCTAGGAGAATTTCCAGCTGCGGCGCTCTAGCGGGGCCTGGCCCCCTTGGGATGTTTACTTCCTTGAGGCGCACAATTGCTACATTGCCACAGGCGCCAACAAGCCTAGTTACGGCACTGCCCAATCCAATCTTTCCTCGATATCAGTTAGAAATATTTGAAGAATAATAAGAATAAAGCGAATCGTCCTGGTCAAAACCCGGATCAGAGGGTCTCTCGGGTGGCAACGGCCAGAAGAAATTTTGAAAATTCATAACGCCCCAATTAGAAAATTATGGAAAACTGCAACTGCAGACTTAATTTGAATCTTTTGTTGTGTTGCTTCCTGTCAAATTCGGTTCCAATCCATTGAATAGATTTTGAATAATTAAATGCTGAAGTTTTGAATTTTGACATTTTTTATTATTTGACAGATGACAGACGCAAAATTTCAACATTTTGTAAAACATTTTTTCAAGGCTTTCAAATTACGTATTGCAATTCAAGTTCCGTGAGAATATGCTTCTGTCATTTTCTGGCAGTGACGCTTCTGTTTGACAGATGACGGCCAAAAACTGATGGGCTCATTCGACAGCAAAACTATATCTGCATACCGAATTTCAAGTCGATCAGATCAACAGCTCGGCTGTTTTCTGGAAGATTATGAACAGACACAAATCTTTTTCAAAAAAAACAAAATAGGGCTGAAAATCAAAAACCATCCCGAGGTAAGACATCATTCTCTATGAATTTCGTTTCTGAATTGGGAAAAAAAACATTTTTGAGAAGATGGGGGATCACGGAGCTTCCATCCATTTGGCACTATTTGATGTGTCACCCAGTACAAATTTTTTTTGACATATTTCGTATTTCGCGAAAGCAAGATCTGATAGTCAAAGAATTTTTCCATCTACCAGTTCAAAGGAATCCAAAATCGACCGAGACAATTTGAAGATATTCAGTTTTGAAATCCGATGAAAATTTAGGGGGTGACACGACTTTTGTTGCGTACTTTATTTATTTATTTATTCAATTGATAAGTATAGTCTAGTGTTTCAAGTTGACTGAAGTTTAATGTCTAGTCTATGCATAAATCTATATTTTTTATACATGCTCAAAAAGAAAAAGACATATAGCTGGGTCTTCGTTTACCTTATTGTCTTCACGAATCCTACTTGCATAGGTTGAAGAATATACAAAGAAAAGATGAACACAGACTATTGCAATTCTTCTTAGGCATAGGCATCGTGTATGCCATGTCAAAGATTACCAGATGCCGCTGACAGCTGGCATTTTGTGGCAAAAAGTATGCTTCATCAGACATCATCTTTTAAAATCAATATTTGTTTTCAAATTTGATTCCTTTATTTCAAAATTGGACAAGACTTCAGGCTAACCCAAACTTTTCACGAGCAGTGCATCGATGTGGTGCTTTCAAACGCTTTGGCCGCCATCTCGGCTGCTACTGTTGTCGATTCTGATGATTTCTGAAGCTCTGTAGGCCTGGGCTCAATGGCGTACTTACTTACTGCTTGTTCAAAAGACCAAGACTGATAGAAATTTACTATTGTCATTGTGTAAATTCCCGCCTCGATTCCCGCGAATTCAAAACAAAAAAATTCAACTCGTTTAACTTCTCAAATCGATCGTGAATGAATCAACCGCGATACCGAGGTGATGCCCATGCTCTATTGAATATTCAGTAAGCTCATTGAATTTCGCTGGAACGAAGAGGATGCGGGGTATTTATAAAGCGGAAGTTATTGTAACTGTAATGTATAGCTCACGTGTGAAGCACAAACGCACTCGATAAAGTTTTATTTATTATGGAGGGGTTTGGCACAGCAGCCACCAATACAGGATGTCCTGGAATTGTGTCCTGCAATTTTAGCAGCGATGCAAAAATAATAATGCTTATTGTTATCGAATATTAAAGGAGCATTAGATTCGGCAACATATTATTATTATTTTAGTACATGACTACATGCGACGAAAAGTAATTAATATAAGTAAGTATAGTCAGTAAAGAAAGTACTTCAATTGACTTGACACGTATTTTCCACCTGAAAGTGTGAGACGTCTTTATTAACAAGTTTATTGTTCATGTTACTTCCTTTTTACAATTTTCCAAAATCTTGAGAAAATCTTCTCCTAAATAACATATTTCTGTACGAAGAGTAATAATAGTGATGGTTGGTCCCTAATATTTGCGACCGCAGCCTTAAATCACCCTATAATAATTATCGCCATTATAATAGCGGTAGGTATCACTATAAATGTGGCAAAATGACCTAACAATAATAATTAGCACCTATCAACATCACCTGTTTCGGCCAAAGCTTTGAGCTTTTGTGCTCTGACCATTGCCCTGTAACTTCCGCATAAACTTCATAATTGTTATTATTTCAGCACGGATATAGCATAAAATGGGTTGGGTTTAGCTGAGACTGAAATCATAATATGCTTGGTTAACATGGCTTCCATTGCCAAATTAATGCAATTTCCTAGACAGGTCGATCGCGTGAGTTCTAGCAGATTATTAGGAAAATTAGATTTGAAAGTTCACCATTAGATAGGTACGTGTGTGTGCTAGATTTATCTTTCGAACAGTGTCAGACTATTTTGTGAGAGCTGAGAGAATAATTTGAAGCACGTACAATCGTACAAAGCTAAACATCTCAGCTGCGTTCTCGCTATAGCAAAAAGGAACAAGAAAATTCAAGGCGGAGGGGGGACTGAAATTCAGTACCAAGTGTGCGACAGAAAGAAAATGCACCAAAAGTATTTGAATGTTTTTCTGGAAACTTTTAGACCGCTTTCTGATGTGAAAAAAGTGTACTCAGAATTCAATTCCATATGTGATGTACTTGTAGAATTTTTTTCAAAATAATTTCATTTATTTTCTTCAATGTCACATTAAATTGTTCCACTATAAATAGGTATTGAGCATTACTCCGTTTTTCGGAATCTCTGTAGCATAAAAAGTACCCTCCGACATACATTTGCTGTTCTGCAAAATCTGCTCTCACGCCCTTTTCTATCTACGTGCTATTTTACTTGCCAGAAATAAAACTTTCGAACACTCCGGTCTCAGAAACTCGAGTATTTTTTCAATTCTAATGAGCCCCTAGTATCTTTCTGTGTTATTTCAGAGTCCTATTGGTCCTCTTGTACATAAATATCTTTCATAATTATGTCGTTTTAATCCTGGCTGAGCTCCCCTGTACTTTTTAGTGCGGCTTTCGGAGCTCTACTAAGCCTCCTTCTGTACTCTAGCCTTGTTCAGAGCCCCGATGTGCCCTCTTGTGTTGTCATCTCGTGCCTTGTATCAACACTAATGAGCAATAAATACGCTTGGGTTTTCTTGGGTTTCAGGTGCCCTATATTGAGCCCTCTTATGTATTCAGATTGTGAACAACTCCCATATGTTCAGAAATCTTAATGGCCTCATTGTGCACTTGCTGTGTTGTTACCCTTGTGAAGATTTGAATAATTGTCCTTGCGGCACGACGGATATAATTACTGTCTGCAAGAAATGATTTACCTAGTACCAAAAAAATATAGGTAGGTAGGTACCTCAGGCTTTTATACAGCATTAGTCTCAAAAAGCTATATACCTACCTTCAACTAACACTAGAGCATTATAATATGCTACTTTATGTTCAACGGAAGCTTTGCAAAATCACTTTAAAGTTGCCACCAGACCAGCAGCATTGACGCTATACTGATCAGATCACGTTGGTATTTGAGTTAAGCCTTGCATCGCACTGTACTCTAGAAAACTTTGCATGTCGGTATACACTGCGATGGTGTTCATATACGCGAATTATGCAAGGTGCGATATGGTGGTAGTGCTGCATACTATGCATAAACAAAATCAGATTTCAACTTGCCAGAGTCCGTCGGAGAAAATTATGAAATTGATAAATTCGGCAGGATGGCAGAGACATCAAGCCGGCAACATAAATCACATTGTAGGTGAGCGTTTCACACAAAACAAGAACACAAAACTCGATAAAACTGAGAAAATATCGAACAGTTTATTTCGCATGCAGTAAACCAGCGAAATAAAGTGTTAGCTATTCCCGCTTCCGGTCTGATGTACTCTGCGGCAGCGGAAGTACAAATGATCTGGAAATGGAAGCTAGCTAATCATGAGTTACTGTCCTTAAAGAAAACAGCGCGCATCATTGCTCGAAATGTTTAACCCATAAATTGCATCCTTGCGGGGCCGTCAAAAATTTTTACTGTCTCGGTTGAAAGAGTCGAACGACCAAACGATTGCACCAGAAAATCACCGACGACAATATCCCGGTATTGTACGAGAAGAATGCATTTCTTGGCATTTTCCAGCAATTATTTTCAGTTGATGGAAGTTTGCAGCGTTATAGCTAAGTTTTTACAGGCGGGGTTCATAAAGGTTATGACCCAGTTGGACGTGACTCTCTTCTCGCTCAGTTCCATCCGTACAAGCAAAAGGTTAATACTTCTAGCTTGAGATATCGACAGCGACGAAGCTCTATTGAAAGATATTATTGACACCACTGATACCTACCACTCTTGCTGATACTGCACACTGCATCATAAAAAAGATGGAGCTTTAGGTAGGTACGAGCTTAATAGACGTTGACGTGCCGAAGCAATGAGGGAAAATACCAAATTTTCTCCCGCCAGAAGGCGCTGAAGACGCTGGAGTATTTTTAATTTGGCGGTATCATCATCTACCGGTTGAAATTCAATAAGTCTTGTACTAAGCAGGCACCATCTAGGCAGGCATGTGTTATGGTATGGTTGTGATGTTCATAGTGAAACGAGGAAAATGTTTCCAGCAAGATCTCAAGCTAAATATAGGGACCGTGCACGGAGGCGAGACCAAGCAGTTTGTGACTGGCAGCGATCAGGGTGGCCGACTAGGGAACTTCTTACCAGCCATTCGTTTGGCAGCATGACGGCTGTTAGCTGCTTGAGGTTAGGTCAAATGCCAAATGCCGTCAACGCCAAATGCTTTGGCATTAAATGTTGCTGCCTTCGTTTCTTCTTTGACGTTCCACAACGAATTAAACGTTTCAAAATGCAATTTTCCTGCCCTTTTCCATCACCCTTTCACCCTTTCACCTTTGACTATCAGATCTTGCTTTCACTAAACACAATGTCCCACTTCACTTCCAAGAACTCTGGTTTTAAAACGATGTCCATTTTTGAGCAAGATTCTCAAATGCGAATGTTTCCAAAGAAAGATGACATTGTCAAGTTTGAATTGTTGGCGGTTTTGTTGGATTTAGGCAGACAACAATTCAAACTGACACATTTTTTTCAAAAAGTCGCATCTGGGAATGCAGCGTTCTTTATTCAAATCGCTGTCGCTGTCTAAGGAGCGTAATTATTGTCAATTTCGCTCACTACGCTGCGCCACATGTCATCATACACGGTCCCTATAGCCAGTGACCCAGTGGAAGTTTGTTGGAGTTTTAGTTTTACCTCTAATGTTCAAGACACACTAGAGAAGCTTATCGATCATCAACGGATCGTCATTTAACTTGTCTTTCTGTCTTGGTGACAGCAAACGGAAGGGAGAGGTGACAACACGGGGGAAATAATGGCATTTTCTGGTTAACGATCATTGAGCATGAAACGCCATTATTTTGTCTCTTGCTGTCACCAAGACAGCAAAGCAAGTTGAATGACGATCGGTTCATGATCGTTGAACTCTCTAGTATGTCTGAGGTATAACCTAACTACACGCGTGGCACGTGGTACTGAAATAATTTGACGACTTTGACAGTCAGTGATTACATTTTCTTGTCATTTTTTAACTACTCCAGCTACACCGGCGCCATCTGGGAGAACTGTCAGTTTTCGCCCCTCATACAGTAATAAGGTGCCGTGGTGTTCACGTGTAGGTATTTTTTTGAGAGCAACTCTTTTATATTCACCGAAGCCAAAGTCAACACGCTTCCCACGTGGCTCACGCCGATTGAAAGTCTACCAACGTCCACCTGTCCAACTTCACTGAACTGGTTCGGCGCGTCATATAGTGGTTCCTGCATTGATGCGACTTCTCCAGGACGGTGCTGGAAAAACTGCGCTGTATAGCAGATATATACCTAAATTTCCTCGATATTGCTTTCCAAACTAATCTATATCCCCGATCTGTTAAATATGTATAAATTCCAGTGGGTCTCGTCTCGTCCGATCCCGCAAAATAAAATCGGAGTATTTCATAGTTGCGAGCAGTCAAAATGGAATTCGATCGTTTGCCAAAGGGCGTAGATAATAAAATATAGAAGAGTCCAATCCCTGACTTATTGCTCTTTCTGCACCTTATTCACAGGGCTTATCGATTGCCATTTGCCCGTTTCCAAACATATATTACTCGTGTAGCTCACACATCTTTAGCTATCTATACGAAACTGCTGCGAAAATTGAATAGAGAATTTATTTAAGAGCGGAGTGGCTGGCGGGGCTCTTGCTTGTTTTGCAGTTTTCCACCTACCGCTCTACCCGGCCATCGCAAGAGGGAGAGAAACGGAGAGTCCGTTTAGGGAGAATCACGGGGTGAAGAACTTTCCCGCATAGGTGGTACGTAATATTATACAGTGGAACTATACTATACCTTACTCTGCACAAAAGCAGAGGAAACTCAATGGAGAAGCCAGTTCGATGAGTAATCTAAAAGCGTTGCAAGAAATTTCTGTAATTAGCGTAGTAAACTAACTGTGCATGCATTTGAAAAGATGCACGCGAAGCGCAAGAACGGAAATTCTGGGCTGGCGCTTGAGCCTCGAGCCCTCCGGAGCGCACTGAAGTTCCTCCTTATACCTGGCGCTATAATTTAATTAAAGTTCGGTTCCTCACTGCTGCGCTGATAAATAATTACGATTCGGTATGAAAGTTAAACAAACCATTAGTGCCTGTAAACACAGCTAGGATGCGTGCCTCACCTGAACTCGCGCGGAGCAAACAATGGTGAAATCGTGGAAAAATTCTTTATATTCTTATGGAATTATCGACAACCCGTCGGGATAAAGTTACATGCAGCTCGAGTATTTCGTCAAAGTTTCCAATTTTCTATAGAAGTTTAAGACAAATATTGGTGGTTGGTGGGTTTCAATTTCATGTACACGTAGGTACCTCTACGTTATACCCAACTAAGGCAGACTTGATTGAATGTTTCAGGATGCTAAGAGTTAAAACTGAGACTTACATTTTTTTGCTCGCAGAAATCTATAAATCGGATACCGGATTTTCTGCGAGCCCACTTTCAAACTTAAATATTTTCATTACGACCTTGCTATTCCCTGACTAAACTGTCACATTCTTCCACTAGACATTGATTTTCTACCGCTAAAATCTCAAAGCAGGAAATAAGAGCATCTGCAGTTTCGGGAGCCTCTAATCTCCCGTCGTCAGAAATCAGAGGTAAAATACTAAAAAGAAATAATTTAATTAAATACAAAAAAGGTAAGTGTAACATACGATCGCACGCAAAATAAACGGAGACAGTGTTTCGCGCGGAGTGTACCGATTCACTGAATTTTGGCTTGGTGTCACAGTGACAAGAAGGCTAAAATCCATTAAATCCGTACACTCCGCGCGAAACACTGTCTCCGTTTATTTTGCGTGCGATCGTACATAAAAGGTTGTAAATATTCTTTTGTGAGAGAGTGGGCGTGAATAATGTGACATAAATTGTCAAATTTTTGCGAAGGTATATTCAACTGATGAACACAGAACTTTCTTAAGTAATTGTAATCAATAACTATAATTAATAAACATTTTGTGGGAAGACTCTAGAGGTGTAAAAGCGTCGTACATAATAGGTATACTATTAGACCAAGAGCTAGCAACGTTTTATTTACCTCATAAGCAAAATGCAATTTGACATCTGAGGCATGTAGAGATTATAAATGGCTTCCATAAAATATTTGTCTTATGAAGAACACGCCTTGCTTTCTCACAAGGCAAGCAAAGAACTGGGCCTTTTGACAGCAATATTCAACAGCGTTTTTTCTAGAGCTCTTATTCGATGTAATTACCAATTTTATCAGGAATGGATAGGTTGAACTATCTTTTAACTAAATAGAATGGGACAAAATCTTGAAATATATATATATATTTTTTTTTTTTTTAATGTTTTACGACGCATCAACTACGAGGTTATTAGCGTCGACGGGACATTCAGTGGGTTTTTGGTACACGTTTTAATTATACTTGAATTGCCTACTGTTAACTATGTGAGGCCTCAGTACTCTGATAGCACTCAACTCTGTAGTCAGAAATCCATTTTTTCTGTAACCGCTGTAGTCAGACAGATGCAGATATGGCATAGTAAGGTCGGAACAATTTTTGGAACAATCGGACAACACAAAATATCCATGGACGAGGCGGGATTCGAACCCGCGCGGTAGATCACGACTGGCTTGGCGCGGCAACACCAAAACCACTCGGCCACCGCCGCTCCTGAAATGTATTAGAAACTACAAAATAACAGACTTTCTCAACTGGTATGTTCAAGCTAGTAGACTAGGCCGAGCTGTTTGGATCGCATTTGATGGCCGATTCTCGAATCACGCCTACTAGAAAAACTGGTGCCAACTCTCGACTGCTTGGAAAGTCTGGTTTTTGAGTTTTTTATACATTTTGAGATCCTGTTTCATTCAATTCAGTTCAAAGATAGTTCAACCTATCCATTTCTGATGAAATTGATATCCATATCGAATAAGAACTCCAGAAAAACCGCTGTTGAATACTGGTGTCAAATGGCCCAGTTCTTCGCTTGCCTTGTGAGAAAGCAAGGCGTGTTTTTCATGAGACAAATATTTTATGGAAGCCATTCATAATCTCTACATGCCCCAGGAGTCAAATTGCATTTTGCTTATGAGGTAAATAAAACGTTGCTAGCTCTTGGTCTATATATCTGAGATCCGTCTGAGTTCCACCTAGTCCTAATATGCCTTGGCTATACAGGCTATTTCCTTTCGGGCACGTGATAGTGGACTTTTCCGGAGCATGGGAAAAATAATTAACAAAATTAATTTGCTTCGATTTACAAGTTTTTAACAAAAACAAATCTGTCCAAACTGGTAGCATCGCATTAGTACCTACCTGGCACCTTTAAATCGAAGAGGTACATTACAAGAGCATAATTGTATTGTTACCCTGATGGAAACTCCGTAGAACCTGCCAGACCATACCAAACATAGGTAATTGCCAAATTTATTTTCACAGCACCTTTGAGGTGAAAGACGAATTTTGAAATTTAAAGATACGACTCAAATCTCAATTGCATGCAAGAGAAATTTTCATTCGGGAACTATTTACGACACGTGATTCTTCAAAAGTAACAATGCTTTGCTCCAAAATCATGCAAACTGAAGAAGTTAAATTCTCAACTACATCTCTTCCTCCTTATAACGCGAAGGATAAACGGGTCATATTTTTTTCAGTATTTTTTCCGTGCTCCGTCAACGTCGCTCACAAGGTAGGACACGGGAGGAAATGCGCCATTTGGAATCACCCTGTAATGTATAGGAAATCATAATTCTAGCATAAAAAATCTCATGAGAATTTGAGTTTTTGAACTTCCAGCAGTCGATAGTCAATAGGACTAAAAGGTAGGTATCAGGCATTACTTTTACTTAGAATAATATAGCATAATCTTCGTTGTTAGACTTTTGATTTGAAAAATGCTGAAACCGTCGCCGAGATAAAAAAAACTTCATGATAAAAAAAGTCCATGATCGATTGACAGCATAATTGGAACTCTCAACTGAACTGAACTGTATCACAATAGGTTGTGTTGGTCGAAAAATATCTCGATTTAGAAAATATATATTTTGACAGTAAGTGTTATATTAACTTTTGCGCAGGAAAATAATCGAATTCAGTGAATTATGAACAGAACATGCAGCAAACTACATCATTAGGCAGCCATCAGCTGTCCATAATTGGAGATAATTGTAATCTGACTGCAACATAATAATTGACGAGCATCGAGACGAGCATGTTTACAAGCTCAAAGCTTATTCTCGTTTGACGAAATCACCGCTGTTATTGCTTTTAGAGAAAAATAAACCCGCATACTGATTTTGTTACAGACTTTTGCTATCCCTGTCCTGACATACATACAAGTAGGTAGATGATTTGGCTGACCTCAAGGATTGAGGAATAAATAAATTAATAGCTCAATATATTAATAATTGATGCTTGACTAATGACAATAGTTCAATATTTCTCTTCCTCCCTCTCCCTCTCATTTTTTTTATCCGTAAAGGAGATTGTATAAAAAAAATAATAATGTAGAATGTGTGAAAAGTACCTATGGAACATAATTACATAACACATATAAAAATCGAAATACCTGACCCATCCTCTAACCATACTCCGCGAGCAATTTTTCCAGTTCTCCTTCTCCGAACGTTAAGCCAGCGTGCAACTAACCGCTATAAGAAAAGCTTCAAAATCTCTGTATATTGCTCCCTCACGGGATTTCACGTGAACAAGCTGAGGGTGTGAAGGATCCCCTAAGTTATTGTTCGACGTGTTTTAACTAAGTTAGCTTCGCAACAAATTAGGTAGCTTTGACCTTCGACAATTAAGTGTGAAAGTGTAATTTTTCTGTCTCGCAAAAAAAAAATGACCGACTCTCATTTTGAATCACCTCCATCAAAGCTTCGGAAAGCAGCTGTAGCAGCTTCGACAAACTTACTGCTCGAAAAACGTCGAGAGTGCTACGGAAAGATGTTAAAAGCCAAAACAGACCGGGCTAGCAACTAAATACGCCGCATTTTAACGATAACGTAACGTGTTTCAAAGAGTTTGCTCAACATAAAAAAACGTCAACTTTGAGGACGACCTATTCGATGTTGAAGCCAACAATCAACGTAAAAAAACACCTTTATCTCGCAACTTCCCGAGCTTCAGGCGTTTCTGAAAAAGAAAAACTCGAAAAATCAAATAGGTACCTCGTCAAATATTTTTACCCATGCATATTCCAGTTTTCCAAGTACCTGAATTAAGATACACACTTTACTTAGTTAAGTTTCCTCCAACAAGAAAAAATCAGTTTAAATAGGCCCCAAATTTTTCCGATTTTCCTATAAACAGTTGGGTTTTGTATACTGCTGAGGTGATTTAGTGTCGCTTCACCCACTAAATCATGATTTACTTTGTGCAAAGACTGCTGTTTTTTTCTCGCGATAAAATATGTGTCAACTTCACAAAATGAAATGTGAACTAGTGCCATCTATTTTAATAATGTCTATAAGTAACCGTAACGTATACGGCGGCCGCCTCGCAAACGCAAACTAAGATTGAAAAATTGCTCCTCGGTAGATCCTGTTTTCGATCGGGGATTACCATCTTGATTTTTGGTTTGGATTGCTTTAACAAGCCCCAACAGACAACAACCGAAATTTTTTCAGTGAATTATTATACACAACGTCCTTGATTATTAGGTCTACAAGAATAATAGTCACTTATCTAAATTCCACTGTCAATGGCAACGGGAAAAGTTGATGTAAACAACAAAATCTGACAGCTGTCACTTCGGACTTTTTTTCTGCAATGATCATCAAAATATCACTCGTGCTCGAGAGTTTCCCAGATAATTTTGGCCAAGCGTTTTTCCCTCAGGCTGGTTGTCCCTAGATAAATGCCCTCCTCTTACGAAGTCGGGCATTTATCGCTACAACCAGCACTCGCGATTGCCTGGACAAAATTATTGTGAAAATCTAAGCACTTGTGATATTACTGTTGAGACGTTTGCTACAACGCAACGTTCCGTGCCGAGAGTTTCATAGCTTGGGCTGGAATGACAGAGAAATTTCTTTGATTGTTCTGCTGAAAACTATATGGAAAGATCACTGCCAATTTGGTGGCTAAATTGTGAGGCTTTGCAATAGTTTTTATTCGTACGTATTTTGCCAATAAATGTTGAAGATATACTCGAAAATACATATTATTATTGGTAACTTTGAACTTGAGGAGCTTGTGGTGTGGTAGTTGGCGCGTTCGACTACCACTCCAGAGGTCGCGGGTTCAATCTTCGCCGGGGACGGATTTTCGCCTCGAAAACAAGCTTCTTAATTTAATTGGAATGCTTGCTGAATGCAAGTGTGTCGCATAGCACGTAAAATACGAACGTTGGTGCCGACCCCATGCGATGCTGGTGGTCGTTGAGAATCCCTACCCTGTGTTGGAACAGTTAGGGGTTCGGCATAGTTTCCGGTATAGTGGAGGAAAGCATTCACCGGCGTCGATGTTAGGCCTCGTTGCAGAAATAGGCCGACGTTAAATGAACGAATAAAAAAAATTGAACTTGATCCTTGAATCGTGCGTTCATGGATTTCGTTTTTTGCGACTGTAAATCCAAGTGATTTATAGTTCAAAGTTACAAATGCATCTTCAACATAATTTATTGGCAAAATACGTTCAAATAAAAACTACTGCGAAGACTATTTATTGTTGCATCATAATTATTATTAGCCTAGTAATAATAGAGATGGATAATGTAAAATCATGGGAATTCTTTCATCCCGGTGTTTTTATTTTGAGCCACCCTCCCACCCTGAATTTCAAAAGACTCTTTTTTCTATTTTGCGTTCATAAGAAGGTCATTACGATACACATTTTTTCAATCCAAAATGTTGGCAATATCAGCGGGCATTACATCGACATGACAGCACTCACTGACAGAAGAGACAGCTTAGGTGGCATCACTTCGCAGGAGGGGTTTATTTCAGAAAAAAAAAGGCTCATTTCTGATGATAAACTGTGCTTTCATCATCAAGAGCAATTCCCAACAATTTTGTTAGCAGAGGCACATATTTTACATTTTATTATTGAAAAAAAGCATGGAATAGTTGCAAAATAGAAAATTTTCGAAGTGGAATTTCTATTCTCGCGCCTAGATCACAACACACAACTAACGCAGAACCACACATGGGAGTGAATTCGCTTCATGACATCAGTAGCTGTAACGAAAATGTGTAACGCGGAGGTGTAACGTTATAGTGTCAGGTCCTTGGGGTGACCAGTGTCGTCCTAGAAATGGTGGAGAGATGGGAGAGTAAGCTGTTGCGGCGTTCGGTTCTATTCTTCACAGTTAGTATTCTTTTACAGCTTGCATTGTGTTTTAAGGACAACAGCTTCTATCATAAACTAAAATTTGATTTTATCGATGAATTATAATTCAGCGGTAGTGTCATTTACAACCGAAAATGATTAATTTATTTTCGTAATGCGTGTCGCCGACACTGGACTCCTCTACTTGGTGTTGTGCAGAGGGGTTGTGGTGCTGGGTGGCCCGACAGGAATGGTTCTCGACTTGGCTAGAAGTTATCATTGTATCCATTGTGTGACGCGAGGGGTGGATCACGGACCCAAAATTTGTAGGTACACCATGGGCCGTATTCATACCTCGCTTTCAAGCTAAAAGCGCTATTAGAGCGATGCGCATTTAGGGGCATTTATCATATTTCAGTGTTCAAAAACACATTATTGCGATTGGGAGCGATTGTATGTACTTAATTGCAATTAATTTTCGAGTTAATTTGTATTTTTGAACACTGAAATATGAGAAATGCCCCTAAATGCGCATCGCTCTGATAGCGCTTTTAGCTTAAAAGCGAGGTATGAATACGGCCCCATAATACCAAAGCTTGTATTACCAGTATTAATTTGCAAATAATACCGATAATACCGGAAATACTGAGAATAATACCAATAATACCATTATACCAAATATTTGCGATAATACCGATATAATTTCCACAATATTACCTGATAATACCAATAATACTGGAGATAATACCGATAATAACAATAATACTGGAAAGTGGAAATAATATCAGATAATTTAGAATACCAAGAATATCGCTATAAACCAAAAATCGTTTTCTTTCGATATTTTGTGAACCGTTCGACCGATTTGGCTCAAATTTTACACAGACAGTCTTAAATTATTGACTCATGAGTAGGGCTGGGCGATTATGAGATTTTATAATTATGACTATACAACTCACTGCTCCTTAGACCAATCCAGTGTCTCGATTTTCCTTAACAACACTGCATTACATCGGGTATGCCGTTGCGAAGGGCCATTTTTGCGAATATACGAAATCGATTATACGTAGACCTCTCGTATAATCGCAGTTCATTTGAATTCAAAAAACCACAATTTTCGCCCTTTGCAACAGTGCTTGCCGGATTTCACGATCTAACCAGCAGCCTTGCCACACACTGAGCCATAGCTGACCCTGTGCACCAGAAGCTAAAGTTTGACATGTCGTATATAATTCTATCTCGGGTGTGCCAGTAGCGGTAAGATGTATCAAAACGAAAATCGTGCAGAACGTTCGTCCAACTTCAGCAATTGGAAAGTTACGGATAAAATTTTTACTTGCATTTATATGGTTTAGTTCTCACTCGCTCATATTGTTACTGTGGGACAAATGGAATTCATAAAAAGCAACGCGAAAATCTCAAGTGAGGTAGGTAAGGCATGGCCAAAAAAATCAAGTCGTAGCCAATGTCAAACAATAATAACTTATTTGACAATGTATTTTTGAATGGTTGTCTTTTGCATTTCGAAACCAACAAATGGGTCGTTTTGTAACCACTACAGCCGAACAATTCAAGACTTTGTATGGTCAGTTGAACCAGCCAATACTGTTAGAAGAGAGGAATATGTTTGACGGCAGTTTCAACCATTTTCCGGACGAAAAGTCCACGCTAAAATGGCACACATCCTGGAAAACTGATGGGCATACAACATGCGAAAAACGAACGGAGGTGACTCAAAGAGGAAAATTTGAAGATCCTATGGAATCTGACGGCAAAGCGGTTGCAGTTGAACTTTTACTCTGAATTCGGGAAAAAGACTGATCCTTTCAAAGGTAATCTTTGTAGGCTGATTGCTGTGTTGTCATTACTTTTCACTCTTCTTTCAAAGGTGTTGGCATTTCGTAAGGCAATGATGCTCGGAATTCCGAGGGAAGAGTTCACCAAAGGATGACGGAATTATGGAAATGCATTTCAGCACCATTGACTGCTGAGGAGCTACACAGAATACTACAAACTTTCGGCGAAGACTCAAGTTCTTCTGTTACCTACCAATAAAAATTGTTCACTTCTATCACCTGTTCAAAATAAACGATTCACTTTGCTCCTTATAATGTAGTTATGATGATATTTATTGTAGATTTCGTAATACAGATCAAACAGGGATCAGGCATTAAAGGTAAATCAGGACCAAAACGTCAGTTTGACAAATTATTTCTGAATTTTGAAAACTGTCATTGACAAAAGTCGGAAGCAGGTGGGTCGTGCAAAGCTCGTTGTATAGTCTAACGAATGCAACTCGAGCATCAAAATAATCTGAATATACCGCTCTTGTTCGATGTATTGCTTCAAAACACAGCTCGACCTATGGTCTCGCTGTGTTTCTTGCAATACATCTCGCAATCGCGGTATATTCGATTATTTTGATGCTCTTGTTGTATTACTACTGATAATCGATTATAAAAAAATAATATATTACTTCGATTAATCGATTATTTCATTTATTTCAAAATCGATCAATCGATTTTATTCGATTATGCGTAGTCAATTATGAAATATGCGATTATTTTTTTCGAATCGTTCATTGAATAATCGATCATTCGATTAAAAATCGAATAATTGATCAAAAAAATCGAATAATCCCTTAAATAATCGATTATTCACAATCGAATAATCGACTGATTGATCGTTTATTCATAATCGACTACCTAATTGAATAATCGATCAATCGGGATTTTCGATTGATCGATGATTTTTTTGCATGCTAAAATAATCGATGAATCAAATGTATTGCCCAGCGCTACTCATGAGCTGCTTATAACGTATTTCTTCAAGACACTCCAGTGTCCAATTTGAAAAAAAAAAACTGCTTCAAGTCACGAGACATTCCGTGAAATTCGGACCACATCAGTCAAACGGTAATTTTTTGGTGAAGAGTTGATGGTTAGGGAGTTTTATAAGCAGGTAATATTTCAACCACCTTTTGAAGCGCCTATTTGCGAAATCGCGCTGCCTGGCAATAGCCTAACCTTAAGCCAAACATGGGACGATGGCTTCACTCCAGTTGAGTGATAATTTGACTGCCACAATGCTTAGCGCGACCAAAATTTGAATGGGAGGCCGCCGATTGGTAGTGCCAGTGAGACAGCCGCTAGCGGAGCTCTTCTGATTGGCGGCCTTATTGTGAGTGAAGAAGATAATATCGTAGGAAATCTAGAACCACGTAGTTACCGCAAATCACATTCACGAGGTACATACCTATCTGAATACGTATGTATTTTTTATTTTTTTATCTTTTCATTTTAAATTGATACCGGAGTTTTCCAAACGACATTCTTATACTTTGTGGAGATTATTGGATTGTCATGCTGTGCCTACCAGACACAGTTTCCATCGTGCTGTAATATAACGGGGAAAATCGTACAGTAAGAAAATCCGTCACGATTTCACATTCGCATGATTATTATGTGTACCTTGGGCAGATGGACCGCGTCGGCTTACCGGCTCCGCAGGAAGATAAAATAAAATAATAATAAGAATTATTATTGTATTATAGGTACTTTATGGAGAATATTATCAATGAAAATAGATAGATATTTATTGTATTAGGGGTATGAGTGAGACTTCATGTGACGGACATGGAAATTAAAGCGCCGAGCGCAGTGAGAAAGTAACAAAAACAGTCTAATCGTGAAAAAATCATGTCGAAAGTATTCTGCCCTTCATGTGACCCATAATAATTATAATGATAATAAAAAAAAACAAGATGCTACAAACCGTTAGGGAGCAGAGCGGGAGTACGAAAAGAACACCTCTTCGAACGTTGTTTGCTAATTGATTCATACTTATAGAAGTTCCACTTCTTCCGAGGGTGACTATGGTCACGCACCCCCGTTTTTTCCATAGCTGACTTCTATAAAAAAAGCCGAGAAACTAATTATACTAGGCTAATCGAAGAGTGAATTCTGAACATAGTAGGGAGTTTGCGATTTCACGCAGCGTACGACGCAACGCAACGTAGAACGTGAAAATTCCCCTGTAACTAAGGAATTTCAAAAAAAAAACTCGTCTATTTTCACGTTAAAAGTTACGTTACGTCGTACGGACGTATTCCCGCAAACTCCCCATTATAATGCTGAACGCTGAAACAGCACGAGAATTGAGATATCAACATTCTTGCACGGTCACGGTAAACGCTGAAATAAGGATGCACGCTATGGAGATCGTAAAGCAGCAACTTTTGGTTCTTGTGCCACAACCCAGATGTTTTCTTTCAAACAACCAGATTGTGCTTTTGTATAATAACCCAGTCGTTATTTCAAGCGCCCAAGGAAAGGTGCGGCCAAGGAAGAAAAAATATATATCTAAAAATGTAGTTCTATAACTCTCCGAGTTCTCGGTCCGTGGAAAATTGATTGAATTACCCAAGTTTACTTCATAAGCGCACCGCCGCGGATTTCTGCGAAACTTCCTTCTTATAGCAACAAAGGACCATTAAGACTTGCCTGATGCAATTTATTATTTAAATTCATAAAGTTATTAAGATTGTTTATATACAATGTATAAGTATTTTGCCATCGAAGACTTCGTAATTGTGCAATAACCCGTGAAGTATATAATAGTGGAAGTTTGCCGACAACAGTCTCGCTTTTGCAGACTCATTGAAATTCAAAACAAGCTTTACGAATAACAATAAAAATCGATGACTGTCAAAATCGATTTACATTAAACCGTAAGAAGCAGCAGGAGGAGGAGTCGATGGAGTAGAGTTTTATTTTCATGCAGCCGAAGGGCCCTGCTCCCAAACATGGGCAAATACAAAACAGGCTCGTTTCGACAAAGTTGTTGCTCCCTGCCAGGCTGCCAAACGGAAATTGTCATAAAACAAAAAACCTTAACCATTACCCTCATAAACAACAAAAAAAAGTTTTCCCGGCGAAAGTTTCCGCAAACTTGGGACGCATTCTTGTTACTATTTATGTATTCAGTCTTTTAATTAAAACGTCACATTTAGAGACATCCGCGACATGGCTTTTCGCGCCCGCAATTTAAAGTGGCAGCAGCTCCACACAATGCAAGTGAAATTTCATCTACAACGTCATAATGGATAAAATAAATGGAGTGACTAATCGTACACACCCCAGCAAAAACAATAAGCTCATTATGGGAAACTAACTCTACGACCCACATGCGAAAGCGTTGTAGTGAAGTTCATCCATCGGACGAAACGACTGATGGCGGACGAGTGGCCATGGGATGGTGACAGACGATGATGTTTCTCTTGTTCACAGGTTAATGGAAATTAAATTTGGTTCGCACTATAGGGATGAAGTTAAATTGGTAAAATAAGGCGATGCGGAATCAAACGCTGTGGGCTTATTCCTTGACAGAAATTTACCATTCACGTATTTTTCGAAAGCTACAATGATGTACTTTGGTTCAAGCTCATCAGTATTTCCAAAATCAAAAACAAATTGAAAATTTTGAAATTTGCAAAATTTACTTTCGGATTTTGGAAATGCCAATGGCCTTAATGTATGAAGGATGTATAAGTTATATCATACTTCGTTCTATTTGGAGAAGTTTGAAAACATTAGGACCTCCGCTAGGGCCATGATTCGGCGCGACTATCGGGACTTTATGCGGGAGACAGCTGCTCATATTATTACACTGGACCCTCGTGAGTTCTGGTCCTTTGTTCGTGGTGAGAAGGGTGGATACGGTATTGCTGGTTTCATAGGAGAGACTCTGGTTATGTCGAATATGATAATCCTAATCCTGAGTCCATAGCTGAAGCTTTTGCTGAGTATTTCAAAAGTGTTTACACTCTACTTGCCTTTAATAGTCAAGTTCCGCTGTCTACTCCTGAGCGCGCGTCTCTGGATAGTATCACTGCTGGGCTTGTGTCAAGGGATAATGTTATGGCCGCTGCCAAAAAAATCTGGAACAGTATGACTTCGGGTGAAGACATGGTGCCCGGTTTTCTGGTCCGCGACTGTGCTTGTGTCTTTGCTGATCCTTTGAGAGTCCTCTTCAATCTGATCCTGACTACCCTGACGTACCGCAAGGCTTCGAAACGAACCAAGGTTTGTCCGGTGTTGAAGAAGTGCGATCCTTCCGTCCTTAACAACTACCGTCCAATATCGCTAATTTCCAACTTCGCCAAGATTTTTGAAACTATCTACTACAATCAAGTTTCTCCACAGGTGAAAAACACATCTCTCCCTTCCAATACGGTTTCATGGTGGGAAGATCCACAGTTACAAATCTGGCGTGTTTCTCCCAGTTCTTGCCCAAGACTTTGGACTCCCTAAGCCAGGTTGACGTGGTGTACACGGACATTTCTAAAGCATTCGATCAATTATCTCAACTTATTGATGCACAAGTTAGAAAGACTTCGGTTTTCACCATCTCTATTGCTCCTGGGTCTTGCTTCGTTCTTACCTTTTTGACCGAGTTCAGCGTGTCACGTGTCACTTTACTAGTTCCAGTTCATATATTTCAACTTCTGGGGTTGCCCAGTGGGCAAAGTGGGGACCACTGTTGTTTTTAATTTACATCAACGATACAGACATCGATCGACTGTAAGAAGTTACGGTCTGCGAACGATCTAGAGATATATTCCAGAGTCGATACGGTTCTTGATTGTGCCACGCTTCAGCGATGCGTTGATTCCGTTTCGGAATGGTGTCCCCAGAATGGTTTGCCCTTGAATATATTGACAAGTGCATGATTGCGACTCATACCAGGAGGGTTGACCCAATTTTTTTCGATTATGCAGTTGGTCAGGTGGTTCTTAGGCGTAGCGGGGTCACAAAAGATTTGGGTGTCGTTTTTGACAGCAGTTTTTCTTTTTCAAGTCACATTGACGACATTGTGTCCTCGTCCCTGAGGACGCTTGGCTTTTTGTGTCGCAGCTGCAGGGAGCTTGGAAGTGTTTCGTGCCTGAGGGCTTTGTATTGCAGCTTTGTGCGATCCAAGCTTGACTACGCCTCTCTGATATGGTACCCCACCTACGTCACTCACATTGCCAGACTTGAATCAGTTCAAAGAAGATTTTTGAAGTTTCTGTCATCCATGCTCGATGGAACCTATTCACTTGAAACAAGACATGCCATCTCTAATGCTAAATTTATTTACAATTCAATTCAAAATGTCATTGATTGTCCGGTGCTTCTAGGGCGAATCAACCTTTTTGTTCCACGTTTGAACGCCTGATCAACAAGGTTGTTTTATTGTGATCCACCCAAGAGCAACGCTAGAACCCTACTTATAGCATATGTAGTGGTCTTAATTTGCTCTACTCCGACTGTGATATATTCTGTGATAATTTTTGTGATATCCGTCAGCACATTTTGTTGAAATTCATATCTTAGTCTTTTTGAAGTAAAACTTCTATACTCGTGCCTAGCTCACAGCACACAACTAACGCAGAACCACACATGAGAGTGAAATCGGTTCATCGCATCAGTAGATGTAACGAACCTATGTAACGAACGCTTGTAACGTACCTTGGGGCGACCAGCGTCGTACCAGGAAATGGGAGAGTAAGCTGTTGCGACGTGCGGTTCTATTTTTTACAGCTAGTATTCTTTTACCGCTTGCATTGTGTTTCAAGTACAACAGCTTTCATCATGAACAAAAATTTGATTTGATCGATAAATTCCAACTCACGGTAGTGTTATTTATAATCGAAAATGATTAATTTAGTTTTGTAATGCGTATCGCTGCCACTGGACTGGGTGGTGACCCCTGGTGGTGATTGTGGAGATGTTGGCGTGCGGGTCACCTGACAGGAATGGTTCTCGACTTGGCTAAAATTTACCATTGTTTCCTCATTTCCTTTTTTTACCTATTATTATTTAAAAAAAAAAGTTTTTAGCGCATTTTCCATCTTGATGAAAATCGCTATTGCAACCGCTTTGTCCGTCCGTCCGTCCGTCCGTCCGTCCGTTCCTCGAACTCCTCCC
This sequence comes from Anaspis maculata, assembly GCA_949128115.1. Lineage (NCBI taxonomy): Eukaryota > Metazoa > Arthropoda > Insecta > Coleoptera > Scraptiidae > Anaspis > Anaspis maculata. The sequence continues at coordinate 75,350,129 of OX421962.1, forward strand.
AAACTAGACGACCTAGCTTTCTAATTTTTTCGCTGTTACATAGCTGCCACTCCCAAAGGAGGGCAAGGCTATATTGGATGTCTATATTGCGCCGCCAACATAGAGAAAACCGCCCCCGATTAACTTGAAATTACATAATATTGCACTTTCTACCAGACCTGATGCTCTGGTGTTCTCATTTTTTGAATAATACATAGTTGCCACTTATAAACGTAAGCCCAAGAAACATTCCGTTTTCAATATGCGCCGCCGACATGAAAAAACTGCTAAAAACCGCCCCCAATCACTTTAAAATGAAAAACATAAACTCGAAGACATAGCGATCTGATTCTTTCGATATATAAATAGCTGACTAAAAATAGGAAAGGATAGGCTACTTTTGGTTAGTCGCCGCCCCCAGATTCCGCCCCCAAACGATAAAAAGTGCAACTTTCACAAATGTTACTGATTGAGATGTTCCCTCAAACATTTAGGAACTGCCAACTCAAATTGTGCAACATTTGCTCAGCCAAACGCTGCCGCTCCCATACGCCGCCCCCAAAGTAAGAGATAAATGAAAAACATGAACCCAAAGACATAGCGATCTAAGTTTTCCGCTATATGGATAGCTGACCAAAAATAGAAAAGGATGGGCTACTTTTGATATGGCGCCGCCTCCAGCTTCCGCCCCCAAAAGAAAGAAAGTGAAACTTCCAACAATTTTCACTGATTTAGCTGATAATGTTACCTCGAACATTCAGCAACTCTTGACTCAAACTGTGCAAGAATTTCTTCGTCAAACTCTGCCGCTCCCACACGCCGCCCCCAAAGTGAGAGATAAATGTAAAACATGAACCTGAAGACATAGCGATCTAATTCTTTCACTATATTGATAGCTGACTGAAATTGGAAAAATATGGGCCACTTTTAATTAGCCGCCGTCTCCAGCTGCCGCCTCCAAACAAAAAAAATGCAACTTTCACAATTTTCACTGATTGTCATATTTCCCTATCATTTAGAAACTCCCAGCTCAAACTGTGCAACAGTTACTTTGCCTTTGAGAGATGAATGAAAAACATAAACCCGAAGACATATCGATCTGATTCTTTCGCTATATGGATATCTAACTAAAAATGGGAAAGAATAGGCTACCTTTGACATGGCGCCGCCTCCAACTTCCACCCTCAAAAGACAAAAGTGCAACTTTCAATAATTTCCACTGAATTACATTTTAATGTTACCTCAAACATTCAGAAACTCCCAACTCAAACTGTGAGAGAATTTCTTTGCCAAACTCTGCCGCTCCCACACGCCGCCCCCAAAGTGAGAGATAAATGTAAAACATAACCCTCAAGACAGCGATCTAATTGTTCCGCTATATAGATAGCTGACTAAAATGGGAAGAGAGGCCACTTTTGATTAGTCGCCGCCTCCAGCTCCCGCCCCCAAACAAAAAAAAATGCAACTTTCACAATTTTCACTTGTTGTCATATTTCCTTAAACATTTAGAAACCCTTGACTCAAACTGTGCAACAATTACTTTGCCGAATGCTGCCACCCCCACACGCTGCCCTTAAAGTAAGAGATGAATGGAAAACATAAACCCGAAGACAAAGCGATCTAATTCTTTCGCTATATAGATAGCCGACTAAAAATGGAGACTACTGTTGATTAGTCGCCGCTCCCAGCTCCCGCCCTCGAAAAAAATATATATTGATGAGTAAAAGAATTTTCATTCAAATCTATTTCATTGGCAAGTACCCCATTCTGATAACACAATATCACAATGAGTTTCGAATGAAGAAAGTGGGCAAGGAATGGTGTTTCTCCTTCAACCAAATTTTTTTACGTTCACAGTATGCCTCTTTGAGAAAATGCGCTACTGAGACTCACGCACGTGAAGGCATACTCACTTGTTTCATTTTTTGCGGGAGTACTTATTTTTCGATGCTCTATTATCTCCTGAAATATTGTAAAAGAAAGTGTTACACCCTGTGTACTTACATAAGTATTTACACATTTGCATAATGTAAAATTTTATAAATCTATTGTGAAACAATAACACAAAAACGAAAAGAACACCTGTTCTAACGTTGTTTGCTGACTGATTTCATACCTATATGTATAGAAGTTTTACTTCATCCGAGGGTGACCATGATCACGCACCCACGTTTTTTAGCGCATTTTCCATCTTGATGAAAATCGCTATTGCAACCGCTTTGTCCGTCCGTCCGTCCGTTCCTTGAACTCCTCCCAAACTAGACGACCTAGCTTTCTGATTTCTTCGCTGTTACATAGCTGCCACTCCCAAAGAAGTGCTAGGCTATATTGGATGTCTATATTGCGCCGCCAACAGAGAGAAAACCGCCCCCGATAAACTTGAAATAACATAATATTGCACTTTCTACCAGACCCGATGCTCTGGTGTTCTCATTTTTTGAATAATACATAGTTGCCACTTATAAACGTGAGCCAAGAAACATTTCGTCTTCAATATGCGCCGCCGACATGAAAAAACTGCTAAAAACCGCCCCCAATCACTTCAAAATGAAAAACATAAACCCGAAGACATAGCGATCTGATTCTTTCGGTATATAAATAGCTGACTAAAAATGGGAAAGGATAGGCTACTTTTGATATGGCGCCGCCTCCAGCTTCCGCCCCCAAAATAGAAAAAGTGCAACTTTCAACAATTTCCACTGATTTAGCTGATAATGTTACCTCGAACATTTAGAAACTCTTGACTCAAACTGTGCAAGAATTTTTTTGCCAAACTCCGCCGCTCCCACACGCCGCCCTCAAAATGAGAGATGAATGAAAAACATAAACCCGAAAACATAACGATCTCATTCTTTCGCTATAATAATAATAATAATAATAATAATAATAATAATAGTAATTTATTGCTCTTTCAACTTAATTACAAGTTTTTGAGCAAGAAGCTCGAAAAAAAAATAAAAAGAAAACAGACCAAATCAAATACAACACCACTAATAAAGTAAATAATTCAAAATATTAAGTAACTCTTTCCCCACGCCCAATTATTCTGAAAATCCCAGATGAGAAGAGCTGAAAGGTCACCACTCGCTAAGAACAAAGGACCTGAGTCGCAGACAACGAGACAGATATCGGTACACGGCCTTTACCACCCTCAAGTCGGTGGTTGTCATAACCTGAATCACATCCCTCTGCCATCCAGAAAATTCATGTCTGAACTCCCTGTATAATGGACAGACAAACAGGATATGTTCCAGAGTTTCCCTGCAGTTCTTGTTGCACAAGGTGCATATCGTTCCCGCTTCAATACCGTACGTAATTCCTCCAAAGAACAATTTCATGTTTGAATCAAGAGAAGTTCTAAGCTGCATGTAAAGTCTCTTAAGGTGGAAGGGGATATTCTCCTCATATAAATTAAATGGTTTGTTTATAAAGTTAATGTACTTATAGCTTGGGTTGTTTATTGACATTAGTATATTATTCCAGTCTGCGTCTCTTGTGGCCGTCTCCACCCTTGACAGGATAGAAGAAAGTTCCTCGTCGCTGAGACCGAGCAATCCCCGACATTCTTGTTCTATTCCCAAAGACTTCAAAATACCTAAAACCCGGCTAAGCCAATTGAATTTTTCGTCTGCTTTCGCATTGTGAAGCCAAGAAAGTCTACGCAGCGCTCTCAAGGGTAATCTTGTCTCAGGCATTTTGGAAACTTTTTGCATATATGACAATATTTCCTTTATCAAGACAACTATTACTCTATGCACATCGATTTCCACCCTAACAATGCTACTGGCTGTGTTTTGCTTCAGATAAAAAAGCTTCTTGAAGAAACAGAGCTGCAGTCTTTCAAGTTCCGACGCGTGTGCTAAACCCCAGGTGGTGACGCAATACGTAAAGGTGGGAACCAAAATACTGCGATATCTCTTTCGCTATATGGATAGCTAACTGAAAATGGGAAAGAAACGGCTACTTTTGATATGGCGCCGCCTCCAACTTCCACCCCCAAAACAAAAAAGTGCAACTTTCAATAATTTCCACTGATTTACATTTTAATGTTACCTCAAACACTCTGAAACTCCCAACTCAAACTGGAAGAATTTTTTTGCCAAACTCTGCCGCTCCCACACGCTGCCCTCAAAGTAAGAGATAAATGGAACACATAAACCCGAAGACATAGCGATCTAATTCTTCTGCTATATGGATAGCCGACTAAAAATGGGAAAGAATAGACTACTGCTCATTAGTCGCCGCTCCCAGCTCCCGCCCTCAAACAAAAAAAATATTGATGAGTGGAAGAATTTTCATTCAAATCTATTTCATTGGCAAGTACCCCATTCTGATAACAAAATATCACAATGAGTTTCGAATGAAGGAAGTGGGCAAGGAATGGTGTTTCTCCTTCAACCAAATTTCTTTACGTTCACAATATGCCTCTTTAAGAAAATGCGCTACTGAGACTCACGCACGTGAAGGCATACTCACTTGTTTATGTTTGTACCTACATACATATGTGACTGTTCGGCTTTTAGCAGTGCATATTTCCTGTATTTGGGCTTCAAGCCTGTAGGAAATAGACCTCTTATCTAATCTATAGGCCGTTCACGTTTTCAATTCAGTAGAATGACTTTTTGGAGCAAAAATAGAGTGATAAGATAAATAAAATAGATAAAATAGCGGGGTAGTACCGCTACGGCTGATGGTACCTGCAAAGTTTTGGAGCGAAACAATCAGCCACCCTCAGCCGTATCCTTCCAGCCCTCCAGCTTGTCACTTTATTTTTGCTCCAAAAAGTCATTCTACTGAAGATAAAATGTGATCGGGATATAATCCAAATCAAAAGAACTTTCGGAATTCTTCCTAACAATGCCAATTTGAATTTATCAAAACGGCCTCGCCCCGAACTACTAAACGTGCTTTTTCCGGCAGCCAGATCCTGTCAGCGGAAATTCTCAATTAAAGAAACGGAAATTGGAAGAAACAGTAATTCACGTAAATCAGAAAATCAATTGGTGTACATTTGCAACGTAATGGGATTTCGGCAGTTTTATTGCCACAGGTAAGTGCGAGTGTTTTAAGGGTAGTCTCATTTGCTAAGGAAGAGCCGAAAAGTTTTTTCCGAGCGAATGTTGCGCCAGAAATTTATAAAGTCTTTCATTCGTCCTCGGGGCATCCCTCAAGATAGGGGCGCGCGTAACCCTTAACATCTGAGTATTGCTTGATGGCCGAAAGTGTTCCTCAATGATGGAAAAAGTTTGCGTAATCTTTCCTATGAACTGCGAAAAATCCCCCTTTCCTCTACTCCTCCAACTGCGCGACCACCAGCCCCAGCCTGCCCCAAACATGTGACCACTCTCGAATTTCTTTGGGCGTCGTATACACCTCAAAAACTCCGACCGCATTGCGTTTCGTTTCTCTGTCGAATGAAGGAATCTTTTGTAAACAAGTAGTACCTAAGGCCGTATTCCACCCTTATTACATAATCTTGCTTTTCAAAGTATAACGATCGATAACGTTCATCGGCGATTCGCCGACAGCGAATTGAATGCTTTATGAATGGAATTTTACTCTCAATCAGCGAAAGAAAAGTTATGCGACAAGTATCTATCACGAAGATTGTGGTGTCTTCTGCGATGATGAAATGATTAAATCAATTACTCAATGCCTTAATTAATTAGACTTGGCGCGTGGGAAATTTGATCAGCTGTATTCTTCTGACCGGGTAATTTGTCACTGATTGAGATTGTAACAGGAAGAAAATGATATAAGTCAAGTACGGCTATGGCGGTACGGCAAAACTGTAAAAGTGTATTTTTCAGGACGTTGGGACATTCTCGATGGCCGCACAGATACTCGTTATCTACACACATACACACACATGAGCACTTTAAGTAATAAATGTCGGACGAGCAAGGGTCCTTTAAATCACCCGTCTGGAAAATTCACACAAGGCGATGACGGCCGGTCTAGGTGAGTTTTATTGGATTTGCTCGATTTTCGTTTGTTTTTTAGAATGTTTCTCAACAGACTTCACCACCAGCTTTGCATCATCACATTTTATTATGTCGACTATTATGTAAGTATCTCTTGAGGTTTCCCGATATATTCACACATGTAGTATATTCGAGACTTCAAGAGTATATATTCATATCTCGATTCATATAATGGTCGAAGGTCAACCGTTTAAAGAAATTCGAATAGCGCGTTCCTGATCTTCCCTGTCAAGTCCAGTATGCAGCAGTAGTAGTTTCCACCAGCCAGCGCGCTCTATCAATCATGTTTCTTTGTTGTGTTGAAGTATCTACAGATACAAATTGTGTACTGCAAAGCGGTGATTCACAAAAATATAAAAATACAAAAATACACAAAGTTCGAGAAGAAACTAAAATTGGAGTTGCAATGTCTACGCATCACCTTCATTTTCGTTGAATGTTGAATGGTTACTGCTCAAAGTGTAAGTAAAAAATCAACCAACAATCACTTCCTTTCAAGGCAAGGCGTCACGATCATCTATCACGGTCTAAAATCTCATGTCGGTTCAAAAAGGTTTTGGAGCAGTTTTTGCGACGTGCTTGTTGAGACCTCGGTTGAGACAGACAATGCCTTGGAAAATTCAACTGCGTTTCATTTATTTTCACGCTAATGAAAATGGTTTACCAACAAGGCGTATGCTGAAGTTAACTAGAAAAGATAGTCTGGCTGATCTCTGGCTATGGAAAATATGTCTGGCACGTCAAAAACGAATGTTAAAAAAATTAGTTTTTGACGTGCCGTGCCAGACATATTTTCCATGGCCAGAGATCAGCCAGACTATCTTTTCTAGTCAACTTTAGCATACGCCTTGTTTGTAAAACCATTTTCATTACTATGAAAATAAGTGAAACGCATTTGAATTTTCCCAGGCATTTTCTGTCTCAACCCATCGGGAAATTTCAGCAAGACTTAGGAATAGATGGTTAGTATCACCATTTGTGTCACTAACTGAACAATCCTATCTATATTTGGTGACTGAGAAACCAAGTACCAAAAATGCTCAATGCCTCCCGGACTATTACTGGATCGGTAACGTTTCTCAACGCTAACAGTCACAATACGAAATCACGAAGAGTTCCATGTCGCTGGCATTTATTTCGGTGGGTAAGAAATTACTTAAAACCGTCAACAAATTCCTACGAACTGATTTTTTCAGGACGTCTCGATAGTTCCCCACAGGTCCTTTGCCGATTACGGTATTCATACGACTCTTAATTAAATAGAAAACATCCAGAGTAACACTTGTCTTCTAGAAGGGTAGAAGAAATGACATCGACAATTCACCTCACTCCTCAAAATAGTAGACCGTAAGTGTATTACCACCAAGGTCATTGGTGAAAACACCCCTCCCGAATGGCCAACCTTGAAAATTCGAGTAGTTTTCACTTTTTTAGGAAGATTTTCAGTGTTGTTAGGTTGATTGTCTTAACAAATACACCTCTAGGTTCGATATATTATCGGTGTATTACATACCACAATCGCCTGCCTATTGCTTTGATCTGCCACTTTCGAGACTCTCATGCATTCCCTGATTTGACATCACGTGTCACGTCTAATTTCCACCCACTAGCATGCTTTTATGAGGAGCAGATTGGATAATCAAACCTTGGTGGACTTTATCTACACTGATTTTACCAAAGCTTCTCTTTGATACTCCAGACCATTTCGTCTTCATCAAGAGACTCAACTTCTTTGGCCTTTCTGGCAATTTGATGTGACTGCTCAAGAGCTATTCACGCCGAAGGTCTTCATTTGTGCAGTACAATGGGTTTAAATCTCACCGATACACTCGGCGCTCTTGAGTACCTCAGGGCAGTGCATGGTTCTAGGATCAGGATCCTTGCTTTTTCATCTTTTTGCCGACTATTTGGCCCGCGTCCTCGGTGTAGATTTTCTGATTGAGGCTGATGATCAAAAAATTTACCGGCCTATAAAAGATGAGACAGTGCGACACTCTCACTATTAGACAGGGAGCTGGTGCCTCAAAACTTACGTCAAGAGCTTGTCAATTTTCTGAAAAATGGCCAAAAGTTTACGTAATAAGGTACATCAATGAAGCTAACTGGATTTTGTGTGATAACATCCCTTAACTGAAAATCTGGTCGTGAATCAAAATTTTTGGGGGCTTTCGGTCCATAAGACAAGTTTGAAATTTCCAAAAAAAGACCAACATTTATAATTTTTTTCACATAGTCCGGATGCTAGTTGAAAGTACCTTGCATTTTTTGATGAGAAGATGCCACTTGGTGGAAATGTTCTTTGCATCGTACTCTTCCGATCCAGAAAGGTAGCCATCAGCGCCATTCATGCCGGCGGCGTATACGGTGATACAGAAAAAAAGTTGAAAAATTATATTTAATCAACCGAAACATGTGGAGACGTGTAACTCACCACATACATTAATTATTTCATGCTCATGGAGTCACAGCAAACTGTTCTTGATTACCTTGAACCGTCCTTGAAATGTAGGGGAAAACAAAAAAAAACAAGAACGCTCTTTTTTCTATAAATAGATCATTCTTCCAGATATTGACACAATACTTGGTATTTCTACGAAAAGTAATGTTTGAAATGATATGAGCTGCGTAGCCAATTTCTAAGCCAACGATTTCCAGAAATACGATTGTCAACTTTTATTTATCTTGAGCACCATCTTGAATCTGCCCTGTCAGGCATCGTTAAAAAAGTGATTGGTTATTATAATAATGACAACATGAAATCATTGCATCGCAAAAACAACCTCCTCATCATAAATTAGTGACCTCTTTGGCGGGAAATAATTGTCATTTAAGTATTTTTTGGCTCTTCAAAGCTTTAGTGCCCATGATGGCATTTGCAACATCTGGAATGGTGAAATATGTTACGCATTATGAACCTTGATGTACTTTGAGGTAGCCTACCAAGTTTCACCATCAGCAATTGAGAGGTTTGTTCTTAAAAGCTGTTTGAACAAAATTTGTGTCGTTTTTTATGAGAAATACAAAATATTGGGTCTTTCACCCTTACTTGATCCCTCACTGAAGATAGCCTCAAACCGTATAAGTCTCCGAATTTTTTATGATAATGGTTCAGTGGGAAGTGCTCTTCAATGTTTAGCTGTCAAAAATTGCATAGTTGCGTTCAGATTCCAGACAGAGAGCGACAAAGAAGTTCATGCAGTAAAAAAAAGACATAAATTACAGTCGAGAAAAAACTAGTCCAGAGCTAGACTGAAAGCTGTCTGAAGACCTTGCTTTTTATAACATAAATGTGCAATTTGGTACACTGTTATAGCCTTGAGTTAGTAATGTTTCAAGCCTTTCACCCACGCTTGAGAGTCTTGCAGAACCTGTATATTGCGGGAAGCCTATCTAAAAGGGACATTTCTGGGATTTTTCCGTTGCATTGAAACTTGTGTCTTTTTTCACTGCATGAACTTCTTTGTCACTCTCTGTCTGGAATCTGAACGCAACTATGCAGATTTTGACAACTACAGATTGAAGAGCAGTTCTCAGTGAACCATTAGCATAAAATTTTTGGAGACTTTTGGTTTCTGGCTTTCCTTAACGAGGGATCAAATAAGGGTGAAAGATCCAATATTTTGTATTTTCCATAAAAAAATTGAACACATTTTGTTCAAACAGCTTTTGAGAACAAACCTTTCAATTGATGATTGCAAAACTTGGTAGGCTACCTCAAAGTACATCAAGGTTCATAATGCGTAACATATTTTACCATTCCAGATGTTGCAAATGCCATCATGGGCACTAAAGCTTTGAAGAGCCAGAGAATACGTGAATGGCAATTCTTTCCTGCCGAAGAGGTCACTAAATTATGATGAGGAGGTTGTTTTTACGATGCAATGATTACATATTACCATTATTATGACAACCAATCACTTTTTCAACGATGCCTTACAGGGCAGATTCAAGATGGTGCTCAAGAGGAAAAAAAGTTGGCTTGTTATCGTATTTCTGGAAATAGTTGGCTTAAAAATTGGCTACCCAGCTCATATTATTTCTAACATTACTTTTTGTAGAAATACCAAGTATTGTATCAATATCTCTGAGAATCACTCATTTATGGAAAGAAGAGTGTTTTTGTTTTTTTTTTCTGTTTTCCCCTACATTTCTAAGACGGTTCAAGGTAATCAAGAACGGTTTGTTGTGACTTCATCAGCATAAAACAGTTGATGTATTTGGTAAATTACACGTCTCCACATGCTTCGGTTACTTGAATATAATTTTCCAACTATTTTTTTTTGTTTCAACCTGTATCCGCTGCCGGCGTGGATGGCGCTGATGGCTACCTTCCTGGATCGGGTGAGTATGATGCAAAGAACATTTCCACCAAGTAGCATCTTTTCATCAAAAAATGCAAGGTTCATTCCATTTTATGCAACTAGCATCCGGACTAACAGGCGTTTTGTTGACTAGCCCACTAATGCCCGATTGCCCAAAGGTGATTTCAAATTTTAGTACGGTACTAAACACGGGATCAATTTTTGAAGTGGAATCAAATGCAAACCCAGTTAATTCAAGGAGATATTATGATGGAAATACAAAATATGGCTCCAAATGTTTATTTGGATACCAAAACACAGGCGAGACAGCCTTTATTTTGGCTTGTAGAACAAATCTTGCGGGAACTGTCAGATCTTTTCTTTGTAATAAAAAAAAGAGACAAGTGCGTGTTACCCCAACTTTTTTTTTGTACACAAGTGATCGTAAGGGGCCATATTTTGTATTCCCATCATTTTCTTTTCTTGAAGTGATCGGATTTGCATTTTGTTTCACTTTTGAATATTTAATCCGCTGTTTGGTACCGAACTAAAATTTGATACCACGTTTGTGCAATCGGGCATGAGTGTGATTGATACATATTTGTAATCGGGATGTAAGACGGAATCGATTTCCATGTTAAAATACAGGGTGTACGATTTGAGAGAAATTTTTCGATGTTGATCTGTAATAGTAGTTTACGATACGAGTTGGCTGTTACATAAGTAGTTTTCAGACACGAAGCCGAAATTTGCAGAACGAGGGCGCAGCCCGAGTTCTGTAAGAGGCTGAGTGTCGGAAAATATCTTGTGTAACAAGCCACGAGTGTTGTACAACATTTTACGTCTTTGTTTCAGTGCAAATTGTGAAAATGTTGTAGTTTTTGAGGTTATTTTGACAAGTGTCAAATCAAGTACATAAACTGTAAAATCCATATACAGCTTATCTAAAAGTCTTTATATCTTATGTATCAACACAACAAACACGTGAACCCTATAAACGATGTACCATTGAAAATTTTCGTGTGCAGATTCGAGGCCTGCGTAAAAAATCATGTAAGAATCTTTTTTTCATTCCTAAAATTATGTCAAAGGAGAAGTCTTCAGGAGGAGGTAAATTTAGGCCCTTATTGAAGATTTCAAACTTGTCTTATGGACCGAGAGCCCCCAGAAATTTTGTTTTATGACTCGCTTTTTGATCAAGGGGATGTTCCCACACAAAAGCCCGTTGGTTTCATTCATGTACCTTATGACGTAATTTTTGACATTTTTTGAAAATTGACAATCCTTTACCAGCCTAAAGCCCTCGGTCTGACATGTTAGACAAAGCAATTTTTAACAACCTTATCAACGCACATTAGACCTACAGGGTTAAAATCATGTACCATATGACGTAAGTTTTGGGGCACCAGCTCCCTGTCCATAATATGGTTTGCGTGGTGTTTCACTGGAACGTCCCCAGTTTAGTTCAAGATCTGGGAGTTCTTTTCGACTCTCAACTAGTAGTGTACAGTTCTTTCCGCCGGACCCTGTAGCAAATATTGCTTACGTTGAATATTTTTGAGCAGTAACGTAAAAACTGAACACCTAGTCATTTGAGCTTGACTCGTGTACTGTCAGGTTAAGCAACGTTCCGCGGGGTCATTAGGGGGATGAGTGACCCGGCAGTATCAAGGATCTACGCTGTCTTTGTCGCTCGGAAAGCACATAGAGACGATGGTCCCCTTGGGTTAGCGAGCTATGTCGCTAGCTACTTGAAACACGGTTAATGAAAAAGTAATTGGGTGTGAAACAACCCCAGAAACAACCTTCGGGTCTCTCCTCCCCGTGAATGATCTCATATGTTTACTTATTTGTTCATTTATTTATTTTGCTATTGTGATGTTGCTTAGGCTTTTTCAAGATACCTAATCGATTCGCATAATCTTTTTTCCTTCGTCGAAAGTTGAAAAGCAATCAACTTGATCGTTTGTTAGTTATATGAAAGTGACAACAATGGTTGCCGGTATAACTTGACGTATAGGTTGATCTCTTTTTTCTGTTTTGTGACCGCAAGTTTATCGAAATCGCCAATTATATACTAATGGCTAAAATAACGCACCATCAATTTTTGTGCTCTAGTGTAACGTCCGAGGTAACGTCAAATTGTTCCAAAACGATTTACTCAAGTCTGAATAATTTTTTCATAAATTATAATTATGATAATTTTACAACCACTTGTTCTGTACAACCAATGTTCGAAAAAAATGTCAATTCTGGCTATAATGCCGGGGTGGCGTTTTTAGTGTGATGTCGTTCACCATATCTTTGAGATCCCCTGTGGAAAGCACTGGCAACAGCAGAAAGTTACAATTTATGGCCAACTAACTGCATCTTCATCCTACTAATCCACTACTAACGACGATTTACAAACCAGAATATTCTACGTCTTCTGTTGAAAAAATTTTGTATAAAGTCTCAGGCCGAGTCTCAGGCAAACCCCTCTTATATAATTTTGTTCGACAAAGAATAAGTTTGACAATCCAAAGACGGAATAGTGCCTGTATTTTAGGCACTATCCCTCCATCCACCAAAATGAAAGAAATCTATATTATTCACAGTAGAGTTACCATTTTTTCAAATTATATAAATAGTTTATATGTTTATAGCTCTGTATTTATTAAAAAATCACATATTTAACTTCGAAGGCATATTATGTTCTCAGACTGAGAACTGATGTTGGAAGTATTGTTGGAAGCAAGTCAGCCCTTAGGTTCTCAATTTATCAGTTCATCGCTGGCTTACCACCTTAAGTTCGATTAGAAAACTAACACTAACAATGAGGAATCAAAACTATGGTATATGGTCCGTTACATCGAAAACAGTGCTCAAATGGAGCATAATATTGAACTGATTTTGACCACTAGAAACAATTGATTGCCAATAGAATGTGGGCGAAGGTCAGTATCGAACTGTCACCTATCAAACGTTTCTTTTTTTAGCAGCCAAAATTTCTAATTCCTGGTTGATTTGTAAAGTAAAGTAGATAAAATATGTAGTAGATTTATTACACTCGTCAAATAAGATGTATTGTGGAACTCGTATAATAATATACTATTTCAATAAAAAAGTTGACAGCTAGAGAGAATCCATAAGAAAATGGTCTAAAATAACTACGATTTTTTTCAATTGACAATTAGTACTTACTTAATCATTACAAGCTGAAATTTTTATTTCTATATTATTTCTATTTCAATTGCTGGTAATACCTGGTGTTTTATAACTGAGTGATCCTATGCTGGAAGATCTGAGGTCAGTACTATTCTAAAATTAGATGTCAAAATCCCATTGACAGTTATAAAGAGAAATCCGATGTCAGCATTGATGAACATATAAAAAAAAACTCTTGAAAACTAAAACAGAACGTACCAACAAGTGAGAAGGAAGAAACCATCTTAAAAAACCTGATTTTCTATCATGCTTTTGAAGCTCAACATTGGAAATCGACGTGCAACAGAAAAAACTTCATCCAGATGTAACAACGGAAACAGGCAGTCGGCTGATAACACGTTGTTAGATGATGAAAGCAGAATTCAAAATGTTATCCGAATTTTATTTGAAAAAATCATAGAAAAGTGGCACGACTTCTCAGTCAAAATTGGGTATCAACTGGGTTGCAGTTAAGATACGTGATTTGTGTCATTCTTCTATGATGAACATTTAGTTCTCTTGATTACTTAGCCAAATGAAATTATTTGATTAGACGCGATGATTACACATTTCAGGGAGTCGAGGACTAGCCGACGCGACAGTTGAAGAGCTTAGGTAGAGGCTCCTGAAATTATGATCATCGTACTTCTGTAGGTGGTTATAAATATGAGTGGGAAGTTGAAAAATAATTCATGTTTATATCAAGTAAGATTTCTTGTCGTTTATGGATTATCTCACAAGAAATGTAAGAAATCTAGCAACAAGGCTTCCTTTAATTGCTGTTAATAAATAAATTCACGGGTTGCTTAATTTTTGCCATTGATCGTAATCGCCGATTATGGAATTTATGAATCGTTGGCCACGCATCTTCTCATTTTTAGCTGTAGGTAATTTTCAGTATTTTATTCTGTTATACCTGTTTCATCGTAATTCAGCTGTAACGAGCGTTTAATAGAATTACGGGTCAAGTTGCCTGTGATTCCGGCAAAACTGGTGAGAAAACATGACTAGCTATAGCGACCCGTAAAATTCCATTGAACGGCAGCTATATAAACTATATCATCTTGAGTGCCTTATATCCAGTGATATCGGTCATGTTATGTTTGTTTTTACTGTTATTTATTATTTATTGTCATTGCTTCTGATTTGTTTTGTATTTTTATCGTTTCATAAAAAAAAAGACTGGTACCTACAACTTTTCTTTGTATTTTTTATTTTGCTTCTTCTTTTGAATAATCGTCACTAGTAATCGCACGATGATTTATTTGCCTAATTGAGAACGTAATCGGTTCATCACTAACAAATATTCATGATGTCTGATGTCTTCAGCAACGCCTTCTGCTATGTAAGTTTTGTCACGGCTGTCCTCCAATCGCGGCATCCGCTCAAAATCGGCGCGATTTGGCAACGTCCAATCGCGAGTGACAGATCTGCCATTTTGAAATCAGCGCGGTAAATTCGATTTTGGCGCGTGCGACTCGTCTTGGAGCTCATTTCAAGGGCGACAAATTTAAATAGGAAGGGAATCAAGTGCAGAGGAGTGCAGCTAATTAAAAAGTTTTTGATGCGTACTTTGCCGGAGTTTTTCTAAGAAGTGTCGATGTGGGCGTCGAACAGTTCCATATCCACAGTGGCATAACACATGTTTAGGACAATCGTTTGTCTGCACACGCACACCACGAGTACAACCCGTGTACACCGCCACTCGGAAGTAATAAAAAAGAAAAGTCAGTGGGACATCTTGGGGGCTCAAAGATCGTGTAAATGTTTACTGTAGGGATGGAGGAGCGGCGGGTAAAAATTCACACACACTGGGGGTGGTTAGTCAAGGACGTGGACAGCGGTGTCACTAAACATGTCAGGCGTTATCATCAATCACGCAGAGGTGGCAAGCACGCAAGCGAAAACGTCCCAAAAGTTGTGGCTACAGGAGGAGTAGCTACCGCGATAGCGCGCTAGAGACTGTGGGACAAACGGCTGCGCCCGGGACAAGCCCCCACTCTCAGCGAGGCGCAGCGCAGGGTAAGGACCAAAAGGACGACACCACCGGCGCCACCACCACCACCAGGAGGAACGAAGGCGGCAAGTAGCAAGCAGCAGCAGCAACACCGGAGTGTCTACAATAGAAACTCCGGTCGGTCCGCGCGATGATACACCACCAAGATGAGGGGACGCGCCGTTTGAGCTTGCCGGTGATGCAATGTTACGACCCGACCGGCTTCCCCGTCAGGCTACTAAATGCAGCTTTACTGCTTTCTGGTTGCGCCCGCCAAAGCCCCTCCGGCGACTGATCCCAGCTGACGAATGAACCGAAACGATTGAACACGAGTCAACGTGCGGTACCTCCACGGCCACGTTAACAAGGAGCGATGTTCCTTATATCCTTGCACATCCTCGAGGCCGCGCCGAGATGATAAAATCCTTCTAGCCTTCATCCTCCTCATCCGCTCTTATCGGGTTCATGATCTCGTCCATGGCATAATTCCTCGGTTATTGAAATTCTGCGCGAACGCGCATCTCTCGTCAATTTGATGGATATCGAAGGGATAGTTAAGGTTGACTTGAAGATTATGCAAAGTGTGATCAACGCAAAAGTTGGTATGGCGAGAGCCGTAGCCGGCGCGAACCTTGAGAAACAAAGGTCGGAGGGACGGCAGTGACGACACTGTGCAAGTGGAAGTGAAAATAGTTTCAGAACAGATCTTACCAAAGCTCAAACGTTTTAGTGTTTTTTTTTTGTTCAATATTCCTGAGACACCGTGTCACCGCGTCGTAACTACAACTACCTTCAATAAATCCAGTAGATAATAAATAGTCTGAAACACCTGGAGCCTGGAAATTGATAATTACCCCACTTGGAATTTATATATTCACAGATACTCCTCAACAACAAGCTAAAAGTCACAAGACGTCACAGGTCGCATTCACTTGAAGAACTGAACTGGTACAATTCAGTATGAGTGAGATTTCGCTGACAATTCACCTCACTCCTTAACACGTTCACTGCCACCGAAATTTTGCGATTTTTCTTACCAGGCCATTTATGTCATGTTATAGTGCATTGAAAACTAAGTCCTCTGGCATAGGTCAAAGTTCGAAATACACCTTGGTTTTTCGAAAAATTACGAAAAATTGAGCCCAACATAATAGTTTTTTGAGGGCCAAATTTTGCATATATCAAAAAATCAAAAAGATTACCATGCACTTGTAACCTCCTAGGCCGTGATGGACCGCTGCCATTGTTGATATATAGCGTACTTAAGCCAGGAACCTAAGAAAATTGAAATTTCCTGCTGGTCCCATGGGACCAGCGTGGCCTGGTGGAGCTTCACGCTACTGGTCCCATGGGACCAGCGTGGCAGTGAACGTGTTAAAATAGTAGGCCGTTCAAGTGTATTACCACCAAGGTCATTGGTGAAAGCACCCCTTCAAAATGACCAACCTTAAACATTCAAATAGTTTTTAGTTCTTTAGGAAGATTTTCAGTGTTGTTCGGTTAATTGTCTTAACAAATACACCTCTAGGCTAGGTTCGATATACCTACCATGCGATCAACAAAACTAGGAATTGGGGTAGGCTGTGCCCCGACCGAAAGCAGCTTGACATCCTGAAATTTGACCAGGTCACAGCCTACCCCAATTCCGAGTTTTGTTGATCGCATGGTATTATCGCTTATACATCTCGATTTACACTCGGGTCCCCTCGTGAATATCCTCGATGTAGCAATAATACACCTCAGTCACCTCACCTATCGGTGTATTACATACGACAATACACCTGGGACAGGGAACTGCTGGAACCGAAAAAAAGATCCAAGAGATGTTGGTATTCAGAATTTCGGTAAATCATGATAACATCTACAATACCAAGAATGTTTTATGATAATAACGACCGATCAAATACTCGATTTCTCAAGTGGCGTACGATGCTAACTTTTCCCCCGATAAAATCCTCCTCAGTAAACGGTGTATCAATGATCTTGAATAAAACATTAAAACTTCGGGAGGTGCAGGTGATCACTCTCACAAAAATTCATAAATCGAAAAGAAATTTTTTCTTAGTGTTTCCTAAGAATCAGACCCGCATAAGTTCTAACTAAAACAGAGCTTTCAATTGTTTGCGCAGAACTATCAAAGGCAGGGATTTCGAATTTAGTGCAGGAAAGTGACTTCACAACGCAAACGTACGGGCAAAGTTTGTAACAATCATCTGACCAGTGGCGGCGGAGATACAGGGACTTACAGCGGGTTAAAGTAGGTTGAAAGAAAAAAATTGTCTGCAGTCCGGTGGTCGCATTTTTAGCGCACTTCTCCAAACGGGAAGGCGCTTTTGTCCTCGCTTTGTCCGTCCGTCCGTCCGTCCGTCCGTCCGTCCGTCCGTCCGTCCGTCCGTCCGTCCGTCAGCATCTAGTCCTAGACGAAAAGATTTTTGTGAAAAATTTTTACTCCATTGGGTAGCTCATGACCTTGTATCCCGAACCAAGAAAAATCTTGACGAAATAATAATAAACAATGACAATAATAACAATTTAGTGTGACGCGGCATCGCCGTTGAATGCTGCATTTCAGAAGCCGGCCTGATCTCGAAAGTTATCACATGCGAGGAAGTACCCGATCTTATCATTTTACCATAATACATATGCGGAGTTATATTTAGAGGATGATTTGAACTTTATTTTAATGGAAATTTCACATCGGTGCGAGGTGCAGGCCAATAGTTATTAATTTTTGAAAATGACTCCGAAACTACAGCTCGGCCGCAAATGATTTATTCGTTGCTTGCTGGTGCTTGATATCCTTTCCTCCGAACAAAACGAAATTTAATACAAAAAATATTTCAACTCGAATGGGTAGCTCATGGCCTTGGTACGCGAATCGAGAAAAATTTTGCCAAAATAATCATGAACAATTACAAAAATAACATTTTGGTGTAGGGCGGCTTCGCCGATCAAGTGCTGGCATTCGCGGTAAGATGTAGAAAGTTGCGATATGCAGGCAACTACAATTTCTTGATGGAATACATCACTGCATGTACGGCATTATATTTAGAGAACAATTTGAACTTTCTTTTGACAAAAACCCCACTTCGATCCGACCGTCGGGTCAATTGTTATCAATTTTTGAAAACGACCGCAAAGCCACGGCTCGGCGCATATTACACGACCCTACAAATTTAAAATCAGACGTGCCGAAATAGTAATTGAACATTTTTAAATAGCCAATACTAGGTACCTAAAGGATAATGGCACTCAAATTACGAAACATGTTCGCTCAATAACAAAAAAAAGTAGGTAGGTATCACTAAAAATCATGTGACAGGCTACCATTTTTCGGTTTTTCGATAAAAAAGAAATGTTCCAATTCAAAACTGAACCCGATATTCGTGTTCAGGAGGTCGAAATCAGTTGGAGTACATTTTTTATATAAGTAACAGAATGACGCTTATGTGTTCGGTTTGTCTGTCTGTCTATCTGTCTGTCCGAGTCCGTGCAGAAATTAAGACGCTGTACTCCTTCTCGAGAATTGAAACAAGAGTCTTGGAACTTTCTTCCGATTAACAGCTGATGTCCCCAAGGGTGGCCAATGGGCACTATTTGTTATCCATACATCGTTATCATTATTCTCAAAAAACAGAGATCTCCTGTGCACTTCGATGAAGTTGAACTTCTTCTCGGGAACTAAAGCTACAGCCCTTGAAGATTGAACTTTATCCGGTGGATAGCTTAGATTCTCAAGGACCAAATAGGCAGAATGGCTTTCATAATTCGGCCGCCATCTTGGCTGCCATATTGAAATTTCTTATTAGTAGAACTATTGTCATGAAACTTGAAACTTACCCTTGTCTAGTACGATCATTCTTATTTTCAAGCCAAATTTCATGATTGCCCCACCATCTTGGCCGCCATATTGAAATCTCTTATAAGTGGGAGGATTTTCATGAAACTTAAGAGTTACGCTTGTCTCGTACGATCATTCCTATTTTTAAGCTGAGTTTCATAATTCTGCCGCCATCTTGGCCGCCATATTGAAATCTCTTATTAGTGGAACGATTTTCATGAAACTTGGAACTTACCCTTGTCTAGTACAATCATTCTGATTTTCAAGCCGAATTTCATGATTCTGTCGATATTTTGGCCGCCATATTGGATTTTTTTGCCCAAGACGGTAGAACCCTAATTACTCAACATCTTGCGTTCACTAATCCTCCAAAAAGGAAGTGCGCTACTGAGCCTCATGCCCATGAGGCGTATTCGCTTGTAGTTTGTACATCCGGATAGACTTTTCAAGACTAAACTTTGGTGTCGTTGCATCTTTTCTTTGGGTGCACCGTTCTCGGATGAAAGGAAAAAAACCATGGGCGTGTCATAGTACTATCTGCGCTTCAAGATCTGAACTGGCGCTTCAGCTATAATAATACGAGTTCCGGCTCAATGAAGTTGGCACAGTTGGTTAAACTCAGTTCGCCTTATCCAGAATTTTTGGTATAATTATTAAACATTTCCAAGGTCGATATGGCATCAAAAACCTCGTCAAAAAAGGAGGAGACTTCCGAAAAGAGACATTTTTAGAAATGCATAGTAACGGAGATACAGCATATGAATTCCAAGTGGCGTAATTATCTATTTCCAGGCTCCAGGTGCTCCAGACCATTTAATACCTACTGGATTTATTGAAAGTAGTTGTAGTTACGACCAGAGCTGGGCATTATTTGTACTTATAAATACTTTTCAAACAATAAATACTTTTTTTCATTTAAATACCCAGCATTTGAATATTTTCTCGGGAAGAGTGAGGTGTATTTTTTATTCAACCTTCGAAGCACGGGGGGGAGGGTTAATTCCGTACCCCAGGCATGTTTTTTGTAAATAACTTTTGGGATAAATTTTTCAGCGATCGGAAATTTTGTGTATTTGCTCAGAACATAACAATGTATCCAACTCCAAAAACATTTGAAAAAAGAATCTAGATTTTTGAAAATATTTGGCTGGGGTTTGAGATATACCCCCCATAGCCCAAGTTGTTGCCCCTAATTCAATATAATAATGTGTTTCAGAATTGATTTCATTTTTGTTGATTTTTGATTTTTTTTTGAATTTGTGTTTGTTTATTGGAATTTTATCAATAAAAATTTGAGTTATTGTATCCTTTTAGCCTCTCTGAATCCCTCGGTACTGTGGTGTTCCCCCTTTGTTTTATTAGTACGTTGGAACCTGAAGTAGGTACTGTCGTTGACGTTCGTAGCGTTTGCCGATAAGAGAGGGAGATGGCGCTGCGCTAGGCGGAGCCGCAGGCAGACCGGGCAGACGGAGAAGAGAATCAGCTGGTGTGAGGAACACGTGATTTTTCAGTGCAACTGTGCGTCGGTTTCTCCTAATTTAAGGTCTGTCTTTCTTTAATTATTGTATCGTAATTTTGACTTCCACTCACTCACCAAATCATGCATTTCGATACCTATTTTGTCCGCGAAATTATTGTACATAACCCGAAATGCTTTATTCTCTTTGTTCTCAACGGGCTTGCATAACCCGCAGTTTTTCCCCTTTGAAATCAAGGTGCTTCGCACTGCTTTGAATTTTGTGTAATTTATCTACTCCCAAATGATTTTAATATTGACGGCAACAGCCGTAAATCTAGTGCATGTGCACTTGGCGCACTCATGACGTGACAAGGCCTGCGAACTGCGCTGCGCGCGTACTTCGAGGTTTCATTAATTGTTTCTTTCCACAAGTTACGTCACCAACAGTAAGACGACAAAAAGAAACTCCACTACGCCAAAATCAGCCGTTAAGTAGAGAACAGTACTTTTCATGATTCATTTACTTTTGATGATTCATTCACATTTCATTGTTCATTGTCGGGTTATACGTGAAAGTAAAGGAAGGAAAGAGAGACTTGCCGCTTCTCCGTGTCCTGGGGGGGGTCCACCACTTGTATGAATCTGCCTTGTTGAATCTACTAACCTTTCTTATTTGGGGGGGAAATTATGTATAAGGACGAAGAGAGGGCCACAGGTTGGCTCGAGTCGATTTTCTTGTATTTACTGTTATTTCTTGTATGTGATTACTGTTTACTAACCATTGTTCTGTTTTGAATGTATGTATGTATCTGTGGGGCTTTTGATGGGTAACTGCTGGGGAATTTCGGGCGAATGCGTGACAGATACTTCTTCCTTCCAATTGCTTACCAAAGAGTATGACCAACTTCAACTTCTCTACTTATTTATCTCTCACCTGTCTCTTGTTTTTATTTATCCACCTATTTATCTCGCATTGGTTTCTTGTTTATTTATCTACCTGTTTATCTCTTATTTGTTTCTTGTTTATTTACCTACACCTTTACTTATCGTTTGTTTCTTGTTCGTTTATTTACACCATACTTATCATTTGTTTCTTGCTGATTTATTCACTCGTTCACTGATCATTTGTTTCTTGCTGATTTATTCACTTGTTTACTAATCATTTGTTTCTGGCTTATTTATTTACTTGTTAACCGATCGTTTCCTAATTGTTTATTTATCTATCAATTTGACTTCTTTTGTTTGTAAAGTGTAAAATAAATTGCTTAGCGTAAAGTTTCCTTTTGTTGTTACGTAAATAACTTGTAAACGAAACAAACTTTCAAAGAGGTTCAAGCATCAATTCACGCTGACTTGATCACTGCAACTGGAGTGACTTCTCTGTCACTTCATCATGACTCATTCACACTCGATTTTTATTCAGATCATTTGGGAAGGGATTTTTAAGCAATCAATCAGGCAATACGCAGGGGTTTCTTTGACGTGTTCTTCCCATGTGTGCCTGTCAGCGAATACGTCACTTTTTCTTTGCGATTAAATTGACAGTTTGCCATGTTTGATGATTTCTTGTTTTGTTTTGTTAGTCTGATTTTGTGTTCATTTCATTGTTGTAAATTCTTGCATTGTCTAACTAATTTGTGATGATTTTTCTTGTTATGTGTTTTGTTGTGTCATTTTATCACTGTCAATAGGTGTTTTGAGAAAAGAAACAAATTCATTCAAAAACTTTGCCATTGATTTTCAATAAACATTCCTTTTGCTTGCATTTCCTTCGCGTTTCATTCAAGAATCAAACCTCATCCCCCACGACACATTCTCATCTCGAGTAAGAACTTAACACAACGTAGGTAAAATGTAAACAACGTCAAGAAGGGAAGAGACAACGACGATCACAGCCGAACATCGAGACCTTGTTACACTACAAAATGATGTCATGACCAGGATACACTACAGCAATAACATCGAAAAAGAGGGTTACATTACAGTACCCAATTCAATAAAGAAATGAATATGAAGCATGATGCACCGTACTTTGCTGTGGGGTATCTTTCATACCCCCACCGGCGAAAACGTGCATCAATACCCACCGTACCGGGAAGGTTGAATATTTTCCAAAAGTATTTAGTATTTATTTTTTGGAAAAGTATTTGCAAATACTTTCAAAAATACTTTTGCTTTATTTAAATACTTTTTGTGATTAAAATACTTTGTAAATTGTATTCAAATACTTTTTCGTGCTGCCATCAGTGGCGTAACTAGAGGGGGGGCTTCGGGGTCAAAACCCCCCCATTGGCCATCGAATTCCCTGGAAAAATTACAAATGCGACGCTTTTTCATTCGTTTGGCTCGCATATTCGCATATTTTTCAGTCGTGACCCCCCCCCCCCCCCATTGGGCACTTCTAGTTACGCCACTGGCTGCCATAACCGAAAATGACAATATACGCTCGATGTCCTGCACTGTTATATTCAGAAAAAGATCTAGAGCGGCAAAGTAAAAAGTACACGAATATAATCTTACCTCGCAAAATCATTCACAATTCAAGAGAGATCACGTTTCCAATGTTATAGCTTGAAATTTTCGGTTTAAATCAGTTAAAATTATAAATAAATACTTTGAAAATTGACAATTTAGGGTCATTTTTCTAATATTTGTTGGTACAATTGCAGAATGATTTTTGACGTTTTGTGGCGCGAAGGTTCAAAAGTGATTAATTTATGCCTTTTCCTGTGTTTCGTCGTCAGACAATAAGACACTAGAGCTCAGTGATTTCGGGATCTTTGGGGGATGGCCCTTATAAACTTATAAGGGATATTTATAAACTATTACAAAAAATATATAAATATAAATATAAATATTATATTATAAATATTATAAACTTCAATTTGGTCCTTTCTGACGCGGTAAATACAACCACTCAAGTTTTCATTTCCATTAGTTCTATCACAATGGGCTATAACTGGTAAAGAAGCAGAAATGAGGGAATGATTCAACCCGATGACTTGAAACGTGCCTGAAATTCACACATCAAAGTAAAAGCGGGAAGCCATCTACCTCAGGGTGACTACACCGACCACGGCTTGAAATCGGTAAATGATAAGAATAGTCTCGTTCCCGTTTATTATACAGAGCGCATGATCGTCTTCTGGAGTGATGGCGTCAGATACAAAATTTGCAAACAAATGCTAGAAAATGGCGTAAAAAACACTGAAAACAGCCACAAATTTGGAAAATACGCGCCACAGCGAGCAGACTAATAGGCTAGAGGTTAATGCACATTGGTAATTACTTATTTTTTATTTTATTTTTCATCAAAAAGTCCGCGTTGTCCATATGAAATAGTTCAATCGAACAATCTATGTCAAGATTGTGATCATTGTGAATTTTGAGCGTAAAAAAATCATGTTTTTCTTATAAAACCTGTTTAAACACGTCCTCATCAAAATTAAATACTCATTTTTGGAATCAAAATGTGCGATTTGGTCAGAAATTATACCTAACATGTAGTTACGGGTCACCATAAGACTTGTGAAAAATCGTACCTCGGCCCCTTCGCATCCGTCTGGTACGCCATTGGTGCATGACACTTTCTGGAAACTTATTGCATTGTGTTCCTCGACCTTGGAAATATATAGTCCAGCGAAAAAAGTATGAAAAAAGCAACGATTTCAAAAATGGTATTTTTTTGGACCTTCGACCTCTTAGGGAGCACGCCAGTCGCGTGTCTCATCGGGGCACCACTTCTAAAAAATCACCTGTAAGTACCCACTACTCACGTGCAAAAGCGTTTTGCATCGGAATCAAATGCAAGGTTGGTCCTGATATATGCCGCTAACGTCCGTACTATCATGAAGAATGCCGTGACACCTCGCGTGAGACTAACTAACGTAGAACTGAGCCACTGATGCCTTTTCTTCGGCCATGAGCATGCCAGGTGGCGTGAAAGCTGAAGACGGCTCCTTGTCACATTGCCTTGGCAAACGGTAGGGCTGGGCCAAGTATTTCTGTTGCAGGTTGAAGTTAAACTTTGGTTTAGTAAAACTTGGTTTTATTACTGCGGAACCATGGCAAGCACCGTCGTGCTCATGGCTAGACCTCGCTCCTTTCCTTCTTGAAGGATTCCGATCTGAATTGGAAAATGGTGTGTCTGGTGTCTATTAAACAAATAATAAATAAGGTCATTGCTCATGATTGTCGTTGATAAAATATAGGTAAAGGTAAGATTGTCGCAAGTTCGTATGAAGAAAAGGTCTTGATGAAAAATACCGAGTCCAATAACTCCCGCAGAAGCTAAATTGAGTTATTTTCAAATGAGTCTCAATAATGACGACTTTTACCACGTGGAATGTTTCAAGAATTGCTACCTATATGTTCGCAAGAATGCACTAGCAACTCTTGATGACGATATTAAGGGGTGAAATAGTAATTCAACGCAAACTGGCATAATACAGAGAATCTTAGCAGACATTACATGTCGGCGAAATTTCATTTATTTCGCATTAGTCGCCGTTGAGTAATTTGCAAATAACATGTTGTGGGCTCAGAGAACCGCGCCATTGCCCTTTGCGGGGGTGCCATTATCTCAGTCCAAGACATTTGAATAAAGCAATAATTACTATGATCAGGTGAGTACATTTATTTGGGTAGGTACTTGTATATCTACCTATCAATTCTACCGGATATTTATAAAAAAAGTCCATAAAGCGAGTCTGACGAAACTAAAACGTATATCTGTAACTTGATTCATACACGTAATCATAAAATTTAAATCGAATGTCATCGAGTTCAAAAATTTGTTACATTATCAGGAATGAGTATTAAAGGATCAGAATTGTTTGATGCCTTCACAGTAAAGTTGAAGGTAGCAAAGGGAGCAGCCTACCTCCAGCGGGACGGGGCCAAAGCTCATATACGCCTCGTGAAACCATTGAGTTTATTCGCCAATTTTTTTTTGAGCAGGTCATCAACCTGAACTGCAGGCATGTTTGGTTTCTGTTAGGTAGATACATACCTGATTTCTAGACATGGAGGAGGCGTGAGTAATATTTTTTGATCTCACAATTTCACCAATAATTGGCAGAACAGACTCACTAATCAATGAGCTTGATGTTACCAGCTACATCGAGTACCAATACTTAAGTAATTACTAGACCTTTTTTTTAAAGAAGAAGGTTTTGCTTGACTGAAGTATAATTAAGTCATGTTGGGTTATTTGATTTGCTGAAAATAGGTGATGATTGATTCTTATAGTGCACGAAGCACTAGAGGAAAAAAAAGCCGGAGCTTTTTAGTCGCAGCGATAAGACGCTTCGGACGATTAATTCAAGGATGAACTTGGATTGGTGGAATAAGGCGTTGCGGCATCAATTCCAGCGGGCTTATTCCTCGACAGATATTTGCCACTCAGGTCTCTTTGAATAATTGATCATA
The DNA here is from genome assembly GCA_949128115.1 of Anaspis maculata. Classification (NCBI taxonomy): domain Eukaryota; kingdom Metazoa; phylum Arthropoda; class Insecta; order Coleoptera; family Scraptiidae; genus Anaspis; species Anaspis maculata. The sequence goes on from OX421962.1 coordinate 75,376,305, forward strand.
AAACATTTTTTAAATTCAAAAATGGTTTCTTCGGAAATTGAAAATTTTTGGATTTTGAAAACAAAAACACTTTCAATTCATAGTACCTACCTACAGCTTCAGAAAGAGACCAGACTGGTGGATTTCTGTGAAGGAATAAACACGCTGGGATCGATTTCGCGGCGCCTTATAAAATTCGCCAATCCAAATCCATTCTTGATGGTTTGGATTTTGAATTTGTACCACCCGCAAGCCCTGCGCTGGACGACTGGGTAAGGCCTCTTAGAAGGTTTGTGGGTCTTTCAGAGTCCGCGGTAATGGCTAAACTCGCGGGTTTTCACTCGACTGTTTCACACAACATGCTTCCGACCAATCAATGCGCGTAAAACCTTCAAGTTGAACCAACGAAATCTGTTTTATAGCGATAAAAGTGATAAAGCACGATTAAAACAAAAGTTTCGAGATACTTAAAAAAAATTTATCGAAACTCTGAGCTGTTGTGGTATTACATACGATGAAACTTCAATATACAGCACCTACCGAAACACGCGTGTGTTACCGATAACGTTTTTTTACCAAACCATTGGTAGTTTATCACACAAGTTGATTATTAAGACTGTGAGGAGTACTCCAAAACCAGTCGTGTGACATACTACGTCTTATAACACGAGTGTATTGTTTCTATTGGTTGGAAATCGGTTTAACAATATGCTCCTTTCAGACACTGCTTTTAGTATCTATCTAAAAGTGTCTTTTGTTAATCCAAAGTAGATAAATGCTTGTATATTATCATCTTGACAATAATCATTCATATTGTAAGGCAGTTGCTGTGGCGCACTCAATAATCAATAAACATATCAATGTTGGTGATGCTCAGCCAATCAAGCAGCCTTTCCCTCCGTCGAATTCCATTCACCCATGGAACAACACGTTTCTGCGTCGATTACCGAAAGCTCAATGACGTTACCAGGAAAGACTTTTACTCGTTGCCAAGAATTGATGACATAATTGACGCCGTCTCTGGAGCAATCTAGTTTTCCACGTTAGATCTACAGAGTAGTGGGGTTGGTAACCATTCCCATACGGCATTAATTTTTTTTTTATTCGTTTATTTAACGTCGGCCTATTTCCGCAACGAGGCCTAACACCGACGCCGGTGAATGCTTTCCTCCACTATACCGGAAATTTTGCCGAACCCCTGTGTGTTCCAACACAGGGTAGGGATTTTTAACGACCACCAACATCGCATGAGATCGGCACCATTGTTCGTATTTCACGTGCTATGCGACACACAGCGCGTCTTGCATTTAGCAAGCATTCCAACTAAACCAAAGAGCTTGTTTTCGAAGCCGAAAATCCGTCCCCGGCGGAAATCGAACCCGCGACCTCTGGAGTGGTAGTCGAACGCGCTAACTAACCACACCACAAGCTCCTCACGGCATTTAATGATACAGAAAATTCCTTCGGCCTGAGTGTTCTACAAGGCCTAACGAACGATATCAGAAGGGGAAGCACAAAAACTTCCCCTTAGGGGGGCCGCAGGGGGCCCTGTCAAGTTGACGGTCCAAGAACTCCTACCAAACCATCTTTCAATTTCGTTATATCACTTAAATGGGGATGATGTGACTCCATCGTGAATCTCGATGGCATTGGTCGCCATGTCTCTTCCATCCTTCATGCTTGAAAAAATAATTTCTTCGGGAGGTCAGAGAAATCACTTTTAATTTTTTTATATATACAAGAGGACGCAAAGGTGGCATGTCTTAGGTCTCAACCTGTCATATGGCATTTGCAAAATCCTACTATGAAGTCAATTTTTCGAATTCTCAATTTTGGGTTGATTGGTAAGCTAAGAAGTAGCTATTTTTCAACATCCAGTTCAGACGTACTTTTTTCAATGTCCAACTGGATGCTACTGAACAAATCGCAGGGGTGGATAGACTGAACTATTTTCTAAACATTATGTCGAGGAAATTAGTCCTAAACACTACATGAAGAATACACAAATCATTTTTCTTTCAGTCGGTCGAATTGCGATGCCTACTACGCCCGTCAGGGAGAACGCTGAGCATAGCCAGACTGAACTAGGATCATTTTTGAAAAAGTGGCCTGGAAAGTGGTTCTAGAGGCAAGTCATGTTAAAGTTTGGCAACATATGTTTTAAGGGTATTTGGACCTCGCTAATTACGAAAACCATTGTTGCCAAGCCGAATTTTGCACCGGAAGCCCGCAATGGGGGGGTAAAAGGGGGGGAAGACCAAAAATCACAATTTTCCACCATTTTTTATACCGGGACTGAGACCTGTCATCAGTGTGGAGTGAATTACATCGTATCTTGAATAACTGAGGTCTTATACTATCATCTTGACATGATTACTGTCAAAATTTCCATAGGGGGGCGACTGGTGGAAAGAATGTTGACTGTGAAGATCATTCTTCTTTTCTCTTGATTTTGAGTGAATATATACATGTTTGGTATCTTTTCTTATCAAGTTTCATATTCTCAGTTCAGATATGGTGTCAAAATTGCAATAAGAGCAAGTTTGAACAAGTTTAAGATGATAAAACATGTTTTTTGTCAATATTTTTTTACCAATTTGAACTGTGTAATAATAAAAATGTACTTTATTAAAAGAATACATAACTGACTGTCCTGAAAAAACAGTTTGTCATTAAGACACAGTCTAAAATTAACATAAAATTGGAAAGAAATTCAAGTAAAACAATCATTATACATATACATATTAAAAACTAATAACTAAGGTGAAATTATCAATTAACAAGGTTTTTTTTAATTTTTTGGAGGACCAAATTAATGATTACGTAATATATATGTTGACGATTTGAGAATTTTCAAAACGATTTCATGATCTAAAGTTTTTGGCAATTTAAACGTTTTTCGAAATTCTATGTAATTTTTTGTTAAAGTACCGCGAGAACCAAAAAGTAAACCAATTATGGAAATATTTTTGACATTAAATTTTGACATATAATTTAGGAAGTGCCTCCGTAGTAGGGTGGGCCGAAAAATCATATTTTCTATTTTTTTATTCTAATAGTGCGGAAAAGATGCATAATCAAATTACAAAAAGAGATCGTAACAGCGTTTTTGAAAAAAAATCATCACTTCAGGGTCCACAATGACGTTGAAATTTCTATATTTGGAAAAAAAATCGCAAATTTTTATTAGGGCAGAAATATTTAAAAATATTTTTACAATAAAAAATATGGAAATCAACAGTCAGGCACAAAAAACCCGTGTTCCAGTACCTATTGTTTTTTCAATCACAAAAAAAGAAATGAAATTAAGTTCACCGAAAAAGCCCAGTTGCCTTGAAGTTGCAGAAATAGTCACATTAAAAATTGAGCAGCTTTGGGCGAAAACTTCAATTTCAACTGTTTCTCACACAAGAGTTTAAGCAATGATGAAATAATATCATACATCAATTGAAACGTTATTGAAATTGTTGAAAGAGACCACCCAAATGAAAAAAAAAACTTCAAAATGTCAAATTACCTAACTTGTGACACATCAAACTGAAGATAATAGAATTCTCTTTCTGACAAACAAATTTTTAATTTTCCAAGTCACCTCCCAACTTTTGCGAAAATTCTCTCATCCTTAATCGAAGGAAAGCTGTTCTCGATCCTATCAACTATCCCGATTCTTGGAAAAAATGTTTTTAAACGAAAACAGGTCGGTTCTTATTTCGAGGGTGGCATGTTGTCACAGTTTTATTTTCAACCCTTTCAAACTACTTCAATTCTAATAGCAATAAATTATCTACCTTGTGATACATCAAATTGAAAGTATGAAAATTTCCTCTATGCAAAAATAATTTCAAATTGCCTAAATCACCCTCTAATAATCACCCTCAAATCCTTTTCAAAAAATGTCCTTATTGGGGAGAGAATGCAATGAAGATAAAAATTTGGTAACCCATGTCTCAGATGTTCCCTCGAAATAAAAATCACCCCTTTTTTGCTGGGAAATCTATTTCTCAAGAATCTGCAGTTAACAGAAAAACATTCCTTCAATCAACAATGAAAGAATTTTTAATAGAGTTGAGAGGGTAGTTTGAAGATTTCAGAGTATGTTTAACGGAAACAATGTTATTGCCTTCAATTTGGTGTATCACAAGATAAGTAATGCAATTTGAAATTTCAAACTAGGGTAGGGGGTGGGGGCAAAAGGATTGAACATAACAATTTGGCAATACGTGTCCTAGATGTGTCTCTCAAAAAGAAAATCGACTTGTGTCAGCTTTTTCTCAGAAAAAAATTGTGCAGCGAGAAATTGGAGGTGAGTCCTTTTCAAAAAACCACATGTCGGATAATGAACTGAAAGAATTACTGAATTTTAACGATACAATTTTTTAATTAGAATTTCCACGTTTTTCCTGTTATACCCAATCAGTAGAGCGATTTGTGAAAACAGTTTTAGAAACAGCATCAGCAGTTTGTGGAGCTGAATCAAGATATGGCTCTATTTACAGCAAGAATGAATCTAGGAAATTGATGCCCATATTGGTATGTCAGAAAATTTTTAACCCAGAGTGACCTAAAACAAAAAATATTGATAATTGAAGTCTTATCACTTAATTTTTGTCGAATAAAGAGTTTTATCTATTTTTTCACTAAGGTATTTCAACAGTTTTCTTCATAGCTCAATTCGTTATCTTGCAAAAACTGAATTTTAAGATATTTCTGAAAGACACGTCTTGCGGAGGCTGAAGACGAAAACTTGGGACAAAAAGCTTCTAGATATTTGAGAAGTATATGAAACTGCAACTTTTCCGCGCTATTAGAAGTCCGTATTATGAAAACAAAAAAAAACACACCTATACCAGCGGCCCACCCTACTCCGTAGCCGGCCCCGGCTACGTGTATTGTAGCCGGAGCCGGCTATTTGTATGGTGACCGGCACTACCGGCCATCCGTATTGTAGCCGGCACCAAGTGGGTAACATTGTACAGGGCCGGCCTTACGGTTTGCGAGGCCCTAGGCAATGATACAACGCGGGGCTCCTGTGTGGAAAGCGGATGTCTAGAGGGGGGCACCGCACCAGCCTCCTAGTAAGGCGTGAAATATGTAGCCCTCTGAAAAGACCTTACCTAATATTTTTCTGGGCTGGGGTGCCAAACTTTCAATTTGCCCGGCCAATAAAACTTGGAACACTTGAGTGCTTGAATGATGAGGTGAGGTCTTCATTTGACCTTCTTGATTCTATTATTTATTATTACTCACCACACTTTAGTAACAACAATTTGAACACAGTAACACCGATTACAGGTAATTGTTAATTGATATTTTCACAGTGACAGTTAGACAGTTCATCCAAAAATTAACAGATGGCACCACTTGCCACTCGTCACCAACCCGACGGCTGATTTGTGATCAAATTTATTGATGGCACCACAGTGCAAAAAAACACTGATTTTCTTGAGAAAAAGCAAATTCAATTTATTTTAATCATTAGATATTAATTTTGTTTGGAGCAAGCGCGAGGCCTCGCGCTTACGCTTAGGGCGCGAGGCCCTAGGCAACCGCCGCGCTTGCCTTGCCCTAAGACCGGCCCTGACATTGTATAATGCACACTGCCGGCTTTTCGTTTGGTCTTAGAAATATTGCAAAGTTCATGGAAGGTACACAATTACCTACCTATATTCCGTTCACTTTTTATATTCAGTAGAATGACTTTTTGGAAGAAGAATGGAGTGACAAGCTGGAGCGCTTGGGAGCAAGGCTGAGAGGATACGGCTGATGGCCGCTAATAGTAAGTGTCGCTCCAAAACTTTGCAAGTGCCATCAGCCTAGGCGTAGCTTGTAAACTTGTCACTTCATTTTTGATTCAAAAAGTCGCATTTCACTGAAAATAATAAGTGAACAGGATATATCTGGCTAAGTGTCTACTTATATTCCGTTTACAATGTAAATTCAGTACTTAATGTGCTTTTTGAACTGATCGCGCGCTCCCCCTTTTTAATAATTTGAAGAAAAAAAAACCTTTCTTGAACAATTTGTCCGTAGACTTCATAATTAGGAAGTATATTTCTCCATCACCTCTCATAGTACAGGTGTTGCTAAAAACTCCGTTTTTGCGATACCTTGTATTTTTCGGTTTTAACTTACGTAGTTTTTTCAAGGGGAAAAAAATTCAATACATTAAAGAAGTTTCATTACTTTGACTTAAATTCAATTTTACGTCAATATGCAGGAGAATGTGTGAATTCTACAGAAAAAAATCAGAAGAATGACTTTTTTATTCAAATTTAAGAAATCTACAGGAATAACTTCAATTTAATTTTTGAGTTCATGTCGGATAAAATACAACCTTATGAACTTTTTGGTGATTTTTGGAAAAAAAATTGAGAAAATTTAATGTCAAACATATTTGTGTCAGGAGGGAAAACAACATCGGTTAAAATAAAAAACACAGGTGTCGCAAAAACAAAAACAAAATTTGCGACACCCTGTATAATATGACAAGTGATGAACAAGTTTTTTCCAGTTATGAAATCTACAGAGAAAATCATTCAGAGGAGGTTTTTTCCCCTTCACATTATTGCGAAAAGGACGCTCCCAGTCAGTAGACGGAAGGAGGGGGGGGAGGGGATTCTCGCGTGATCACCTTGTACAGAGGAAAAAATTATAAAGGGCCCGCCAAAAGTGATAACCTGATTTCGTGAGAACTTTTCCCCAAAGCACTTGACTTACGTCATTAGTTACTAGCGAAAATTGAAACTGGAAGCTTCAAGTTTTGTGCCATGTATGAACAGGTGGAGTTTGCTAGATCGCTCACTGGCTGGCTGTACAGCTGGACTTCAAGAAACCCTCGTGTATTTCGTCAATTGAAATTTTGAAAGAATTCAAAATGGCAGTGAGGTGCTGAAATCGTTGCAACTTGAGTCATGCAGAAAGCCGCAGACTTTATAGCGCCGCTGTCAGATTTCTTTCCAAATTCAGATAAATGGAAATGGCGAGGTTTTTTTCAAGTTTAGCTGTGCGGCCAGTCAGCCACCGAGCGATCTGGTAAACTTCACCTGTTCATTTCACTAAACTTGAAGCTTTCAGTTTCACTGTTACTCACTTGGTGCCGGCTACAATACGGAGGCCGGCAGTGCCGGTCACCATACAAATAGCCGGCTCCGGCTACAATACACGTAGCCGGGGGGCCGGCTACGGAGGCACTTCCTATAATTTATATTCAATATAATATAATATAATATTATTAAAATATAATATTTTTTTTTCTTGAAATTCTTGCGTAGTTCGTTAGTCTGGTGTATTTCACACAATACAGTCATGTAAATGATGTGCTTTCAACTTTTGAAATAAGAAAAAAATATTTTTTTGTGAAAACTGTTTGGCGCTACTTTTCAACTTTATTTTTTGCTATTATTTTATTTTATGATGAAAAACTGTGGTCCTCCACCTCATAATTATAAAGAAAACCTTAGCTGAGATATTGTAGAATGTATACTTTTTTTCAAAAGAAGAGTTTTTCATGTCAGAACCTGATGCCCAATGGGCAAGAGTCCTCTCAGAGAGGCCTGAGATGTTCTATTGAGCTCGAGAAACGGTTACCTTTTCCAAACGGCTTTGATATGCCCTATTAAGATACAGAGAGGTTACCTCATTCCAACTTTTTTGTGATGTTCTCTTGAGCTCCAAAAATGTTACCACTTTTGCACTTCTTTGAGATGTTCTATTAAGCTCCAAAGAGGTAACCTCTTCCCAACTTCTCTATAATGTTCTCTCAAGCTCCAAAGAAGGTTACCTTTTCAGAACTTATTCAAAATGTTTTATAAAATTATAGAGCTCCAAAGGTTACCCTTGGGTTACCTTTCTCCAACGTCTCTAAGAAGCTCTATTTCAGCTCCAAAAAAAAATTACTTTTCTTTGGTATGTTTCATTATGCTTAAAAAAAGGTTACCTTTTTTGGATTTCCGTGAGATGATCTATCAAACCTCCAAGAAAAGTTACCTTTTTCGAACGTCTTGGACAAGTGTTATCTAGCATCAACCTCTAAAAAAGAACAACTCAAAATTTACGTTCATGAGATGTACCTATATTCGAAAAAGCCGCATTCCTCTAATAATACCCAGGGAAGAGGTAGATGAAGAGGTTTTGAAATCGAATGTAATAAATGTGAATGATAAAACCTATAATTGTATTATTCAACTCAACATTTGAGGTATTATGAACGTATCTGCCTTCGGTTGCACCAAGTTCTCTTCAGTTTCATTAGCGTATTTTTTTTAATTCTATAAATTATGATATCTCAATGCAAATCGGAGTTTTCTTTCGACAATTCTTACGTAATTCATTAGTTTGGTGTATTTTACACAATACATTCACATACTAAGTGTGTCTTCACTTTTTAAAGTATGAAAAACTTGAATTTTGATTATACATCATACAGCAAAAAACAAAGTTGAAAAGTAGGTCCAAGCAATTTCTTCTATTTTTTTTTATATTCAAAAAAGTAGAGGCAAATCAATTGGATGCCTATATCATGGTAAATACATGAGACTAACGAACTACCCAAGAACTTTGAGAAAAAATGCCAATTTACAGTAAAATAACACAGCTGAAAGACGTAAAAAAATATTGACAAAAAACATGTTTTATCATGTAAAGCTTGTTCAAACACGCTTCTATTGCAATTTGAACACAATAGTTGAATAGGGAATATGGAATTTAGTCGGAAACGATACCAAACATGTTTATATTCACTCAAAATCGAGAGAAAAGAAGAATCATCTTCACTGTCAACATTCCCCCCACCAGTCTTCCCCCTCTGGAAATTTTGACAGTAATTATGTCAATATGGTAGTATAAGACCTCAGTGAATCAAGATATGATGTAATTCACTTCACGTTAATGACAGGTCGCAGTCCCGACATCAAAAATGGTGAAAAATAGTGATTTTTGGTCTTCCCTCCCCTTTACCCCCCAATGCGGGCTTCTGGTGCAAAATTCGGCTTGGCAACAATGGTTTTCGTATTCAGCGGGGTCCAAATACCCTTAAAACGTATGTTGCCACACTTTAACATGACTTGCCTCTAGCATTGCTTTTTATCCGAAAAGATCCTAGACTATTGAATGAAAACAGCCTAAACGAATTCAAAACTGCCTGAAACACTCATTATGTTGTTCGACATTCAATTCTGAGTCAGCACTTAGAGTTTTGGTCAGTTTTGAATTTGTTCAGGCTGTTTTCATACAAGTTTAGGCTGGCGATGCTCAGTGTTCTCCCTGACGGGCGTAGTAGGCATCGCAATTCGACCGACCGAAAGAAAAATAATTTGTGTACTGTCTATGCGCGGTTTAGAATTGATTTTCTCGACATAATGTTTAGAAAATAGTTCGGTGTATCCACCAGCGATGATGATTTCAATAACCTCCAGTTGGACACTGAAAAAAGTACGTCTGAACTTGATGTTAAAAAATACCTCTTTCTTAGCCTACCAATCAACCCAAAATTGAGAATTCGAAAAATTGACTTCATAATAGGATTTTGGGAATGCCAAACAACAAGTTAAGACACAAAACATGCCAACTTCGCATCCTCTTGAATGTATAAAATATAGCGAAAGACTTATCTTTTACATTGGGGGCGGCGTGTGGGAGCGGCAGCGTTCGGCTAAGCAAATGTTGCACAATTTGAGTTGGCAGTTTCTAAATGTTTGAGAGAACATCTCAATCAGTAAAATTGTGAAAGTTGCACTATTTGTCGTTTGGGGGCGGAATCTGGGGGCGGCGACTTACCAAAAGTAGCCTATCTTTTTCCATTTTCAGTCAGCTGTTCATATACCAAAAGAATCAGATCGCTATGTCTTCGGGTTTATGTTTTTCATTTTAAAGTGATTGGGGGCGGTCTTTAGCAATTTTTTTCATATCGGCGGCGCATATTGAAGGCGGAATGTTTCTGGGCTTACGTTTATAAGTGGCAACTATGTATTATTCATAAAATGAGAACACCAGAGCAGTAGATCTGGGAGAAATTGCAATATCATGTTATTTCCAGTTTATCGGGGGCGGTTTTCTCTATGTTGGCAACGCAATATAGACATTCAATATAGCCTAGCCCTCCTTTGGGAGTGGCAGCTATGTAACTGTGAAAAAATTAGAAAGCTAGGGCGTCTAGTTTGGGAGGAGTTCGAGGAACGGACGAACGGACGGACAAAGCGGTTGCAATAGCGATTTTCATCAAGATGGAAAAAGCGCTAAAAAACAAAAAGTGATTTCTCTGACCTCCCGAAGAAAATTATTACAGCCTGAAGGATGGAAGAGACATGGCGACCAATGCCATCGAGATTCACAATGGAGTCACATCACCCCCATTTGAGTGATAAACGAAATTGAAAGATGGTTTGGTAGGAGTTCTTGGACCGTCAACTTGACAGGGCCCCCTGCGGCCCCCCTAAGGGGAGGCTTTTGTGCTTCCCCTTCTAATATCGTTCGATAGACCTTGTAGAAAACTCATGCAAAAGGAATTTTCTGTATCATTAAATGCCGTATAGTACCGTTTTTGATTGTGTACCGACCCCACTAGAGCGGCTACTGGCAAGTGGATGCAAAAGAAAAAGAAAAGACCGCTTTTGTTTCGTGTGCTAACCTTTGGCACTCCAAAGTCATGCCGTTCGGTTCATGTAATGAGAGGTTTTAAATATTCGAATAAGTGTTGGTATTCCTCGGTCTATCGGTCCTATCGGAGGACTTTCTTGGCTTTTGTGAGGCGGTGGAGAGGTTTAGCGATCTGGGAGCATCCTTTCAAAAACTTGCGGTAATAACTACATAGCCCAAGGAAACTTTCAACTCCTCGTACGTTCCTTGGCGTCTTCCAATCCTTTTGCAGCTTGAATTTTGTCTTCGTCGGTTCGAACACGACCTTTTGATATCACGTGAGCTAGATAATTCACTTTATTTGGAAGAGGTGACATTTCTTCGGATTGAGCTCCAGGCCTGTCTCTTGTAATCTCCGGAAAACTTGCTGGAGTCGGTCCATTTTCTCGTGAAAAGTCTTGCCTTGAACAATCACATCGTCGAAGTACACCAGAGCAGTTTCCCATGACAGTCCTATCAGGATCTCTTCCATGGACCTACTTAAGTAGATTCTTGTAGCTTTCGAAAGAGACCCAAATGGTAAGATCCTGTCCAGGAATGAAATGAACCCACAGCGATTGATTTTGCAACGCTTTATTTTACCAATTCAACTCCGTTCTCAAAGGGCGGCTGAAGCCAGCAAGTTGTACTTTGCCGCTTTAATGATTTAACATTAATACCGGCCTTAAATCTCCAAAAATGTGACTTGGTATGTGGTAGGTACTCTGGTAGTTACGATGAGGGGTCCAGCGAATTCAACCACGCAATTGACGACTCTTTTTCAATAATAAAGATATAATTATATTAATTTATTAGAAAGTTCTACAAATGAAACACTTCACCCAAAAGTATATCCGAATTATTCGTTTGAAAATTTCAGCCAGTATTCAAAGCATATAGCCACTTTTCGCTCTGTGGCGAGTGGTAAGTCAAACACGTCCTCGCCAAGTAAATAGCGAACTTACCCCAAAATACATACTTCTTTTTGTGCGAGGCGGCAATGCTGAGGGTTAAATAAGTATGTTTACTCGCCAGACAGGCCTGAAATTTCCCACGGATTTGTTTCAAAAGTTCGCTTCGGCTGATGTTCGCCAGCCAAAATTTTATTATATCGGCAGCAGAAATATCGGTCCTTGTTGCTGGTACATTCTGGCACTGATTCGTGTTCAATCGTTCCAGTCAAGTGGAGGATCAAAGGGGCTCTTCGCGAGCGCAATCGGAAAGCTGCATTTAATGCCCGCGAAACGAAAAAGCAACAAGGCATCAATAATAACAACTATTGTGCTCGACATAATTCAGTTTATTTATTTTTTTAATGGTTTTCAAGGTTTATGTTCATCAAATTCTTGATTCATCAGTGTGGAAACAGAATGGTAAAGACAATAATAAACGCGCGGACTGCGGAGTAGGTACTCGTAGCTATCTCGCGCCAAGGCGAAGTTTTTGATCATTCCAATTCCTTTCCGAGGATGCAATTTAATTTCCTGTGTTACCTGGAAAATATGACTACTCGAGAAACTCAACGATAATAATTGTTGTAAGACTTCGGTGAAGTTTCCTGTCTCACGACGGTAAATATGTCTCAAAGTTTTGTAATTCCACTCCAATTAGATCTTATTTTATACAATTATTAAACTAACCGCGCGACTGAGAAATACCTTCAAGAAAGCAGGCAGCTACCTAATATATGAAGCAGGGAGTTTAAAATTCAATTGAACTGTGAGGTGTGCGCTTTGACTTTCGTAATTTTTCGACGATGAGAACGCAGGCACAATTAGAATCGAAAAGACTTGCACCTCCAGAAGAACTATAGACGGCATTATCAGGAACATTTGTGGTTTGTGCGAGAGATCGTTCCTAGGAACGACAGCTATGACAATAACTCCCGCGAGCATTCTTGCTGGAGAAAATACGGCACTGAAGAATTGAAATATCCGTTTCTGTCCAATTTAATTAATTTTTGGTTTAATACCGGGTGTTTATAAACGTCTGTTATCATATCGCCTTTGGAATCTCCCATCACTCTTTCAAATCGTGCCTTTCACTGCGACTTTTGGCCTGACCAAAGCCTGCCGCGATCACAGACGTTTATAAACACCCGGTATAAATATTCCTTTGAAATTATGTGAAGTAAATCGATATCAGCAGTTTTAAAATGGACGAAGTTATTCACAAAAGACTGCAAAAGGAGACTTATTTTCAGTTGACGTGTCCGCCAATTTGAATTTTGACATTTCGACCATATTTCATATGACACTTGTATCTTATTTATCTGGCTCACAATGATACCAAACCTGTTAAAATCGCTTGAGAAACAAAAATTTGACAAGGAAAACAACATCTTTCTGTTATTCGTTACGCAGTAAAATAATGGCAAATAGTCCGTTTTCAATTTGCTATATTTCCAGAACGAATCAACCGATCGAGCTGGTCATAGTCTCAAAATGTGAAAAACAGTTCGTTTTTGCAAAAATAAATTAATTTTGTCATTCTGTCAAATTTCAATCAAAAGAAACGACTGCAAAAGAAGGCTAATTTTCAGTTGTGTCCGCAATTTTGAATTTTGATATTCCAGCAATATTTTTATGTGATTTTGGTAGCCTATTTATTTGGCTACACATGGATACCAAACTTGTCAAAATCGGCCAAGAAATGAAAATTCTGCGAGGAAAATAAAACAGTGCGGTTTTTTATGACCCACCCGGTATATTGTGAACCAACTCAAACCGTGCATTATTTGCTTAGCCGAACGCTTCCGCTCCCACACGCCGCTCCCAAAGTAAGGGATAAATGAAAAACATAAACCTGAAGACAAACCTCGGGTTCCACCAAACTTTTATCTACGCGATAACTTTATCACTCTGATAGTAACTAAGCAACTGGCCATCCTATTGGCTGTTGCATAGCAACTATCAGCGTGAAAGATTTAATCTACTCTTAAAATTTTGGTGGAACCCGAAGACATAACGATCTAATTTTTTTGCTATATGGATAGCCGACTGAAAATGGGAAAGAATAAGCTACTGTTGATTAGTCGCCGCGCCCAGCTCCCTCCCTCAAACAAAAAAATATTGATGCTAGAAAGAATTTTCATTCAAATCTATTTCATTGACAAGTACCACATTCCGATAACAAAATATCACAATGAGTTTCGATCGAAGAGAGTGTTTCTCCTTCAACCAAATTTCTTCACATTCACAATATGCCTCTTTAAGAAAATGCGCTACTTAGACTCACGCACGCGAAGGCATACTCACTTGTTTATGAATTTATACATCTACGTTCAATACTTATGTTAGGTTACGTAGGTACACACAAATTCGAATAAGGATCCAGCTATTTATACAGAATAATTATCAAAATAATTGGGCGATTGGGAAACTGAGCGGACATGCAATATGAAACAGGAAGCTTTGAAATGCGATTGGGCTTTGAACTGTGCGCTTTTGACTCTCTCGATTTTTCGACTGTGAGCAAGAGCATTGAGCATACATTATTACTATCAGTGGATTCGTCCATAATACATAAGATGGTCGGCGGCGCGGCGGTGTGTATGGTGGCGTCGCAAGCCGTGTTCTCAATGCGAATGCCAATAAATACAGCGAAGTTGGTGCTGCGAGTTCTGTATTTAAACTCGCAAAGTAAGAAGTTAGATAAGAGCAACGATCTGATAATTAACTCAACGGAAACCCTGAACTCCATTTAATTTGTTCTTCTCAAACATAGATCCCAAACATGTATTTACCATTGTTCCAAATTTTACCCCAGAGAAATGAATAAGATAATACAAACAGATGCCATTAAATTCTAGGGGTTAATTAAATTTGGCTCAAATAAATTTAAATCGCTTGTTAATTTAAACAAACTCTAATTTTGGTAACACTGCGGCTCTCACGGTCTTAATACTCTTTTATGCTCATTTAATGTTCCCTGCATCTTCTATTTTACACAATCATATATAAGCAAATAATAGGGTATAATGAAACTATATCGAAATTTCAAGAAGTACATATATGAACCACTCATTACAACCAGTGATATGACTAGGTCGATTATCTATAGTTTTTACTCCAAAAAATATCGCTGTTTTTTTTCTTTCAAAAACTCATGCAGGTTAGCCAAATATTTGAAGTAGCGCGTTGAATCATCTGTCATCAAAGAGGTAAGTCAAAGGTTACATGGTTTAACAATGAATATTTTGACAAGATATTCTCCTCATCGTGTTGATTCGGAAAATATATGACAATATGCCCCAGCTCCTGGAAAAAACTGAGTAACTTAATTTGCGAATCCTGAACTTTACAGGCAGGTAGGCAGTGTCTGCAAACTAATCTAGGCTAAATTAGGGCGAATTTTGTCACAAAATTTTATAAGCGAGTTGTTAATATTCAAATATTCAAAAAACTGAAAAATTAACTTTTGACACCTTGTATCTTAGGAAGCAAGTAGAGGCATACTGAAGTCATGAATTTTCCGAATCAAAACGATGAGAAGAATATCTTGTTGTATATAAGTATGCAATGTTAAATCTGATCCACCCTATGCAGGGTGTCCCCAAATTAGCTTGCCAAACTTAGGCAGAAGGCCTATAACGGAGGTATAACGAATGATTTTGATTCAGGGCATTCAGGCGTCCCTCCGGGAAGGGGAGACTTGGTTGTGAAATTGAAGAAAAAATCGACCAAGTTAGACGACCATCCAGAAAGACTAACTTGCGTATACACATCAAACAAAAAGCATTGCGGTTCAAGGAATATCAAGGTGCGGCAGAACCTTATCTGCCAGAATATTTTGTACCATAAAGAAAAGCTTGTTTTTCAACTAGAAAAACTCGGAAAATTGGATAAAAAATTGTTGTAAAATGTTCAAGAACCAATTACCTTTTGTTTCAAACACAATTGGTGAACATCAGTTCACGGGCTAAATACCTGTAGCGTTCTAATTATTTGCATTTCAGAGCCCAAACAACATGTGTATGAGCCTTCGAGTCCAAGAAGGTAGGACCGAACCACACCTGACCGCACGAAAGTTCTAAAAACTAAAAAAACAAGTGAGTATGCCTTCACGTGCGTGAGTCTCAGTAGCGCATTTTCTTAAAGAGGCATATTATGAATGTAAAGAAATTCTGTTGAAGGAGAAACATCATTCTTTGCCCACTCTCTTCAGTCGAAACTCATTGTGATTTTTTGTAATCAGAATGAGGTACTTGTCAATGAAACAGATTTGAATGAAAATTTTTTCAATCATCAATTTTTTTTTGTATGTATATCGATTCCACTTGGAATCAATGCATCTTATCGATGTTCAACACGAGTATAGGTATGTCCCATACAATTTCTATTTTTAGTAGAACGACTTTTCGCAGCGAAAATAAAGTGACAAGCTGGAGCGCTGGGAAAATACGGCCCCCCAGCTTGTCACTTAATTTTTGCTCCAAAAAGTCATTCTACTGAAAATAGAAAGTGTATGGGATATAGTTACATTTTTCAGAAGAAAACTGATTATTTTCAGACGTTTTTCAAGATATTCGGATGGAATTTTGCGTTTCCACAAAGAATGACCTCATGAATGAATTGTGATATATTGCCACCTTCACAAACCGTATGCCGGGTCATTATGGAATTTGCTGGAGGACCCGTGGAAGATTTGAGAGCATTAGTCGGAAGCATATATTGACAAATCCTACACCTACTACTTTGTAGCCAATAAGGAAATAAAGAATTTGATTTGATTTGATTTGATATATAGGAACCACAAATTGGCCTAGGCAGCAGTATAGAAGCGAATAGTACCAGCGATATTCTCAAGCGTAAATAATTGTTAGCGTGTATTTATTGTAGTACGCAGTAATAAGCAGTGTGTGTTTCAAAACGATCGTCTCAATCATAAACGAGCCCGAACGCGAAATACGTAACAATATTAATCAATGCTATTGTTGGTATGGACGTTGGCCTAGTGATTTTTTTTGCCTTTGAGTTTTTTGAACATTTTTTGAGTCCTGTGCGTATAGATCAGAAAATTGCTCTAGACTGATGTAAACTACTCAAATAATAAACTAGGGAGTTTTTGGATTACCACCAACTTCAAGTAATATACCTAGAAAGAGAAAAAGGAAGGAAAAAAGCATGAAGGAGCAATTTACTACAAATAAATAAACAGACGAATGTTTTGGGTCGAATCCCGAAAAAAAGTATTCGAATACGAATTCTGCATCTCGATGCAAAAAAGGTTTCGAATCCAGAAGATTCGAATACTGACTCTCGAAAGTATTCGAATATCAAGTATTCGAATCCATGTATTCGTGAAAATGAATACCGTTTTTGAATACCCACATAGATTTACCTTTATTTACCACCATCTTTACGTACTTTATCAAGCTGTATTGGATTGAAAGTACTGATTCAGCAAACAAAAATATCAATAAACATGATTTCATTGTAGGTACAAGGAGTGCGATTCTCGAGTTATTCGAATGACTTTACAAGAATCTCCTTGGTTTCGTGTGCACTTGGACTGTCGGGGAAGAAGAATTCGTATACGAAAACTTTTTGGACACGTTCGAGAATACACCTCAGGTTGGTATAAAAATCTGGTAAGAAATTCTGATTTGGAATAAATCTAATGAAAATTTAAATGAAAACAAAATAAAAGTTGAGGAGCTTGTGGTGTGATGGTCAGCGCGCTCAACTGCCATTTCAGAGGTCGCGGGTTCGATCTCCGCCGGAGACAGACTCTCGTCTTGAAAATTAGCTTCTTGGTTTAGTTGGAACTCTTGCTAAATGCGCGACGTGAAATACGAACGATGGTGCCGACCCCATGCGATATTGGTGGTCGTTAGAAACTCCACCCTGTATTGGAACACACAGCACACAGGGGTTCGGCAAAATTTCTGGTATAGGCTTCGAACACATACAGCAGTAGCGCCACCAAACAGTAAAAATCTAAGTTTTGGCAAATCTGCAAAATCTAGAAATGACGAAATTTCCGTGTGACACTTGTCAACTTCGGTCATTGCGTTTTCAAGTGGCGTTCTCAAAAAACGTGAAAATGAATCCAAGCAAAATATTTCGCGCTAGTATACGACCAGGACCAAACGCAGCACTGACGCAAAGGTAAAATTTTATCGTTTACCTCCAAGAGCGCACGAGCAAGAACTCTAAATTGCTATTTTGGAATTCGTTCTACTATTGTTACTGTCGGTAGGTACCTACTTTTCCTATATTATCAGAATCCATGTATTCGAAATCAGAATCCATGGATTCGAAATTAGAGTCCTTCGAATCCATGCATGGATTTTTTCCCAAACTGGGATTCGAATACCAATACTCTTTTATTTGCTGTAGAATTCAGGGATTCTACCATATTATTCGAATATTTGAGTATTCGAATACTATAAATATGAATACTAGAATACCGCGAAATAGTAACTTGAATCCAGAATCTCGAATATCGGCAAAGAAAAAGTAGCTGCATGAGTACGAATACAGAGTTTATGACTGTATTCGAATACGAATACGAATACCGTAGAAAGTAACTTGAGTATAGGATTCAAGTTACTGGGTATTCGAATACTACCCAAGTCTGCACCCAGTGAAGATCAGGAATCGAACCTGGAGCCTTTCGCACCACAGGCGGCTGCTCGACCGCCTGTGCCACGGGGCTGTCTACATTTTACATTTTACTACTATTCAATAAGAAAACTGGCGACAACTGCACCCCGAGATGCACCCCAAATTATTATCGGTTATTGCTTCGTCATCCTTTATTCAGAAAGGATGCCTCTAAAGGTAATTAATTGTTTGGTATGAAATTAGCATTCCATCAATTATAATTTACCGATCTTCTGAAATATGAAATGTGAACGCTGTAATTATTAGAAATAACTATCAAATAAACACGCGGTTTCCACCATGCACTTGCGAAATAGCATTTGCTTCATTTATGATTCAGATAGTTTAGGCACATTTATATTATAATAAGCTGGATATAATTGAACACAGTCTGAAATTGAGCACAGTAGAATTAGATAGGTAGCTGTTTATTTGTAAAAGCATGCGGTCATAAATCTCAATCATTTTCAACTTTTCAGTACCTACATACCTAACTACATACCACCAGTTTACATGCAGCTGGATAATTTGCTCGCTTTGCGAAAAATTTTGATGGATATAGGACATTATTGTTCCCGCAAATCTGAAAGGGTTTGGTCTCGGGTCAAGTCAGATGTAGCTGCATGGTGGGTTATAGCCGTTGAAATAAAAACGTTCTTAGAATTTTTTTGTGTTATGAATTCCACCAACCTGAAATTGAAATACCAACCGTAAAATGATATTCGCTTGAAATTCATTTCCCTTGGATTTTGAAGGAAATTCAAGTATGTATAGGTAGGTTACTAGAATTAATTAAGTAAGCTTTCCCGTTTTCCCGCGCGTTAGTATCAAATTTCTTCCAGGTATTATATTAAAAATGGTTGCTTTCAACGGTCCGGTGGCCATTCTGCCTTGAAACCTTAAATCCGGATTCCTGTACACTCTGGAACAACTGTACCTACAATGTTGTACACCTGCAGAAAGCATCGTCGGCGAATATTGTTTGTTCTTTTAAAAATAGAAAGAACATATTTGAGAACATCACGTAAAATTCTCCGGTGGGCTCCATGTGTAATCTAACTAGAGATTTTATAGGAGAAAGTTAGGGCCAGAGCTCCCAGAAAGAAAGCAAGCAAATAATATTTGGTAGGTCGCCGGCTGATAACTAACGATGTAAAAAGCTTGACTAGACGACGAAAGGAAGTAGGAAAAGAAAAGAAAACGGAAATTGGCTGCTACGTGTATGGTCATGGTTCAATGATACGATACGAGTATCAGACAGTCGAAGTTACTATGCTCTGCTTAACTTTTACTCCAGTCAACAGTATTAGACAAACCAACTCACCTTCTCCTGTTTGCGCAAGGAAATCCATTAGCAATAATGATTAAACATTAGATTACCTAGTTATCGGAAAATCTTTAGTATACTTCGTTACTACTTGGCGCCTCCAGAATGCCTGCCGCTGGTCAATTCACTTGGAATTGCGAGAAAGCGAGAGACTTCAAAATAAATCGGAAAAAAAAATGGGAACGTTTTCGGCGGCTTACGTAAATACAACACACGCACCTGCTCTGGAGTTTTCAGGCTAATTTGAATTTGTGTTGGATTATTCTTGAACGGAACAGTATGTTTCTGATGAATGAAATTCCCATAAAGACGGGATTCGGGAGTGTGTGCGGGTGAAGGTTTTAGAGCATTGTTTTTCCTCGTGTGTCTTCCACTAAGACGGTTTTGGTGGCGGTAGAACTTGAGGGGCGATAAAATCCCTGCTCACATGCATTCATTATGTATACTTTGACCGTCGACTTACAGACACTTTAATGGTCCCAGTAACTTGACATTGATTTTTCTTTCAAAGTTGATGAATTGCCCACTTAAAATTGATTCAGACACGCACAAAATTTTTGAATAGTGGCAAAATTGTTTGTTTTTATATCAGCTACGTAAAATGATACAATGCCCAATTATGCAGATTCCAATACAACCAGGCAATCTTTTAAAGATGGGATGTTTTCATTTATTTATTAGGTATTAGATGTCTTAGTGCTCGTTTGCAACTAGCCCGCCGTGAGAAAAATCGCTATTGCAACGGGGCATAGCAATCTCTATAAACGAATCAGATTGCCTCCGTATAGCAAGTTACTATATACCTGTCAAAGGAGAGTTCAGAAGATGAAGATATGTTACAAAATTTATGAATTTCATTAGACCATATTCCACAATCATAACACAGGTACTTGAGACTTTGTCCGCCGTAGTGTAACAATCGACAAACAATGAACAATTAGCGCCCGTGAATATGGCTTCGAAGCGGCGCTCGAATGATCCGACATCTTTCGCGTGCATTACCAACGTCTTCTTAAAGCGGCGCCTCCACCAATTGAGCTGATGCATTTTTACCCGCCTGTTGAAGTCTCCCAGCTAGTTTCAAGAGCCAGAGCCTATGCATATTTTCTCGAATGTACTGGAGCTTGGCAACTCGTAACAATGTGTACGAATGGTCTAGAAGGACCGCGTGCGCTCTCGAATGCATGAGAGACTCGCCACTCTTGACAATACTGAGTCCTACGTTTTTATGAGCTCACCTGCTTTGATGTGACATTCTATTGAACGATCGTCTTTACTGATCTTACCTAGGTGGTCAAGAAATAAAATGGAAAAATAAAAATAGATTTGCTAAAGGAACAAGTGGGTAGATATTCCGGCAAGTGGCTCTACTACCATATGTAATAAACTTGGCATTTAAGATCCCTAATTTTTTTCCACTAACATTCGTATGGAGCATCCAGAAGTTGACCTAATAGGTCAGTTCCACCTACACAAACAGACTCTCCTTTCAGTAAACTAATTCTTCCGTTCAATTAATTACTATCACTATCTCAAATTACTGCGCTGTGTGCTGTGTGTCATCGTAAAATTACTTTATTTAAGGCTTTAATGTAGCAAAATGTGGCCGGTACCAGTTGCTCTCTCGGTTCTCTAAAGTGAAGGTTCAGAAAAACAAAACAAAATTTATTATGTCAGTCGAGAAAAATGGGTGAGTCTTCCTGTTTTTTTCCCTTGCAGAAAGTCTTTTGTTATATGAATGTTGAATTTTAGAAGTGCACCCGCAGAAGAGGAAACACCATCACGTCCAAAGATTTGGTGGAACAATCGATCAACTTTGGAAAAACGATTAATAATCGCGACACTTGTCTGCCTGGCCGTGCTGCTTTTGATATTTTTAATTTATTTTCTGGCTACAAGTAAGTGACTTTGAAAGTGATTAGCAAAACTCTTTTATGACAATAACTTTTGCGTACCTACAGCAACTTTTTTTGCGAGGCTTATAAACTGCATGTTGTTTTTATGATACGTCGGAGGCGTAATCTCTTTTGTGTAGACATACCGGCTGGGCCGAAAAAAACCTTCTCAAAATTTGTTCTCCTAAAATGTTTGTTTACACCAATTTGAACGAGCTTGGTATCAATTGCTAATTGAAACTGAACGATTTAGGGCCCGCTCTTTCCGCTCTTTCCGCTCGTTTCGATGAAAACGAGCCACCCTGAAAGAATTTTTTTGTCTGCTGAAATTCAGAAAATTTCCGTAGACCCGTCGACTTTTTGTTGCGAGGGTGACATCTAAACCATACATTGGCAAATTTCTATCGTCAACCCTCTCACCTCCACCCACCACAACTTCTAAATTTCAATTGACGAAACATTGCGAAACATCAAATTAAAGACAATTGAATTCTCTTCTTAAAAAAAGTATTTTTAAAATTTTTAGCCCCACGACCCTTCTTTTTCCTAAAATTCTCGTGAGTATCCAATTCAATATTCTCGACACTTCAATTCTCTTTAATTCAGTCAGTTTCATCTTAAATAGCATCGAAGAAGAGAATTTTTGGTAGAAAAAGTGCTATACCTGAATCCACCCTTCTCCTCTCCCCCACTCCACTTCAAAGTTCACCAAGACACCACATTCACCTTGTAATACGTCGGATTGAAGGGAATTCAATTCTCTCTCTTTGAAAACATTTTTTTCAAAATTTTTAACCCCTTCCCCTAATAAATTAGACATTGGAGTATTTTAGGAGAGAAAGGAGTTCTTCGAAAACTTGGAAAATATTTTGTTCGGGAAGTGAATTCAGTTCTCTTCAATTTGATATATCACAAAGTAGGTAATGTCATTTTAGATTTTAAGTTGGGGTGGGGGGAGCGAAGGGGGTAAACTTGAGTGGCAGTTTTTTCACAGAAAATTATCTCCCTCAATGCTGTACAGGATGACGTTGACTTTTTGAAGAGAATTAAGAGGTCAAGAAAGTCAAATCAGACATTCAGAGAATTTTAGAAAGAAGGGGGGTGGGGTGAAGAAGCGAAAATCATTTGTTCACAGAGATATTTTGATTCCTCTTCAATTTGATGAAGCGCAAAGTGGGTAGTGTCATTTGAAATTTTGAAGTTGGGGTGGGTGGGAGTGAAGATATGAACTTGCCAATGTAGGTATGCTTTAGATGTCCCCCACGAAACAAATTTCACCTGGTGAAAATTTATTTAGGGTGGCTTGTTTCCATTGAAACACCCTGTATTATACTAGAACGGTTTTAGATTTTTAGAGTCAAAAGTGTCACTCGAGTTAGCGAGCCGAGCTCACTTATAATTCACCTACAAGGTAAAACATTGTGCAGGGTGATTCATAAAATATGATCTGAGGTGATCAGAAATTGGGGTATTTCTCTTAACAAGGGTTTGCGTTAGCGAGTTGCGGTAAAACGGTAAAACTTCATTAGGTCATTTTTAGCTCATACTTTATTCAAATGTCACCAGAACTATTTCACCAGGACTTTCAGTACGGGGGCCCTTCAAAATTCGGTCTAATTTTTTTTTATGTACGTACAGTCCCTAGTGAGATACTATTTGAAAAGAACTTTGAAAGTGGCAATAATAATTGATGCAAAAAGTTTACAAAAAAAATCAGCGGTTTCGGTTTTACAAAAAAAAAACGTGGGAAAACACCTTTTTATATGTAAAATGAGAATGTATGAATATTTTTCTCAAACTGTGAACTGCATTCAATGGAATGTATCAATAAACGTAGTGATACTTGGTACAGAATCAAAGAATGATCTAGCAAGGAAGAAAATAAAAATTTGTTTTAAACCACAAGTGGTTATTTCTGTAGAGTACTTAGTCGCTAGATGATTAATGAAATTCAATCATGCAGATAAATAGGTTTGTGTATCTGTAAAGTGCGTATTTAAAAAATCGCTCAATAATCGAATAAACCTATACATATTGAGATATTATATTTGTCAAACAGATTGATTACTATGAGGCGGCTTCATGAATAGGTAGCATGGGGTCAATCAGAACATTTGTCGACACTTGTCAGGGACAGCCGATGAACAGCGAATAAATTCAACAAAATAAATTCACCTTCAAAACTTTGAAGAGTGAAGAATGTAGAGATAGTTCTCGTTTCAGATCTGTGGCCTTCCATCAAATAAGGATAGCTATTCTATCACGATGGCTATAATACCACTGATATCATTCATGCAGAATAACAAAACTAGAAGGGGTCGAAAAACACCCTTTGACGCTTCATAGCTACAAAAAAATTTATATTTTCCCATGATTTTTTTGTGGTATTGATAGAAAATTCCACATACCGTGATACTATTGGAATGCTATACTTTTTAGATGGCCTGTACAATGTACATGCTTTTAGTCCAGTCAACGAATACTCATAAGGGGGGGTGTAGAGTGCACGGAGGGAGGCAGAATTTTTGACTCCAGGGATGAGTTTGGGGTAGTTAGGAGGTGAACATACTGAAAGTCCCCGACTCTAGGAGGTGCGCTGGACGTAGGGGAGCTGCGAAAAGCCCAATTTGTTTGACTTCCCTTTTTTCTTCGCTTATAACTCGGGAACAGCTGGTCCTATAAAAAATGTCGCTTGTTATTTTGGAAGCTGAATGAATTTCCAACATTTTGGTTTTCACGAAATCCTTCTGTCTACAACCGTTCTCTAGTTATTCATGCACTTCTTAAAATCTCCTATTTCCTGAAAATGCGGTCTTTGTACATATTTTTCGGTCAACTATTCAACACTTCTGACTCAAGACGTACGTACGTAAATATACAGTGCACCAGAGACGATAAATTATTGAATGTCTAACGGGAAATCTTCCCCTCGAATTCAAACAACAAGATCCATATAATTATGATCAAGCTGTTGATAGGAAAACTGGTGGAAAATAACATCAATGCAGAGGACGATGCAGACGTCAAAATTGTATCCACAGCCATCGAAAAGTCAGTTTTGTCTTCAGTAGCTGTGATAGGCCAAGATTTGGACTTGGTAGTCCTGTTGTTGGCTAAAGCTCCTTCCGAGCATGAATTGTTCCTCGTGAAACCTAGCAGTGGAAAAGTCTGCACAGCGACCTATTCTTCACAAGAGCTACTACATCAGCTTGGGCTGGAACATTATGTTCGTACCTACATGCTTTCACAGGTTGTGATATCATCTCCGCAGCCTTTATTGGGAAGTGCAAAATCAAGTTTGCTGAATTGTACATGAGGAATGCAACACTGAAAGAAGCAGCTAAGGTATATTAACCAGTCCTTCATCGTCACCAAGCGAGATTCAAATAGCTGGGAATAATTGCATCTTCAGGTGGTATGGTGGTCAAATTAAGGGATAAATCCTTTATGAAAGCGGTTGCATCCATTTAAACCTGACATCTCAACCCTTTCACCAACTGATACTGATGGGCCACGAAATACCACCCCTAGAGAGTATCCTACCAGATCCAGCAGTGCATGAGAAGGGTACTGCTGTCGGATGTGTGGGGTGAAGGAATACTTGGTTGGGAGGAGAAAAATCTGGAGCTCGTGCCAAAACTTTCGGACAAAAATGCTGCCTCCGACTAAATACTACAAACTATATTACGTCTGTGCTAGAAAGACTGCGTCACAGTCTGTGGATGCAGAAAGGCATCTTTGAATTGCACTACAGCATGCCTTGGAGTGAGTATAATGAACCATTCCCCCTCTCAACAAAGAGAGATTAAATACCTACTTTGTAGTTATTCTTCAAAAACATTTGATTTACCAATAAAAGTAGTTTGAACCATGATAGGTTGTTTGATAGGGGAGCCTACGTCCTGTTCCCGTTTTCACCCATTATTACACCCAAAAATGCAACATGCTGCAGCAAAACACAAAAGCAAAATGGATATAATTTTTCTTTAATCAGGTGTTTGGGGGCGCATCAAGAACTTATTAGCGCCCTTTTCTCGGTGACTTCCTCCGTTTCACTTATTTTCCCTTGACGTGACAGCTCGGTTAGTACTTGCCAAAGTACTAAAGAGCGCATAGAGAAAAGCCACCTGACCCGGCGGGATTTGAAGTCCTACCCTCTGGGTTTGAAGCCAGAGACGGAGCCCACCGAGCTACCGAAATATGAGTATAGTTATGAAGACTGTTAAATACTCTTCACTTTATTTAGTTGCGGGTTATTTTACAAAGAAGATTCAAGGTGTTGTGACCATGGTTTGACGAAAAATGTGACCAAAAGCATTTTCCGAAAATAGGCGATTTCAGAAGCGAAAACTAGAGAACGGTTGAGGATGGAAAATATTTTTGTAAGAACGAAAATGTTGGGAATTTATTCAGCTTTCAAGATAACAAGTGACGTTTTTAAAGCACTAACTGTTTTCGAGTTATAAGCGAAAAACAAAGAAATGCCAAAAAAAAAGGTGCTTTTCGGAGCCTCCCTACGTCCGACGCATCTGCTAGAGTCGGGGACTTTTAATATGTTTACCTCCTAACTACCCCAAACTCATCCTTGAAGTCGTACATTTTGCCCCCCTCCATGCACTCTATAATCATTCATAGACTGGACTATTTACCTGACCTGCAAAGTGCTAAGTGACATGAGCCGCCCCTGCTTTCTCAAAAGATCTTGAAACCACAGTGAAATTGAAAAAAAGTGTAGACATCACCCCGATTGA
The DNA here is from genome assembly GCA_949128115.1 of Anaspis maculata. NCBI lineage: Eukaryota > Metazoa > Arthropoda > Insecta > Coleoptera > Scraptiidae > Anaspis > Anaspis maculata. The sequence goes on from OX421962.1 coordinate 75,402,478, forward strand.
CCTTAGCGATCACGGCATACATTTCACTGGCGATAATTGCTTTCAAGATTGGCTTTTTCCGAGCCGTCACACATTATATCGGCGAGAAGTAAGAATATTGGTAATTCCGCCAGATAAACCGGAAGTATGCACCTCGTCGACGTGCGTGAGGACTTCGATGGAACTTTCAAACTACTTGGACGTAAAAGTTGATCCTTGCGAAGATTTTTATCGATTCTCGTGCGGTAATTTCCTGCAGCAGAACACCAACTTGAACCCGGATAATCATGACGCCGGTTCACGGTTGACGGTGAAAAGTATCATGGAGGACGAAATTAAATCCCAAATTAGAAATATGCTGGAAGAACCCGTGTATTCAAGGGATCCGGTTGCTTTCAATTTGGCGAAGAAATTTTATCGAGCCTGCATGAACGAGAGTGCAGTCGAAGCGGAAGGCTTAGAGGGGATGAAACAAATTTTTAAACAAATCGGAGGATGGCCCACTATCGTCGGACATAATTGGCGTGAAAGTCAATTCGACTGGAAGGAAGCCGTACACAAACTCAGAGGGATCGGAATTAATTTCGAATCTTTCGTAATTCTTTCCGTTAAAAGGAATAAAGCCGACCCAACGAGGTACATTTTGAACGTAAGTAACGATCTTTTTAATATAATTTATCAGTCTGTTTGTCCGCTCCGCCGGATCTCTTCTTGCGCCTTTAAAATTTAATTTCGCGTTCCTTTTCGATTATGTATAGTGATGGAAGCAGGCAGTATTCAAGCGGCTTTTTTTTTAACACGATCACCTTTTTCCAGTTGGAAGACCCAAGCTACAGTACATCGGAGGTGAGGACCGATGTTAAACAGAAATATTTGGAGTACATGGTCGACACCGCCATCTTATTCGGAGCCAGCAAAGAACGAGCTAGAAAAGAACAATATGAAGTAATGCAATTTCTCCTGAGACTAGCCAAGGTGAGCTCGAGTGAGACTGGGGTTTAATGAATAAAATAAAGTTTCGCTTTTACTTTAATATACATTGCGACGAGTGCGACGGCATGTAACAGGGTCCTTCAGAACGAACGCTGACCTTTTATCAAGTTTGCTGAATCGATTTGGGTTACAGTTTGCGCACTATGTTCCATCAGAGAAACAACCAGAGTCTTTGATGTGAATTTGACAATTTTGATTGCCCACTCAAGATTCACAACGTGTCAAGCAGCACAGCTAAACTTTAGACACTGCGTGAAAATCGAGGCGAAAATATAGGTGTCACCGTGGGTGTCCCTAAATTACCCTGTCAATCTTCAGTAGCAGATTCTACGATCGAAAATAAGAAAAAGTTCCTGTAAAAGTCCTGTACTGGGTCAAGAAAAGCTTCGTTAGGGAGTTACAAACCCTTCAAGGTTTTGTAACTTGTAGGCTTCTAAAAAGATTTCATTAAATATCTTCGAAACTAGGTTTAGTTTCGCAGTTGCTTAACAATTGGAATGCTGGTATCGAAAGTTTTGTTCATTTTCTCAACCGTTTTCGATTTCATCTTTAAGTGATACGTTGATACATGAATAGGTACATTGGGTAGGTATAGGTACCATATCATTCAAAAAATTCAAGATCTATGATCTAGGTATGTATTATATGACAGATGTCAGTGCCACCTTTTTTTATTACCCCTGATTTCATCAACAATCTGTCAAAAAAGAAACGATAAGTAAATTGACAACAACAAAAAAGGTTTTAACATCAGACAACCACAGTTAGATGCTAATTTAGACTTGACTTGAATCAATATTTTGGAGAAAGATATTGATACCGTTGCGGCCTATTTAAAGTGATGGACGACAGTTGACAGTCAATTCAATTCAATTCAATTGAATTCAATTTTATTGTATAAAAAGATCTTATCTTTATTACAAAGTAAATATATAGATATATACGATAATGAACAATCACAGACAAACAAAGTAAATTAAGAAAAAAAAACAGACGATAGAGTGGTATTTGGCAGGATTCACTACATGTACAAGTACAACATAACTAGAAGTTTACTCTATGCATATCAAGGACATTTTGGCAGAGACGTTGACAACAATGACAGCTATCTACTCATTATGGATGAAGGACCTCAACAGAAGAATATTCATGATTGTGCGAGTAATTTTGTTCAGTTCTCCAATGGATCCAGCCTTCAAAATATCAATGACATCGTCGACACTCCGTGACATTCCAAGAAACTCCACCCTGACATCCTCATAAATGGGGCATTCAAAAAGCATGTGTTGCAAAGATTCAGCCTTCTGCAGGTTGCATGAAGTGCATAGTTCCTCGGTGTTAATTTTATGCGTGGTTCCCCTATAGGTCAGTCTCAGATAGGTTTTATGGCAAGTTCTTAGCTGGGCAATTATTCTGGTAGTGCTCAATGGTAGTGTTAGTGTAAGGTACATCGGGATCTCATCACCGTACTCAAGTTTTGGTGTTATGTCTGAGTACGACGTATGCGCTAAACGGTTCAAGTCTTGATTAAAGAGAGACCTTTGAAACGATTCAAGTAATTGATGTGTGTTGAGAGAAGTGTTCTGTAAACCGTTTACCACATCGTACCATACACCACCATGTGAGCACGTGTCAAAGTATTCTTTCAGCTGCAAGACCCAGTTAAACCTTTTATCACCTTTGTCACTCAATGCAATCAGACGCTTGTAGCATTTCCTAGGAAGGCGAGTGTCGTCCATTTTCAGGAGTTTGTTCACAGTTGACAGTCCGTGTACTTATGGTAGACGTAAAACATGCGTCTGCATATTGGACGAGTACATACGGATATCATAAACGTATGATATAAGCTTAGGGCAGTCGTATACAGTATACAGATCGAGTATACCTGTAAAATTGGCATATTACGAATACTAATTTCCACGTCTATCGGCTGGAAATTTTCACCGTGCATTATCCATGGATTCCAGACGTTTCTATACACATACGTTTTTGGTCTTCGAAAACGCTGTATAAACGTAAGTGTGTTGCTTGGGTTCAGGGACACACATTCAGGGGGCTGTAGCCCCCTTATAAAGCATTTTCCGGCCTATGTCCACGAGAGCTTTTTTTTCTTATTTTGGTCGTAGAATCGACTGGCAAAGTATTGACGCCTAATTATGGGACACCGTGTATACAGGGTGTTTCAGTGACCTTGCATAAAATCTCGGGAGATGATTCCTCTCAAAAAAATAAGTCGAAAAGTAAGAGTAACATTTTTTCCTAAATTGCTTCCTAAGGGAGTTACAGCCCCTCAAAGGTACTAAGTGAAACAGAGTTTTTAATTATTTGCTCAAGAACCGTCAAGGTGAACAACTTCAAATTTGGTGTAGGAAGGTTCCTCAACAATTAAAATGTACTTGCAAAATTTTAAACATCTGGCCAGTGGCGGCAAAGTTAGAGGGGGTTGGGGTAGGTTGAGCTGTCAGAGAAAAATGTCTGCATTCCGTTCATATTTTCTGTTCGTACATTTGGATAGACTTGTTCAAGACTAAACTTTTATGCCCCTTTGCATTTTTCCTGTAGGATGCACCGTTCACGAGTAAAAGTGGAAAAATCAGAAACGTGTCGAATAATTTTCTTCTGGTGGTTAACCGACCCCAACCCCCAACTCCACTGATGATGGTTGAATTTGTTCTAAATCTCACACGTGTCTCATTTGCACTGTGTAAAAATTTCCTTGCGTCAAAAAAAAATGGACCAATAACCAAACAAATCTGACCAGTGGGATCGAAATAAGGGGTTAGGTTGAATTGCTAGAAAAAAGTCTACGTTCCGGTTGTATGTTTGTTTGCACCGAGGTTTGCACATTAAAATAGTCTCTTGCTTTCATCTACACATTAGATTGGTACCTACTTATAACATTCTGACAAAAAAATATAAAATTAAAAACCGCATGTCATGTCGCACGTTCTTGGTTTTTTTACTTTTACTCGTGGCCGGTGCATCCTACAAAAAAAAATGCGAGAGACATAAACGTTCAGTCTTGAACAAGTCTATCCAAATGTGCAAACAAAAATACGAACGGATTGCAGACATTTTTTTTCGACAGTTCAACCTACCCCAACTCCGCCCCTCTAACTCCGCCGCCATGCACTGGCCAAATTTGTTTGAAATTTTGCGTGAACATGTGCAATGTTGAGTGACCATTCTACACCAAATTTGAAGTTCTTCCCGTCCCACTTCGTATCTTTGAGGGGCTGTAACTCCCTTAGGAAGCAATTTAGGAAAAAATGTTACTCTTACTTTTCGACTTATTTTTTTGAGAGGAATCACCTTCCGAAATTTTATGCAAGGTCACTGAAACACCCTGTACTAGAATTGTTAAAATTTGAGTCTGAATTTGAACATTATACCTCTCAATTAGGAGCTCTGTGTTGTGTTGGTCAGCGCGTTCGACTGCCATGCCAGAGGTCGCAAATTCGATCTCCGCTGGGGAAAGTTGGATTTTCGACTCGAAAACAAGCTTCTTGATTCAGTTGGAATGCTTGCTAAATGCAAAGTGTGTTGCATATCACGTAAAATACAAACGATGGTGCCGACTCCATGCGATGTTGGTGGTCGATCAAGATCCCTACCCTGTATTTTTCGGTAAAAATTTCCGGTATAGTGGAGGAAAGCATTCACTGGCGTCGGTGTTAGGCCTCGTTACGGAAATAGGCCGACGTTAAATAAACGAAAAAAAAACCCTTTAATAAATAGCAAAACAGCTATCTCCTTAAGTACCTACATACCTAATGCAGGCATGACATAATAATTATTGCGGAGCAGGTGCCTATCATCAGGGTGTTGGATTGAAAGCCAGCAGGATTAGGAACGGTCCATTAGTCTGAGCTACATCAGGATTAAAACGCGAGATCAAACTCTTCACGTTCCAAATCGTTGGAATTTCACGCCACAACGTGCACCTAGTGTTTGCCTCTAAATGGGCGCTAGCTTGAGGTAATTTTATTTTACTTACCCTATAAACTTCTATGCGAAACTGCATCGCACTTATCGCAGGTATATGAACTGTAAAAGGTCAGAACTATTACGCTATTTCATCTTCCGACGATGACAGGAGGAGTTTTTAATAACCTGTTGCACAAAAAGAGCATCCCGACTGCACTGTGTGATCCAGACACTCACTAGACACTTCATTAAGAGTCCTCTGTACGCTCGAAGCAGCTCCGACTAAAAGGCCTCTAAATCGAAGGCGGTGATTTTTTTTCAACTGGTATTTGGTGATTACACTTCATATCTTCATAAAAACATGTGAGAGGAAAAAAATCCGAGGAAAACCGATCACAGCCGAAGATAGTGAAATTACACGAGCGCCATCCTAGGGCCTTTATTTGACTTGAAAGAAAATTCTTTTTTCCAAGGAGAACTCTCTACAGTATTCTGCACCATCGTACCGGGTGGTTTTTTTATAAAATATCTGGAGCCAAAGTTATTTGGCTGTGAAAATTATCAAAAAAATACTCAAAAATTTAAAGTTTCATATCTTCAGCTGAAATTTTTTTACTGAAAAACCACCCGGTACGATTGTGCAGAATACTGTTGAGAGTCCACCCTGAAAAAAGGATTCTTGTTCCAAGTCAAATGAAGGCCCTAGGGTGGCGCGCGTAAGATTTGACTATTTTCGGCTGTGATCGGTTTTTCTCGGATTTTTTTCCGTTGACATGTTAAAATAGATATATGAAGTGAAATCTCCAAATGCCAGTTCAAATAAAATCACCGGCTTCGATTTAGAGGCATTTTAGTTGGAGCCACTCTGAGCGTACAGAGGACTCTTAAGCGCTGCATCAGTTTGAAAGTTAATATTATATCACTTATCATGCACTTTCATTTTTCATATTTAGATTACGGAAGAGGTCCAAAACAGCAAAAACGGAAGCGAACCTAGCCTCCGCTCCTTGTCGGAACTGCAGTATGAATTTCCATTTTCCAACAAGACGTGGTCGTGGGAAGCATACATCAACAAAATTCTGGCTCCCGCCAGCCAAATTACTTATGATGATACAATATCTGTCTCGCACCCGATGTATCTCAAGAAATTACTGGAACTTCTCCGGACTACAAACAAACGGTAATGTAGTGTATGCATGGTGGAGCCATAAAATATTCAGGAGATTTATAGTTGTACAAAGACATGAAACTACACACGATTATGGCCGGGTGCAAGAGACGAAGCACTCGGCTTAACTTACGGAATATGAAAGAATCAAATGGAGTAAAAAGTGATCTGCAGCTTTCAAAATGGGTATACCATACCTCTATGAGTTTGTTTATAAAACCGAACACAACACAGCAGCAGAATTCAAGGGGAGCATGTGATGAAAATCTCCGAAGTTTTCCAATGATGAAGCTTTGAGATAAGTCGCTGGCGCTGGTTGCGATTCGGGAGTGCCTCCGAGGGATTCAATCACGCAGCGCCCCTTCTCCAAACTGGAAGATTATTTAAATATTATATTTGAAATGTGGCATCAAATACGTCTCAAAATTAAATCTTGGCAGAAGTAAACCACGGCCGATATCTTAATCCACTCATGTCTTATCGTTTTCACATGAAATATTCAAATAATCTTAATGCGATGTCGTGTAGTTCAACTTGAATAATTCCAGCTGCAACGTTTGTCAACCATACAATCTAGGGAACACGATGAATAGAGCAGGGACCTGTTTCATGAAATCGACAAGTCTGATTCTATACAAGTGTGTCGTATTAGTTATCATTGTTGCAACAATGCGGGATGTCAAGGTTTACATTTTCAAGATGGGACTTATATAGTTCTAGTTCCATGAAAGGAACCCCTGGCCTGAATCAAAACCTATTTCATAGAACATTTTTTATTAGACGACGGACGCTACGTTTCGTGTGCGAACTGCGTGTTGTCGGTACCTTTCTCTAAGTAGCGTGAATAAACCAATCTTTAAATCTCACCAAGACGTGTTGAGTCTGAATTGGTGTAAAATCACCTTTACTAATTTCTCGCTCGGGTTGCTCATTTTTGACAGCTGCTATAATTCAAAGCTATGTACAGGGAACCGGGATCACATACATGTTTATAATCACCCGTATTTTGAGGTAAGCTTATTTTCGGTGATATTTTTGGCAAACACCACCATATACGGAATTAAAACTGGAAATGTCATTAGACCAAAAGATTATCAGTCACTAATGAATCAAAATTTACCGCACATACATTTAACCCGGCTACTATTTATTAGAGGTAGGTACCTAACTTCGCATTGTCCGCTTTAATTGAAAGCCCTTTACAATTTGACATCCTATCAACGTGATATCAATTTATTAAATGCACGGTCATGATGCTGTTTAGTTGAATTATTTCAATAAACTCCAAGCTCCAGCACGCATAATGTGGAAGTATAACGAAATTTTAATTAAATATCTACCTCGCTCAATAATACGGCAATTACATCTGATACAAAAATCTAAATTAATTAATTGATTATCCTCTATCGTGGGGGGTAGATGGTTATTTAACCGAACCACATATACCTACGCAGGTTAACACATTTTGAACTTTTCGAGGCATTAAAATCATTCAAAGTGAAGGGTGAGTTTGAAATCATATTTTAAGTAACCTAAATTAATTCTTTTCAGCGTAATAGCCAACTTCATGTCATGGCACACCCTGCAGCATTTAATTAATTATTTACCTGCAGCGGTGCTAGACAGGGCGTACGATTATTTAACCAAAGTCAACGGAAAAATAACGAGAGAGCCTAGATGGAGCATGTGCGTCAGCTCAACACAAAGTAGGTTAGTTAATAATTAACCGTACATACCCATGCCAAATCGTAAGTAGGAAACAAAGCAGAAAAAGAGAATGAATTGTTTCAGAATGGGTACAGTTGTTGCTGCAGCTTACGTTGAAAAATATTTCGAAGAAGAATCGAGAAGGCGCGCCGTTTCTATGATACAGAGGATAAAACGACAGTTCAGGAAAAACTTGAGAGACTTGAATTGGCTGGATCAACAGACCAAAGATATGGCTTTAGAAAAAGTCGCATCTAGTGTCGAAGACATACCGTCTTTGCAACGTCTTATGCAACAAAGCAGAGTTTACGAAGAGGTAGTGTTTTTCGAAATGAAACTTCTTTAGCCACGGTGTCGTAAAATGGTCTTGCCTTCCTTCACCTGATCTGAAATTGAGGTAGGACTACATTATGACGTGCATACTGCCTACCCTCATAAAATGACGTTGGTGGCAAATAATCAACCGATTACTCACAAGTAGGCAGTAGAGGACTATGATCACTCGGTATACAAGCTTATAATAAAAGACTATTGTATAATTTGCTTCTCGCAACGATCAAGAGCCGCAACACTGATCGTTGCATCGGTGTGCTATACGGCACGACATACGGGGTGTTTCAGGGATTATAGCAAAAATTTTGAACTCAAGAACGTTTCGACAAATTTAGCTTTTATTCAGCATAAGCTGGTTTGTCATAATTATCTAATCGAACCTGCCAAATTTGGTGAGAATCCAATCAGTGGCGTAAAAGTTATGAGGGGTCACCTTGAAGGGGGACTGTGGGTAAAATTTTGTGTCAGTTTTGAAATTTATAGGATAGTTCTAGTTGATTTTTAGTCAAAATCGCATCGAAAAATTCCAAGCCGTTACGAAGTTATCGAAAATTTTGTGGGCTGATTATGACGTCACACTGCGCACCGGAACGGACAGGTCGGCAGGCCAAGGCACCACGCCAACAATTACCAGACCTTTATAAAATGAAACAAGTTCACCAAATGGTAGACGCAGGTCATTTGTGTACCTATATTGGTGTTGTCTTCGTCAGCTCAGCGGTAAAGTAACTCATCTCATTAGCAATCAGGAGACCCAGGCTTCGATTCCCAGGCGAGGACTGACATTTTTTCTTTGCTATCCGCTCAAAATTAGTCAAGTCACCCCGACGTAACAGCAACTAAACACGACCTAACATGACTTCACACAACATTCCAAGTACCACAATCTCTTTATGTCATACGACAGCAGGATACTTGGATTCCGCGTCCGTACGTCGCCTACATCGAGGGGCTCCCAACGACGGACCGTAAGAACAACGAACGATGCCCAAAACATCCTCCGTCTGTAGTACTGTTTCGACACGTTAGTGTAGCTCAAATTGGCGGATATCAAAGTATATTGGTGTCATCCCCGTTACCTCCGCGGTAGAGCAGCTGACCGGTAATCAGGTTATCTTTGCTAGTCGCTTCAAATTAGTGTGTCTGAGTCTAGCCCGGGAGTCGAACTCGGGTCTTCTGACTGCCGGTCAGTTGCTCTACCGCTGAGCTGAAGAGGATGACACCAATCTACCATGCTATCCGAGTATCCGTCAATTTGAACTGCACATGTCGTGTCGTCACACGCGCATTCAAGAACGAAACCAAAGCCCGATTTATAGTAAGCGTAAGAGAATGAACCAATCATTGTTGACCAGAGGCGCTTTCGTTTTGCCAGCAGGAGCTGCTCAGGGTAGATCACTAGTAGCCCAGGCGCCAGGGAAAACAATAAGGAAATAATTGTTTCCTGGCTGGAAACTAGCTTAAAACGATCTGTGTAGCTTAGGTTTTGACATACTAGTTTCCCCCCTTTCGGAAATGTCGGCGTCATGTCGCCATTATCAACAAGAAGTGCACCAGCGTGGTTTTTGCCGAATATCTTAATTTTGGGTCATCTGACAGCAAAAGACGTAGGGAGTCATTTTGAAGCCTATGAATTTCCCTACAGTTTGGTTTTTCAATCAATTTTCTGCGACCTATGATCTTTGAGATAGAGCTTCTGGAAGCGAGAGTCATTGTCGTGAAAGCTACATGGCCACTTGACTCGAAAAACTAAAATGTCGATGTGACAAAAAAAAATTCAAAATGAGATTACTCGAGAACTCTTCATGCTATAGTTGCAGTGATAGTCTTAAACTCTTCCTCTTGAACCGTAGATTACAAAGATTGGAAAGTCAAAAACGTCACATTGTACATATACAGGGTGTACTACGGGAATCGAATCAGAACAGAGAAATTTGACATATTTCTTCGATTTAGCCTATGCGAAACTCTAAGCACTTATCACGAGTCCAATATCAATATGCATTGCTCTGTAAGCTTCACTTGATACACTTAAGAAGTGGTCAGCTCACAGCCTTTCTGTAATATGTTTTGAAGGCCCTCTGAAATCATCAAAATTTACAGTAGCAGGAAATGTATGTAACAGTATATTATATACCAAGGAACCAAAGTGAATTTTTGATCCTTTGGGTGAAGTTTGTTGCTCGAGGGCCCTTTGGGTCCAAATCCCCAAATGGAAAATTCACTTTGGTCCCTTGGTATATAATATACTGTTATATACATTCCTTGGTACTGTAAATTTTCAATATTTTGACGATTTCAGAAGGCCTTCGAAACCTTTTACAGTAAAGCTGTGAGCTGACCACTTCTTTCGTGTATTAAGTGAAGCTTATAGAGCAAATCCATATTGATATTGGACTCGTGTTAGGTGCTTAGAGTGTCGCATATAGGCTAAATCGAAGAAAAATGTAAAATTTCTCTGATCTGATTTGATTCCCTAAGTACACCCTGTATATGTACAATGTGACATTTTTGACTTTTCTATATTCGTAATCAACGGTTCAAGAGAAAGAGTTTGAGACCATCACCGCAACTATTGGCGAAAATCTTTTCCGCGTGGTGGCACTGTACGCAATAAAACATGGTGGCCCAAGGGGCCTTGACAAATAGGTAGTAAACGCAGTGCGCATTTACATCACAACAGCTGTCAACAGTGATAGCTGTCAAGCTGTCAGTGGGCGGAACAGCGGAAAAGCGGAACAGTGGGCCTGTGCAGTGGGCCAAGAGCTGGGGGTTCGTTGGGAATGGAATTTCGTTGCAGTATCTCTAACTTATTTTTGTTTTAGAAAATGCCAATAATACAGATTCATTTGCCCAATATTTATGGTCATGTTGGTGACCAAATCAGCCCCCTCTCGACAAAGTGCGAAGGCGAAGAAGTGATTGAGGCAGGTCATTTAATCGTGTGTGGGGTGACTGGGGCTCACTGCGACTGAGACTCTTGTGCATTGTTATGTCTCATAAATGGATAATTGAAAACCATTTGGAGGTCAGGTTCTGTGGACCGGTTGTTAGAACAGTGTTGTGAACTCGTGAAGCCATCTCCGATAAGCCAGTGAGAGCAGCCGGAGAGCCTGGGGATCAACGCCAGCGGTATCGAGAGAAGATACCTGGCCTGCAAATCAGAATCCGTCACTCACCTCATCAGTTCAGATTTAGAACCTTAATCGATATGAAAATATTTTCCATTGTAGAAACACTAACATCAACCGATGAGCTATGATTAAACTTATGATTGAAGAATACTCAATTATTATTGATAAACTATGATTTTTATTGTTCTAGACAGCGGTAAATGCTTATTAGCTACTGAAATTTTACTTTACAGTCAATGTATGAGTCGTACGATTACTCCAAAAGAATGTTCATCTTTCTGGCCTAAACGATAATTGTTGGCTTATTTTCGTGATGCGTCCTGTTGTACCTATGCCTTGTCTTGTGGGGGCTTAGTATTTCCACCTTGTGTGCAAGGGGCTCACACAACTCAACACCTGTAATGTAAATGAGCATTATGAGATTGCTTTTTTCGGCCAGCATTTCACCAACTTACGTATCGTCTTTTGCTGCTGCATTGTGCATTGTGTCCATCGGCGTATACTAACGCAGTAATTCAAGTCAAACTACAACACTCACTCGCTCACATTCACGACGATGTGGAAAACAAGGAAGACGAAAAAATTTAATTATTTTCCAACTGTCAAAACTGTCAATATCTTGTTATTTGGAGTAGGTACTGTCAACTGTCGAGTGCTACTGCGCTACTGCGCTGGACTGTGCGCTGGGTACCTATTTGTCAAGGCCCCTTGGGCCACCATGTTTGACTGCGTTCAGCGCCTTCTGGTGGCCGCTGATTTTCGCCAATAGCATGAAGGATTCTCGAGAAATCTCATTTTGAATTTTTTTTATCACATCGACATTTTAGTTTTTCGAGTCAAGTGGCCATGGAGCTTTTACGACAATGCCTCTCGCTTCCAGAAGCTCTATCTCAAAAACCATAGGTCGCAGAAAGGTCATTTGAAAACTATTCCGTAGGGAGTTTCATTGGTTTCAAAATGACTTCCCACATCTTTTGCTGTCAGATGGCCCAAAATCAAGATATTCGGCAAAAACCACGCTGGTGCACTTCTTGTTGATGATGGCGACATGACGCCGACATTTCCGAAAGAGGGGAAATTAGTATGTCGAAATCTAAGCTACACAGATCGTTTTAAGCTAGTTTCCATCCAGGAAACAATTATTTCCTTATTGAGCAGATTTTTGCTTCCTGGCGCCTGGGCTATAGACAGAGAAAGTGGATCCAGCTGGGCTGTAAGTGGTGTATGCATCTACTTTCTCTATCTAGTGATCTATCCGGAGCAGCTCTTGGCGAAAAAAGAAAACGGCTCTGAGAGGAAGTGCCATGGTTTATTCCCGTCAGTGATTTATCCATTTTCTTACGTTTAACGCTTGTTCTTGCGTCAATCTATAATGGGGCTTTTAGCCTCCTCATTCTTACGTTCTTACGAATCAACCGTGGCTAACTAAGAAATGGGCATGTTGACGAGCAGTTATACGAAAAATAGAAATTCCTACTAATATTATTATAAGCCATTGTGGATGGTGTTGACCTAATTTTGAATTCATCTTGAAACTTATCATAAACTGTAGATTGGAATTTGACGTATATGTACATTTTGTATTTACGTGTTGTGTATCAGGAGATTGGTTTATGGTTACTTTTTTTTATCGTTTTTCATCCGTCCATTCCATGCACTTCTACCTAAAACGGTTCAGTTCACCTTAGGTGTCGTGATGGAAGTCACGCACCAGAATTTCCTATAGGCAGTCGTAATTACTATAAAATTATTCTCCCCAGGCTGAAATAATTGACAATAAATTACTGCTGTCGGTCTTGAATTTGGATTACATCAACACCAATTTGCAATATGAAAAACTGCACGAGCACGATTGGAGTTTGGACGATCCCGTGGAAATGTCGAACCATGCTACGGGGATGAGCATTTTGTATTCCAGAAAGAAGAATGCGTTACGTAAGTTTCTCATTGAGTAGATGGAAGAAGTAGTAGTTCTCACATGCGTGGTCACACGAGCGCATTTTTTAAGTGCAGAGACTATCCACTGTCTACAGATCGTTGAAAGCACCACATGAAATCTTTTATATAAAATTTGAGTACATAAATTTTTAAATTTTATCAAAATGGACCCAAATGAATATCAAATAAATATTTATCTACCTATCACAAAAATAAATTTTAGGTTGAATCAATTAAAATTTGAATAAATAATAAACAAATCTCTTCAAAATTGGTTGACGTATGATAAAGTCGAGTTATTCACTTAATGATTTCTAGTAGTAGCTTCCCAGATTGATAGAAGAAAAGACAAAATTAAAACACAGATTATCATTAATATGCGGAGATTTCCTGACTATCCGGATAAAAAAATTGTCGTCATGTCTCATCGTAACATTCTCCCTGCAACGTCCTTGAAGATAACGATTTCAATTCTATTGAATGATCAAATCAATTATCTTCGAGATTATTTTTCCAATTGTGGCGACTGTGTTCAAATGGCATCAACAATTTTTGGATCGAACATTTTTTCCAAGGCCCTGAAGTGTACTGAATTACGTCAACATCGATCAAATATTTCCGAAAATATAAAATGAAATACGAATGTATACCAAGAAATTTATAGTATATAAAATTTGCCGTTTATTTTCAAAAAATCATATCTGAGGAACGAAACGTCATTTTGTGTTTCCTGAATATGTTCTCCCAGATATGTTACACAAATTTCTATTATTTCTGCTACTATGTCGCAGCCTGAAATTAACATGTCATTTGAAAAAAAATTGAATATTTTCCACAACATTTTTTCCCACTTTCGAAAGCCGCGCTTGCCTGAACTGAACAAAATTTTAACCAAAGGTTCCACCCCTCACCCCTCAGATACCACTCATGTACCACTTTCAAAATCAAAATTTGTGGATTTTTCCAAATAAGTATGTGAGAAATAAACGAACATTTCTACTATGCCTACTAAATATTAGACGCATGTTCACAAAGTTGTAGGTATTTAAATCGATCCAGAAACACAAAAAAAAAAACGAGGGACAAGCCAATTTCAACTTGTTTTTCCGCGAAAAAATGTTTATTCAACAGTAATATCACAAGCGCATGCTTAGCTTTTCACGATAATTTTGGCCAGGCGATCGCTGGTTGTAGCGATAAATGCCCGACACCGCAGGAGAAGGGCATTTATCTAGAGACAACCAGCCCGGGGGAAATGCTTGGCCAAAATTATTTGGGAAAATCTCGAGCACGAGTGATATTTTAATGATCATTACAAAAAAAAGTCCGAAGTGACAGCTGTCAGTTTTTGTTGTTTACATCAATTTTATTCCGTTGCTATTGACAGTGGGATTTAGATAAGTGAATATTATCCTTGTAGGTCTAATAATCAAGGGCGTTGTATGTAGTAATCAACAGTAATATCACAAGTGCTTAGGTTTTCACGATAATTTGGGCCAGGCGATCGCGAGTGCTGGTTGTAGCGATAAATTCCTGCGGCAGGAGGAGGGCTTTTATCTAGGGACAACCAGCCCGGAGGAAACACTTGGCCAAAATTATCTAGGAAAATCTCGAGCACGAGTGATATTTTAATGATTATTACAAAAGAAAAAAGAAGTCCGAAGTGACAGCTGTCAGATTTTGTTGTTTACATCAATTTTATTCCGTTGCTATTATCAGTGGGATTTAGATAGGTGAATATTATCCTTGTAGGTCTAATAATTGAGGGCGTTGTATGTAATAATCAACAGTAATATCACAAGTGCTTAGATTTTTACGATAATTTTGGACAAGCGATCGCGAGTGCTGGTTGTAGCGATAAATGCCCGACTCCGTAAGAGGAGGGCATTTATCTAGGGACAACCAGTTCGAGGGAATAGCCTGGTCAAAATTATCTGGGAAAATCTCAAGCACGAGTGATATTTTGGTGATTATTACAAAAAAGAAGTCCGAAGTGACAGGTGTCAGATTTTGTTTTTTACATCCATTTTATCCCGTTGCTATTGACAGTGGGATTTAGATAAGTAAATATCATCCTTGTAAGTCTATTAATCAAGGGCGTTGTGTGTAATAATCAACAGTAATATCACAAGTGCTTAGATTTTCACGATAATTTTGGTCAGGCGATCGCGAGTGCTGATTGTAGCGATAAATGCCCGACTCCGTAGGTGGAGGGCATTGATCCAGGGACAATCAGCCTAAGGGAAACGCCTGGCCAAAATTATCTGGGAAAATCTCGAGCACGAGTGATATTTTGAAGATTATTACATAAAAGAAGTCCGAAGTGACAGCTGTCAGATTTTGTTGTTTACATGAATTTTATTCCGTTGCTATTGACAGTGGGATTTAGATAAGTGATTATTATCCTTGTAGGTCTAATAATCAAGGGCGTTGTATGTAATAATCAACAGTAATATCACAAGTGCTTAGATTTTCACGATAATTTTGGTCAGGCGATCGCGAGTGCTGATTGTAGCGATAAATGCCCGACTCCGTAGGAGGAGGGCATTTATCCAGGGACAATCAGCCCGAGGGAAACGCCTGGCCAAAATTATCTGGGAAAATCTCGAGCACGAGAGATATTTTGAAGATTATTACATAAAAGAAGTCCGAAGTGACAGCGCTGTCAGATTTTGTTGTTCACATGAATTTTATTTCGTTGCTATTGACAGTGGGATTTGGATAAGTGAATATTATCCTTGTAGGTCTAATAATCAAGGGCGTTGTATGTAATAATCATTCAAATCGCACGACTGATTTTTATCAAAGTTGCACATGTTCCACTGATTCTTCCACTGAGTTTCCATGATTTCTAATTTTCTGCGGATGGGAAAAGGTATAAAGAAAGGATGAGGCCGCGCGATTTAATAATTTTCTTTTGTAAAACATGATGGGTTTTTTACTCTCATATTTTCAATTTTGGAAAAATTCAATAGTTTTTCTCTACTATCTGGAACTTTGTTATACCAAAACGAATTTCAATTCAACTTGAAATTTACCATAAGTACATACTTTGATGTGATAGGGAGCCATATCAATCCATATCAGAGCCAAATTTGATGGAATTTCAAAACTCAGATTCTTTCTACAAAAAGCTAATGATTTTGTATGGTACTGTTGATACAACAAAGGTGTAACAGTGAACAGTCACTTCTCTGCACTGCGAAAATACGCTCATGAGACTCACGCCCGTGAGAACTTTGCTACTTGTTTAAAGTTGACGTTAATAATGACAAATTATTTCAACACATTGAAGTAGGTATATCCCATACACATTATATTTTCAGTGAAATGACTTTTTGAAGCAAAAATAAAGTGACAAGGGAGAATACGGCCGGTGGCCGCTGATAGTTTCGCTCCAAAACTTTGCAGGTGCCATCAGCCGTAGCTGTAGCCCCCCAACTTGTCACTCTGTTTTTGCTCCAAAAAGTCATTCTACTGAAAATAGAAAGTGTATGGGATATATATGAAGTATTTTCAGTATCAGTTTTCTAGTCCTAAGTCAACAAACCCAGCAAAGTTTCCAACATGGCGAAAGCACAAGGACATAAGCTTAAACTTTTTGTTCGACAATTTGCAGAGCTTCCCATCGGTATATTCCAGGGCGTGTTCTACCAAAAGGATCGCCCGGAATACATGAATTATGGTGCACTGGGCACAATAATAGCACATGAAATTTATCATATAATTATTGAAGCGGAGTACAGAAATTTGCAAGGCGATTTGCGGAGCTGGTGGTCATCTCACAGTCTCCTTAATTACGAAGAGAAACTCCAGTGCCTCTCGAATCACTACGGCAAGTTCATCGTATCCAAGATAGAACAGCAAGTAAGCATGATATAGTATATTGAATTCATTATTAGATTAGTAGTAACTTAGGTATGCCTGATGCCTGCCTCATATGCCAAGTCTGCAAATTGTGCTGTGCGGTTTTGATCCGTTTTGATGACAAAGCTGACATTCGTACGTGCATTAGATATTGTATTACAGCACAGCTGTATCTACCTAAATGTGATTTGCTCGAAATGATTGTTGTAATAATCGATTACTAGCAGCGGACATGATACAAATATTTGAACAACAATAACTATCGGAGCAGAGTGTGGTGTGAAATGGCATAGGGCATAGGCATATTCACAAGTAGTGGTATAGTTCCGACGCCGGCACGCACAAAGTGAATTAAGACACGTCTTCCACAGCACAATACTTCCAATCCTCGAGACGAAGAGATGGCGGACTTGGTCGGAATGAAAGTTTCTTACGACACCTACATCAATTGGGTTCAAGAAAACAGAGTTGAGCCGCAGCTTCCCGGATTAAACTATTCCCCCAACCAATTGTTCTGGATATCATCGGCAATTCATCACTGTTCAAAGTCCCACACCCAAACTTTCCATCAGGGACACACTTCTAATTATCAAGAACAGGAACAGGATCCCGAACAATTACGTGTCAACGGCGCCTTGCAGAACATCCAGGAGTTCGCTTATGATTTTGCGTGTCCTGTGGGGGCCAAAATGAATCCGCCCCACAAATGTCAACTCTGGTGATACACATCTTGATTTGTTTTGTAAAGCGTAAAAAGGAAAATAAATTCCTACGAAAAAGTCTACCTCTATCTATGTAGGATTCACAATACCCAAATAATTTTGAAATTTCAATAGCTCAACTTTTGCTCCAATAATAAACTGCGCACAAAATGAAGTGACAATTTTATTTTTGGAGGTTTTTTCAAGTGTCAGTAACTTTTTGAAAAATGATCGTAATCTGACGCAGCTTTCACTGTTGTGAGGATACATTCTTCTATTTTGTGAACCATTCATATCCAAGCCATTCGTAGTAAAGTTATGTCTCATACAGGGTGATACAAGAAGGCGTGCAACTTTCTGCTCTTTTCATCTTAGCACCGGAAATTTTCACGTCATCCTGTATATACGAATGTGACTTCATCTTGTAGCCTGTAGTATCTGTAACTTATAACTGTTTAGTTTTTTACTCTACGTTGTATACTTGGGGAGATATGATTTTTCTTGTACAAAAGTACCACTTATTTCATCGAGGAGTATGAAAGGTACGAAAAAGTTTGTTGATTCAACGATAATCATCTTAAGATGTGATGATTTGTTTTCTCTTCAGGAACCATAAATTTCAATATCAATAATAGCAAAGAAATAGAACATACAGGGTGATGAGAAAAGACGGCGTTTTTTTTCTTAGCGCAGGCAGGGATGGTTCTATCACTCGATACAGGTACTTGGATTGACTGTATCTTGTAGCTTGTAGTATCTGTAACTCAACAGGTTGCCTTTTTACTTTGCATTACGTAAGTACCTCCATTGGTCAACCGTCCGAGTCGCATGCTGCATGTCCATGTTCACCTGTCAACCCGATGAACCTGCCGTCACAGGATTATTCCAGGGCACAAGAAATATCTCCGGGTCCGTAGTCAACTTTGGTGCAGTGATTTTTTGTATGGTACCTACAGGCTACAGGCCAAAATCTAAATTCCTGTTCTGCGCCTCAATCTTCTTTAGCTTTGATCCGATTGCCAACAATTGCCAAAAATCCATTGCCTAGATACGACTTTCTATTGTTAGCTCTTTGTTGGTAGCAGTTTCATGTGACGGAATTGTTGCCGTTGAAAAGATTGCAGACTGGCATTTTTCACAAGAAAAATCACATTTCCGTCAATACATAACGTAGAGTGAAAAACTAAACGGTTCTGAATTAGAGATACTACAGGCTACAAGATACGGTCACATTGGTACATACAGGATGACGTAAAAATTTCCTGTGCCAGGATAAAAAGAGCAGGACTTTGCACGCCCCTTTGTAACACCCTGTATGAAGCATTTCTTTGCTTTGGATGACCTGGATATGTATAGTTTACAAAAATAGAAAAATGTATCTTCAAAATAGTGCAAGCTGTTTCAGATTCCGATCATTTTTCAAAAAGTTATGGATATCTGAAAAAACCTCCCAAAATAAAATTGTCACTTCATTTTGTGCGCAGTTTAATTGGTGCATGGTATGACTTTTATCCTTTCAGTGAGATTATCCCAACTCGAAGGAAGATACTGGGCTTATGAGACTTGAATCAGCCATATTTTTACATTGTCTTGCTTACTCTATAGGCACAATTATTTTGACTTCCACAAGTGGCCATCTTGTTGATATTGGATATCTACTTGAGCAGATATAACAAATAAAAACATAAAGGACTAGCTTCTAGCAGTTTCAACTAAACTCTCGTGAAAGCCGTCTTTCAGAAAATAATGTTGGTCACTCTGTCCCTGTAAGGAACCTCCGAAACTAGTTGAGGCAGAATTATGAAATTTAGCACATACTTACACTAAAAATGTTACCCTAAATAAGATGCTGTAACAACCATTTGAAAATTTCACCCGGGGGTGAGAGAGTCAACTCGGAAAGAGGCGGGGTAAAAATTATCCCAATTTTTTGTCTGTATACTTTTCCAGAATCTTATGTAAAATTATGAACTCTCAATGTGTTTTACGAAAAACAGCTGCTTTTGTTAAACTTCGAGAACTTGCACCGTTTTAGAATAAAATCAAAAATCGTTTTGAATTGTTTTAGCAGGCTGAAGAAATTTTGTAGACAACCGACTTTTTTTGTTTAAGATCAGCCCAGAGAATTCCATCAGCCTGTTCTACGGCTAAAACTATCAAGAAAAGTCCTCTTGAACATAGGTCGAAAAATGCTTCATAAGGGAGCTACCTGCTACAGCCCCAGAAACGCATCTTTGTGGCACATTGCACAGAAAAATACGAAACGATTTTTCGATTTTTTTTGAAAATGTTGCACGCTATTGAAGTTCAATATGATTAGCTCCTTTCTTCGAAATACTGTGACGAGTGGCAATTCTCGTGCATTCTAGAGCACACCTGATCTTTCTAGACTGTTCGCAGTGCGTCGCAGTGTACAAGTGCGAAGCTCTAGTGCATTCCAGAACATACACGAAAGTTTAGTCGTTGAAATTTACGTACGTGGCGATTTCAACAGCCGAGTAGGAAACATCAATCAGAATAGCGAAGGTTCCGCCGTTCCAGAGCACGCGGGAAGCACGCGAAAAGTGTAAGATTTTTCGGGAGTCGCCTAGAAACTGTATATGCCGGGTCATTGTGGAGTTTGCTGGAGGACCGGTGGAACTTCGAGAACACTAGTCGGAAGTACATATAAATAAGCACCATGGATCGCCCACAGAGCAGTATTCGATTAAAAGCGATAGGGAGCTGATGAGAATGCGTAGTATCAGCGATATTCCCAAGCGTAAAGTAATTGTTGGCCTGTATTTATTATGATACGCAGTGATAAACAGTGTGTTTCAGAACGACCGTCTCGAATTATAAACGAACCTGAACACGAAATCCGTAACAAGACCTTGATTTTTCACACTTTTTCATGGAATTCTGAAAAATATCACGTAGAAAAATGTTGAAGTTATTTTTACGCCACCTTCTGCCAAAATACCCCACCCAAGGTAAATGTTTTATTTATTTTCACCCCATCTTGTTAAGCTCAAGCAGTTTAATGATATGCTCAATTTTATCAATTTGTCTCAACAAGTTTCGGAAATAATCAATAATCTTCAGGGCACACATTCCGGGAGCTGTAGCTTCCTTATGAAGCATAATAATTATATTACGACCTATGTTCAAGAAAACTTTTGTTTCTGGTTTTGGCGTAGAATACACTATGGAATTATCAGGGCTGACTTTGGGAGCACAAAAAAGTCGGTGGTCTGCGAATTTATTCCTTCAGCGTCTAAAAAAACTTTGAATCGATTTTACTTGAAAATTATGTATGCTATACTCGTAGAAGTTCAACAAGAGAAGATTTTTTCGTAAGACATACTGAAATTTTATAATTTTGCATGAAATAATGGGAAAAAGTTCACACAAAATATGGGGTAATTTTTACCCCGCCGCCTCTTTTCAAGTTTCCTCTAAATGTAACATTTCAATGACTTTTACCCTATTGTTACGAGGCTCGCGACCATCCCGGCTCTTTTTAGAGAAATCTAGATTTCCGCGTTGCATTCGGGAAGCATCGAGAGACTTCAGCGGTAGGTCACGACACGTCGAGACTTCTGGTGGAGGCGCCGTAGAAGGTACGCGTATATTCTCGACGCAGATACCAGAAAAATCCTCGTGTGCTGGGAACACCACAGTGGCGCCGAACTCATAAAATTTTACTATGGCGAAAGAATTTCCAGACCCTCCCCCCTATTGTAACGCAACGGTCGGGCCGGGGCACCTATAAGAGCCCCTCAGTTAGCGCCGCAGGCAAATTTTTTTGGAATAATAATAGTAATAATACTAACAATAATAAGCAAAAAATGGGAAGCCGCTGACCAAATTGTCCATAGATTTCATCATCTTTTCAAATTTCGAAATTTTTAGGAATCTCTTCAAAAATACCCCTTTGGGCTAAATTTCATGGCAGAAACTAGAACTTTGGCAGAAAATACTGCTGCCTAGTTTGTGGGTAAAAGTAGGCAAGACCCGTATTAAATTGGACCCAAGTTTTATCAAGATTAATAAAACTAACATATCTGCCATTCCATATCAACAGATAGTGTGCAGTCTGCAGTGCAGCGCAATGTAGTTGTAGACACTAAAATTGAAAGTTTTTTGTGGGATCGTAAGATTTTTCCAAGTTCATTCAGTTGGCTTTTGGAATACCGTATGATCAAGAGTGCTATGACATTATTATTCAATATATCAAAGGTTGGCCATAATGACTGGATATGAGGGGTGTTTTTTTGAATCTGGCGTCGAAGTGTGCTGTGCTTTAGCCAAATTCGCCTGAATTCGGCCAGAGCACACTACTTCGACGCCAGATTTAAAAAAACATCCGTTACTGTTAAATGTCCATGTCAGTCTCTGAAAATGTTTAAAACTGAATAAGAAGCTTCCATGATTGAAAATTATTTTTGAAATGGCACAAGACTGGAAACGAAGATTGGTCGTATTCCTTACCGACATTCATCAAAGATTTCCAATTAACATGCAAATGTCACTCTGAAGTGAATTGCAGGGCATACCTACTACCAACAATTGAAAAAGGCAAAAAACATAGCACTCTTGAGGTAAAATGGTTTTGATATACGGTACCTATACCTACCTCGTAAACGACTTGTCATTCAGATTCAATATACCTAATAATCGTAATATCCAATGATTTGGTGGGTAAATCTTCCTTTCTCTTCTTTTCCTCCCTTCTTGTCCTTTTTTCCTTCCTCCGTCTCCTTTTTCCCCTTTTTACCCCTTCAACCCCCCCCCCCTATTTTGAGGTATGGCGAACGCCACAAAAAAAGGTCTATTCGGCGCCACTGGAACACCATCAGGAAGCATCCAGAACCTTCGATGCCACTATAAGAGAGGAACTCGACCTGGCATCGGCAGAGTTGGAATCGAGCGATCGTGGCGTTAACATCTCAAGCGACATTGTGAATTTCTAAGCGATTAATAATTATGTGCGTTATATAGTTGTATCGGTAGTAGCTAATAAAGTGAAGTCGAGAGTGAAGTTTGTTCACAAGTAAATCAGCGCGTTTAATTTCGAAATAGGCGAACCCGAATACCGTAACACAATCTTATTGAGCATAAAAGTTTTTGTGTATGTGCTAAATTTCTAATCATTCTACTTCAACTATTTAGTTTCTGACATAGGTATTACTTAATTGAAAACCATTTTTAGAGGCACATGATGGAGCTGCAGCACCCGTCTTACATTTTCGGCCTATGTTCATGAGAACTTTTTTTCTTATTTTTGGTCGTAGCATCGACTGGCATAGTATTGATATCTAGCTATGAAACCCGGGTTGGCAAAAAACATTTTTTTTAAGAGAACAAAACAAAGTGTTTTTTTTGTTTTGAACATATTTTTAATTGTAAAAAACTGTTTTTTTCTCTTTAAAAAAACATGTTTAAAACATGTCTAAAACTCACGTTTAAGATGTTTGATGTTTTAACCGTCATAGGTTCATGGGTATGGAAGACGGTTTTCACCGTCATATGAGTCGCAGGGTTGCATACCGTCTCTGAAGCCTGTAGCTCAGCTGCGCTCGCAGGTAGCTGGTATTGCGTACACGTGACTCGTAGCGACAGATTAATTGTCAACAAAAAACATTAAGCGACATTCACAACCTCCAAATTAACCCTAACCGTATTACACATGCATAGCCGTAGAAGCCTGGCATGCACAATTATATGATGTTGTTCCAATCCCAACTCACTACATAAGGAAGACTTGAAATTTCTACGTGAGGAGCTTGTGGTGTGGTGGTCAGCGCGGTTGACTACCACTCTAGAGGTTGCGGGTTCGATCCCCACTGGCGACGGATTTTTGCCTCAAAAACAAGCTTCTTGGTTTAGTTGGAATGCTTGCTAATTGCAAGACGCGCCGTGTGTCGCAGAGCACGTTGAATACGAACGATGGTGCCGACCCCATGCGATGTTGGTGATCGTTAAAAATCCCTACTCTGTGTTGGAACACACAGAGGGTCGGCAAAATTTCCGGCATAGTGGAGGAAAGCATTCACCGGCGTCAGTGTTAGGCCTCGTTGCGGAAATGGGCCGACGTTGAGCATTTATTGGTAGGTATAATCGATAATTATATATATTATATTATATATATATATTATATTATATATATATATATATAGCTAGCGAAAAAGATGGCGAAAGATAAAGGGCAATGGAGAGAATTTGTGTATAACCCTGAATAAGAAGTTGCGTTGCGTTGTTTTTAAGTTGTTAATTATTTTTGAAATGTATCATTTTTCACCTTTATACCAAATGGTGGAAAGGTTTTTTCTGATTATATATATATATATATTATATTATATAATTATATCTTGATGAATGATGTATTTCGGGCTCATTTTTCTACGTCCATATATTACTTTGAGCTCAAAATTATATATTGGGCTCATGAGTCCAAAAACTGGACATATTTATATAGTATTTTGAGCTCGTCAGTAGTTACACCTCTGGCTTTTTAATAAAAACCAATTATTGTGCTCCGTTGCCACAAATACAACATACCACAGTCTGATATTTTGAAATCAGGCTAGTTGATCCTGAGTTTTTGTTCATCCTCATATTTGACCGGAATCGGGCTCTTATAGCTGTCTAACGCTCTAATCGCAAGTGCGCACTTGAGATAAGACCATTGGTGACTGCACTGCACTGTGCATGATTGTCAAGTACTTTGATAGGTATGATTTGTTAAGTAGGACCTGTAGTGGGTCTCTGATGCATGAAATAGTTTCGTACGGCCTAAAGGTGCGTTCAGTCAGCTTATTCAGCCGCAATTTTAGTTTTAGCCGTAAGCGCTGCATCGCTTATTGGCTGTTCCGAGGAGACTGGTTCATAAAAGCCAATGGGCGTCGCTGCTAAATAAGCTGACTGAACGCACCTTAAGTAAATAGTACTCTGATAGCAATGTGACCGCAAACAGCTCATCTCCTGCTGCCTCTTACGCAAAGCTCCCAATTAAACACTTCGAGTGCAAGGGAGACGGCACCATTTAACGGCGGATCTTTTCAACTGTTAATTGTGAATTCCGATTATTTTGAATCTTCAGTCAAAACACTAGGCTGTCGCTGCTTATTATACCAGTTGAAGGGAGAAAGGAGAAACTGTATACAATCGCTTAGTGCGGGAAGCCACGCCCTACGCAGACGCCCAACATCACAACCAATGTCAACTCTAGTCCAAGAACTTGCTCACATGCGCATGCGTCTGAATTATTTTGCACTTTTAACAGGAACTTTTTTTGAAATCTGATACTTATGTATCTAAAAGTCAATCATGACGTGAATCAAGCCCTTGAAAAAAGTTTGGGCGAAAAAAGTGGTATTTGTTGGGAGGCGTATGGCATTTTCGTACAAAATGATATGTTGAGAGCCCATTCTTCACTTTGGATAAGCATGTGAGCCCGAAATACGTCTTGAACATTTTAAACGTGCTCGTGCATAATGTAGATTGGGCTCCCGAAGATTTTCGTAGAAAAAATTAGAAGTGGACAAAAAACGGCCTATAAATTTGTAAAAATGGCACCGTGGGACCGGTTCAACCCAAAAACTAGAAATTATTCAAGAATGGATTTCTGAAGACATCCAAAACTTGAAATAATACCTATTCTGCACTGTTTATTACCATGGGAACCTATCTTTTCTGGAATTTTCGCAGCTGTTCAAATCAAATCTAGGACAAATTTTGAAAAAAGAGACTAAATAACTTTGGAATCACGTTTCATAAGATTGAGAGGTCTTTGAAAACAAAATATGACACCAAATGGCATTTTTCTACAAAATATTGTAGACAGCCCAATTCACATTCTTTTCAAGTCCATGCGAGCCCGAAATACATCATGAATTCTTTCGTCGAGCCCGTGCATGACGTAAATTAGGCTCCCTAGAAAATTTTGAGCGAAAAATAAGTTGAAATTATCAGAATGACAACGTCACGAAAGTAGTATTTGTTGGTAGGCGTCTAACACAATAATAATTTACCAAAATGGCAGGTATGTGCAAAATATGTTGAGAGCCCATTCCTTATTTTGGATAAGCATGTGAGCTCCAAATACGTCTTGAATATTTCAATCGTACTCGTACATAATGTAGATTGGGCTCCCGAAGGTTCTTGTGAGAAAAGTCAAAAGTGGACAAAAACGGACTATATCATTGTAAAAATAGCACCATGGGACCTGTCCAACTAAAAAACTTGGAATTATTCAAGAATGGATTTCTGAAAACATCCAAAACTTGAAATAAAACTTATTCTGCACTTACACACGATAACCTATCTTTTCTGAAATTTTTGCAGCTGTTCAAACCAAATCTAGGATACATTTTTGAAAATGTGACTCAATAACTTGGGAATCACGTTCTAGAAGATTGAGAGGTGTTTGAAAACAAATATTTGTAAACAAATAGCATTTTTTTAAAAAATATTGTAGAGAGCCAAATTCACATTCTCGATGAATCCATGTGAGCCCGAAATACATTATGGATTCTTTCGTCGAGCCCGTGCATGACGTTCATCAGGCTCCCGAAAAAAAATTTGGGCGGAAAATAAGTTGAAAAAATTGGAATGACAACATCACGAAAGTAGTATTTTTATTGGTAGGTGTCTAACAGACTATTAATTTACAAAATGGCAGGTATGTGCAAAATATGTTGAGAGCCCATTCCTCATTTTGCATAAACATGTGAGCCCGAAATACGTCTTGAATATCTCAATCGTGCTCGTGCATAATGTAGATTAGGCTCCCGAAGGTTTTTGTAAAAAAAGTCGGAAGTGGACAAAAAACGGTCTTTATCATTATAAAAAATAGCACCGTGGGACCTGTTCGACCCAAAAACTCGAAATCATTCAAAAATGGATATCTTGGGAACTTTATTCTCTAAGATTGAAAGACGTCTTAGAACATACATAGGTAAACAAATGGCATTTCCCACAAAAATATTGTAAACATCACAAATTGAATTCTCGATGAGTCCATGTGAGTCCGAAATACATCATGAATTTTTACACCATGCCCATGCGTGACGTAAATCAGACTCCTGAGATTTTTTTGGCGAAAATGAGGTGGAAGAGCCTGTATGGCAACTTCAAGAATGTAGTAGGTATTTGTTGGGAAAAATCTAACACAATCATAATTTACCAAAATGGCAGGTATGTGCAAAATATGTTGACCGCCCATTCCTCATTTTGGATGAGCATGTGAGCCCGAAATACGTCTTGTACACTTCAAGCGTGCTCGTGCATGATTTAGATTCGGCTGCCGAAGGTTTTCATGAAAAAAAGTCTTAAGAGAACAAAAACGGACTATTTTGTTGGAAAAATAGCACCGTGAGACTTGTTTGAATCAAAAACATAAAATTATTCAAGAATGGATTTCTGAAAACATCAGAAACTTGAAATAAAACCCATTCTGCACTTTACAACGGGAACCTATCTTTTTCAAATTTTTTGCAGTTGTTCAAACCAAATTGAGGACAAATTTTGAAAAATGTGACAGAATAACTTGGGACTCACGTTCTAGAAGATTGAGAGGTGTTTGAAACCAAATATTTATGAACAAATGGCATTTTTCCACAAAATATTATAGAGAGCCCAATTCACATTCTCGGTGAGTCCTAGTGAGTCCAAAATACATCATGAATTTTTCTGTTGGGCCCGTGCATGGCGTTAATCAGGCTCCCGAAAAAATGTTGGCCGGAGAACAAGTTGCAAAACCGGAATGACAACATCCCGAAAGTGGTATTTGTTGGTAGGCCTCTAACACAATAATAATTTGCCAGAATGGCTGTTTTGTGCATATGTCGAAAGCCCATTTCATATTTTGGATAAGCATGTGAGCATGAAATACATCTTGAACACTTCAATCGTGCTCGTGTATAACGTAGATTGGGCTCCCAAAGGTTTCTGTGAAAAAAAGTCAAAAGTGGACAGAAACTGTCAGAAACCGACTATATCATTGTAGAAATAGCACCGTGAGACCTGTTTGACCCAAAAACTCAAAATTATTCAAAAATGGATTTCTGAAAACATCCGAAACTTGAAATAAACCCTATTCTGCACTTTACAACGGGAACCTATTTTTTCTACAATTTTTGCAGCTGTTTAAAACACATCTATGATAGATTTTGAAAATGT
Source organism: Anaspis maculata (assembly GCA_949128115.1). NCBI lineage: Eukaryota > Metazoa > Arthropoda > Insecta > Coleoptera > Scraptiidae > Anaspis > Anaspis maculata. The sequence continues at coordinate 75,430,389 of OX421962.1, forward strand.
GACGAAATAACTTGCCTATCACGTTATAGAAGATTGAGAGGTGTTCGAAAACAAATTATGTAAACCAATGGCATTTTTCCACAGAGCTCAATTCACATTCTCGATGTGAGCCCGAAATACATCATGAATTCTTTCATCCAGCCCGCGCAATACGTGATTAGGGCTCCCAATTTTTTTTTTTTGGGCGGAAATGACGTGGAAAAACCTGAATGGTAACTTCAACAATATGATATTTGTTGGGAAGCATCTGACAAAATAGTTATTGAAAAAATGACATTCATGTACAAAATATGTCGAGAGTCCATTCCACATTTTGAATGAGGATGTGAGCCCGAAATACATCTTGTACACTTCAATCGTGCTCGTGCATAATGTAGATTAGACTGCGGGAAGTTTTCATGACAAAAGTCTGGAGGGGATAAAAACGGACTATTTCATTGGAAAAACAGCACCGTGAGACCTGTTTGACACAAAAACTTGAAATTATTCAAGAATATGGATTTCTGAAAACATCCAAAACTTGAAATAAAACCCATTCTGCACTTTACAATAAGAACCTATCTTTTTTAAAATTTTTGCAGCTGTTCAAACCAAATTTAGGACAAATTTTTTGAAATGTGACGGATTAACTTGGGACTAACGTTTTAGAAGATTGAGAGGTGTTCGAAAACAAATAGTTATAAACAAATGGCATTTTTTCACAAAATATCATGGAGAGCCCAATTTACATTCTCGGTGAGTCCATGTGAGCCCAAAATACATCATGAATTTTTTTGTCGAGCCTGTGTATGACGTTATTCAGGATCCCGAGAAATTTTTGGGCGTAGAATAAGTTGAAAAACCGGAATGACAACATCACGAAAGTAGTATTTGTTGGTAGGCGTCTAACACAATAATAATTTACCAGAATGACAGTTATGTGCAAAATATGTCGAGAGCCCATTTCATATTTTGGATGATCATGTGAGCCCGAAATAGGTCTTGAACACTTCAATAGTGCTCGTGTATAACGTAAATTGGGCTCCCGAAGGTTTTTTGTGAAAAAAAGTCAAGAGTGGCCAGAAAACGACTATATCATTACAGAAATAGCACCGTGAGACCTGTTTGACACCAAAACTCAAAATTATTTAAAAATTGATTTCTGAAAACAATCAAAACTTGAAATAAACCCTATTCTGCACTTTACAACTGGGAACCTATTTTTTCTACAATTTTTGCAGCTGTTCAAAACACATCTATGATAAATTTTGAGACTGTGACGAAATAAGTTGCTTATCACGTTATAGAAGATTGAGAGGTGTTTGAAAATAAATTATGTAAACAAATGGCATTTTTCCACAAAACATTGTAGAGAGCTCAATTCACATTCTCGATGAGTCCATGTGAGCCTGAAATACATCATGAACTCTTTCATCCAGCTCGCGCATTATGTAATCAGGGCTCCCGAATTTTTTTGGGCAGAAATGAGGTGGAAAAACCCGGATGGTCCTTCAAAAATGTAATATTTGTTGAGAAGCATCTGACAGAATAATAAATCAAAAAATTACATTCACGTACAAAATATGTCAAGAGCCCATTCCACATTTTGGATAAGCATGAGAGTCCAAAATACGTCTTGAACTTTTCAATCGTGTTCGTGCAGAATGTAGATTGGACTCTCGAGGGTTTTCGTGGAAGAAAGTCAAAAGTGGCCAGAAACGGACTATATCATTGCAGAAATGGCACAGTGAGACCTCTCTGACCCAAAAACTCAAAATTATTCAAGAATGGATTTCTGAAAACATCTAAAACTTGAAATAAAACCTATTCTGCACTTTGCAACGGGAACCTATTTTTTCTAAAATTTTTGCAGCCGTTCAAAACGAATCTATGATAAATTTTGAAAATGTGACAAAATAAGTTGCAAATCACGTCAAAGAAAATTGAGAGGTGTTTGGATACGAATTATGTGAATAAATGTCATTTTTCCATAAAATATTGCAGAGAGCTCAATTCACATTCTCGATGAGTCCATGTGAGCCCGAAATACATCATGAATTCTTTCATCCATCCCGCGCATGACGTAATTAAGGCTCCCGAAATTTTTCTTCGGTAGAAATGAGGTGGAAAAACCTGGATGGTAACTTCAAGAATGTAGTATTTGTTGGGGACCATCTAACAAAATAATTATCAAAGAAATGGCATTTATGTACAAAATATGTAGAGAGCCCATTCCACATTTTGGATAAGCATGTGAGCCCGAAATACGTCTTGAACTTTTCAATCATGTTCGTGCTTAATGTGGATTGAGCTCCCGAAGGATTTTGTGGAAAAAAGTCAAAAGTGGACAAAAACGGACCATAACATTGTAGAAATAGCAACGTGAGACCTGTTCGACCCAGAAACTCAAAATTATTCAAGAATGGATTACTGGAAACATCAAAACTTCGAAATCGAACCTATTGTGCACTTTACAGGGAGAACTCAGCGTTAAAAAATATTGCGGAGAGCTCATTCACATTCTTGATGAGCCCATGTGAGCCCAAAATACATCATAAATTCTTCGATTATGCCCGTGCATGACGTACACCGGGCTCCCGAAGAAATTGTGGGCGAAAATGAGGTAGGAAAACTCGGATGGCAGCATCAAGAAAGTGGTATTTGTTGGGAGGCATCTAACAAAATGAGAATTGATCAAATTGACATTCATGTACAAAAGAAAGAATGTAATAAGGAGAGGAATTTGAATTGGATTGAAAGCTGTCGCGAGCCCATTTCACATTTTTGATGAACATGTGAGCCCAAAATACGTCTTGAACGTTTTGGTCGTGCTCGTGTATGACGTAGTTTGGGCTCCCGGAGATTTTTTTGAAAAGACAGTATGGACAAGAACGGACGCTAACATTGTAGAAATGGTGACGTAGGACCTGATTAACCCAGAAATTTGAAGTTATTCAACTATAGAAAAATGGAAACGTCCCAAACTCGAAATAAAAGCTACTGTGCACTTTACGACAGGAACTCGTTTTTTCGACAATTTTCGTAGTTGTTCACCCGAAATATAAATGATACGAGTGCTTTAACAGTCAAATCGTAACAAGTTAACTTGGGAATCACGTTCTATGAGGTTAAGAGACATCTGAGAACATAAATTCATAAACAATGGGCGTAATTTCGCAAATTGTTGTATAGAGCCCAATTCACATTCTCGATGAGCCCATGTGAGTCCGAAATACATTATGAACTTTTCGATCATGACCGTGTATGACGTAAATCAGTCTCTCGAAACATTTTCGAGAAAAAATGTAGAGTGGAATAATCCAGACGACAAATCTCAAAAGGAAGTACATTGGAAGGTGACAAATAATATAAATACGTGAACAAATGCATTTTCTTTTCAAATTATGCCGGGAGCTCAAAATACATCATGTACATTTAGAAATATATATATATTTGAAAACCAACATTGGCGATGGGATTACCTGAAAATTACGTCCTAAAATGTCATGAGACGTCCAACAATGTGAATCTGTGTAGAAAATATTTTTTTTTACATTGTTTGTCACAAAATATGCCGCGAGCCCGAAATACATCATCCATCAAGATATATATATATATTATATATATATATATATAGGTTTAATATAACTTTCGGGCTCACGAAATATAGATATCTAGTGCGCTTTTTGGACTCAAATAATAAGGATGTCTTATTCAAGCTTCGGGCTCTCCTACTTTACCGGCCGGTGGATGTCCAAACTTAACATGATAGTTTGGTTGCCTAAGTGTCTGGCGCAGGTTTCTTCTTGATAAACAGTCTTTTATTTAGAAAGCATAAGCATAACCATACAGAACCGAAAGCGGCACACCAACCCTTTATACCGGAGAGCCGCTAGGTTTCTAAAACCAAGAACACACCGAATTTTATGGCTCCAAAAAGCGGGTTTACACCTTGGAGGTTTACACATATCGTGTGATCAAAAGAATTCTTATTTTAGGTGGGCTGTGGCCTGGTCAAATTCATGGGTGCAAAGCTGCGTTCGGCTAGGCCACAGCCTACCTAAAATGAGAATTCATTTGATCACATGATAGGTAACTCACGATCTTTCATGAATTTGCAAAAAGGTTCAGAATGCGCATTCAAACTCTGTTCGGAGTGCCTTTGCCAAGAACGCAGAGTTCTTGAATTCTTGAATTCGTGCACTGCCCAAATTCTTATTATCCTCCTAACAAAGTTCAATGACAATATAACACAATAAATTTTCTATCATTTATTGAAATTAATGTACAAAACGGAATGAGCTGTACAAATTTTAATTTGTCACAGGTAAGCCTTTACCTGTGGAAAATAACAATAAAGAAATGAATGACAGCTGGCTATTGAGGGGAGACTGAAAACTGGTTAGAACAGACTCCACGCATAGATGAACACTCCACGTTTTCGAAACGATCCGGCAAGCGACGGGAAAATCAAGTCCTTTGTATATAAGGGGTGCTCCTTGAAGGCTCCAAAAATGCTGTAAACAAATGTCAATTAAATATGTGCCGAATTAAGATTTTTGAAAAGCTAACCTCTTCACATTCCTAGAGTTTTTGGTGCTAAGAACCCTTTTGCGACTTTTGGAAATCATCCACGCCTCTTTCTGTTATGGGGATCATCTTTTGAAGCGCCGCATTGTAGGCCGATGTCATTCCAGGGACACATGCAAGAGCAACTTTCCTCTCAACGCCGTCGACATTATCCAAGGCGACCAACGGCCACAAAACGAGGCCCGATACTGACGGCACGATTCATTTATTACTAGCGGCAAGATGAGCCGTCTGGCCCTGGCCCCATGTTCGCCTCCCGTATGCTCTTCTTCAGGTCCAGTTCTTCGGAACCGAGCCTGATGTCAAGACCATGCTGCAATCGACGTGTTTTTGGGATATTTCCGTGTTCGGGGGGCTATGTTTGAAGATATTAGTCGGCTTTTGTCATTATCTCGTTGACATAACCTCACTTCCATCTGCAGCGTGGAGTGGGGGCCACCTCGTGTGCATACCCCAGCTGAAAGTTGAAGCACAGGCTGCTGAAAACCAGTACCAACGAAGCCATTTCACTATCTTACTTACCAAGATTATTCCGTTTTCCGTTTTTGTAAGAAAATAAACACCATCCTGAATCTTAGCTCTTTGGCTATGATTCATTCTTCACAATTTTTCACTTCTCTTTCTTGTTGACACTGTTGACAGTCCGCCTTTTAGAGACATCCGGGTGATTGTCAGAAACCAGCGAATTCACAAAGCTAGGAGGCCAGCCACTCACTCAGCATCATCTCGTGGGTGAAAATCGGGGAGAACCCACGCTTTCAACTTTCAACTCAGCGTACTGGTACAGCGATTGGCGCCCCAAAAATAATATTTTAGCACTCTTGTGCGCGAATAAAAAGCGATAATCGCGAAAAAACAAATCAAAAAAGTTGTCTTTTTCTCAAAAGATATACCTAATGTTGACAGTCGTAGGACTACCTAGGACGTTTATTTTGCAATTTTCGAATGGAAAAAAGACTCTCCAAGACTGTTTTCGAAACGAATTCTTTGCCAAGAATTTCCCAGAAATTTGAATCAAAACTTGAAAGTTCAAAAAATCAGGATGCATATGAAACTCAGACTCTTGTACAACTCCTGTTTCAGCCTCATTCTATTTTTAGACGAGCACGAAAAGCGCGTTGAATATAACTCTCTGAATTTTAAAAAATTGCTAGAATGAGGGAGGATTCAACTTTCATATAAAGTGCTTTAGCCAATAATATAGTATTTGTGCCTGTTGGGGGAGTTTTTCGAAAGCCTCTGGCCCCAAATCTGAAAAAATGATTTCTCTTCCTGGCCAAAATATATGGAATATAGACCGTCGTACTACCCTAGGACGTTAGTTTTTCAAAAAAAAAGGTAATTTTCGAATGTATAAAACTCCCAAGGTCCTCTCAAGAGTGTTTTCGAACCACTTTTGGACCCGATTTTATAAGCATTGTTGAGAATTTCGAATAGAATCATAGAATTTGGATTAGAATTGAAAAAATCATCACGTAGCCAAAAACCAGGATGCATAAAACTCAAAAAGTTATACAACTCCTGTTTCAGCCTCGTTCTATTTTTAGACGAGTACAAAAAGCGGGTTAAACATAATTCGCGAACTATTTGAAATTTGAAAGAAGGACTAAAATGAGGATTCAAGTTCCATTTCAAGTGCTTCTGCCTGAATTTTAGTAATAACGTCTGTTGAAGGTATTTTTTGAAGTCCTTTGGCCCGAAAATCTATAAAAGTGATTTCTTCTTGCCCAAAAATATGGACTGAACCGTCGTACAACTTTAGGAAGGTTGTTTTGCCAATCAAGGTGTTTTCGAATGGATAAAAATCCCAAGGTCCTCTCAAGACTATTTTCGAACTGATTTTGGACTCGATTCCATCAGCTTTGCCAAGAAACTCAAGAAATTCATCGAACTTGGATTAGAATTGCAAAAAAATGCCACGTGGTCAAAAATCAGGATGCATGAAACTCAGATATTCATGCAACTCCTTTTTCAGCCTCATTCTATTTTTAGACGAGCACGAAAAGCGCGTTAAACATAACTCGCGAATTATTTCAAATTTGAATAAAGTGCTAGAATGAGGATTCAAATTTTATTTCAAGTGCTTCTGTCTATATTTCAGTAATTACGTCTGTTGAAGGCATTTTTTGAAGGTCTCTGGCCCTAAGATCTATAGAAGTGATTTCTTCTTGCAAAAAAATATGGGGTGGACCATCGTACAACCTTAGGACGTTTGCTTTGTCAATCAAGGTGATTTTCGAATTGATAAAAGTCCCAAGGTTCTCTCAAGACTATTTTTGAACTGATTTTGGACTCAATTTCATCAGCTTTGCCAAGAAACTCAAAAAATTCATCAAACTTGGATAAGAACTGCAAAAAAATGCCACGTGGCCGAAAATCAGGATTCATGAAACTCAGAGATTCATGCAACTCCTTTTTCAGCCTCATTCTATTTTTAGACGAGCACGAAAAGCGCGTTAAAAATAACTCGCGAATTATTTGAAATTTGACAAAAGGGCTAGATTGAGGATTCAAGTTTTATTTCGAGTGCTTCTGTCAATATTTTAGTAGTTACGTCTGTTTAAAGCATTTTTTGAAGGCCTCTGACCCAAAGATCTATAAAAGTGATTTCTTCTTACAAAAAAATATGGAGTGGACCGTCGTACAACCTTAGGACGTTTGCTTTGCCAATCAAGGTGATTCTCGAATGGATAAAAGTCCCAAGGTTCTCTCAAGAGTATTTTCGAACTGATTTTGGACTCGATTTTATCAGCTTCTCCAAGAATTTTGGAAAAAATAATTCAATTTAGATTAGATTTGAAGAAACACGCCACGTGGCCAAAAATCAGGATGCATGAAACCCAGAGATCTATGCAACTCCTTTTTCAGCCTCATTCTATTTTTAGACGAGCACGAAAAGCGCGTTAAACATAACTCGCGAATTATTTGAAATTTGAAAAAGTGCTAGAACGAGGATTCAAATCTTATTTGGATTGCCTTCGCCAAAAATTTAGTAATTACATTTGTTAGAGGTGTTTTATGGAGACCTCTGGCCCGAAGATCTGAAAAAGTAATTTCTTTTTGCCAAAAAATATGGACTGGACTGTCGTGCTACCTTAAGACGTTTGTTTTGCCAAACAAGGTGATTTTCGAGTGGATAAAATTCCAAAGGTCTTCCCAAGAGTGTTTTCGAACCGATTTTGGACTCGATTTTATCAGCTTCGCCAAGAATTTCGAAAAAAATAATTTTATTTAGATTAGATTTGAAGAAACACGCCACGTAGTACAAGAAAGATAGATTTCAACCTCGGAAAAAATATGGACGTCCTGAAAATTTGATATTTTGTTCAGAATTGAGTGCTCTACAACATATCCAAAATCGCCAAAAATCGCACCCGGGGGTTTTGAGTTATTGGAGGGGGGGTAAAAAATTGCAGGTAAAAATGGAGGGGATGGAACCCGTCAATCCATTGGATGCGAATACATTATAGTCCGACGTATCATATCCCATTGATACTATTTTTGCACAAAAAGTGTCCATCATTGTTGAAGGGGAGTAGTGGGGGGCAAAGCTCTGCTAGGTGGTCCATTTTGTTTTTCTGGCCATGTAGACCCGTTAACGACAAGTTTGGTATCTTTTCCGACTGAATTCAATCTCCTGAACTCATATTCGATGTGTAAATTCGGATGAAAACAAGTTTAAACAAGTTAACTCAAGGAAACTTGTTTTTTCTTTGACAATTTTGACGAATTTTTGTTTTACTGTTGGAGGCGTTCATTTTTAGAAAACCTCCAGGGACCAATAAATTGAAGTGTATTCTCCACAAAAATCATCCACTCGATGTATAATCTTGTTTCTCGAGTTTAAAAAATCGATTTGAACTTGAGCCGGCGCGGCGCGTCGTCTACTACTGATCAGAACACTACAGCATGCACCTTCAAATGAAAACACCTCAAACTATTGAAGAAATAACAACTCATCTTTGAAAATTGAAGGATCTGTGGAGAATTGAATTTTCTACAACATGAACAAAATCGCCATGAATCGCACTACAGGGTTTTGAGTTATTTAAGTGGAGAGGTAACAGTTCATAGAGTATGAATCCTGTCAAAGTGTTATCCTCCTCCTCGAATAACTCGAAATCCTGCATTGCGATTCATGGCGATTTTGTTCATGTTATAGGGAATTCAGTTCTGCACAAGTCCTTTAATTTTCAAAGATGAGTTGTCATTTCTTGAATAGTTTGAGGTGTTTTCATTTTAAGGTGCATGCTGTAGTGTTCTGGTCAGTAGTAGACGACGCGCCGTACCGGCTCAAGTTCAAATCGATTTTTTAAACTCAAGAAACAAAATTATACATCGAGTGGATGATTTTTGTGGAGAATACACTCCAATTTAATGATCCCTGAATTTTTTTTTAAATGAACACCTCCAACAGTGAAAAAAAAACTCGTCAAAATTGTCAAAGAAAAAACAAGTTTTCTCAATTTAACTTGTTCAAACTTGTTTTTATTCGACTTTACACATCGGATACGAGTTCAGGAGACTGAATTTAGTCGGAAAAGATACCAAACTTGTCGTGATCGGTTCTACATGGCCAGAAAAACAAAATGGACGACCTAGCAGAGCTCCGCCCCCCCACTACTCCCCTTTAACAATGATGGACACTTCTTGTGCCAAAATCGTATCAAGGGGATATGATACGTCGAACTATGATGTATTCGCATCCAATGGATTGACGGGTTCCATCCCCTCCATTTTTACCTGCAATTTTTTACCCATCCTCCAATAACTCAAAACCCCCAGGTGCGATTTTTGGCGATTTTGGTTATGTTGTAGAGCACTCAATTCTGAACAGAATATCAAATTTCCATGACGTCCATATTTATTCCGAGGTTTTGCCAATTTTTTTACTATTTTTCCTGTACTAACGTGGCCAAAAATCAGGATGCATGAAACTCAGAGATTTATGCAACTCCTTTTTCAGCCTCATTCTATTTTTAGACGAGCACGAAAAGCGCGTTAAACATAACTCGCTAAATTATTTGAAATTTGAAAAAAGTGCTAAAATGAGGATTCAAATCTTATTTGGAATGCCTTTGCCAAAAATTTAGTGATTACATCTGTTAGAGGTGTTTTATGGAGACCTGCTGGCCCGAAGATCTGAAAAAGTAATTTCTTTTTGCCAAAAAATATGGACTGGACCGTCGTGCTACCTTAAGACGTTTGTTTAGCCAAACAAGGTGATTTTCGAATGGATAACATTCCAAAGGTCTTCCCAAGAGTGTTTTCGAACCGATTTTGGACTCGATTTCATCAGCTTCGCCACGAATTTCGAAAAAAATAATTCAATTTAGATAAGATTTGAAGAAACACGCCACGTGGCCAAAAATCAGGATGCATGAAACTCAGAGATTTATGCAACTCCTTTTTCAGCCTCATTCTATTTTCAGACGAGCACGAAAAGCACGTTAAACATAACTCGCGAATTATTTGAAATTTGAAAAAAGTGCTAGAATGAGGATTCAAATCTTATTTGGAATGCCTTTGCCAAAAATTTAGTAATTACATTTGTTAGAAGTGTTTAATGGAGACCTCTGGCCCGAAGATCTGAAAAAGTAATTTTCTTTTTGCCAAAAAATATGGACTGGACCGTCGTGCTACCTCAAGACGTTTGTTTTGCCAAACAAGGTGATTTTCGAATGGATAAAATTCCAAAGGTCTTCCCAAGAATGTTTTCGAACCGATTTTGGACTCGATTTTATCAGCTTCTCCAAGAATTTTGGAAAAAATAATTCAATTTAGATTAGATTTGAAGAAACACGCCACGTGGCCAAAAATCTGGATGCATGAAACCCAGAGATCTATGCAACTCCTTTTTCAGCCTCATTCTATTTTTAGACGAGCACGAAAAGCGCGTTAAACATAACTCGCGAATTATTTGAAATTTGAGAAAGTGCTAGAACGAGGATTCAAATCTTATTTGGATTGCCTTCGCCAAAAATTTAGTAATTACATTTGTTAGAGGTGTTTTATGGAGACCTCTGGCCCGAAGATCTGAAAAAGTAATTTCTTTTTGCCAACAAATATGAACTGGACCGTCGTGCTACATTAAGACGTTTGTTTTGCCAAACAAGGTGATTTTCGAGTGGATAAAATTCCAAAGGTCTTCCCAAGAGTGTTTTCGAACCAATTTTGGACTCGATTTTATCAGCTTCGCCAAGAATTTCGAAAAAAATAATTTTATTTAGATTAGATTTGAAGAAACACGCCACGTGGCCAAAAATCTGGATGCATGAAACCCAGAGATTTATGCAACTCCTTTTTCAGCCTCATTCTATTTTTAGACGAGCACGAAAAGCGCGTTAAACATAACTCGCGAATTACTTGAGATTTGAAAAAAGTGCTAGAATGAGGATTTAGATCTTATTTGGAATGCCTTTGCCAAAAATTTAGTAAATACATCTGTTAGAGGTGTTTTATGGAGACCTCTGGCCCGAAGGTCTGAAAAAGTAACCAAAAAATATGGACTGGACCGTCGTGCTACCTTGAGACGTTTGTTTTGCCAAACAAGGAGATTTTCGAACGGATAAAATTCCAAAGGTCTTCCCAAGAGTGTTTTCGAACCGATTTTGGACTCGATTTTATCAGCTTCGCCAAGAATTTCGAAAAAAATAATTTTATTCAGATTAGATTTGAAGAAACACGCCACGTGGCCAAAAATCAGGATGCATGAAACCCAGAGATTTATGCAACTCTTTTTTCAGCCTCATTCTATTTTTAGACGAGCACGAAAAGCGCGTTAAACATTACTCGCGATTATTTTAAATTCGAAAAAGTGCTTGAATGAGGATTCAAATCTTATTTGGAATGCCTTCGCCAAAAATTTAGTGATTACATTTGTTGGTGGTGTTTCATGGAGACCTCTGGCTCGAAGATCTAAAAAAGTAATTTTTTTTTGCCAAAAAATATGGACTGGACCGTCGTGCTACCTTGAGACGTTTGTTTTGCCAAACAAGGTGATTTTTGAATAAATAGAATTCCAAAGGTCTTCCCAAGAGTGTTTTCGAACCGATTTTGGACTCGATTTTATCAGCTTCGCCAAGAATTTCGAAAAAAATAATTTAATTTAGATTAGAATTGAAGAAACACGCCACGTGGCCAAAAATCAGGATGCATGAAACCCAGAGATTTATGCAACTCCTTTTTCAGCCTCATTCTATTTTTAGACGAGCACGAAAAGCGCGTTAAACATAACTCGCGAATTATTTGAAATTTGGAAAAAGTGCTAGAATGAGGATTCAAATCTTATTTGGAATGCCTTTGCCAAAAATTCAGTAATTACATCTGTTAGAGGTGTTTTATGGAGACCTCTGGCCCGATGATCTGAAAAAGTAATTTCTTTTTGCCAAAAAATATTAACTGGACCGTCGGCGTCGTGCTACCTTAAGACGTTTGTTTTGTCAAACAAGGTGATTTTCGAATGGATAAAATTCCAAAGGTCTTCCCAAGAGTGTTTGCGAACCGATTTTGGACTTGATTTCATCAGCTTTGCCAAGAATTTCGAAAAAAATTATTTGATTCGGATTAGATTTCAAGATGAGAGTTGCGATGAACGACTCGACGTAGAAAAAACACGTTTTCATGAGGGTGAAGATAAATGCTCCAATTGTTATAAGTTTCGATGAATTAATTTATTTCTGTGGCACTACTTTTTCCCTTCTTTTTCCTAAGCTGGGCATGACTTCCATTCGTTTCTTCATATTTTCGGCTCGATTCCACAACTGTCGCGCCTTTCGGGTGTGTTTTCTGTTTCGGAACTGTTCGGCTGTTCGCGAGTTCGTTGCAGGACCGCAACGGAAATAACGGAATGTCAAAATTCTTAACCTCAAAACTTGTGTGTGTTGTCGTTGTCAGTGAAACAGGCAACAGGTGAGAAAAATGGACGTTCCCAACTTTGATGGATTGCTGCAAGTGATAAATCGTACTGACGACGATTTATACGACTCAATGGTGCGTGCCAGGTTACTGGCGGAGAGCCTGAGATGCCCAAGGCGTCGCTGCCGCCGTTATTGTGTGCTGCGTCCCTGCGTCGGAAGCCTGGCCGAACAATTTTGAGGCGGTTTTTTGCTTGTCCCCGTCCCCGATGCAAAACGAGCATGCCGTTACCCGTGGCAGCTTCTTCGAGCACGCGAAGTTGCCGATCCGAACGAATTTGTACGTGATGTGGCACTGGGCGTGTGAGGTGCCCCTCGGGTCTTTGTCCATGTCTTTGGGGCTGCCCCGTCGAACAATGGTGGACACGGTGAGGCTCGTCAGGGACATTACAACGTGGAAGCTCTTCCGGCCCCGGCTTTGACTTCTTCCATATAGGTTTGTTATTGAGTGCCACTATGTTTGGCTTCTCATTTCGTAACACATTGTTGTGTTCCAGGTGGTGTTGGCCATGTCGTACAGATTGAAGAGTCTCCTCGTAAAGCAGAAGTACAACGTTAGCCGAGTCGTTAGATGGGTGTAGCTCATAGGGATGTATGACACCACAATCAAGGAGGGCTATCCTCATGTAATTTTGAATCGCTCGGCGGCGACTTTGCTGGCAAAGATTGAAGCGATCGTGTGCCCGGGGTCCGAGATATGGACTGATAGCTGGTGGGGCTATAATGGACTTTCAACACTGGGAGGTGTTTCTCTCTATACACACAAAACTGTTAACCACGCTCGCAATTTTGGGACTCAACTACTGGTGTTAGCACCAACGTTGTGGAAGCCTACTGGGCACATCTGAAGCAGTTCCTTCAGCGTTAGGGAGTGATGGCTTTGCCGTACCTGTATGAATATGTTGACCAGTTTGTGTCCAGGTGCAGCAGGTGCAGCAGATCACATGCATAACTTAATGGAACATTATGACTGAGAGACGTTTGCGATCTTAGCTTCTAGAAGTGCTCATTGTTTGTTCCATTTTATTTTTCTGCGATTAAACGTTTCCTATGTAATATTGCTGTTGTACATGTTTTCTGCTAATACATATGATAATAATAGTAATGGTAACTATGTATGGGATCAAAAGAATAATGCTCATTGGCCACCCTTGAGGACATCAACCTCTTTAAGAGTTCAACCTCTTAGAAGTGCCCAGGAAATCTTTGTTTTTTGATAATGGTAACAAGGTATGTATGAATAAAAAAAATAATGTCCATTGGCTACCCTTGGCGACATCAGCTATCCATCGGAGAAAGTTCCAAGGCTCCAGCTCCATTCCTCGAAGAGAAGTACAAGTTCCTTATTTCTACACGGACAGACAGACAGAGAAACCGGCCATATAATATGAGCGTCATTTTTTTACGAAAATGCGCTAAAAATCTCCACCTCATTCTCGACCTGGCGAACCTGGAGCATTTTGACCTTGACTGTGGAAATGCCCCAAGAAGACGAGCGCTGGGGTAGACAACTCGATGTAGGAAATTGAATATCCATCTGATGCTTGACCTGGCGAGCCTGGAGCAATTTGACCTTGACTATGGGAATGCCCTATGAAGATGAGGGCTGTGGTGGACGACTCGACGTAGAAAATTAAATATCCACCTTATGCTCGACCTGGCAAACCTGGAGCATCTTGATCCTTGACTATCCCCATGAAGATGAGCGCTGTGACAGACGACTCGACGAAGAAAATTGAATATCCGGCCACCTTATGCTCGACCTGGCGAACCTGGAGAATTTCGACATTGACTATGGAAACCCCCGGCAGAAGGTGTCAGTTGGTGGAAGCCTCAGCTATAAAATTGTTGCATTTTGTCACTAATGGAAGCCGCGGTAGAGCCTGAGGCAGTTTGACCTTGACTAGGAAATGCCCTGAGAAGATGAGAGCTGTTGTAGGAGATTTGCCGCAGAAAATAAAATACCACCTAATACTTGACAGCATCTGCTAGCTCCGAGGCTAGCTCTAATATGTTGATCAAGAATCAGCTACTTTATGCAACCAACAATTGTAGCGGAGTTCCAAACCAAGCTCACGACGAAAAGTGAAATTTTGTGGTCCCCAATAGAGGTCATCGTGGATGTGAGGCAGAAGATTATGATGAACACATATGGAATATATAGTTTTTCGGGCTCATGAGTCCGAAACTTCGATTTTGAGTCCAAACATTGATATATATAAAATAAAATGAGCCCAAAACTTGGTGAACACCTATATATATATTGCGAAGGTAGAGTTCGGGGACTTTCTGACAGATGTAGCGTGTACTTTGGGGACTTTCGTGGCAATTCGGGGACGTCCCCGAATTGCCAAACCCAAAAACCTGTTAAACAGGTTATTTGAGGACCCTTTGCAAACAGGCGAATCCGAGAGGGCAATCACTTGCAAAATTGATGTCCTGCATGTGCAATATTGCACACATACAGGGTGTTCATTTTCAAACATCCCACCCCAGATTCCTCGCTGTCAATTTTTTTTCCAACAAAACGCCGACACTTTTGACGCTCGATTTTTTATTTCGAGAGCGACATCTAGGACACGTATTGCCAAATTTTCATCTTCAACCCCTTCCCCCCATCCTACCCTAATTTAAAATTTTGAATGGCATTGAGTACCTACCGTGTGATGCATCAAATTGAAGGTAATCAAATTCCCTTTCTGCCAAACATAATATGAAATTTTCAAAGCAACCCCCAACCCTTTTCAAAATATAAGGATATGGTGTGGGCGAAGTGGCTTAAGATATAAATTTGCCAACGCGTGTCCTAGATGTCCCCCTTGAAATAAAAATCGGCTGTTATTAGGAGAACAACTTTTCTCTAATTAACATTGAGTGATTTTTGAAAAGGGTTGGGGTTGATTTAAAATTCTAAAATATTTTCTTGCAGAAAGAGAATTTTATTACTTCAATTTGATGTAGGTAACACAAGATAGGTAGGGTTTTTGAAATTTTAAAGTAGGGTAGGATGGGGGCGAAGGGGCTAAAAATAAAAATTTGGCAATACTTGTCCTAGGTTCCCCACTCGAGATAAAAATCAATCTGTTTCGATGTTTTGCTGGGAAAAATTGGGCGGCGAGAAATCTGGAGTGGGAAGTTTGAAAATAAACACCCTGTATAATGCACCGCCGTCCTTGAAAACATTACGCAAACTTGTGCACGACATTGCACACTCAGTGCGCATCATTTGTTATTAACAAGGCACTTAACGCCGGTGTCTTTCCGCTGCCAGGGCCTATCACCTACGCCAGTGAAGAGTTTCCTCCACTACACCGGAATTTTTATGAACCCCTGTGATTTTCGCTACAGGGTGGGGATCTTGAACGATCACCAACATCGCATATGTTCGGCTGTTCGCTGTTCGGCATAATCGTTCACATTTTACGTGCAATGTGACACAGTTTACTCTTACTGCAAGCATTCCAAATCCCAAATAAATCGAAGACCGGTTTTTGGAACAAAAATACGACCCGTCACCAGTGGGAATCGACCCATCGACTCAAAGCAAAACAGTTTGGGAAAATTTGGTCTGGTGTTCGTCAAAGAGCAGTCTGTCACATCTTACAGTTTAATGTCGATATAATGCAAGTGAAAAACTAAATTTCACAACATGAGATGAATTTGGATGTTCGGATTACAAATGAATGAATATTTGATTAGAAACAATCCCAAATCAATTTAAAATTGATTTTTTGTTGGGTCCCCGAATTGACAATTTATAGAAAATTTCGCAAGTTTGAGGACTTTACAAAAACGTGTAATATGTTACCATAAATGTCCTTGGGGGCACTTTCGGATTTTTCCTAATCACGTATAGCGGTGAGAAGCAGTTAGCCAGAAATTGGACCAACTCAAGCAATAAATAAGTCCAGATTTGTTAAAAAATGTGGTTTGGTGTTCGTCATAGGGCAGCCTGACAAATCTTTGAGTTCAATGTCGATATAATGAAAATGAAAAACAAAAATTTCACAATATGAGGTCAATCTGGATGTTTGGATTACAAATCGATAAATATTTAATCAGAAACAATGCCAAATCAATCTAATATTTATTTTTTGTTGGGTCTCCGAATTGACAATTTATAGAAAATTTCGCAAGTATGGGGACTTTACAAAAACGTGTAATTTGGTACAATAAATGTCCTTGGGGAGAACATTTAGATTTTTTTTTAGTCATTTAAAAATAATAAATGTCCGTGGGGGCACTTTCGGATTTTCTTAATCATGTATAGCGATGAGAAGCAGTTAGCCAGAAATCGGACCAATTCAAGCAATAAATAAGTCCAAATTTGTGGAAAAATGTGGTCTGGTGTTCGTCATAGGGCAGCATGACAAATCTTCGAATTAATGTCGATATAATGCAAGTGAAAAACTAAATTTCACAACATGAGATGAATGCGGATGTTCGGATTACAAATGGATGAATATTTGATTAGAAACAATCCCAAATCAATTTAAAATTGATTTTTTGTTGGGTCCCCGAATTGACAATTTATAGAAAATTTCGCAAGTTTGGGGACTTCACAAAAACGTGTAATTTGTTACCATAAATGTCCTTGGGGGCACTTTCGGATTTTTCCTAATCACGCATAGCGATGAGAAGCAGTTAGTCAGAAATTGGGACCAACTCAAGCAATAAATAGGTCCAGATTTGTGGAAAAATGTGGTCTGGTGTTCGTCATAGGGCAGCCTGACAAATCTTCGATTTCAATGCCAATATAAAGCAAATGAAAAACAAAATTTCAAAATATGAGGTCAATTTGGATGTTCGAATTTCAAATCGATGAATATTTGATCAGGAACAATGCCAAAACAATTTGATATTGATTTTTTTTGGGGTCCCCGAATTGACAATTTATAGAAAATTTCGCAAGTTTGAGGACTTTACAAAAACGTGTAATTTGGTACGATAAATGTCCTTGGGGAGAACAATTAGGTTTTTTCTAGTAATTTGAAATGGCGAGAAGCAGTTATCCAGAGATCGGACCAACTCAAGAAATAAATCAATCAAAATTTTTGGAAAAATGTGGTCTGGTGTTCATTATATGGCAGCCTGTCAAACTTTGAGTTCGATGTCGATATAATGCATTTGAAAAACCAAATTTCACAATATGAAGTCAATTTACATGTTCGGATTACAAATCGATAAATATTTGATCAGAAACAATGATAAATCAATTGAATAATGATTTTTTGTTAGGTCCCCGAATTGACGATTTATAGAAAATTTCACAAGTTTGGGGACTTTACAAAAACGTGTAATTTGGTACTATAATTGTCCTTGGGGGCACTCTCGGATTTCTCCTAATCACGTGTAACAGTAAGAAGCAGTTATCCAGAAATCGGACCAACTCAAACGATCAATAAGTCAAAATTTGTGGAAAAATGTGGTCTGGTGTACGTTATATGACAGCCTGTCAAATCTTTGAGTTCAATTTCGACATAATGCAAGTGAAAAGCAAAATTTCATAATATGAGGTCAATTTGGATGTTCGGATTACAAATCGATAAATATTTGATCAGAAACAATGCCACATCAATTTAATGTTGATTTTTTGTTAGGTCCCCGATTTGACAATTTATAGAAAATTTCGCAAGTTTGGGAACTTCACAAAAACGTGCAATTTGGCACCATAAATGTCCTTGGGGGCATTTTCGGATTTTCTCTAATCACGTATAATGGTGAGAAGCAGTTAGCCAGAAATCGGGCCAATTCAAGCAATAAATTAGTCCAAATTTGTGGAAAAATGTGGTCTGGTGTTCGTCATAGGGCAGCCTGACAAATCTTCGAATTCAATGTCGATATAATGCAAGTGAAAAACAAAATTTCACAATATGAGGTCAATTTAGATGTTCAGATTACAAATCGATAAAAAATTTATCAGAAGCAATGACAAATCAATTAAATAATGATTTTTAGTTGGGTCCCCGCATTGATAATTTATAGGAAATTTCGCAAGTTTGGGGACTTTACAAAAACGTGTAATTTGGTACTATAAATGTCCTTGGGGGCACTTTCGGATTTTTCTTAATCACGTGTAACGGTGAGAAGCAGTTACCCAGAAATCAGACCAATTCAAGCTATAAATAAGTCCAAATTTGTAGAAAAATGTGGTCTGGTATTCGTCATGGGGCAGTCCGACAAATCTTCGAGTTCAATGTCGATATAATGCAAATGAAAAACAAAATTTCACAAGATGAGGTCAATTTGGTGTTCTGATTACAAATCGATAATAATTTGATCAGAAACAATGCCAAATCAATTTAATATTGATTTTTTCTTGGGTCCCCGAATTGACAATTTATAGAAAATTTCGCAAATTTGGGGACTTTACAAAAAAGCGTAATTTGGTACCATAAATGTCTTTGGGGGCATTTTCGGATTTTTCCTGATCACGTGTAACGGTGAGAAGCAGTTAGCCAGAAATCGGACCAATTCAAGCAATAAATAAGTCCAAATTTGTAGAAAAATGTGGTCTGGTATTCGTCATAGGGCAGTCTGACAAATCTTCGAGTTCAATGTCGATATAATGCAAATGAAAAACAAAATTTCACAATATGAGGTCAATTTGGATGTTCTGATTACAAATCGATAATAATTTGATCAGAAACAATGCCAAATCAATTCAATATTGATTTTTTCTTGGGTCCCCGAATTGACAATTTATAGAAAATTTCGCAAATTTGGGGACTTTACAAAAAAGCGTAATTTGGTACCATAAATGTCCTTGGGGGCACTTTCGGATTTTTTCTAATCACGTATAATGGTGAGAAGCAGTTAGCCAGAAATCGGACCAATTCAAGCTATAAATAAGTCCAAATTTGTAGAAAAATGTGGTCTGGTGTTCGTCATATGGCAGTCCGACAAATCTTCGAGTTCAATGTCGATATAATGCAAATGAAAAACAAAATTTCACAATATGAGGTCAATTTGGATGTTCTGATTACAAATCGATAAATATTTGATCAGAAACAATGCTTAATCAATTCAATATTGATTTTTTCTTGGGTCCCCGAATTGACAATTTATAGAAAATTTTGCAAGTTTGGGGACTTTACAAAAACGTGTAATTTGGTACAATAAATGTCCTTGGGGGCACTTTCGGATTTTTCTTAATCACGTGTAACGGTGAGAAGCAGTTACCCAGAAATCAGACCAATTCAAGCTATAAATAAGTCCAAATTTGTAGAAAAATGTGGTCTGGTATTCGTCATGGGGCAGTCCGACAAATCTTCGAGTTCAATGTCGATATAATGCAAATGAAAAACAAAATTTCACAAGATGAGGTCAATTTGGTGTTCTGATTACAAATCGATAATAATTTGATCAGAAACAATGCCAAATCAATTTAATATTGATTTTTTCTTGGGTCCCCGAATTGACAATTTATAGAAAATTTCGCAAATTTGGGGACTTTACAAAAAAGCGTAATTTGGTACCATAAATGTCTTTGGGGGCATTTTCGGATTTTTCCTGATCACGTGTAACGGTGAGAAGCAAGTAGCCAGAAATCGGACCAATTCAAGCAATAAATAAGTCCAAATTTGTAGAAAAATGTGGTCTGGTATTCGTCATGGGGCAGTCTGACAAATCTTCGAGTTCAATGTCGATATAATGCAAATGAAAAACAAAATTTCACAATATGAGGTCAATTTGTATGTTCTGATTACAAATCGATAATAATTTGATCAGAAACAATGCCAAATCAATTCAATATTGATTTTTTCTTGGGTCCCCGAATTGACAATTTATAGAAAATTTCGCAAATTTGGGGACTTTACAAAAAAGCGTAATTTGGTACCATAAATGTCCTTGGGGGCACTTTCGGATTTTTTCTAATCACGTATAATGGTGAGAAGCAGTTAGCCAGAAATCGGACCAATTCAAGCTATAAATAAGTCCAAATTTGTAGAAAAATGTGGTCTGGTGTTCGTCATATGGCAGTCCGACAAATCTTCGAGTTCAATGTCGATATAATGCAAATGAAAAACAAAATTTCACAATATGAGGTCAATTTGGATGTTCTGATTACAAATCGATAAATATTTGATCAGAAACAATGCTTAATCAATTCAATATTGATTTTTTCTTGGGTCCCCGAATTGACAATTTATAGAAAATTTTGCAAGTTTGGGGACTTTACAAAAACGTGTAATTTGGTACTATAAATGTCCTTGGGGGCACTTTCGGATTTTTCTTAATCACGTGTAACGGTGAGAAGCAGTTACCCAGAAATCAGACCAATTCAAGCTATAAATAAGTCCAAATTTGTAGAAAAATGTGGTCTGGTATTCGTCATGGGGCAGTCCGACAAATCTTCGAGTTCAATGTCGATATAATGCAAATGAAAAACAAAATTTCACAAGATGAGGTCAATTTGGTGTTCTGATTACAAATCGATAATAATTTGATCAGAAACAATGCCAAATCAATTAATTATTGATTTTTTCTTGGGTCCCCGAATTGACAATTTATAGAAAATTTCGCAAATTTGGGGACTTTACAAAAAAGCGTAATTTGGTACCATAAATGTCTTTGGGGGCATTTTCGGATTTTTCCTAATCACGTGTAACGGTGAGAAGCAGTTAGCCAGAAATCGGACCAATTCAAGCAATAAATAAGTCCAAATTTGTAGAAAAATGTGGTCTGGTATTCGTCATAGGGCAGTCTGACAAATCTTCGAGTTCAATGTCGATATAATGCAAATGAAAAACAAAATTTCACAATATGAAGTCAATTTGGATGTTCTGATTACAAATCGATAAATATTTGATCAGAAACAATGCTTAATCAATTTAATATTGATTTTTTCTTGGGTCCCCGAATTGACAATTTATAGAAAATTTTGCAAGTTTGGGGACTTTACAAAAACGTGTAATTTGGTACTATAAATGTCCTTGGGGGCACTTTCGGATTTTTCCTAATCACGTGTAACGGTGAGAAGCAGTTAGCCAGAAATCAGACCAATTCAAGCTATAAATAAGTCCAAATTTGTAGAAAAATGTGGTCTGGTATTCGTCATGGGGCAGTCCGACAAATCTTTGAGTTCAATGTCGATATAATGCAAATGAAAAACAAAATTTCACAAGATGAGGTCAATTTGGTGTTAGGATTACAAATCGATAAATATTTGATCAGAAACAATGCCAAATCAATTTAATATTGATTTTTTCTTGGGTCCCCGAATTGACAATTTATAGAAAATTTCGCAAATTTGGGGACTTTACAAAAAAGCGTAATTTGGTACCATAAATGTCCTTGGGGGCATCTTCGGATTTTTCCTAATCACGTATAATGGTGAGAAGCAGTTAGCCAGAAATCGGACCAATTCAAGCAATAAACAAGTCCAAATTTGTAGAAAAATGTGGTCTGGTGTTCGTCATAGGGCAGTCCGACAAATCTTCGAGTTCAATGTCGATATAATGCAAATGAAAAAACAAAATTTTACAATATGAGGTCAATTTGGATGTTCTGATTACAAATCGATAAATATTTGATCAGAAACAATGCCTAATCAATTTATTATTGATTTTTTCTTAGGTCCCCGAATTGACAATTTATAGAAAATTTCGCAAGTTTGAGGACTTTACAAAAATATGTAAATTGGTACCATTATTGTCCCGGGGGGGGAGGGTAATTTCAAGTTTTTCCTATACACGTATAACAGTAAGAAGCAAAGTTATCCAGAAATCGGAACAACCCCAGCAATAAATAAATCCAATTTTGTGGAAAAATGTGGTGTGGTGTTCGTCATAACGCAGCCTGTTAAATCTTTAGTTTAATGTCGATTTAATGCAAGTGAATGACGAAAAACCACAATATTAGCTCAATTTGAATGTTCGGATTACAAATCGATAGATATTTGTTCAGAAACAATGACAAATCAACTAAAGTATGATTTTTTGATAGGTCTCGATTTGACAATTTATAAAAAATTTCGCAAGTTTGGGGACTTTACAAAAACGCGTAATTTGGTACCATAAATGTCCTTGGGGGCACTTTCGGATTTTTCCTTATCACGTATAATGGTGAGAAGCAGTTAGCCAGAAATCGGACCAATCCAAGCAATAAATAAGTCCAAATTTGTAGAAAAATGTGGTCTGGTGTTCGTCATAAGGCAGTCCGACAAATCTTCGAGTTCAATGTCGATATAATGCAAATGAAAAACAAAATTTCACAATATGAGGTCAATTTGGATGTTCGGATTACAAATCGATAAATATTTGATCAGAAACAATGCCAAATCAATTTAATATCAATTTTTTGTTGGGTCCCCGAATTGACAATTTATAGAAAATTTCGCAAGTTTGGGGACTTTACAAAAACGTGTAATTTGGTACAATAAATGTCCTTGGGGGCACTTTCGGATTTTTCCTTATCACGTATAATGGTGAGAAGCAGTTAGCCAGAAATCGGACCAATTCAAGCAATAAATAAGTCCAAATTTGTAGAAAAATGTGGTCTGGTGTTCGTCATATGGCAGTCCGACAAATCTTCGAGTTCAATGTCGATATAATGCAAATGAAAAACAAAATTTCACAATATGAGGTCAATTTGGATGTTCTGATTACAAATCGATAAATATTTGATCAGAAACAATGCTTAATCAATTCAATATTGATTTTTTCTTGGGTCGCCGAATTGACAATTTATAGAAAATTTTGCAAGTTTGGAGACTTTACAAAAACGTGTAATTTGGTACTATAAATGTCCTTGGGGGCACTTTCGGATTTTTCTTAATCACGTGTAACGGTGAGAAGCAGTTACCCAGAAATCAGACCAATTCAAGCTATAAATAAGTCCAAATTTGTAGAAAAATGTGGTCTGGTATTCGTCATGGGGCAGTCCGACAAATCTTCGAGTTCAATGTCGATATAATGCAAATGAAAAACAAAATTTCACAAGATGAGGTCAATTTGGTGTTCTGATTACAAATCGATAATAATTTGATCAGAAACAATGCCAAATCAATTTAATATTGATTTTTTCTTGGGTCCCCGAGTTGACAATTTATAGAAAATTTCGCAAATTTGGGGACTTTACAAAAAAGCGTAATTTGGTACCATAAATGTCTTTGGGGGCATTTTCGGATTTTTCCTAATCACGTGTAACGGTGAGAAGCAGTTAGCCAGAAATCGGACCAATTCAAGCAATAAATAAGTCCAAATTTGTAGAAAAATGTGATCTGGTATTCGTCATAGGGCAGTCTGACAAATCTTCGAGTTCAATGTCGATATAATGCAAATGAAAAACAAAATTTCACAATATGAGGTCAATTTGGATGTTCTGATTACAAATCGATAAATATTTGATCAGAAACAATGCCTAATCAATTTATTATTGATTTTTTCTTGGGTCCCCGAATTGACAATTTATAGAAAATTTTGCAAGTTTAGGGACTTTACAAAAACGTGTAATTTGGTACCATAAATGTCCTTGGGGGCACTTTCGGATTTTTCCTAATCACGTATAATGGTGAGAAGCAGTTAGCCAGAAATCGGACCAATTCAAGCTATAAATAAGTCCAAATTTGTAGAGAAATGTGGTCTGGTGTTCGTCTAATGGCAGTCCGACAAATCTTCGAGTTCAATGTCGATATAATGCAAATGAAAAACAAAATTTCACAATATGAGGTCAATTTGGATGTTCTGATTACAAATCGATAAATATTTGATCAGAAACAATGCTTAATCAATTTAATATTGATTTTTTCTTGGGTCCCCGAATTGACAATTTATAGAAAATTTTGCAAGTTTGGGGACTTTACAAAAACGTGTAATTTGGTACTATAAATGTCCTTGGGGGCACTTTCGGATTTTTCCTAATCACGTGTAACGGGTGAGAAGCAGTTAGCCAGAAATCAGACCAATTCAAGCAATAAATAAATCCAAATTTGTGGAAAAATGTCGTCTGGTGTTCGTCATAGGGCAGCCTGTAAAATCTTCGAGTTCAATGTCGATATGATGCAAGTGAAAAACGAAATTTCACAGTATGAGATCAATTTGGATGTTCGGATTCTAAATCGATAAATATTTGATCAGAAACAATGACAAACCAAATAAATAATGACTTTTTGTTGGGTCCCCAAATTGACAATGTATAGGAAATTTCGTAAGTTCGGGGACTTCACAAAAAGTCCTCGGGGGGCAGTTTCGGGTTTTTCCTAATCACGTATAACGGTGAGGAGCAATTATTATCCAGAGATCGGAACAACTGAAGCAATAAAAAAGTTAAAATTCATGGAAAAATTTGGTCTGGTGTTCGTAAAAAAAAGCAGCCCGTTAAAGCTTCCAACACAGCCTAAAAAAATAACGAATATGATGGTTTTTCCTTTTTTTATGTTTTCCCTTCTTCCTCCCGCTCCGGACACCAGCGTTGAGGTCTGAAACGTTCAATAATCTCCAAAAATGCCCTCTCATCTTCAATAATTCAGTATTTTTTTGAAAATTGACTTTTCAGTGCTCAGTTATGTCGGCGAATTGGCGTGTCGGTGAATTGCCCTGTCAGTCGGTGAGTTTGCGTGTCGTTGAAATGTCCTGTTGGTGAGTTGTACGGTCGGCGCATTGTCTTGTCGATGATTTGGTGCCTTCATAAATTATCCTGTCTGTGAATTTGCGTAGAGTTAACATGTAGTTGAATTGTCATGTCGGTGAATTGCCTTAGTGAGATTAGTTGTCCTGCCAGGGAATTTGCGTTGTGAGTTGTCATGTCGGTGAATTGTCCTGCCGGTCAAGTATTGTCCGGTCGGTCCTCGTGTCGGTCAATTATTGTCTTGTCGATGATTTGGTGTCTTGATAAATTATCCTGTCGGTGAATTTCAGTGGAATTAACATGTGGGTGGATTTGTATGTCGGTGAATTGCCATGTAGCTGAATTCACCTGTCAATGGTTTGGCTGGTCGGTCAAATGCCCTGTCGGTGAGTTTGCGTAGTGAGTTGTCATGTCGGTGAATTCTCCTGCCGGTGAAGTATTGTCCTGTCGGTCAATTATTGTCTTGTTGGTGATTTGGTGTCTTGATAAATTATCCTGTCGGTGAATTTAAGTGGAATTAACATGTCGATGAATTGTCATAGCGGTGAATTGCCATGTAGCTGAATTGACCTGTCAGTGATTTGGCTTGTCGGTCAAATGCTCTGTCGGTGAATTTGCGTAATGTGTGGTCCTGTCGGTGAATGATTGTCCTGTCGAAGAATTGTCCTGTCGGTCAATTGGTGGGTTGATGAATTATCCTGTCGCTGAATTGACCTAGTGAGTTGTCCTGTCAATGAATAGGCGTGTTGGTTGAATCTCGTGTCGGTGACTGATCTTGTCCGTGTATCAAGTATCGGTGAAATGAACTTTTGGTGAGTTATCCTGTCTCGTCGGTCAGTGGTCAATTTCCGTGGTGGGTTGCCATATCGGTGAATTGTCCTGTCAGTGATTTGGTGTGTCGGTCAAATGTCGGTGAACTAATTTGTCGGTGATTTGGCATGTCGGTCAAATGTCCTGTCGGTGAATTGTCCTGTCAATACATTTTCCTTTCGAATAATTGTCCTGTCGGTGAATTTTCCTGGCGGTTATTTGGCATGTCAATGAATTGTTTTGTCGGTGAATTGTGGTGTCGGTCATTTGGTAGGTTTATAAATTATCCTCTCGCTGAATTGGCGTAGTGAGTTGCCCTGTTGGTGACTTGGCATGTCGGTTAAGTGCCATGTTGATGAGTTATCCTGTCAGTGAGTTAGGTGTCGCTCAAATGTCCGTATTTCGCATATTTTTTTGTTTGGACCCCAAACTCAACGTTTGGCATGAGGTCCCCGAACTCTACCTTCGCAATATATATATATATATATATATATCTATTTCCAATGGACGGATCGGCCTCATGGGTCGACTAAAGGTAATGTATCATTTGACTTCGCGGCCAAATCCGGAAGCTCGCCTCTTGGGATGTATATCTGGTTGCCTAGCTCACAAATGAAAATATGATTGGAGAAAGAGAGTGTTGAAAAATGTGAACCACTGCAAAACGAGTCAATGATTCGTTGTAGAAATAGAGATAATATTATTGTGTCTTCGGTACATGCAAATATCATAAAGAATATAGAAAATTAAGTCATGTTAAAATCTATAGAATTACGATGTCAAGGTGGATAGGCAGACTAAGAATGAGTTAATTAACTGAGGCATACATAAAATGGGTACCCTCAGCCCTTAAAAGCAAAGAAAATCGCACTTGAACGACCTACAAGTTGAAAGACATATCAGGAGCGTAGGAGGTGTTGGAAGTGAATAGCAACTGGTGTAACAGAGAGCATTCGGAGAGAACAAATCTTAAGAAACAATCGGCCTCAAACGGAGGACCTCCCTTTGGATTTCCCTAAATTTTGAATTCTTGACCGAACTACGGGTTATTGTTTTGGCAACAAATTTCTTCACAATTTCCAAAACCCGTCCAGTAGTTGAAGGTACCAGAGCACGATCATCTTCTAGACATAATTCAAAATACCTACTCTTGCGGTATGAAGTCGAAAGTAAGCAGGCACCGGTCCGTGGAATTCGAATTTTGGCCTACCGGTAGATTTACTTCATTTTCTGGACAAATTGTGCAGAATTTTGAGTTGAGAATCAATTCTGTTATTCAAAATCATGCCCACAGTTGATAAGCGGCATGAGAAGAAATGGCACCTATTTTTTGTGGATAACGATCAAATTGATGGTACACAAACTGTGGACCCTTCCGCCTCATTGATGTTAGTGCAAACGATCGTTCCACCTCAAAATACACACGCTTATAATCAATTGGCCTCATTTTGAGAACATATTGTCACACTTCTCACATTTTTCGAAAACGGTCAAGTTGCTGAAGGTACCAGAGCACGAGAACCTTCCAGACATCATTCCAGATGATCCTTCGGTATGAAGTTGAAAATTGACAGGCACCAGTACGGAGAATCCGAAGTTTGGCCTGTCGGGGGAGTCACTCCATTTTTTTGGTCAAATAAATCGTGCAGAATTTAGAGTTGAAAATTAATTTTGTTTTCCAAAATGATTCAAAACCATGCTCACAATTGAGATATAGCGTGAAAAGAGACGAAAACTTATTTTTTGTGGATAACGGTCAAATTGATGGTACACAAACTGTGGACTCTTCCGCCTCATTGATATCAGTGTGAACGTCGTTCCGCCTCAGAATACACACGCGAACAATCAATTGGCCTCATTTTTGGGAACCTATTGTCAAACTTCTCACATTTTTCGAAAAAACTGTCAAGTTGCTGAAGGTACCAGAGCACGAGAACCTTCTTGACATCATTCCAGATAGTCTTTCGGTATGAAGTTGAAAACTAACAGGCACCAGCAGGGAGAATCCGGAGTTTGGCCTGTCGGTGGAGTCACTCCATTTTTTGGTCAAATTGTGCAGAATTGTGAGTTGGAAATCAATTTTGTTTTCCAAAATCATTCAAAACCATGCCCACAGTTGAGATATAGCGTGGAAAGAGATGAAAATCTATTTTTTGTGGATAACGGTCAAATTGATGGTACACAAACTGTGGACCTTTCCAGCTCATTGATATCAGTGTAAACGATCGTTCTGCCTCAAAATACACACGCAAACAATCAATTGGCCTTGTTTTGGGAACCTATTGTCAAACTTCTCACATTTTTCGAAAAAACTGTAAAGTTGCTGAAGGTACCAGAGCACGAGAACCTTCTTGACATCATTCCAGATAGTCTTTCGGTATGAAGTTGAAAACTAACAGGCACCAGCAGGGAGAATCCGGAGTTTGGCCTGTCGGTGGAGTCACTCCATTTTTTTGGTCAAATTGTGCAGAATTGTGAGTTGGAAATCAATTTTGTTTTCCAAAATCATTCAAAACCATGCCCACAGTTGAGATATAGCGTGGAAAGAGATGAAAATCTATTTTTGTGGATAACGGTCAAATTGATGGTACACAATCTGTGGACCTTTCCAGCTCATTGATATTAGTGTAAACGATCGTTCTGCCTCAAAATACACACGCGAACAATCAATTGGCCTTGTTTTGGGAACCTATTGTCAAACTTCTCACATTTTTCGAAAAACTGTCAAGTTGCTGAAGGTACCAGAGCACGAGAACCTTCTTGACATCATTCCAGATAATCTTTTGGTATGAAGTTGAAAACTAACAGGCACCAGTACGGAGAATCCGAAGTTTGGCCTGTCGATGGAGTCACTCCATCTTTTTGGTCATATCGTGCAGAATTTTGGATTGTAAATCAATTTTGTTTCTCGAAATCATTCAAAACCATGCCCACAGATGAGATATGGCGTGAAAATAGACGAAAACTTATTTTTTGAGGATAACGGTCAACTTTATGGTACACAAACTATGGACCTTTCCGCCTCAATGATATTAGTGTAAACGATCGTTTCACCTCGAAATACACACGCAAACAATCGATTGGCCTCATTCCGGGAACCTATTTTTTAACTTCCCACATTTTTCGAAAAGCTGTCAAGTTGCTGAAGGTACCGAAAGCACGAGAACCTTCTAGACATCATTCCAGATAATCTTCAGGTAATAAGTTGAAAACTAACAGGCACCAGTACAGAGAATTTGAAGTTTGGCCTGTCGGTGGAGTCACTTCATCTTTTTGGTCGAATCGTGCAGAATTTTGAGTTGAAAATCAATTTTGTTTTCCAAAATCATCCAAAACCATGCCCACAGTTTAGATATGGCGTGAAAAGAGACGAAAACCTATTTTTTGTGGATAACGGTCAAATTGATGGTACACAAACTGTGAACCTTTTCGCCTCAATGATATTAGTGTGGACGATCGTTCCGCCTCAAAATACACACAAGAACAATCAATTGGCCTTGTTTTGGTATCCGATTGTCAAACTTCTCACATTTTCCAAAAACTGTCAAGTTGCTGAAGGTACCAGAGCATGAGAACCTTCTAGACATCATCTCAGATAATCTTTCGCTATGGAGTAGAAAACTAAGAGGCACCAGTACGGAGAATCCGAAGTTTGGCCTGTCAGTGGAGTCACTCCAATTTTTTGGTCAAATGGTGCAGAATTCTGAGTTGAAAATCAATTTTGTTTCTCAAAGTCATTCAAAACTATGCCCGCAGTTGAGATATGGCATGGAAAGTGACGAAAACCTATTTTTTGTGGATAACGGTCAAATTGATTGTACACAAAGTGTGCACCTTCCCGCCTCATTGATATTAGTGAGAACGATCGTTCCGCCTCAAAATACACACGCAAACAATCAATTGGCCTCGTTGTGGTAACCTATTGTCAATCTTCTCACATTTTCCAAAAACTGTCAAGTTGCTGAAGGTACCAGAGCACGAGAACCTTCTAGACATCACTCAAGATGATCTTTCGGTATGAAGTTGAAAATTAACAGGCACCAGTACGGAGAATCCGAAGTTTGGCCTGTCGGTGGAGTCACTTCATCTTTTTGGTCAAATCGTGCAGAATTTTGAGTTGAAAATCAATTTTATTTCTCAAAATCATTCAAAACTATGCCCACAGATGAGATATGGCGTGAAAAGGGACGAAAACCTATTTTTTGTGGATAACGGTCAAGTTGATGGTAAACAAACTGTGGACCTTTCCAGCTCATTGATATTAGTGTAAACGATCGTTCTGCCTTAAAATACACACGCGAACAATCAATTGGCCTCGTTTTGGGAACCTATTGTCAAACTTCTCACATTTTTCGTAAAACTGTCAAGTTGCTGAAGGTACCAGAGCACGAGAACCTTCTTGACATCATTCCAGATAGTCTTTCGGTATGAAGTTGAAAACTAACAGGCACCAGCAGGGAGAATCCGGAGTTTGGCCTGTCGGTGGAGTCACTCCATTTTTTGGTCAAATTGTGCAGAATTGTGAGTTGGAAATCAATTTTGTTTTCCAAAATCATTCAAAACCATGCCCACAGTTGAGATATAGCGTGGAAAGAGATGAAAATCTATTTTTTGTGGATAACGGTCAAATTGATGGTACACAAACTGTGGACCTTTCCAGCTCATTGATATCAGTGTAAACGATCGTTCTGCCTCAAAATACACACGCAAACAATCGATTGGCCTCATTCCAGGAACCTATTTTTCAACTTCCCACATTTTTCGAAAAGCTGTCAAGTTGCTGAAGGTACCGAACCACGAGAACCTTCTAGACATCATTCAAGATGATCTTTCGGTATGAAGTTGAAAATTAACAGGCACCAGTACGGAGAATCCGAAGTTTGGCCTGTCGGTGGAGTCACTTCATCTTTTTGGTCAAATCGTGCGGAATTTTGAGTTGAAAATCAATTTTGTTTCTCAAAATTATTCAAAACCATGCCCACAGATGAGATATGGCGTGAAAAGGGACGAAAACCTATTTTTTGTGGATAACGGTCAAGTTGATGGTAAACAAACTGTGGACCTTTCCGGCTCAATGATATTAGTGTAATCGATCGTTCCGCCTCAAAATACACACGCGAACAATCAATTGGCCTCGTTCTGGGAACCTATTGTCAAACTTCTCACATTTTCCAAAAACTGTCAAGTTGCTGAAGGTATCAGAGCACGAGAACCTTCTAGACATCATCTCAGATAATCTTTCGGTATGGAGTAGAAAACTAAGAGGCACCAGTACGGAGAATCTTGAGTTTGGCTTGTCAGTGGAGTCACTCCATTTTTTTGGTCAAATGTTGCAGAATTCTGAGTTGAAAATCAATTTTGTTTTTCAAAGTCATTCAAAACCATGCCCACAGTTGAGACATGGCATGAAAAGAGACGAAGACCTATTTTTTGTGGATAACGGTCAAATCGATTGTACACAAAGTGTGCACCTTCCCGCCTCATTGATAATAATGAAAACGATCGTTCCGCCTCAAAATACACACGCAAACAATCAATTGGCCTCGTTTTGGTAACCTATTGTCAAACTTCTCACATTTCTCAAAAACTGTCAAGTTACTGAAGGTACCAGAGCACGAGAACCTTCCAGACATCATTCAAGATGATCTTTCGGTATGAAGTTGAAAATTAACAGGCACCAGTACGGAGAATCCGAAGTTTGGCCTGTCAGTGGAGCACTCCATTTTTTTGGTCAAATTGTGCAGAATTGTTAGTTGGAAATCAATTTTGTTTTCCAAAATCATTCAAAATCATGCCCACAGTTGAGATATAGTGTGAAACGAGATGAAAATCTATTTTTTTTTTGTGGATAACGGTCAAATTGATGGTACACAAACTGTGGACCTTTCCGGCTCATTGATATTAGTGTAATCGATCGTTCCGCCTCAAAATACACACGCAAACAATCAATTGGCCTCAGTTTTGGGAACCAATTGTCAAACTTCTCACATTTTTCAAAAACTGTCTTGTTGCTGAAGGTACCAGAGCACGAGAACCTTCCAGACATCATTCAAGATAATGTTGCGGTATGAAGTTGAAAATTAACAGGCACCAGTACGGAGAATTCGAAGTTTGGCCCGTCGGTGGAGTCACTTCACCTTTTTGGTCAAATCGTGCAGAATTTTAAGTTGAAAATCAATTTTGTTCCTCAAAATCATTCAAAACCATGCCCACAGATGAGATATGGCGTGAAAAGAGACGAAAACTTGTTTTTTGTGGATAACGGTCAAATTGATCGTACGCAAACTGTGGACCTTTCCGCCTAAATGATATTAGTGTGAGCGATCGTTCCGCCTCGAAATACACCCGCGAACAATCAATTGGCGTGGTTTTGGGAACCCATTGTCAAACTTCTTACATTTTTCGAAAAACTGTCAAGTTGCTGAAGGTACCAG
The DNA here is from genome assembly GCA_949128115.1 of Anaspis maculata. Lineage (NCBI taxonomy): Eukaryota > Metazoa > Arthropoda > Insecta > Coleoptera > Scraptiidae > Anaspis > Anaspis maculata. The sequence goes on from OX421962.1 coordinate 75,462,688, forward strand.
AGCACAAGAACCTTCTAGACATCATTCCAGATAATCTCTCGGTATGAAGTAGAAAACTAACAGGCACCAGTACAGAGAATCCGAAGTTTGGCCTGTCGGTGTATTCACTCCATCTTTTTAGTCAAATCATGCAAAATTTTGAGTTGAAAATCAATTTTGTTTTCCAAAGTCATTCAAAACCATGCCCACAGTTGAGATATGGCGTCAAAAGAGACGAAAACTTTTTTTTTGTGGATAACGGTCAAATTTATGGTACACAAACTATGGATCTCTCCGCCTCAATTATATTAGTGTAAACGATCATTCCACCTCAAATTACACACGCGCACAATCAATTGGCCTCATTTCGGGAACCTATTTGTCAAACTTCTCCCATTTTTCGAGAAACTGTCAAGTTGCTGAAGGTACCAGAGCACGAAAACCTTCCAAACATCATTCAAGATGATATTTCGGTATGAAGTTGAAAATCAACAGGCACCAGTACGGAGAATTCGAAGTTTGGCCTGTCGGTGGAGTCACTTAATCTTTTTAGTCAAATCGTGCAGAATTTTGAGTTGAAAATCAATTTTGTTTCTCAAAATCATTCAAAACCATGCCCACAGATGAGATATGGCGTGAAAAGAGACGAAAACCTATTTTTTGTGGATAACGGTCAAATTGATCGTACGCAAACTGTGGACCTTTCCGCCTCAATGATATTAGTGTAAGCGATCGTTCCGCCTCGAAATACACACGCGAACAATCAATTGGTGTGGTTTTGGGAACCTATAGTCAAACTTTTCACATTTCTCGAAAAACTTTCAAATTGCTGTAAGTACCAGAGCACGAGAATCTTCTAGACATCATTCCAGATAATCTTTCGGTATGAAGTTGAAAACTAACAGGCACCAATACATGGAATCCGAAGTTTCGCCTGTCGTTGGAGTCACTCCATTCTTTTTTGGTCAAATGTGCAGAATTTCGAGATGAAAATCAATGTTGTTTTCTAAAACCATTCAAAACCATGCCCACAATTGACATGTGGGATGAAAATAAATGGAAACCAATTTTTTCTTCTGACGGTCAATTGAAACTACAGTGAAACGTCTTTTTCCAAGATAAATCTCGTTGTAGGTTGTACGCATGTAATTTTTCCAATGGTTCCATCAGGACTGGCGTAACGGAACATTCGGCTTCAAAATACAGATTTAAAGAGACATACAACCTCAATCAGAGAACATCCTTTGGATTTTCTGAAATTTTGATTCTCTGACTGAACTACGAGTCAACAAAAAACACAAACTGTCTCTTGCACATTTTAGTAACATTGATTGAACGCGGGGTCGAATTTGCAGTCCCCAAAATTTGAATAAATCCTCTTCTACATCAATAGAAACGGTACTTTGGTTTTTTTCAGATTTTTTTTCTGGAAGACGGTGAAGTTTTGTTTTCAAAACAAAACTGTCGAAAATGGAGCAGAAGATGAAATTCATTGTTTATTATACACACAATGTAGGTAATATTGGCGTAACAGAGCATTCGGCTTCAGAAGTCAAAATACAGATCGATAGAAGCATTCGGCCTCAATCAGAACCGGTTGATTTTAGCAAAAATTTGAATTATTTATTGAACGAGACAACAAAGGAGATGGTGATATGCAAATCATTGAAACATTTTTTGGGTCTGGGTTTGAAGTTTACAATCTCCCCTTTTTTTAATTCAGTTTGAAAGTTTTTGCGTCTTCAAGTCTTGACGGGCCTCCATCCGTCCCCACAGCTAACTTGTAGAGCCCGGCTTCTCTCAAATCATACCGGGTGTTTATAAACGTCTGTGATCGCATCGCCTTTGGAATCCGCTCTCGATCACTACAATTGCGCCTGTTACTACGTTTTTCGGCCTGACCCAAGCCTGCCGCGATCACATTCTCTTATAAACACCCCGTACATTGAACCTTGAGGAAGCACAGTTTCAAACGAAAACATTCTTTCACAAAGGGCAAAGTTGAATCTAATTGGTAAACTCCAGGACTATGTGGCCGAAGAACACCATTGGCTTGTACATGCTTCCACCATCATCAGCTTCTGCGTTCCTGATATCTATTCCATCCCTTGAGCCCAAGTTGCGGGATTTCACGTGTTGTCCCCTACTGCTTATGCAACCAGTAATTGCAATGAAATAGAAATTCCCCTTATTTCTGATACAAGCGACCGCACTCCACCATTGTTGCTGTTCGACTGCCAGCAAGCTGAATCGTCCCCGAATGGCTGAAATTGGTCTGGGGGCGCTGTTCCCTGCCTTGAGGCCATTGATATCATAAGATGTAAATTTAGGATCGCCTCTTTCGGCCTCATGAGGCCGGAGGATCGAAAATGAGGCCGAAGTATTTTATTAGATGTAGGCTTTTGAGGTGGATGGATACTTTCAACATATATATATATATATATATATATATATATATATATATATATATATAATCAGAAAAACCTTTCCACCATTTGGTATAAAGATGAAAAATAATACATTTCAAAAATAATTAACAACTTAAAAACAACGCAACGCATCTTCTCATTCAGGGTTATACACAAATTCTCTCCATTGCCCTTTATCTTTCGCCATCTTTTTCGCTTCGTTCCACTTACTTCTCCACTCTTCGCCTTTACTTCTCAGTGTTTCCGCTACCGTTTGATCCCATGTCTTCCTTGGCCTTCCCCTCGTTCTCTTTCCCAACGCCTTCGCTTCCCAAACATTCTTCACTGGCCGTTCTTCGTTCATCCTGACCAGGTGACCAAACCATTTTAGCTGCTGTCTCTCTATCGACTTTGATATAGGCTTAACTTCTAATTCCTCTCTGATTTCTTCGTTTTTCACTCTATCCAATCTTGTAACTCCTTCCACTCTTCTCAAAGACTTCATCTCCATGGCCTGGACTCTGCTCTTCGCACTGTTGTTCATTACCCAGCTTTCGCTGCCGTAAAAAAGGATGGGTTTGTAAATTGTTTTGTATATCGTCATCTTGGTCTTACTGCTTATCTCTTCTTGCCTATGAATGTTTCACTAAGTGCGTGATACATGTTCACTGCGCTACTGATTCTGTCATTGATCTCTTCGTCCATATTTCCGTTGCTTTGTATGGTCACTCCCAAATACTTGTAACTATCCACTTGCTCCAATTTATTGCCACACACTTCTATAGGTATCGATCCTTCTGTTTTCCTTCCCTATCACCATTACTTTTGTCTTTGCCGTGTTGATTTTCATTTTCCTCTTTGTCAGCTCTTCTTCCCATAGTTTCAGGATTGTCTTTCAGCTGCTGTTCTCCCTCCGCACATATTGCCAGGTCGTCCGCAAATGCACACCCAGCTAATTTGACTGGTCTCAGCTTTCTATATCCTACATTGACTCGATGTACTTTCGCTCTTATTTCTTTCATGATGTCGTCCATGGCCACTATGAATAGTGTCGGGCTGAGTACTCCACCCTGTTTCAAGCCTTCTTCTACCGGGAACTCTTCTGATCTCATATTGTTCGTTCTGATGTAGTTCTTATTGTTTCTGTACAAGCTTTCGACTATACTTGCCAAGAATGCTATGCTATGCAGGAAAATTTAAAACTTAATTCACAAGAAACTCACAAGATCCACTTCAAAATACGCGCAGTATATGCAATAATGATAATTTGGAGGTTGTGAATGTAGCTTCAGGGTATAAGCTCTAACGGTCCAAAATTTTGCAAAAAATGTCTTTATGGTTCTATCTAAAGGTGGTTTGAGAAAGAATAATTTGGAAATATAAGAAAGAACGTGTTAAAACAATTTCGTTTGAAACAATCAATCCCGAATCTTCATCATCCGATATGAATAAGATTACAGATCAGTCCAAGAAATCAAAAATTCATAAAACCATAGAAGTGGTAACGTGGAGAACTATCGAAAATGAAGTCCAAAGTTATAATTTCCGTGAAAAAGAGAAAAAAAAAACATGTTTAAAAAAAAAACATGTCTGAAACATATGTTTACAACAATTTTCTTTGAAACAAATGCTTTTGATTAAAACAAATTTGAAACATTTGTTTCAAACATTTTGTTTTAAAACAACCAACCCTGTATGAATCACCTTGAATATTTAAAACCCCAGAACCAGACAGTATTTTTTTTCCGAAAATCGATGTCATAAACCTAAATTATTACCTACAGTTCCTGTTTCGACATTATTCTTTAAACTGCATACTTAAAAATGAACTATAGATTTCATTTAATATTATTAAACTAGATTTTAGAGTCGCGGAGTTGCTGAAAAGCCAAGTTATCAACCATTAAAATTTAAGTTTTGGACTCGATAGTGGCTGGTTCTGAGGTTCAGATACAGGATTCAACCTGGCTGATCTGCATACTGCGCTGTGAATTTGAATCCGACTCGACTTGCTTCCTGGCCATGCCGCTCTAATATACACGCATCGTCTGTTCGAGAGTATTCCCACTCCATCCAGAAAAATCTCGAAGGTTCTTGAATCACTTCAATCGTGGTTCCGGTATATTCCAGCATTGCCCGGCAGTCCGCTCGCGAAAGCTCTAGAAAACTCTATCGGCTTCGCGAATATTATGACAAGCTTCCGAAGCATGGCTCCTCCGCCAATTATGCAGATGTATCTTATTCGCGCGTAGTAATCTCCAGTAAGTTTTTGTTAGGTCTATGTTTTTTGTAGAAGTGACCCCCTTTTCAGCCTGTTTGTCCCGAGCAGGCACTTCGTTATTCGCCTAGTACCGTCAGGTCAACAACTCTTTGGATCCGATATACGACGTCGCCGTCGTTGATCCTCTTGGCCACGGTGTATGGTCTTTCTCATGCCGGGTGGAGATTCGGGGATATTCCCTTCTTGTGCTCTACAGCCACACAAGGCCAACTCTAGAGGATCCAAAACAGGAGACCTTGTGTGGCTGTATGTACATACATCCGTCATGGGAGAGACCAATACACCGTGTCTACAGGATCAATGACGTCGTGTACCAGATCCAGACAGGCCTGAGAGGGGGGAATGTTACGAAACTCGCTGGAGATCACGACGGGCGGATAAGACACCTGTGGCGGCTCTCATATGGGCATGTGGCGGAGGAACTGTTGTCTGCCCCGATAGCTTAGTGGTCAGAGTATCCATCCGGCAAATGGAAGACCCGAGTTCGAGTCCCGGTCAGGGCAGACACTTTTTCTCCGACACATCGCGCCATAAATGGTGACCCCGAACAACAGCAGCACGCACGCAACATGCAACTCAAACAAACAGGTACAAAGCAAGCAGCGACGCACATGCAGAAGGCAAAGAGGTACAAAGCAAGCAACAGACAAGTGAACAGCACCGCCACTTTTCTGCCCTACGTCCACCCACGTCCTATCCGTCGCCCTAAGTGGGAGGTACTGAACAACGGTCAACGGTCCATAAGTACGGCGAACGCAGGGGTACATACGAGACAAACGACGTCTCTGGAGGGGGAGTACTGTGGCGGCTTTCATATGGGCATGTGGCGGAGGAACTGTTGTCTTTCCCGATAGCTTAGTGGTCACAGTATCCATCCGGCAAATGGAAGACCCGGGTTTGAGTCCCGGTCAGGGCAGACACTTTTTCTCCGTCACATCGCGCCATACACCCATCTGCACAATTTGGCGGACAGCCGTGCTTTGAGAGATTGAATGTTTTACATTTTTTTACAACTTTCGCAAGCGAACTGCCGGGCAATGCTGGAATATTCTGGAATCACGATGGAAGCGACTAGAATCTTCGAGATCTCTGCGAAGAAAATGGAATATTCTTGAACAGATGATGGGAATATAAGAGCGGCATGGCCAGGAAGCAGGTCAGATATGAGTTTGTGAATAAGTTTAGTAAGAAGTAGTGTAGTATGAATGAGTGGGTGTTTAAGGACGGAGTTGAATTGGTGAAATAAGGGTTGAGGAATCAATCCCTGTGGGTTTATTCCTTGACAGAATCTTACCATTTAGGTCTTTTTCGAAAGCTACAAGGAAGGATGTACTCTGGTTTGAGCCCATTGGCATTTCCAAAATCGAAAAATAATTTCAATTCAGTCGCTACCTGATAATTTTTTTGATTTTTGGATTCTGGAAATGCCAATGGGCTCAAACTAAAGTACATCCTTGTAGCTTTCGAAAGAGACCAAAATGGTAAGAATCCGTCAAAGAATAAGCCAAGATGGATTGATTTTGCAACATTTATTTTACCAATTCAACTCCGTCCTTTAACGTTTTTGTGTTTCAAAGATCAAAGTACGTAATCAACGCAATTCGCAACAATCCAACAAAAGACATCTTCACACTCGGTTTATTTTGAGGTTTCTTGTGTCTTGAAAGGTGGCGGCGACGTACGAGATTGGACTTTTTGAATTTCCACTTGGGATGCAACATTGGAACTGAACGTATGTAGGTAGATATCTGCAATCTGCATGCGATTGTTGAACACACACGTGCATCTCAATCGACAATATCCACTTGGCCGGTGCATTGTTGTAGTGGCTCTAAACTACACACACACACTGATGACGAGATCGGGTAGAGACGGCAGTTGCTCTTTCAAATTGAATATTAAATTTTTTATTGCAAAATAGATTCGCTCCCCTGCTCAGGCAAGAATCAAAGGAATAAAATTTGGCCTGAACGTGTCCCTCGTTGAGTAGCAATAAAAGTGCAGCCGAACATCGAAATTGGGCGAGTCTTTATGTAAAACAGTATACTGCCGGCGCCGGGCTAAAGCGAGCCGCTTGCGGTGTCTAAAGTGCCGACATCGGCGGCAATGTTGAAAAGCCACAGTCTCGCACAGTCGGCGGAGTTCAGGCGCGTTCTGACTTCATTACAGGTCTACCAAACCGCAGGGAAAAATATTCCTGCACCTGCAGGGTTTAGCATACTTGATGCGCCTTATATCCACACTCAGACACACCATATTTTATTACCATATAATTTCGAAACTTTTTTTCTCGAGCCTCCATCGCGACCGTATAGCAGTCGCAGTCGCTACCACCCCCATAAGCATTATTCTCTTATTATAGCTTTGCCGCCGAGCCGCCGACCGCCGCGCCACCGCTCCGAAACATTACAATTTTAAATTCTGCGATTACTGACGGTCCAGTGGTCTTAGGAAGGATCCGGTCAAATTGAATTAGAAACTTTGTTTAGCAGCCGTTTTAATAATTTTAATTTATTTGAATTCATGAAAATTAAATTACATTTCGTGAGACGAAACAACTAAACCCACGGAAACGCCTAACTGATGGCTATAAATAAGTTAGCCAGGGGAGAATCTCAAGGCTTTGTTCTGAAAAACTTGAATTGAATGAAAAATGAGCCGATTGCAGGACTGATTCCATGAAAATTGCATAAAGAGCATGGACAGGGAGCTGGTGCCTGAAAACTTACGTCATAAGGTACATGATTTCAACTCTGTTAGTCTGATGTGCGTTGATAAGGTTGTTGAAAATTTCTTTGTCTTACATGTCAGACCGGAGGCTTTAGACTGGTATAGGCTTGTCAATTTCCGAAAAATTTACGTCATAAGGTACAGTTGCGGCCTCATAAAAGTTTACACCGATGACAATCGTGTAGCCATGCTCATTCAAAATTACGTCAAAACTGAATTAGCATGGCCACTCGATCGCCGTCGGTGTAAACTTTCATGAGGCCGCAACTTTACATGAATGAAACCAACGGGCTTTTGTGTGAGAACATCCCCTTAATCAAAAATCGGGTCACAAGACAAAAATTTTGCGGGCTCTCGGTCCATAAGGTCCATATTGTATACTCTCACCTGTGACTGTTCGGTTTTTAGCGCACATTTCCTGTATTTGGGCTTCAGGCCTGTTGGAAATAGACCTCTAATCTAATCTAATCAAATCTAATAAGACAAGTATTAAGTTTTCAAAAAGGACCAAAATTTACCCCCTCCTGGAGACTTCTCCTTTGACATAATTTTAGGAATAAGAAACGATTCTTACACGATTTTTTACGTAGGCTTTGAATCTATTCACAAATTTTTTTAACGGTACATCGCTTACAGGGTGTAACATCGAAAACTTTTTCTCAAATCGTACACCCTGTATTTTAACATGGAAATCGATTCCGTTTTTGATCGTGAATACAAATATATATCACACTTAGTGGGTTGAACAACAAAACGCTTGTGAAAAAACTGATAAATTTTTGTCCTTTTTTGAAAATTTTGAACTTGTCCTATGGACCGAAAGCCCCCAAAATTTTTGTCTTACAACCAGATTTTCGACTAAGGGGATGTTCGCAAACAAAATCCTGTTGGTTGCAATAATGTACCTTATGACGTGAATTTTTGGCCATTTTTTCGAAAACTGACAAGCTCATACCAGCCTAGAGCCCCCGGTCTGACATGTAAGACAAAGCAATTTTTGGCAACCTTATCAACGCACATTAAATCTATAGGGTTAAAATCATGTACAGTTGGGAGCGAAATGATTCATATGGCACCGCTAGGAAGTCGGCTGGATTTCAGAAATGTTCATGAATGCCAGTTTTGATTAGAGATTCTGACATTCAAGAACGATCCCAGCAGCTAACATTTCTGAAATCCAGCCGACTTTCTAGAGGTGCCGTATGAATCATTTCGCTCCCAACTGTACCTTATCTAGAGACCAGATTCTAGGCAAAATGCCTTTTTGTTTTTGCCTTAGGCATGTGCATGAGACCTTGAAATAATTATTAGTGTTGAAAAAACATTGCTTTTGACACCACTTTGTTTTTGCCTAAATGCCTAAAACTGACAAAATCGGATTTACTGTCCTAAAAAGACCTTTTTAACGGCCTAAAATAGGCTTTTTCTGATTTTTTGGTAGAAATGGTCAAAAATGTTGAAAACAATATCCATTTTCTGATTTGTTCCTTTTAAACTATGGGAGTAAATTGATGTCAACCTCTTTGTTTGAAGTCTTAATTTGCCTAAAATTATCAAAACTCTGATTTAGTGTCCTAAAAGTATTTTTTTAACAGCCTACAATAGGTCTTTTCTATATTACGGTTGAAATGATTCACATTGTTTCATCTGTTCCGTACTGTATGTCATTTTCATTCATTACGACACCAATTGGTAATTTATGTAACAAGTACGCAAAATCAATCCTTAGCGGATAAATCCGCGTTATCCCTGAAAGTGAATGAGCCGCCGAAGCATTTTGCGTACTTGTATAGGTACATCATTTTTTAGCATGAGCTCTCCAAACACCAATTTGTGTCCCTATATCAGCCATAGTGAAGTTGCCTATTTCGTAATGTAACTACAACAACTAAACTGCTAAATCAACAATGCAATAACACCTTGGGAGAATCTTTCAGATACAGTTCGCAAAAATTCGTGTTTTGTGGACTCTAAACAGTCGGAAAAATGACTATTTCAGGAAGACAGAAGACAATACTAAAAAATCAATAATTGTTTTTATTACGAACAAAAAATGTTTTCGGCCTATTTTGCCTATTTTAGTCGTTACAGCCTAAAGCGTCCTAAAATAGAACTTTTATTTGCCTAAACATCTGTCCTAATTTCCACTTTTTAACTGCCTAAAATCCGGTCTCTACATGACGTAAGTTTTGAGGCACCAGCTCCCTGTCCACTACGTATCCAAATGAAGTTGTGCTTGCATAATCATACTCATACAAAGGATTTTCCAATAAGTATATCCGAACTTTTAAAATTAACTATGGCAATGAGGCTTCAAATATACAGGGTGCTCCAGTTCTTGCGTAAGAGTTGTACGTTTGCATTTAGGCAAATATAACGAAAAGTACGAAGGTTTAACAGGTCTTTTTGCACTTTTAAGGCATCTTTACCTTCGCGCAGATGTGGAGGAATCAGCACAACTCGTTTTTGGGCGGAAACTCAGTGGAAGATAACTACTGACCATACGAAGAGTTTGACACCATAAAAGCTTTGGTCGGAGTTTTTTCCAGATTGTAGTGATTTTACCGACATACCGCCTGGCCTATACAGGGTGTCCGTTTTTCGAGGCTAAGCATGGGTATCTCGCTTATCTTTAGAGATACAGAGTCGGTTAAATTAGAAAAAAGTTGCGAATTTTCATGACGATCAATGATCAAAAGAGATATTTGACTTGTCAGTTCTAGTTTTCGAGATATCGAGAAAAAACAGAAATTTGTAATTTTTGTTTTTATTTTTTATTCGAAAAACAGTTGAAGATAGCTTTTTCTAACTAAAACATTGTGGAGGCACTTTTCCAAGAGAAATTCAATGTTGCCAAAATCTTCATTCTAGCTTCCAAAACAACCGAGATATGACATTCAACTTTGTTTTCTCTTATGGGCGCCATATTGGATTTTGACATTTTTGAATACAATATTTTTTTCTGGTTACAACAATGTGTCACATGCCACTGCTGAATGCATGCTTTTGAGCAAAAAAAATTATTTTTATTTTTCAAAGAGTGCTTTGGAAACAAAATCAGCACCGACAATAAAAAAAACGTAAATGTTGAACATTTATTCAACAGTGACATGTGGCACATCGTTGTAACCAGAAAAGAATACCGTATTCAAAAATATCAAAATCCAATATGGCGCCCATTAGAGAAAAAAGTTGAATGTCGTATCTCGCTTGCTTTAAAAGCTAGAATGAAGATTTTTGCAGCTTTGAATTCCCCTTGAAAAAGTGCTCTGACAATGTCTAGAGTAGAAAAGGCACCTTCAACCGTTTTTTGAATAAAAAATGAAAACAAAAATTTAAATTCCTGTTTTTTCACGATATCTCAAAAACTAAAATCAATACGTCAAATTTCTTTTTGGATCATTGATCGTCATGAAAATGCGCAACTTTTTCCTAATTTAACCGACTTTGTATCTCTCAAGATAAGCGAGATACCCATGCTTAGCCTCGAAAAACGGACACCTGTATTAGAGTTTTCTACCAAAAAAAGGTCCCTCTGTTCAACCTCGATAGATGCACCGTTTACGAGATATTTGAGCTTGAATGTATGAAAACGTGGTCAGAAATGCTGATTTTCAATTACGATATTCAAGGCGAAACAAAAACTATTTCAAAGCAACTTCATTTTTGTTAGGCATTCAAATTTTGTTAAGCATGAGAAGGTTATTGAATGTGTCAAGTTTGATTGATTTCCCTTGAACGGTCTCGGAAACATTAAATAAACAACTATCTTCAGGGTCTCACATTTAGGGGGCTGTAGTTCCCTTATGAAGCATTTCCGGACCCTTGTTCATGGGAACTTTTCTTCTTATTTTGATGATAGGAAGCTGTCCTAGAACGTTGTCGGTGTATTTTCGGGACACCCTGTATTTTGAAAAATTCCAACCCAAACTGGCCTTAACAATTATGCGATCTCACCGCCTTTGACTAGTTCTTATGGGGTTATATGCATGAAATCTCTGGTCTACGCAAATAATCCAACAGACAATCCCAGAGCTGAAACGCAGCAGCCAACATACTATTGAGAAAATTCCACGTGATATGTGAGAACAAGTTTGGGTCTCCAGACTGCACTTAGCCAGATAGAGAGGAGGAAGACATTTGAATGATTTTTTTTAATAATGACATTGTTTCACTAACAAAATAATATAAAAATTACCAGATCATCCCTTGTACTTGACGATTTATTCTATTCGAAAGTTCGGACATACTTATTGGAAAACACTTTAGATAGATAAGCAGGTACCTTGGAGATACATAGCGTACTTCATTCTACATTGAAATAGTTTCACTTTGTATCTATCCAATTCAATTTGATTTCACATTTTACACACCGCACACTGATTTTTGGTCGAGATAACTATATTTTCCTCCTGCTCCTGCTATAATTAATTACACTTTATGTGCCGTACTTCATCTCGTATATTGGTGCTCGTATCGTTCATTTTCCTTTATGCGGTGCACAGCACAGGTCATTCAATTAAAAATAATTGAAATGAAATTAACGCTCGCCTACGCATATACTGTAATTTGATATCAAAGACAATAATTTTTCAATTTTCAATGATGATGATAATAGTGACGAACCCAAGGTATGCACGTCTAAGGGGAGGTATTTTATTCATGAATGTTTCTAAAAGTGTACAAGGCATTCCCGCTGGAAAAGTTTCACTCCAGTCCATTTCAACAATTTCTCTGGAATGATTCATGGAATACCTTGCTGAACTGCTGAACCTCCTTAAGGAATGAAAAGATTTTCCATGGTTTTTCCTTTCCTGGGAAGCTGCCTACTTCAGTAATGATAAGGAATTATTAATTTTTGGGCTACCATAAAAGTGTGAATTTTGGAGCCCTCACAATTCTCGAAATGAAAGGACCCCGCACGTTTTCTATGAAAAAGTGGTTTCGGTGAATTTGCCCAAGAAAACTGTGAAAATACGTTTTTTTCCAGTTTTTAATTTTTAGCTGGTAGCACTGCCCCACAATTGGAAACAAAAAGGATTAATACAGTTGAAAAAGTTGAACATGAAAATGCAAAAAATATAGGGTGTTCTATTGAAAAAAATTGACGTTTCGTTGATCCCTCCAAAATAGGACACCTGTATAGCTGAAAATAATTTTAGGTTATAGGTTTCATCAAACCATATAACATATTATAACTTCTCCCTTACATCTTTTTCTCTGTCTTGAACGGTAAGACCGCTATGTGATAATTACGCTAGGATGGACCACCCTGTATGAAAACGTGGTCAGAAATGCTGATTCTGTGAATTTTTTTGTAACTTTTCAATTGCATTTTGTCAAAATTCATAGAAGTTGCTAAGGAAATGCTGCCCAGCAACTCCTCAATTTTTTGCAAGTTGCAAGTTCAAAGGTCAAAAGGACCATTTTCAGGGTCCCACCTTTAGGGGCCAGTAACTCCCTTAGGAAGCGTTTCCGGACCCATGTTCATCACAACTTTTTTCTTGTTTTGATTAGGGGAAGCTGCCCTAGAACGTTGTCGATATATTTTCGGGACACCTGTATATAACGTAAGGACTCCTTTGAAGCAAAATTGTCTGATTTTGGATTGACAAAAAAAAATTGATGTCTGAACACGAATAATCATTATGCTCGCGAAGGTATTTGTACCCACCTACCTACTCATATGAAGCTTTCTGGAATTCTACGTATAACGTTCAAGCCGTTAAATTACACAAGTTATCCCCCATTTAGGATTTTTGACGTACCGGTATGGAACCTTAATCCCCTTTACAATAGTGTCATTAGCAGTGATGTCGAATGAGCACATACACAGTTAATTGGTTATATCAATCATTATCAGACCCCAGCCAAAACGGTTACAATTGTATTCGTAATTGAGATATTAAAACGAAAATCACTGGCCCCAAATTTATGATACCACCTAGGGATTTTTCCATGGAGAGGTAAATTTCGTTCCCGTTGACGGCATCTGAATGGGCGATATTAATTATTGCCATTTTTCTCCACCGCAGCCTGCTGCAGTATATAGCGTAATATTGACTCAACAAAGGAAATGATAATATAGTAATATTTTAGCGATTTCTATTCAAAGGAATGGGGCAATTTTCTTCTTCCTGTCGGCGTGGCTGCGGCTGTCTTATTATAGTTGGTCGGAGTGTAGTATAACATTTAGATATGTTCAGACATCACGTATAAATTCGGTGCAACATCTGGAAGCAACGCGTATAATCGGAAATTTGAAGGGGCGACTCCGACAAAATCCAAACGTGGTTCCCTGTTCAGTTAATCATCGTCCATATATCTATCAAGTTTTTCAATGCGGGTCTGCCACTTGAAAAAAGCTCGTGAATATTATGAAGATTATGATGATGTGACCGTTTACAATAACATCTTGTTATTCTAATCAAATGAATAAAGTTTTGAATTTGAATTTGAATTTGACCATTGTAACCTCATACGTAACGCATCTAAGTCCAGTTTTCGAAGTGATTATTATTTCTGGAAGGAATTCGAAATCAACCTCATGATCTTGGTCATGATCTTGATCCTCATTTTTCCAGTTATTCAATCTAACAACGTTATGATGAAGCTAACGTTACAATTTATTTCAAAGATGTACAGGGTGATTCATGAGTGACCTTACATAGGCTAATGGGAGATAGAGGACTTCGAGGCGAGACAGATCCACCAGAAGAAATTTTGTTTTTCTCCAGTGCCAGTGGTTACGAAGATACCAGTTTTGTGTGTTTCGTATGAAATTTTGATAAGCGATATTTCTGAAATGGCTAGAGATGTTTTGTTGAGATTTATCAGTAATATTTCTCAGTTGAAACTCACCCCGAAGCCATACTGGTAAGTCAAAATCTAGGGACGGGCTAGAAAAAATGTGCCTTCTTTTTGTTACATCAAAAAGTACATTTTCTGACCACTTTTCTGAAAAGCTGCCATCGAATTCAAAAAGCTGAAGAAAATGCATCAAGAATCACTCTTCAATTTAGATGGCACATCTACACCGTTTCGACAATAAAATTAAAAGTGAAATTTATGGGTGAGTTTCCATTTTCGAACGGACATAATCGACTCATTGTTTGATTGATACATCAAAATTAATTTTTTGGCTTGTCTCTGTTCAATAGAAGGGCTTGGTTAAGAAAAAATCCCAGAGCCGATCATTTTTTTTACGACAAAATTGAGAGTGAAACTCGATTTGGTCGTCAAAAAAAATCTTCGGCTATGGAATTTTTTTCCCAACCAAGCCCTTCTTTTCCACAGAGACAAGCTGAAAAATGAATTTGAATGAATCTAATCACACAATGAGTCGATTATGTCTGGTCAAAAATGGAAACTTACCCACAAATTTTACTTTTAATTTTTATGTCGAACCGGTTTAGGTGTGCCATCTAAATTGAAGAGTGATTCTTGGAGCATTTTTTCTTAGCTTTTCGAATCCGATAGCAGTCTTTTAGAAAAGCGGTCAGAAAATGAATGTACTTTTTTATCAAATAACAAAGGGGCACATTTTTTCTATCTCGGCCCTGAATTTTGACTCACCCAGTATGGCTTCGGGGTAAATTCTAATAGAGAAATATGACTGATAAATTTCAAGAAAATATCTCTAGCCATTTCAGAAATATCGCTTATCAAAGTTTCATACAAAACACAAAAAACACCCTGTATCTTCGTGACCAATGGAGGAAACAAAATTTCTTCTGTAGATCCTGACTCGCCTCGAAGTCCTTTATTTCCCATTAGCCTATGTAAGGTCACTCATGAATCACCCTGTATTTTAGATGTATGAAAATAGTGTACTTGAAATAGTCAAAAAATGATCTCTTGCTTGAAGAAAGTAGTTCTTAAACGAGTTTTTGTTGTATGGTTAGCTAATCCCCACCTGTTCAACATGTTAGAAGCATACATCCCTGTGACTTGTACTATTCAGCATTCAGGATGAAAATGAGATCTCAAGATTTTTCTATTCCGATGAAATAATCCTCTATAGGAGAACGATCAGTTTTCATGCATTTTATGCCAAAAATGAGCACACTTTGCTTCAACCAATCACCAACAATGAACCATTTGATTCATTATCATAAATTTTGGTGGATGACTTCACAAACTATCAAGTTTTATGGTACAAAACGTATTGTGTCGCTTCCAGCTTCAAATCAGCCATCATTCGCACTGGATTTGTGCAGGAGCCGGAGATAATACAATGACAATTTTCCTCGCCAAAGAAGCAACTAACCCCCTCTGGAAAGCTATTTTTCGTATTGAAATGATCTAACCGTCAGTGGATCTAACGCTACCATACTCACAGTCCCCTGCCGTTTTTGCGACTACTGCACCAAAAGGAAATCCAAGATGGCGGCCAAGCTGATGAAGACAGGTTGACGGTTGTCTTGTTTCCTAAAATAGTAGGCCGAAGGATTTTCGCCAATCACGACTATATTTTTTCTAACATCACTAATTGTCAAAATGACAAGTTTTCATGTTTCCATCTTCAAAATTCCTCAATTTTTTGAACAATAAAATATTCACACAAAAAATATATTTTTGGCAATATCTCTGGAAATTATTGATATTTCTGAAATCGGTTTGCTAAACCTTCATTGGCGTAAAATGGCGAATACGTATGGTAACTCTCATAACTGTTCCTCTTTCTGTTCATGATTTAACATTTTTTATGTCTTCATCACATTTTACCCCCCCTCCCGCTGCCCAGAAGCGGGTCTCAGATGTTCGCCATCGCGATCCTAGTTCAGCATGATCTAAGGAAGAATTTGGCACCAACCACTATACTCTAGTCTCAACTTGCACACGGGCCTCAAACAATGAACATAGAAAAACCCACTAGTAGTTACAACAGTGATCGCAGAAATGTGAGTTTTTAATATGTTTTGCTGCAAACTCTGGGCTCTCCATTAAAATTATCATCACATTATTGTGGCCGAGGAAAAAAAGGAAATGGTGTTTCACCCTGTACGTCATGTTTCAGCAGGTTGAGGAATGTGACATTTTCAAACCTTGAATGAGGGATAATAGACTAGCAAACAGAGCCAGAACTGGTCTTTGTCCGGATTGATTCGATTAAGATAAAATATACTGAAAAAAATGTATTTCACCCTGTACGTGAAATACCAGTGGTTGTAGAGGGGTGAATTTTTCACATGTTCAATAGGACACCATAAGTTTGCTGAATAATGGAAGACTATTTTTCTCGCGAATTATCCCACCGGAATAAAAAAAATTGAAGATTTATTTTTCAATTGTCACCCTGTATACTAAGTAGTATGCGTCACAAAGATGTATGCTCTTGACATGATGAACAGGTGGGGATGAGCTAACCGAACTACTTTCTTAAGGCAAAAAATCTAATTCAAGTAAACCAAAACCTCCAGAGGTGCCTGGTATTTTTGGTAGTTGAACTAAACTAAGCCAAAATTGAAGTGGACCACATCGAAAATTTTGTTTGCGATAAAATGAGGATTTCTCGGAAAAAGTTCGTCCGATTTTCAAATTTTATGTGGTGCTTGATACCTATAATCTTTTGGCTCCAAGGTCACAGTGGCGTATCTAGGGTAAATTGCGCCTAGGGCAAAACCTGAAAAGTGCGCCCTCTGAATTAGAAACCTTGGAAAATGCGCCGCAGACGTCTTTCTCCAGAATAGGGTCCTTGCATGAATTTTTTATTGAGGCGATTACTGCATAAAATCATTCAAAACGTTATCCACAATAATTTCCGCCCAAAAAAAATTTCAAAAAAATTGGTCCATCCTTTAAATGAGGATCAAAGTTTGAATTTTTGTAGCGCCAAAAACGCGGTCGCTTCTACAATGGCCTTGTATGACTACTGTTGGCGCGGTTGCCGCGACGTGAATTTAAGAAACGAAAAACAAAAAAAAACTTACCGAAACTCCTGCGGTGTCCGGGGGGCTGACTCAATGCGTCCAAATCGACGTGATGCGGTGTGAGGAAAAGGAATGTGGGAAAATGGGATCTCAACACGCACCACGCGCGAAACTCGAACGCACCGAGTACTTGCGTCAAGTCAACGCAACGCAGTTTCGGTTCGCACCTCGTTGAACGCACGGAAAGAACGTTTTGAATGTTTTAATTATTAGCAACGACCGTCTTGTTCGAAATCATTAGAAATACTCAACTTAAAAAAAAAAAAAAAAAAAACTCTGAACCAAAACAAAACGTTATCGGAACCGGATTTCTTGCGGCCTGGGAGGTGCTGGGACGTAAAAGAGGTACCTACCAATTTAATGAGGCCCAGTGGCGCAAACATACCGCCCATCAAAAAATTGAAAAAGAAATGGGAAATTTTTTAAAGAAAGAAAAGAAAAAGTAACAACGGAAATTAGGTAAAATTCTAGGAAATAAAGAAAAATTAGAATATGTACAAATCACGCGTTTTCCCCTTTTGTTTTTTACTGTACAGGAAGGGTGATCAGCTTATGTACAGGGCGTGTAAAATCGCCAGAGGAAGTGCGAATATTTACAACCCGAGTTACACCGTCCCGTCCAGGAAAAATCTTTTTGATGCGGCCGATTGGCCAAGATAACGGGGTGGTGTTCGCTCCATGGATAAAAACCACATCTCCAACTTTGACTGATGAGTCAGATTTGGTCCAGTTACCTCGCTGAAGCTGGGTGTTCAAGTACTCAGTGGACCAGCGGCGCCAAAAGGTTTGATGAAGTTGACGCAGTTTGTGCCAACGAGTAACTGGACGATCATTTTCAAGAAGAATGGTTTCAGGCGGGGAGAGAAGGGAAGTTCCAATCAGGAAGTGGCCAGGTGTGAGAAAATCTAAATTGTCATTGGCGTCGTAGCTCAAGGGAACAATAGGGCGGCTGTTAAGAACAGCTTCAATGCGGCAAAAGAGTGTGCCGTACTCCTCAAATGTGTGAGGAGTTTCCCCAATCATACGGTGCAGCAGAGCCTTTGCTGACTTAACGCCGGCCTCCCAAAGGCCGCCGAAGTGAGGAGCTAACGGGGGATTAAAATGCCATTCAACCTGACGAGAGACTAGCGAGGTGAACAATTCTTCCTGGTGGTTCTGGAGAAACCGGAACATGTCTCGGAGGTGTCTGGCAGCGCCAACGTAATTTCTACCGCAATCCGAATATAAATGTGAGGGTAAGCCACGACGACTAGCAAAGCGATCGAACGCAGCCAAAAAAGCGGGAGTCGAAAGATCAGAGACCATTTCTAAGTGCACGGCCTTCGTAGCCATGCACACATTCAAGCACAAATAGCCCTTGAACGTCTTGGAGTTGCGACGATTCGATTCTTTGACAACAAATGGCCCGGCGAAGTCCGTCCCTGTTCTTGCAAAACAGCGCGTAAGGTTCGATCGAGACGGAGGGAGATCTGCCATTATAGGTTGTATAGTCTGAGCCCGAAATTTGTGACATATCAAGCATTTATGAATTCGATTACGCAACAAACCGCGGAGAGAGATGATCCAAAACTGTTTCAGAATCAGAGCTTGTACCGTATGGGCTCCGGAGTGTAAGGAAAATACGTGATAATGATCACAAATGAGCGAAGAAATATGAGCATTTTTTGGAAGCAGAAATGGGTGTTTAGCGCAATATGGCAGCGAGGAATTTTGAAGACGACCGCCCACCCTGAGACACCCCTCTGAATCAATGAAGGGGGTTAAAGAAGCCAACGAGGTAGGAAGGCGTTCGGCATTTTTCAGAAATTGAAGTTCTGATTGATAATGCGAATTTTGCGAAAGGCGAATGCAGGTCATTAATCCGGTTTTTATTTCAGAGTATGATAAGGGGCCAGAGCGATAAGGTTTTTGTGTTCGAGCCGCCTTTGCATTGTGAATAAATCGCAATACGTAGGCAAAAACGCGTTGCATTCGAACGAGGGATGAGAATTTCTCAATTTGAGAAATGAGAAAAGTCAAAGGTTCTCGTACCAGTAAGCTCACTGGCTGATTTTTGAGCTCGGGCATTCTGCACTCGCGTGAAGGAGCGAAAGAGCCTGGCCAAGAAGCTGGATCGGCATATAGAAATTCTGGCCCAAAATGCCAAAGGTTTTGCTCCAGAAATTGTGGTGGATTAAGTCCGCGAGATGCACAATCGGAAGGGTTGGAGTCTGTAGAGACATGACACCACTGCGTAGGGGGAGTTGAGCTGATTATTTCATTGACACGATTGGCAACAAAAGTCTTCAGTAAATGTGGAGGCGTATTAATCCAGGCAAGCACTATTTCAGAATCGGAGAACAATTTGACATCTACAACACTGAAGGAGCGCAAAAAGGATTCTAGCGATTTCACCAGACGAGACAACAGTAGAGCGGCGCAAAGTTCGAGGCGAGGAATCGTGAGAGTTTTCAACGGAGACACTTTGCTGCGAGCTTTCAAAAATTGAACTTTGGCGGGAGAAGATTCGCTAGAAGTATGAAGATAGCAAATGGCTGCGAATCCACGCTCTGATGCATCGCAGAAGCCAACGAGACGATTTTCTGCTGTGGAAATCAAATGGCGAGGTATGCTGAAACGAGATAAAATGGGAATGGATGAAACGAACGTTTTCCAATCGTTTTCAAGAGTGCTGCTCAAGGAATCATCCCAATCGTATTTTTCTGACCACAATCGTTGCAAGAACTGCTTTATCCAAAATATAACGGGCGTGAGAAAACCGAGAGGGTCAAACATGCGAGCTACGAAAGAAAGTATATTTCGTTTAGTCACAGAACCGTGGAAGTGATGCACACGAAAGGTAAAATTATCAGATTTTGAGTCCCACATCAACCCCAAAATTTTAAACGTTTGGTCATCATCAGAAAAAATCATAGGAGTTTCCAGAAAGTCAGAAGGCAAGCATTCCAGCACGTGGGGATTGTTGCTTGACCATTTGCGCAACTCAAAACCACCGAGAGATAGCAACTGAATCAGTTCGCGCTGAAGAGCCTGCGCTTCCGCAAAATCAGCAGCTCCAGTAACGACGTCATCCACATAGGTATGTTCAGATAAAGCGCGAGATGCCAGAGGAAAATTCTTGCCTTCGTCTTCAGCGAGTTGGAGCAGCACTCGCTGTGCTAAAAATGCAGAGGGTGTCAAACCATATGTTACGGTATTGAGCTCGAATTCCTGTACGGGAGATTCATCATGTGGCCGCCAAAAAATGTGCTGATGAGAACGATCTGAAGGTGAAACAAGAATTTGACGATACATCATTTTTATGTCGGCGCAGATGGCTACCGGGTGTGCACGAAACGATAGCAATATGTCGGCAATATCCCTTTGAAGTTTAGGACCGCGACACAAGCGTTCATTCAGAGAAATACCCGACGAATCCGGTGCAGAGGCATTAAAAACCACGCGCAGCTTTGTCGTAGAGCTGGATTCCTTCTGAACACCATGATGAGGGATGATGTAGGGCGATGGAGCAGGAGCCAATTGCATGTGAGATAGATCGATATATTCGGACAAAAAATCATTGTATTGCGTGGCAATGGAAGGATCTCGAGCTAACCGATTTTCCAGGTGAAAATAGGTACGCAAAGCATTCGACCGATTTTTTTCCAAAGGAGGAGCATCAGGTTTGAATGGTAGATGAACTGTGTATCGCCCCACTGCATCGCGCGAATGATGAGTAGCAAAATGATTTTGGCAATACACATCCTCGGGATTTTCGAGGACGTGCATTGGTATTTCTTCAGATTCCCAGAATTTCTGAAGCATGGCGTCGACCTTATGGTCCAGTGTCAACAAGGAAATGTGCCGAGGGAGGGAAGTAGAAGTGTCTACGCAACCGAGAATAATCCAACCAAAAATTGTGTTGATTGCGTAAGGATCTCCTCGTATAAATGCAGGCTCGGAACCGCTCAAAATTGCACCGTAAACATCGGCACCGATCAAGAATTCGACCTTGGAGGAGACATTGAACTGATCATCTGCAAGAGATAAATGCTGAAATTTTTTCAAAACCGAAGCATGAAGTGAACGAGAGGGAAGAGAATCACAAATTGAAGAGAGAACGACAGCTTGCACATCCAGAGGGTTCGCGGCTTGATGGCGTGACTTTAGAGTGCAAGGAGCAATGCCGAAAAACTTGGTGTTGGAATTACTTATTCCCGAAATGCTGCCGTTTTGTTTGCGATAACGTAGGCCAAGTTTTTGCACCAAAGAAAAAGTGATAGCTGATATCTGTGAACCCGGGTCCACAACAGCTTTCACCGTGTGGTACTCGCCTTGAGAGTCCTTTATCAGCGCGCGAACGGTACCCAGAAGAACTGTGCGATCGGACGGGCTTTTCGACGCATGACAAGACATACTGTGAATGGCAGCAGGGGAACTTGAGGCACGAGGATCAACCGCAATGTCACCAGGAGAATCAGAATTTTGATGGAGAAGCGAATGATGCCTAGTGCTTCGACAAACACGACAAGAACTTGTGGATTTGCAATCTGATCGCATATGAGCACCGAGACAGTTGAAACAGCGCTTCAGTTTTTTTATTGTTTCGTATTTTTGCGAGATGTTTTGGTCGAGAAACGTCTTACATTTTGTAAACGAATGCGAATCGTTGCACAATGGACATGGCCGTTTAATTTCACACTGCGGAAGGACGGGCGCCTTGTTGTCGGAAGTGATTGAGCCCTGAGCAAAAAACGACCGCGACCGGCCTGAGTTATCATTTTTCGATGAGGAGGAGGTAAAAACGGGCGAGGCACAAAGTTCGAAATTGCAGCATTGTTGTTTTATGAACTTGATTAGTTCTTCGTAGGTAGGAATTTTGTTAGTGCCGGAGTGCTTATCTTCAAATGCTTGTTTTGTGCGAGAGTCGAGGTTAGATAAGCACATGTGGAAAAAAATGAAATCAGACAAATCGGGCAATTTCAATGCTTTGAGCGCGCTTACGGCAGTTTTATGCGTATTCAGAAAGGCCTGAAAACCGGCGGTGGATCCCTTGGTGAGGGGAGAAAAGCTGCGAATTTGATTCAGATAAAAAGTAGCCAATCGACGTTTGGACTGATACCTATCCTCGAGGGCCTCGAACGCTAGCTGATAGTTCGATGGGTCAAATTCAAAATCGGCAATTACCGCCAAAGCATCGCCGTGAAGCGACGATTTTAGGTATTGAAACTTTTTTGTGACGGACAATGACGCATCCTCGTGAACTAACGACTTGAATAAAGAGAAAAAAGTTGGCCACTCGGGAAGGTTACCAGAAAATGTGGGTAAAGAAATAGGTGGAAGCGAAGATGTACTTGGGGACACAACATTTGAAGGAGGAACAGTGCTGGAGGAAGGGGGAGATGTCAACAATGATTTCGTGTTCGACTGGGCGTGGAACACCAATTCGTCGAGTGAAGCTTGACATTTGGACACCTCCAGGGCCTGTTTAGGATCAGTGAGCTGTTGATTGACGGTGATGATCTCCGACTGGATCTTATCAAACTCGATACTGAGTTCGTCGAGTTTTACAATGCGAGATTCGAAAAGGATAGCATCCTTCTCACTCTTTAGTGATTTCGAGGCATTGTAAATAGTTTGAATGCGCGAGAATGTAAGCTCACGCCGAGTTTTCAACACATCCAAGGCGTCAGTTGGCGCATTTGGATCGGGAGCCATTGTTGAATGTGGACGATTGAGGCAAAAAATCGTTACAAGAAGAGCAGAGATAACCTATCGTAGGGCGTAAAAAGAGATTTATTGAAGGAATACGCTAGAGACGAGAGAAAAAATGTGAGTTTTGAGGATTGAACGCGAAACTTAAGGGAAATGAAAGTGAGGAAAGTGGTCTACCTCCCAGGTCGCATGAAATCCGGCTCGAAGGACCATAAATTATGTTGGCGCGGTTGCCGCGACGTGAATTTAAGAAACGAAAAACAAAAAAAAACTTACCGAAACTCCTGCGGTGTCCGGGGGGCTGACTCAATGCGTCCAAATCGACGTGATGCGGTGTGAGGAAAAGGAATGTGGGAAAATGGGATCTCAACACGCACCACGCGCGAAACTCGAACGCACCGAGTACTTGCGTCAAGTCAACGCAACGCAGTTTCGGTTCGCACCTCGTTGAACGCACGGAAAGAACGTTTTGAATGTTTTAATTATTAGCAACGACCGTCTTGTTCGAAATCATTAGAAATACTCAACTTAAAAAAAAAAAAAAAACTCTGAACCAAAACAAAACGTTATCGGAACCGGATTTCTTGCGGCCTGGGAGGTGCTGGGACGTAAAAGAGGTACCTACCAATTTAATGAGGCCCAGTGGCGCAAACAACTACGATGACGTCATCACGAGAGTTCTATTTTTCGTTTGCAAGTTTTTTTCTTTGCGAGGTTGCAGCCCTGCGCCCTGAAACCCCGCGAAAATTCAAATCTTCATTATTTCACAGACCTATTTCAATTTTGGGATATAGCGCCTGTGTCAGCCAGCCTTCACCGGTTGATATTCCACTTATTTCCGTACTTAGGACACCAGAAGAATACACCACTGGAATACACTCACTTTCTGTAACTCTGTTACATCTTGAAAAAAACTGACCTCACGGAAAGCCGCCATAGCCATAGTTGATGAAAGTATGAAAGCCGCGAACAGCGCCGTGGCCCTTGCTTACGTGTCAGGGCCATTCCCAAGCTCGTACCGCGCGCTTTTCAACCTGAACTGAGCTTCAGCCCCACGAACGTCTGGGACGGTGACAGTGAGATTACGTCAAACATTTAGAATTCGTAGCCGCAATCTGTTAGTGTAGAATCAAGTAGCTCCAGCCCAGGGCACGATGACGTCATCCCGCAGCTGACACATCGGTGCATGGAAGTTGCATGCCTAACAGTTTTTGTGTTTTAAATTTACAAAATGAAATGATATATCAAGATTTTCGAAAAACCGTTCAGTCTGTGGTGCTATTTGGCTACTACATTGGGGGCAATAAAAAAAAATCATGCAAGGACCCTTTTCAGGTCTGGATTAGGCTCTATCTGGATTGGATGAGAAAGTCAAAAGTTGATCGTCTGCTTCAATTTATTGGTTTGGTTTTTTTCCCTTTTTCTCTGTTCCCATTTCGCTTGTCAATTATCGTTCACACGAATTGCGCCCAACAGTTCAAATATCTACATAATTTCATATTTTATATTTCTATCTTTTCCTCTCATTTGCGCCCTGAGGGTCAAAGTGCGCCCATAGCACGTGCCCCACTTGTCCCCCCCCCCCCGTAACTACGCCTCTGAGCCATCTTGAAACACCCGAGTGTTGACCTTATGTGCAATATATCTATAGGGTGACAACTCGGGTGACAATGAAAGGAGTGCAAAAATGATCTGACTTTAGGAAGGTCCCGTTTAAAGAAAAAACTAGTCACAAAAACTAAGGTACAGAATGTTACCTCACCGTAGTTAAAATATGCCTAAATCTTTCTAGATACAATTTCTTCATAATATGTGTTCTCTATCTCCTTTCGAAGCATTTTCCTAGACAATTCGCAAAGCACATTGCGATGTCTGTCCGTCTTGTTTATCTAACTAATTATTCATGACTCCCCTTATGCTTTTCATAGATGACTATTTAATAGATGACTCAAATAGTCATCTAAACAGTTTGCATTGTACCGCTCGTTATTTTAATTTGACAATTGGACAGTCAGCATTATAGTCACAGTGGCATGACCCATGACCTATATAACCTAAAAAACAAAGACGTCACTTGCAAAGAATAAGGACTCACCAGCATCAGCAACCAAAGCACAATAAAAGTTACGATGCCATTTTTAGCGTCTCAACAATTTAAGCGTTAAGTGAATGGCTCAATCTCGATTCAATGTAAGAGAAGAGGCCGATTTTTTGTTTGAGAGTTTCGCATCCAGAGCGCGTGTAGTAAAAAGACGTAGCAGGAAATATGAGTCGCGAAACGTTCCGTTCCTGCCAAAGAAGTGTGTTGCAACAATACAAAAACAGCCCTTTGCCATTCAAGAATTTGCGGGCTGCTGGGGGGTGTCTATAAACAATGTTAAAATTGAATAAAGGTCTTTTTTTGATGATTGAAAGAGGCCTCGTGCTCTGGGCTTTCATCAAACACGGCGTCAAAAATGGAGAGGGGTGTTCCTGCAGTTGAGTGACACGTATTGTTGTAATGGCAGTGTGTTTTGTTATGGCACAAAAGCTTGCTCTACTTGAATACACTATACCGAGCGTCATGTTGGCTTGAGGAAGAGGACGATGTATGGTCGGTCCTGTACTGTACGAGTTCCTGTTCCTAGATATCTACATTGCAGAGGATGTTCCGTATTAATTATGCCCGAAAGGTCTGTGTAGATATTCCATACTTATTTTTCATACCATTAACACTGAGGAAGGAATGAAGACCAAACAATAGGAGTTGATTACCTAAATAAATACCTACTTAAAAATTCATACAGGGTGATTCACGAATGACCTTACATGGACCATCAATGGCAAGGACAGGATATCAAAGCAAATCAGGATCAGTAATCAGATTGTAATCAGATCAAACTCTAGTTTGACATCTAACTTGACGTCTGTTACGAAGTTGTTTTATAGTGCTATTCTGTAAAAAATAACATTCCATAAACGCTCTAGTTATGTTAAAATTCGTGTCGGCCATTGGCCGTTGCCTAGGTAATAAGAACGTAACAGAGCCTTTATGGAATGTCATTTTTTAGGGAATCGCACCACTCGTCGCACCATTAAACAGAAATAAATAAGTATTGGTTACCATCGCACCTGATCGCACCCAAACCGCTATGTTGCCAATCAGGGTATAACCTGGCTTGACCTAGTGACGTCACGGCTCAGAAAGGAGTTCTTTGCGAATTTTTTCCCGCCCTACTATGAAGATAAAAGTAAAACAAACCACCACATGCTTATTAGGGAGTGTTCAGCTCCTTATTACCAATTGAAGAAAAAAATTGGATTATACCCCATTGTAGCAATTGGAACTGAATTGACAATACCTATTTCTATAGAATTTTCGAGGGAACTTCTCTAGCTTAAAGCTCTTCTCCGTTCCCCGATTTTATTTTAAAATATTCGCCGGGCGAAGTCTAGGACGATGAAAGTAATTTTTCATTCAGAAAATAAAGTAGCCACCTATAGGTACTGATACTATTTCGACAATGTTATTGAAAATTTCGCCAATAGAAAAGCTCGAAAAGTTGAATTAAAATTATAGAATGTTGCAGTTATCAAATATCACTCAATAATGAAAGTTACACTTTAAAAATTAACATAATTTTTTGTATTCTTCCAAAGTTAGTTTTTTAATATTCACGACCCCCTGGGTGGCAATTTAAGGGGACCGCCCCGGGCGGCAAAGACTCTAGCTACGCCACTGAGTGTGCATACGGGCAAAATGCGGAGACGCATAACAAAATAAATATGTCACTTTGAAGTTAATTGCAGCACTCCCAACATAACTAAAGAAGGCAAAAAAAATCATAGCACTCTGGAGTAAAACAGTTTTTGATCATACGGTAGCAACAGTGAGGGAGGTGTCAACTGCTGCAAACATAATGTTGACTAGTAGTTATGTACCTATTTGGCAAGACGTATAGACGATTAGAAAAAGTAACTCTCGACGTAAGCCCCAGCTTATTCTCACAACGCTCCTAAGTGTTTATCTGCATGACTTTTCCAGTTTCACCTTTTGTTTTCAGAGAAGTGCACCTGCCTGCACACATTGCTCCGTGACATCGTTAGTAGCTAATGTTACAACATTATCGGAGGCGCTTAACACAAAGATGATTATTGAGGCAAATGATTGACAAATTGGGGGGAAAACTGCGAGAAACTGTAATCCGGCGGGTGACATTATTAAGCGTAAGTCCTTCGCAGAGACGCCGGACGGGCCGGTGGCCGCGGTGAAGGAGTAGACTTTGAAGAAGTTGCTGGCATTTTTCTTTGGAGGTACTCAAGTCTGATTAGGAGCCATGGTCTCCATAGCAACTGTTCGCTCCAATATCCCTCAATGGCGACCGCCACACCGCTACATGACGAGCCCGTTAACACCTGCGAGAGCGTGCTCGGCAACTGAACGACCCGACATGTTCCCTTTTGAAAAATCTGAAACTGACCTTAGCCATTTGTTACTGAACCCCGAGAGGACGAGGAGCAGTGAAGGCGGCAGCAGCAACAGCAGCACCCCTTGCAGAAACACCAATTTTCGCCAATCAATATCTTTAGTGGTAGACCGCTCGAGGATGTCTGCAAACTTATATTGCCGAGCTGTTGTTGTACACCACTTCACTCTGGAGCAGATACTCCAAGAACTGTCTTGAAAATTGCCTCTGAGACGAAGTATCCGCATGAAACTAAAGAACACAATTATTCACTTATTTATAACGATGTAGCATACTACATTTTCCAGTGATGCATCAGATCAGAACAAGCCAATTTGTAAGTATGTTCCACGTTTCGCAATACATTTTAATGATTTGGAGAAAAATGTACCAACGAACTTAGATCCGCATCTTATACCCTCGTGGTAACTTAATTACACTGTGACATCAAGCAAACATTTCCGGCTGGAGTTCCAAAATTTAATAACCGCCTCAAGGTTATCGGTTAAGGACAATTTTGCGGGGGCACGTGAAATACATATCCGTGGGATGATCGAAGGGTCGCGCCCCATTGCCTCGGAATAGGATAAAGTCAAACACGTCCCCGAGGCTCTAATGCATTCATAACTTTCGATACGGCTTGTCCCTAGGAATCCTCAAAAGTATTTTACACAAAAAATATACGGCTCGTATCCACTGAATTATACAATAGAACGAACCAATCTTAATATTGGGAGCAGAGGCATTTGCGATTTCCCAACACGTGTAACTTACATTTTCTCTCCTCCCAGCGTGTTATACAAGCGTGAATATCCAAGTGTGCAATTACGATGTCGCATATTTCTGGCGATACCTACATACCCACTTGTAGGTACTTACTACTTATATCACATATTCTGCACTTTTGGAGTAAGTACTATATCAATGTACCGAGTTGGAACACTATATCGAAAAAGAACAGGGTATAAGACAAATTCACATCTTCAACCACAATTTATGTAACAGAAAAGATGTAAGTGGAGAATGAGTAAATGAACAAAGATGACAAAATTGTTGTATCAGTTCCTAAACATTTTCATAGTGATGAACTCACCAAATGTATTGCAACTGATTGACTGATTGATCCCCAAACAGTTGATTCATACGCGTGGTTATTCAAATGCCAATATCTTGTATCCAATCAGGTTACTTTGATCTAGAACTGCATTCCTTGTCGCGTCAATATCATATGTGAACTTCTCTCCGTCTCGGCGCGGCGGCAACAGTGGCAACACGTACCTGGAAATACCTACCTGAAAACAAAACCTTGAATCTAAACACTTCTGAGCGTTTATCTACTGGTTCGAAATAATTTTCGTCTTCCAATTCTACCTCTAGTTTGGCTTGTTGGTTTGTCTGTCTGTCTGTCCGTCCGCCTGTCCGTCTGTCTGTATATCTACAAGTTCTCGCAGTTGAACTCCACCCTGAGAAATAAAGTTGAAGCCTTGCGACTTTTTTTGATAAATAGCTCATGTCCGGAAAAGAGTGGACATTGGTCATTTTTGTCTTCCAATTAATTGTGATGCCATTTTGGTCCGCCAACTTTCACTTCCGTATCAACTAACCGATTTTGATGAAATTTGGAACATATCCATAACTTGGATTGATATGATATGATTGATATGCGCGTTTTCATGTTTGATTTTGCTTTCTGCCGCCATCTTGGCCCGCACGGATTGAAACTTCGGTGATGAAACTTGAAGAATACTTTATTCTCATATACGCTTTATGTAAAGCGATTTTGATGAAACTAGAAACCATTATAATGCTATGTTACGTTGCGATACGTTTGTCTCGCAAGACAATTCATGACGTCTAAGTCAGTTTCACGATTCTCCGCCATTTTTGTCAGCCATATTGAACTTCTTCATAAATGAACTGACTTTGATGATTTAAAACATAGGTACTTGTGCCTCTTACAGTTATCTATGATTATTAGCTTGGTGGATGGTTTACTGACACCTTGGCCCGGCAAATTGACTCCCACAAGTCGACCGATTTAAAGAAGACCTCTTCAACACTATGCGGGTCTACCCGAAAGAAAATGCGCTATTGAGCCTCACGCACACGAAGGCATATTCACTTGTTAACATTGTTCTCCAAAAATTGCTCAAATAGGTCAATTTATGACAATATCGAATAAATTTCTCCTCAAGTCGCCTTTGGTTCCTGAAAATCTGGCGAAAAAAACATGGCTAGCAAGAAGACCAAGGCCGCTCTTGAGGAGGAATGTATTCGATCACTCAGTAAAAATGGTAAATTGTTTTTTCATGCTGCATTCCATGATTTACTGCCAACCTGTTAACCCACAGTCATCCTTGGTATTTTTTTAAATAGCGTTCTATGGTGTAGTGGAGGCTTTTTGGGAAGCTTGTCAAACACTTAATTCAGATCTACTATTGAAAACTAGATCGGATGCTTAATCACGAATAGATAGAGTACTCGGAATATCAGAGGAACCTGTGGGTGGAGCCTAACTGCGCGAACTGGGTTCATCTAGTGGTGCACCTAGATTTACAGTGGGATTTTAGGTTCGCCTGTGACCTGGTAATGGTCCACCACTCCAGCTGACCGTGTTGCTCTCACTATTCAAGCTCACGGACTCGTCCAAAATGATTTTTGTTTCTCTGTTTAGCCCCGCTCACAGGTCCCTGTGGTGTGCTGTCAACTCTAAATCATTGAACAATAATGATAACAATATTTAGGTATAAATAAAAATTATTATACAAATTGAAGATGTTACCACTGTTGCTGTGAATAGGACGATTACATGTAGCTTTCGCATTAGTTGGGATAAGGTGTCAATAGTATGAATGATTTGCGTCAAAAGTATGTCACGCACCTGTCATCGCTGTCACCTGTGACCTGTGCCTAGCCCAACCTATTGTGATTATCGAAAATCGGAAGTGCCGATTGAAAAATCGATTGCAAAGAAATCCCGACACAACGCTAGAAATATTGTCAAAGGTCACCGTCGTCTTACCTTTTCCGGCTTCTATTCGGTACATTCTGATATGCCCGAATACTGGACGATCGTTGTCTTTAACTGGATGACGTATAAGATGCCACTCGCTTGGCTTTTTCAGTACATTCCAGTTTTTTGATTAAGTGGCGCTAGTTCAATAATCCAGAAAGGGGGACGTTTTAGACGTTTATTGAAACATTAAAGTTATCGAAAAAAAAACGGTGTGTAATAATTTAATGACTAGAATACAGTACTTACATTATGGAGTACACCACGTCGACTTCGTGGATCGCAACGAACCCCTTCGAATTTGCCCCCGGCAATCCCGCACAACTACTACGCGATCGGCTCGGATCAAAAGAGGCCTTCCTCTTTGTCTCCAAAGGTTTCATCACCTCGGTTCATTCTTAACCCCTCTTTTGGATTTTTCCATGGAGGTCGGTGGACGGTGTACTTTGAATGTCGCGGATGTGATTCTGCTCTTTGCAAAAATTGCAATTTTGCGTTCCCGGATCATTGCGATGCAAGAGGCGCAATGTACTTATTTATTGTAACGGGTGCGCCGTAAGTCGGTTACACCGAGACATACCGGGTGAATCATAAGTTCAAATTGTCATTTCCGACAATATAAATACATACTACATCATCATAACACAGTCACAAATACATGCAAATCGTAAACACGACACTCATGACATCTTTATTGGCTTGTCACAATACTTGCTATGAGCCAATCTTTGTACCAAACAATCTTCCTAAAATCCAAACTCCAACCTGTTGGCAAAGAGGTGAACTAATTTCACGTATAATCACCCTATAACACTGGCTTGATTCCTGGCAATGCCACTTTTTTGACGGCATCCAATTTTTAGTTGCTGAAACAGCACGCAGTTCTTCGTGTTGAGCTTGATCTGGGCATTGGAGACGTCTAAATACTTTTCGAAGATTGCTCAAATGTTCCTCAAATGTTGGGCCGATGATTATCACGTGGGCGAGGTAAATTAGGCAAGTTATCCATCCGAGTTCTCTCATTCATCCAGCGCTCGGACGTAGGTGGTGCACTAAAGAGCCCAAAAGGCATGACATGAACTGGTACAATCCATTTCCGGGGAAAAATGTGGTCTTTTCTTCATCCTCTGAATAAAGCTCAACTCGCTAATAGCGGTTTTCAAGTCAAGAACCAAAAACCATTCAGATCCGGACTAGGTGGCCAAGGTGCCATCAATTCGAGCAGGGATAGCTGTCTTTCTAGATGACATCGTTGAATTTCCGGTAGTCCACAAAGAAACACGTACTAACATTCTTTTTGGTGACTAAAACAACTGGTGATGGCCATGTGCTCGTAGATTCCTCTACGATACCGTCGTTTAAATCTTCTCCAGAAGCTTTGACGCTTCTTCCTGCTTCGCCAGCGGCAGGCCTCTTGGAGCTTGTTGAAGGGAAGGGGGGTTTGTCGTATTGAAGCGGTGTTAAGTCATTGTATCGCGCTAGTTCGACCAGTGGGATTTCACTTGGTAGCTAAGGAAGCAATTCCTCCCTGATGTCGCAAGCTCTCTCTTCCCATTCATCACCATGTTCCCAGTCGCGAAGCACATTGACACTACCACTTCTTCCAAATGCGTTGGGGATGGGGCATGGGGTCCCGGAGGCCTCCTGTCCACAGCGTGAGATCCATTTTATATACCGGTTCACACCTTGTCCAGGGCCTTTCCTTATCGTATTGTCCTGACTGTCTCATTCGGGTCCATGGCTCGTATCGGGATCTAAGTCTTCTCCATGTTGATCAGAGTAGCAACTGTACCGGGTTCAGCAATGCCAGCAACATAATATCTTCCAAACTGACTGTCCAACGTCCACCGTTGCTCACACGATTTTGTCAGATACGCCAGCTACATGCACGGTCTCTGCTGCCGGTAGACAAAGCTGTGCTTTGGCATTTATCCTAGTGACTCAGCTATAATAAAACTTACTCAGCCTTGGTATATAATATGCTATTTTTTCACGGCCCTGATACAGAACAGTGTATTTTTCACTTAACAATCTTTGGAGGATGAACGTTTTCTTTCCGGCATCTTGCATCAGGAGAAAGGTCTATATTTAGTCAATAATGATATCGCAAAACGGCGCTGATGGTTTCAAATGACCTATTATACTTCAAGTATAATGTTCAAATATTTGCAGAAAATAATTGTTCTAATCGACCTAAATCAATTATTTGACTTGGTAAAAAACTCTTGAAAATGCGTCACCTGTAGGTGACACTGGGAATTCACGGCTTAAAGAGAGTATACAATATACTGATTTTTACTAAGTACTGACCGTAAAGTGGGTACCAACGTCTTGCTTCGTTCGCTTTGCTTTGGGAATTAATCTGGCGTCTCAGCTATAATATTATTTCAACTTTGGCGTATAATGTACTAATTCTCAACCTCGCTACATGATGTACTAGTAGTTCAATCGATTTTTTCTCGTCCCGCAAATTACCTGCGGAAAAATTCCCCAGCCACACATCATTACCACCGGCTGGGTATTAGGTATATTCTATTTATAATGGTAGCAGACGGAGCCATTAGAATTTCCATTTGATTGCGGTTGCCACGAGAATGATAGGATGTGCCGATCATGTGACAGAGTTCCTCATAAACGGATTTCGCATCCGCTTATATTTCCACTGAATCGATTCTTAGCAATTTCACGCCTTTTGGAGCTGTAACATTTAGCAATAGCATGTTTCACTGGTTCATTTATCTCCAGTTAGGAAGGAGATACCCTCAACCCTCTACTGCTTGTCGCTGGGAAGAGACCGCTTCCAGCACACACCCTTCTCCCTAACGGGGACATTTGTCATTATGTGTTCAACCTAATAAACCTCTCAGCTAATATCGAGCACATCATCCTCAAAAACCACATAAGGTATCTATAACATAGGTACTTATAGGTAACGAACAGATTACAGACTCGCAAACTTGAAGCAAAGCACAACTACTGGGTACCTATGTTATAAATAGCACAACAAGCAGCTTTTGCGCCTTTGATATAGGACTTACAGACGAAGTGTGAATTAATGAAATACAAATGAACAAAGCGTTGGCTCCATAGCATCATGCTTGAACACCACGGGCTAGTACGTAAGTGTGTTATTGGTTCTACAATGCTCATTTCATAGCAGGTTATGGCTATTAAAGGACGAGGCAGAGAAGTATGCAATTAAAAAGAGCTCCGTGAAAGCACTTAGGATCGCTACAGAGTTAATGCACCTTGGTCCAGTTCTTGTGTAGAGCAACGCTCTTGCATTAATTCCCTCCCCACCCCCTGATTATGTTGCAAAGCTTGCCTGTTTACAGCGATTTTTTCACTTATTAATATTCATGACGCGTCCCTTATGTGCATTTCCCCTGTATACGTCATCGAGGTTGTTGAAAGTTTTTCGAGAGACAGGCGGTTCGCCCGGAGCCATTTTCGGCACTCGGTTTCAGTGTGTGCGTGTGCAGAGCAAAGCCAGGAGCCAGGCGACCGTCAGGCGTTGGGCTTTTTGTCCCGTGTGATATTTTTACTTTATCTGGTTGAGATTGAGTAGCAGTGGGGACAACGGCTTTTGTTGGTAGGATAGTTAATCTTTATTCCCGTTCGCGCCAGGATAGAGAGAAAGGCTGCCCCTGGGCCGCTCCTCGCTTACCGTCGAACAAAAACCACGATAAAAGTCTGAGCAGTCATTAGTGGGGGCCTCCCCAATATGTTATCTAACTTTATAGATTTACTTCAAGGGGTATTAGTTGAAAGTTGCCACATTATCGCCCTGTATTGTTTCTTAACTTTCCGCGGGCACGTAATACGTATATAGGGGAGAGTGTGAGAGTTGCAACTAAATTGATGGATGAAAATAGAAGTTGAAACTTACTTCCGGTTTTTGCGGTGCAAGTGAGTAGTTTGGTCGATGGCTTGGCGGGACAGGGGTTAGGCACACTGGTTGGGTGGGTGTACCACCGCCTCAAAACTTACAATCGATGATTTATTTCTGAGCGCAATTTGCGGTAGAGTATTGTATTTCACTGCACGGATATACCAACAGAACTGCCGTCAATAAAAATTTAGCCAAGGTGAGCTTGTGGTTTGATTCAACAATAAAGTTGAAAGTTAACTATCGAATAAACTTTTTTTGTCCGAAAGTAGATACTTCACTAAAGTATAGGAAGAGAATGATGAAGTTTGATAACTGTTGTAGCGTGTAGGCTAGCTGGGTACCTGCCGAGGTACCTGTCCAATCTATATGCGATGCGATGCCCATTGGAGTGGAAGGACATTACATAATATTGTTACAAAGCTCGCGACCATCCCAGCTCTTTCCAGATAAATCAAGATTTCCGCGTTGCATTCGGGAAGCATCGAGAGACTTCAGCGGTAGGTCACGACACGTCGAGGCTTCTGGTGGAGGTGCTGTAGAAGGTACGCGTATATTCTCGACACAGATACCAGAAAAATCCTCGTGTGCTGGAGACACCAACAGGAAGCATCCAGAACCTTCGATGCCACTATAAGAGAGGAACTCGACCTGGCATCGAGAGAGTTTGAATCTAGCGATCGTGGCGTTAACATCTCAAGCGACATTGTGAATTTTTAGGCGATTGATAATCCTGTGCGTTATTTAGTTGTATCGGTAGTAGCTAATAAAGTGCAGTTTGTTTACAAGTAAATCAGCGCGTTCAATTTCGACATAGGCGAACCCGAATACCAAAACATTTGGTGGCAGAAGTGGATATTTCAAAATTTGGAAATTTCAACTGCTGATTTCGAGGCAATCGATACGTGACTGCGCCGATTGTCGGAACATTCAAGAAATCGTTTGATGACGACCAGAAGCATGACACAAAAAGAAACAGAAAAGGGTTTGGCGAGCATCATGGCGATGATGCAAGAACAAAAAAAGGATCGTCTTGAAGAGAAGGAAGAATTGAAGAAAGTTCTGGAAGCCCATGAGCAGAACCAAGAAAGAATTCTTGAACAGCAGGAGCAGAGGCGGCTCGAAGAAAAGATGGAATTGAAGAAAGTTCTAGAAGCCCATGAGCAGAAGCAAGAAAGAATTCTCGAACAGCAGGAGCAGAGACGGCTCGAAGAAAAGATGAAATTGAAGAAAGTTCTAGAAGCCCATGAGCAGAAGCAAGAAAGAATTCTCGAACAGCAGGAGCAGAAACGGCTCGAAGAAAAGATGGAATTGAAGAAAGTTCCGGAAGCCCAAGAGCAGAGACGGCTTGAGGAGAAGTAAGAATTTAAGAAAGTTCTCGAAGAGCAGAAAACAGAGCTCAGAGAAGTACCGGAGGGTCAAATGCATTATCTAGAGGAGAAACAAGAAAAGTTGAAAGCTGACATTCTAAATAATGTTCACGAACAAATACAAACGGTCCAGGGATTTGTTCATGAGAAGGTGGCAGCGATTGAGGCGAACATCTTGCAACTGGAACAACGTGTTGGAAGAACTGCCATTTCCAGTTCAGCGACGAACACGGGCGGGATCCATCGCGTGAAGCTGCCGAATTTTGATGGACAAAGCCCATGGTCCACTTACAAAAGGCGATTCGACGCAGCGGCAGAAGCCAACGGATGGACGGACGAGGAAAAGGCTACTGCACTGGTTCTTGCTCTAAGGGGTCCGGCATTGGAGCAGCTTCAGACAATACCTGAGAACGAACAGGAGTGTTTCGAAACACTGGTGAAGGTGCTGGAACTTCGCTACGGTGACAACCATGTGCAGCAGATACAACAGACCCGTCTGAGAACCAGGGTACAGCAGAGCGGAGAAAGCCTACAGGAGTTCAAGGCCGACGTCCAGAGGCTGGTTAACCTTGCTTATCTAGCTTATCCATCAAGTCTGCTGGCTAATATTGCAAAAAAAACTTCAATAATGGCCTGAGGGACAACGAGTTGCGCCAAATGGTCACAATCAGCAACCCAGCAACGCTCACCGATGCCTTAATCCACGCAATTTGCATCGAAGCAGCCAAGGATTCTCCACGTCACTTCAAAATCAGAGAAGCGACATTGGAAGCACCCGAGACTCCAACAGTCAGGAAGGCCAGCGATTCACAGTCCCCGTCAGTCCAGGAGATGTTCCAGAAGATTCTCATCGCTTTGGAAAATAAGGAAGCAAGGACAGGGGGCAGGCCGCGTTGCTTCGGCTGTGGGGAACCGGGACATCTGCGCCGGGATTGCAGGCAAGGGTCGAGTTCAGCAGACCGTTCCATAGCGAAACGGGGAACTGCTGATCGAGGAAGTCACCAACCGAGAGAAAGTTATCGTAGAGGAGGTAGACCACGTTGCTTTGAATGTGGAAAGGACGGACATCTGCAACGCGACTGCAGACGACGATACTCTTTAGCTGATCGTTTCATGTTGAAACGGGAGGCTGCTGATCGAGGAGGTC
This sequence comes from Anaspis maculata, assembly GCA_949128115.1. NCBI lineage: Eukaryota > Metazoa > Arthropoda > Insecta > Coleoptera > Scraptiidae > Anaspis > Anaspis maculata. The sequence continues at coordinate 75,499,576 of OX421962.1, forward strand.
AAGTAGACCGTTTCATGCTGGAATGGGTGGCTGCTGATCGGGGAAGTCAACTTCGTCCTGGAAATAGTCATGGCAATGGCAACACAGATGGTCTTTCTCGAAGACCGTGCAAAGAGGATTGCAAGCATTGCAAAAGAGTTGACCAGCAGAATGGAAACGTTGGAGTCAAAGCAATCGTTGTTGCGACCCCGAGAAATTGGACTACAGCTGAACTCAGGAAAGAGCAACGAGAAGACCCGGCTATTGGTGCACTTGCTGAACGCAAGGAGAATGGTCAGGACAGACCAGAGTGGGCTGAAATCTCTGGCGAAGGGCCCGAATTTAACGCTCTCTGGGCCCAATGGAAATTTCTGAAAATAGAGATCGGTCTGCTGAAGCGAGTGTGGGAGAGCCCTGATGGAAAGAAGGAGATGGTTCAATTGGTGCTTCTCAAGACACGAGTGAAGGAGGTCCTCAAAAAGATGCACGACGGCGTCACCGGAGGACACCTGGGGGTGAACAAGACGTTGGCTAAGGTGCGCGAGCGGTTCTATTGGGTGAACTGCCGGAACGACGTGGAAGCATGATGCCGCAAATGTGAAGTTTGTGCGGCCAGCAAGGGACCAAGGACTCGTACCCGAGCGGAACTAAAGACCTACAATGTTGGAGCGCCCTTTGAACGCATCGCGATTGATGTGGCCGGACCGTTCCCGACAACAGAGAGTGCCAACAAGTACATCCTGGTTGCCATGGACTACTTCAGCAAGTGGCCGGAAGCATACGCCTTACCAAACCAAGAGGCTACCACAGTGGCGAGTGTGCTGGTGGATAACCTCACCAGCACACTCGCCACTGTGGTACACCGATCAGTCGTTTCGGTGTACCACTGGAGTTGCACTCGGATCAAGAACGCAACTTTGAATCCAACGTGTTCCAGGGTGTCTGCGATTTGCTTGGGATCAAGAAAACAAGGACTACGTCTCTTCATCCACGGTCCGACGGAATGGTGGAACGATTCAACAGGACGATGGAGCAGCATTTGTCAAAGGTAGTTGACGAACATCAGCGAGATTGGGACCGTCATTTGCCATTGTTTTTGATGGCATATCGAGTGGCCATTCATGACACAACGGGCGAAACATCAGCCCGGGTCATGTTTGGTCGGGAGGTACGTCTCCCTTGCGATTTGCAATAATTTGGCACGCCAGAGGACGACCCCAAAGCTGTTCCGGAGTATGTCGACGACTTGAGACAGCGGATGCACGACGTCCATGAATTAGTGCGTCACCGAGTGCGGGACCGGAATCGACTCTCCACCGACCGGATGAAGACACGCTACGACCTGAAGGCGAATTCAGCAGAATTTCAAGCTGGTGATCTTGTCTGGTTATACAATCCTCAACGGAGACAGGGAAGGTCACCGAAGCGATTAATAATTATGTGCGTTATTCAGTTGTATCGGTAGTAGCTAATAAAGTGCAGTTTGTTTACAAGTAAATCAGCAGTTTAATTTCGAGATAGGCGAACCCGAATACCGTAACAATATGGTCATGGTGTGTTTTTGAGGAGACCAGATTTTGTCTGGTCTGCGCAGTGACAATGACGTCACTTTGGGTGCACACTACGCCATGCCCCGTGTTTGCTTATGCTTACTAAATTTTCAAGACAACAGTGATAATAAGTCCAATTATTATTCTATTCACTATAGTATGTTAGTGAACAAATAGATTTTCTGGGACATTAAATAGAAGCACGGTTACGTACTAAATAATAAGTAGCAGTGCAGAAAGGATCCTCCAAGACTAAACGACCCTACGTTCAACTTCAGTGTGATTCGAGATTCGAATGAGCTATGATTTCCCAAATGTTTATCTTCCAAGGGCACCGCGTAGCGAGACTCCCAGACAACTCGAATCACACTTGAATTGAATGTATTACAGCTATAGTACGTTCACTCCTACCGTGTTTCTAGTTGACTGTGCTGTGACTGTGAGATTTTGTTTTCAAGTTTAAACTCCCCAGAACTTGGCAGTTGGTTGCACTGCTGTCTGAGAACTCAAGTTTGACAGTATCATAATCTTATACAGTCGTCGAGTGATTGATGGCTCCAATATCCATATGAAATCTCCTAGTATGGAATAGTACGGCTTCATTTCTTCCCATCCTTTTTTTCAAGTCTTCTCAGATCTGGAGGTGAAACATCCGCCAGCACAGATAACCCACCCATAATTGAATATCATCACACTATTTAGACTCAAAGAACAAAGAACAAAAAACTCATGGTCCTAAAATGCTTCCTTAAAAAGTTGAAGTCAACTTTTTTAAATCATTTTTTCACCGTAACTTTTGAACCGTTGGACCGATTTAAATCAAATTTGAACCAAAGTTTAGTCAACTGAGTCTCCATCGAATAATAATACCACAACTTATCAAAAATTTAGACCGAATAGTATAATATAAAAATGTACTTTATTAAAAGAATACATCACTGAATGTCGTGAAAAAACAGTTTGCCATTAAGACACAGTCTAAAATTAACATAAAATTGAAAAGAAATTCAAGTTAAACAATCATTATACATATACATGTTAGAAACTAATAACTAAGGTGAAATTATCAAATAACATGGTTGTTTTTTTCAATTTTTTGGAGGACCAAATAAATGATTACGTAATATATACCGGGCGATCATTTGAAAACTATCCACCCGCAATAACTCCCGATTCCTAGTGAATATTTTTTCTAGCAAAAACAGGTCGATTTTTATATCGGAGGGGACATCTAAAACATACATTGGCAAATTTCTATATTCACCCCCCTCGCCCCCACTCGCCCCAACTTTGAAATTTCAAATGACACTACCTACCTTGCGATACATCAAATTGAAGAGAATTAAATTTTCTTTCTGGAAAAAATATTTCCAAAATTTGTAACCCCACCCTCTCTTCCCTAAAAATTCTCTGACTGTCCCATTTTATATTCTCGACCCCGCATTTTTTTTTCAATTTGGTCGGCGTCATCCTAGGTAGCATCGAAGAAGAAAATTTTTAGTAGGAAAGGTGCTACCCAAATTCACCCCTTTGGTCTCCCCCACCTCAACTCCCAAATTTAACAAAACACCACCTACTTTGTGATACATCAAATTAAAACAAATTAAATTCTCTTCCTGAAAAATTTTTTTTTGAAATTTTCCACCCCTCCCCCAATAAATGGGTCATTTGGAGTATTCTAGGGGGGAAATGGGGGACTTTAAAAGTTGCGAAAAAATTTTTTCAAGAAGAGAATTCAATTTCCTTCAATTTGATGTATTACAAAGTGTGTATTGACATTTTAAATTTTTAAGGTCAGGTGGGAGAAGCGAAGGGGTGAATTTGGGTGGCACATTTTTTATAGGAAATTTTCTCTTTTGATGCTGTGCAGGATGACGTTGACTGTATTGAAGGGAAATGGAGGTCAAGAATATTAACTTGGACCCTCAGAGAATTTTAAAAAGAACGGGGGGTAGGGTTGAAAAATTTCGAGATATTTTTTTTTTTGAAAGAGAATTTAATTCTCTTTTATTTGATGTATTGCAAGGTAGGTAGTGTCATTTGAATTTCAAAGGTGGGGTGAGTGGGGGCGAGGGGCTCAAGATAAAAATTCTCCAATGTATATTTTAGATGTCCCCCTTGATATAAAAATCGACCTGTTTTTGCTCAAAGACATTTGCACCAGGAATCGGGAGATATTGCAGGGTGATAGTTTTCAAATGATCACCCGGTATGTTGACGATTTGAGAATTTTCAAGACGATTTCATGATCTAAAGTTTTTGGCAATTTAAACGTTTAATATAGACTGTCTCCTATTTTCGCCCGTATTTTTATCTCTCCTGATTATTTTTGAAAATTATTGTATATGTGAATATTTTTGATATTTTCGGATTTTAGGTTCAATTTGGGAGAAAAAGTTACTCCTGCAAAATTTTGATTAGAGGCTTCATTTTCATGATATTCGGGCTTAAAAAATTGGAAAACAACACGAAATCGTCACTTTCCAGGGCCCAAATTGTTTCTATTCTGAAAAACTTCATGTTTCTTAGCGAAAATGATGGTTTATCAACTTAAGACACCCAGAAAACGAATTCCAGTTGACGAATCATGGGTTTTCTTGAATTTCAATTTTAAGGCCCAGGAAAGTGACGATTTCGAGTGTTTTCCAATGTTTCAATCCCGAATATCTCGAAAACGAAGCTTTTAATCAAAATTTTGCAAAGGTAACTTTTTCTTCTAAATTGAACGTAAAATTTGAAAATATCAACAATTTTACAAAATAATTCAGGGAGATGAAAATAGGGGCGAAAATAGGGAACAGTTCCCTATTATCTATGCCCCCAGAAATTTTTGATAAATTGTGGTATCATGATTTGATGGAGACTCATTTGACTAAACTTTGGTACAAATTTGATTTGAATCCGTTCAACGGTCCAAAAGTTACGGTGAAAAAACCGATTGATGGAGAAGAACCGAAATTTAAAAAAGTCAACTTCAACGAAGAAGTAGGTATGTATCTTTTAAAGGAAGCATTTTAGGACCATGACTTTTTTGTTCTTTCGGCTTTATTTTTGATAAGGAATCATCCCTTAAAGTTTGTAATAACCAGACCCGAACACCCTGTATAGGACCCTTTGCTCGTGTACCAGCAAGCATTTCGCTAAAATAGTCATCAGCAATAAATTACGTAAATTGTACTCCCCAACCTATTATATTAGGTAGGTACTTACTCATGCTTCATAGTTGCTTTATTGCGTTACAATTTGTATAATATGCATAAGTTGAATAAAACAAAGTTCCGCACAAATTCCATTTAGGTACAGAACACAATTATTTTGTTGATACGCTAACAATAATGCCACAGACGAAGAGAAATTCACTGGGTTATTATGAAAACTAAACGAGTTATCAGACAGTACAATGGCGTCATTAATATTATTTTATCGCCCTTTATTCTTGTTTATCCTTTAGCTTTAATCTCTCTAAAATCTGAATCTTTTGTGATAATCCGACTGTGCGAGTTTTTAAATGACAAAGAGGCCGAAACTGCACTGATTACTGATTAGTTTACTCACTGTAAGAGTATAATCTGCAAAAATTATTTTAACGAGCAGTGTCTTTAAATGTCCTCGGCTGGTAAATCCGTCTATCTGATTTTGTATCTACTGACCATGGAAAAGCATTTCTCGCTACTTCGACAAATTCGTAGGTAGCTGGGAAATCCTCAAGAACACGTCACTTCCGTTTTTCATCTGGACTACCATTAGAGTGACAAAAGTTTCTTTCACACTTTTTTCTCAAACCATTGAAATGTCACACGTTATATGGACTTGGGGTTGGGGATCAAAATTGTAATTTGATAACGCCATGCTCACTACCGCCAACTCCCTCCCTCAATTCCCACTTTCGCCCAACAGAGTCTCCCCGTGACCGCCTCACGCGCACGCGTTAAAAAACGCTTCTCAGAAATTGCCCTAAAAACATGAGAAGTTTCCAGATAAATTATTTCATAGAAAGGGGAAGTGGGGCTTCAGTTCCATACTTATACCTATAATCAATTGCACGGTTTTCTGCATTAGAGCAAGCTGTGGAAAAAATGGGTTACGTTGGTACCAATGGCACGTTGACGACTTCTTGGCAGCTAGCTGTCTTCATGTGCAATTTTCGGTTTGCACTGTCACCGTCTCGGGGAGCCAAAGTCACAAATAGCTTTAGCTTCAAAAGCAAAATATTCAAACAGCTGCCAATGGTCTCGCCATTGACGCTAGCGTTCTCATTGTTTTACGGCAATTCATTGGAGGTGTACGCATCGCCTAGTGTTTGTATACACCGGTGTAGCTACTCGGCTCTACTGCAAAACTCTATTACACTGCGCACCAGGTGTTTGTGGTAAGTTATAAAATAAACATTTTGTAAAGTTGACCTTTCTAGTGCCTATGTAGGGAAGCTTTAGAGATGTACACTTGCTACTTTGAAACCTGTACCTATTCATCAACTATAGTTCATTCCTTCGACGTTCTCCACAAAGAAAAATAGCAAAATAGCATCTGTCTGATATACATAAAATATTCCCTGGTCGCGAGAAGATTATAGCGCAAAAACTAAATTTTGAATAACGGAGTTATAACATTTATTAGCACCATGACTCCGGAACATCATCGATAAATAATCCCGGGTTTTCACCAGCCCCCCACTATTCAACAAAACTTCTGTGATAGCAGTAGTAGCTTAAATTTATGAACCCAATACTTTATTAATAAAATTTCGTTCCGCAACAAATATAATTTATGGCCACATTGTTCAAATGCAATTAAATTTTCGTCTCCGCCAAATACTCTTCCATTTATAATAGATTTTAATTTTCTTATTTTCAGCTAGCGGCTTCAATTACTTGTAAAACTTAATTATAATTTAGCCTCCGTCTAATTGGTTTTTCCGCTGGCTCTATTTCCGATCTCCATAGCAAAAACTCTTCCAAACAAGACAGAACCTCCACCGCACTACCGAAATTATTATAAAAGTCTGAAGAGTTATCATAGCTCAAGTTTGAAATGGAGTTGATTAAGCGTTATAATAATAAAATGATTATGGCTCGTCTTTATTTCAGATCACCTCAGAGCGGGAATTTATGAGTTATTTGGCATGAATTAAATTCCAATTACCGAGCATTGGGAGCAGTAATTAATCGGTTCCATAGTGAGGGTTTTATTTAAAAGTAAGTACCTACTCTAGGCAAACTGGGAGCTCCTGGGGTGATGATGATGATAAAAGGGGGAGCACCGCATAATTTTTTGCTGATGGAAATTGATTTCGCTTCGAGGTCTTTGGGATAAGATTTGTTAAAGTAATTAGTACTTAGAACAGACGCCTGAAGCCAGTCATTATCCCGATAAAACGACCGAAAACGATAAATACGTGAAACATCAGAACGCATGGCTCCAGCTACAGGCTTAGTGATATTTACGTCATTTATCATGATGAATTATAATGTGTGGGTTAAGGACGGCATTTCTTACTGTTTTTTCTTTAAACGTGAGTTTCATGAGAACCAGTGGAGTAGGAGAATTGAAAAAAAAAGGGTAATCTAAAATAAAGTATGAGAACGTTTGAGTATTCCAAAATTTCAAAATTCGAAAAACTTGATTTTTTTTTCTCCAAATTTTTATATAAATATTTTCCGAAAAAAGACCCTTCTTCTCTTGCCAGCCCCAATTTGAATAACTCATTTTTTTGTTACATTTTTAGCTGCACAAATTTGGCAGAAACTCACGTCACAAGAATCTATCTGTTTCCCTTTCGCTCTGCAGCTAATCCGCAGTCTGTTTCAGCAATTTGTTATACTAGGAAATGCTGTCCTTAACAAGAACTTTATACGTGCAGAATTATTTTTCTGTCATTTTATGTCATCCCATGTCATTAAAAAGTGAAACAAAATATCCTGGACATAATTTAATATCTAAAATTGATTCTCATTCTCATTTTATGTCATCCCATGTCATTAAAAAGTGAAACAAAATATCCTGGACATAATTTAATATCTAAAATTGATTCTCATTCTCAAAAGCTGATCATTTTCAATCCCCACTCAGCCATTCGTCAAGTTCTCAAACTTTTTTGTGGCAAAAATGTAGAGGTGTCTTACCAATTTATAATCAGGATAGCACAGTTTGTTTGCAATAATAAAATACAGGGTCTGCAAAAAAAAATGCGAAAACCATGCGACACCCTGTATATGGCAAGAGAGGAAAAATTGTTCTTGGCATATTCAGGAAAGACGGAAAAAATCGTAGGAGGATTCCTTTCTTTCTGACATTATTATAAAGGCAAATTTTTCAAAGGAGGGGGGGAAGAGGGGTGCGTAACATTCGTTGGTGAAAATAAAGTCGGCCAACCGCCAAAATATACAGTCGGCTAGCAGTCAAGATATGCTCGAGCTTGGTCCTTCAGCGCTTCCATACATTCTTGACTCGGGCATGTCAAACGTTGCGTGGTTCCTTAGCTGAGTGCCTCACCCTCACACCAATCACGCCACGTTTGCGTTCACATAATATGTCTTAAATACAGGTGTCCAGAAAATGGCGGTAAAGCTCTGCATGCAGCACGTTGTGCTGATGACATAAAAAATCTCCAACTTTCATTTTTGAAGCCCTCAAGAGTCAAAAACTGGTCCTTCGAATGATAATTTTCTTAGTTTCTGACTCACCCTGTGAATAAAAAAAATCAATACACATCCAATGATGAATATTTTTCTTTCTCATAATTCTGCCGTCACAGTGAACTGAAATCTTTTGAAATAACAAAGGTAGAAGGATTCAAAGGGCCGTCCGTTAACCCTTGATAACCCCAAAAATGAAATTCGAAGAATTTTATAACTTTTTCTGAATTCCCTGAAGGGTCCCTTACAACGTTTACTACTGGAGAGCTTTTTCGCCATTTTCTGGACACCTGTATGCACACATTTTCATCCGCCGATTTCTTAGTAATTTTTTGATGAATCAATAATTCTGCGTGACAAGCATAATAATAATAATAATAATAATCGGAAATACTAATAGCATTGTTCTGATAGATAAATCTAATTTCGTCATACATATTTAAAATGCATGCAACTTCCTAGTTATTCATTGTATGATTTTGTAAAATCAAGCTGTTGATGTGGTGGGTACCTATCATTCCCCATCAATCTTTCGCGTTCACAGGTTTGCGAATGATTTTTTCAAGGGCAGGTATCTAACCCCTATTAGTACACCGCAATCCTGTTTGCAGAGAGCTACCCACTAATTGAAGGTAGGTTGGTAGGCAAACGAATTCTCTGGTGAACGACAGTCACGCCAGCGGTTCTCTATCAGTATTTAACCCCTCGCAGGTGTATTCAGACCCGCTGACAGATAGTGCCGCATTAACATCGTCAACTAATTACGTCTTCTCTGATTTAATTAGCCGCAATTATCCACAGCACACTATGTTGGAGTGGGTGCGTTACTTAGTAGAACGTCTGCCAACGACAGGTTTCTTATCAGTCTCCGAGGAGGGCTGTTATGACCTACTAAGACTACTAACTTCCCGTTAATTGTAATTTCGCACACGGCCCGTGACGCGGCCACCAAATGTTCCAAATAAATTCACTTTACGTTCCCCAATAAAAATTACTACAATGGTAATACCCGCCGGTGCCGGTGATACTGGTATAAGGGAAATTCAAGAGAAATGCCGTTCCGGAGGGCAATCCTGTTGCCCAGGGCGCCATTCACAAAATGTAAAGCAAATTATACAGGGCGGTCCAGCTTTTGGTAGAAAAACTTGGCGTTCTCAAATTTTGCATTCAGATGGTTAAAGAACACGCCATGCGTTAGTATACGTAATCGTGAAAGAAAAGTTGTTTATTCATTTTTTTTTAATCATCGTAGGTATGCTAAAACGTCCAGCTCAGTCAAAGCAAAAACACATTTTTTCGGGTAGCTCGAGTCTGTGCGTTTATTGCTGAATTTTTATCTCTTGCTCGATTTATTCCTAAAACATTCGACCGATTTCAACCAATGTTAATGTTATGTTGTTTGCTCCATGGATTAATCGGAGTAATCTAAAAATACAACTTATTATTCTTGAGGGGTTTATTTTCGTTCGATTACTTCCATGGATTTTTGACAAGTGTGTTCTGTCGATCATACAGTTTCCATTCACAGTCGGTAACAATTTATTATATACAATATATACAGGGTGATCACATAATAATCTCGTTGCACACAATATACAATGATATCACATATAACACCCCCACATTTAAAATTTGTTCCCATTTACAACATTGACATTTACAATAATTCTTAACACTTTAAAATACACGAGAAAATACATTAACAATATCACAGTTTGTTATCACATTTCATGTTATAAAATCATTCAAATGGTTAGGGGGCCTCCTCGTTCTTATTGGTCGGGAGTTTTTCGTTGTTTCTTCTAATGGATGCACTTCTTCTGGAGTTTTCACTACTGGTGTGCTTGGTTCTAATAGTGTGTCTTCTTCAGCCTCTGTATTTTCTTCGCTCTCGCAGTCTGAATTCCGTGCCCGTACTATCACCAGGGGCGTCCTGTTCTTGCTCGACGTGGATGTTGGGCTCAGCCAGGTTGATGACGAGCTCGATGTGGTCAACATTTTGTTTATCAGGGCAGAATATATTTCCATACCCGATTTTATTGGCTATTTCCGATGTCGTATTTCTGTTTTCACCGCTGTTTTCATCCTTGACCGTCGCTCTTGCTCGCACAATGATCTGATTAATGTGTCTCTTCCAGATCTGTCCTGAGATAATTTTACAAAGGTAAGTTGATCTCCCAATTCTTCTACTGACTTCTGCTTCTATCCAATTTTTCTTGTTCACCGTCCGGTAATCTCTAACCATAATAAGCTCTCCTGGATGGAACTCTCGCACTTTTCGTTTTTCTCTGTTCATATTTTCCAGATCCTCGTTTTTGTTTTGCCTCGGTTTATCGTGAATCTGACTTAGTACGGTTCTAACGTTTCTTCGAAACAATTACTTTGCTGGTGAAAAATTTGACGACGAATGTTCCGTGTTTCTGTACGTTATAATGAATCTTGAGATGATTGTATCTAAACTGGTTGCGCTGTTCTTTGGATCTGATAAGGCTGCCTTCATTTTTGTTTTGAAAGTCTTGACGGCGTTCTCGGCTGCACCGTTGCTCTGTGGGTTAAATGGAGGTGACGTGATATGCTTAATTCCGCTCTCCTTGAAAAATTCCTTTGTTTGTCCCGCTACCAGCTGTCTGCCATTTTCGCTTACCAGTGTCCTTGGAATTCTCAACCTTACGAAACATTCTCTCAGCTTTGTTTGTAACTCTTGAGCTGTCATTGTCTTTAGTTCAAAAACTTTCGGCCATTTTGTGAAAGCGTCTGTCACTATCAGAAACATCTTTCCCCTCACAGGGCAGGGCCAAGATAATCGACATGGATTCTCTCATATGGTGTTCTCGTTGATGGCCATGGTGTATCAGCTGCTTTTGGTGGGTCTTGTCGGCTTTTCAAACATGGTAGACACGATCTGCATAAGTTCTCAATCTCCTTATTCAATCCCGGCCACCACATCCAAGATCTTGTCTGTGATTTCGTTCGTACCATGCCAAAATGAGCTCCATGCAATTCGTTCAATAGTCTCATGCGTAGCTTTTCCGGTATCACAACACGATATCCCCATGAAATCACTCCTTCATCAAATGTAAGCTCTTCTCTTCGGTGGTAAAATGGTTGCAGGTCCTGATTAACAGTTGTAGGCCAACCTTTTCGTATATACTCAATTACTCTTCCCAAACTTGTATCATCTTTCGTTTCTTTGGCAATGGTTCTATTGTCTATCGGCCATTCCTCGGATGTTACTGCAAAATTGATGTACTTGCCTTGATTGGTATACTCCTTGAATAGTTGTTACTGCCCTGGGTACTCGTGATAGACAATCTGCTACTGGGTTATTCACTCCTTTTATGTACTTAATTACATAATTAAAGCTGAACAAATATGCTGCCCATCTCTGTTATCTATTAGCGTACATCGACGGTATACCTCTGTGTTCTCCCAGTAATTCCACCAGGGGTTTGTGGTCAGTTTTCAGAGTCCACTTGTGGCCATATAGATATTGCTGGAATTTGGTTACTCCATAGTGAATAGCGAGTGCTTCTCGATGTACTACCGAATAATTCCTTTCTGCTGACATCAAGGTCCTGGATACACATCCAATCATACGTTCTTCTCTCTTTATTTAATGGCTCAGCACTGCAGATATTTCATCTGCTGAAGCATCTGTTGTCAAGACGATTGACAATTCTGGATCGAAATGTACTAAACAGGAATCAGATGCCAAAACTTTATTTATTTTCTTGGAAGCTGCTCCGCACTCTTCTGTCCACTTGAATCCTTCAACCTTCTTCAGTAAATTGTAGATTGATTTCAACATTGTTGCCAGATTAGGGGTAAATTTTGCGTAGTAATTTACCATCCCGCAAAATGATCGTACTTGAGTCAAGGTTGTCGGTTCGGGTGCGTGCAATATGGCTAGTACCTTTTCCTCAGTCTTTCTCAATCCATGTTTCGTTATGATGTGTCCCATGTATTCCACTTCCTCTTGAAAAAATCTGCATTTCTCCCTTTTTACTGTAAGTCCGGCCTCATTCAATCGATTCAGCACAGCTTCTAAGTTTTTCAAGTGCTCTTCTCTGGCTTCACCCGTGACCAAAATGTCGTCCAAGAAATTGACCACGTTGTCCCTACCGAAGAATAATTGTTCAAAAAATTTTGAAACTTCGCACTTGCAGGAGAAATTCCGAAAGGCATCCGGAAGATAAAAAAATCATATCGTCATTGTTGGACATCTAATCTGGAAAATTCAAAAACCGTTTCGAGATTAGACATCAGGCATCATGAATAATCGAGTGAGTAATTCATTAGAATTCGAAAAAAAAATTCACAGAAAAGGGGATCGGTGGAACTCAGCACAATTTTGCAATGTTTTACATTCCACCCGGTAAAAAAAGTAATTGGAATCAAAAACAACATCTCGTCAATGGGATGGATTTCTGAAACATGGATCCAAAAAACTGTGAAAACAAATTCGAAATCGGTTGTGTCAATCCAAAGTTACGTCATTTTGAAAAAGGGCAAAATTTTCGATACCGCCATTCCAGTTGTTGAGCAGTTTAGTTTCACGCTGGTCCCAGCCGCTCGCTAGCTGCAGCTTGCTTTTTCTTTTCCAGGGTCAGTTTCAAGTTGATCCAAAATTAATCCCACCGCCTTGTTGTGGCGGTCACTCATCTGAATTCGCACGCTGTCGTGTGTTGACTGACTTAGTTGATACGTAGGAGTGCATGCAAACCCCCCACTATACATACAGAAATTGTCTTAAATTCGTTACAATAATTTTGTAGCTCGTTACACGGTCTAATTAAATTTCCATTCCATAATATGAATTAGCTTCTCAGCTTTAAACGTAATTTTCTTCCAAACTATTTCGATTTGTATCTTTCGCATCTGACAGACCATTTTGCTTTTTGTCCCCAACAGAATTTAGCTCGAGAGATTGCGTCGCGCCTCGATCTAAGACATCAGTTTTCAATTACTTTTCCCTCAGATGTTCTTCTGCTCAAGTTTTTGTTTAGGTAAAGTGCTCCAAGTTAAATGTAGGAAACTGTAGCGATTTATTTACATCGGATTCCCAGGCGCATATTTATTTTCTTCAAAGTGTATTTACATCTTTCTCTTGCTACCGATTAACGCGATTTACCGACGAAATCCTCATTATATCGATTTTGCCGCATTTTAGGACCGTCGCGTCGGGTGTTTCAAAATGTTATCCGAATGCCCTAAAAAAAAATTAAACTACTTGAACGGTAGTCTTTGGAACAAAAGTGTTTCAAGAAAAGTGTTCATCAAAACTGTTCAGAGCTTACGCGTCAACGAATTTAGTGGGAAAGGCGAACTCAGGGGCTATCCGCACGTGCGATAGAGCACAAATTTGCTGTTAGTTGAATGAAGCTCTCGGGTGACAAGACATTAATAACTTGTATTGTGTTTTGTATTGAAGTCTATACATATAGGTATATGAAGTCTATATCTTGTTGGAATCAGTCGATTTTGTGCCGGTAGTGGACTCGGAATAGAAATCAAGCATGTTAATGGAACGTTCTTAGGGAAGAACTGATTATGTTTATAGAGCAGCCAGTATGTTATACACATTCCGTAACTGATGATATAAATATCATGAAAGTTATTCAGCGACATAACCAAGACCTCTTTTGGGACCATGCATTCTCTTTGCAATGATCACGAGACTTCCAGTTCTCAATTTTGATGGAGGTTCTAAAATAGTAGTCACCGATTACCTATTTTCTACTTCTTCTGAAAGTACATGGTAAGGCACGGAGCAACCGGATCTCAGTGTAGGTAGTAAGTCTAGGTCCGGGGCAGTTCAGTTCAGCTGTTGTTGTTCGCGGTTGTGACTTGTGCTGCTTCACCTATAGATACTAATATGTTCTCATGCTTGAAGCTATTAAAGCTACATCACACGACTGTTCAATATTTATAAGGCATATACAATTTCTCGAGAGGTGGGTAAAGTTAAACGTTCACTTCCTACATAATGTAACCGATGTATAACTTTTCGAGGAAATGACAGTTTGTTTTAATGCTGTTGACATCACAGGGGGATGGCAGCAGTGACCTCGACGTCGTCGAGTAGCCGCAGTCAAAGTCAGCCTCCTTTACCCATCTCTTGTTTTTGCGCGATTCGAACAGAAATCCCCGGAGAGTGGCTGATCTTGCGAAGCGAAACCTAAGAGCAGCGTGACTAAAGATAGATTAACTCGTTCCGTCTAAACTCCCCGAACGAACTGTAACACGTTACATCATCACGGCGTGGAGGGCACATCTACGCAAATGGATTTTTGTTTACCGGAAAAGCGATTTCGTAAATTGTGCTCAAGTTATTAATTTTTTGGACGTGTACTACACTACCACTGTTGTACATGTTTTAAGCGATGCAGAGATGAAGGAAGAAGGAATAAGCTCGAAAACAACAACTTCTCATCTCGCCGAGTTGCATTTATTTAAATGCATTGTGCATTCCGTACCAATTGTATTATGTAGGCATGCATTTGGCAACAGTTAGGTACCTGATGAAACCCAACAAAAACCTATATAAAAAGTACATCATTATGATATACCTTTTCTACTTATAAAATTGACTTGGTTGAGGTTGCCTAAAAACCATCCAACAACCAATCTACGTCACACCATTGCGCGACCTAATAACTAGATTCAGCTGCATTTGCGATTTGAATAAATTTTTCCCGCCACAAGATGGCTGCCAAATGCGGATTGAAACGAGTAGTGACAACCAAACTGCCAATGGATATCAAAGTAACATAAAAATGGCAACCAATCATCATCAGCGCATTCCGCTTTTGGCAGCCATCTTGAGGAGGGAGAAATCGATTCAAATATGAATAGTTACATTTGAATATTTTGAGAAAAAAATGATATACTTACTGAAGGATACATAATCTTGATGAAAAAGTGATGAAATGGGAATATAAATGAAACAGTTATGATTATTCATCATAATAGTTCATTACACACACCTCAAGTCCTTCTCCTTCTAAGGTGGATAGCTCGTTCTACTCGTATTGTTACAGCCTTTACTAACCCTCTTGTAGCATTCAAGGACGGAGTTGAATTGGTAATATAAGCGTTGCGAAATCAATCCCTGTGGGTTTTTTCCTTGACGAATTTTTACCATTTTGGTCTCTTTCGAAAGCTACAAGGATGTACTTTAGAGCCCATTGGCATTTCAAAAATCAAAAAATCAAAAAAAATCGGATTTTAGCGAATTACAATTAATAGCTAGCTAGTGTAATTCGCTTGGTGATGATAGCGTGGCAGAAGCTCTTAAGCTGAGGAATAAAAATTGATAGTTTGGAAAATCAAATTATTTCCTTTCCTCACGTTGATCCATTTGTTTGTCTTATCGTATCTATGACCCTCGTTTTCCTTTCCTAGAAAATAAAAACAATAAAGTATTTGAAGGCAATATGCCAGGTTAGTATTATGGCCAAGTCCTTGTATTTCAGTCAGTTTTTTGAAAAAAGCCAGATGGCGACATAAGTAGTTTGAGTGTGTTGCAAGAATACAAGTGCAGCCGCTGAAGGTCAGTAGTGAGAATCTGCTGAAAGCAATGGCCGCTTGAGCTTGTAAAATTTGCAAAGTGCAATAAATTATTGTCCGCGAAGGTAAGAAAAATTGTATAAAACCACAACGCCAAGAGGCAAATATTTCACGTTCACCATAAATACCTCGATAAATACAGTGTGAAACCTTGTGTATAAGACAGTAGTGTTACTGGTTCGGTTTGCTGACATTTACAGCGCGAAATTGTAGAAAATGACTGAACATGTCTTTGTAGAGCAATAACGGCCACATTTTATACAGAGAATATGGTCATAGAATCGAGGGGAGAATCATGGTTCTGGAATAGGGTATGTGACTGTGTCAGATTTTAATGGTTTTATGTCTTTGTTATGAGCAAGTGAAAATTGAAATGTAGCTTGTGCAACATTTCTCGATGATACATTGATTAATTGATGAGAAAAGTGAAATTAAAAATTTAATTATTTTAAATCAATGTCACGTGACCTAAAACGCGCCACGATTGGGTGTGACGTCAATCTTCATATCTGTCATTTCTCATCTGTCACCGGAGATGTCACGTAGCCCGCAGCGTGTGACGAAGCGTGTCGGTGTTTTCAATTTCACCTGAAAAGAAAATGTGATCCAGGTTTCTCGAGAGCGAATAGCAGTACGCTGCCTCAAATGGACGCTGTAATGGTTGGGCAGTTTTTTTCACGTCATAATAAAATTGTAGGCACATTCACTAATCACTAAAATACGGTAGTCTAAAGTCCGACCACTAACTTCACTTTTAATAACATAACCTCAAATCTCAAATTGTGTTTTAATATCATTTATCGATTATATAACACATATGATACTTGATAAAGGGTGGTATGATTAAAAGGAGTATTTACTTTTACTTCAAGTAGAAGCTTTTACTTCGTAGTATTTTGTGAAGCATAATCCCATACATGAAGTGAATACTTCGCCTAGAAGTTGTTACTACAGTGACAAACTTCAACGTTAACGTCACCTGAAAAGTCTTTCGTTCTGAACGTGATCCTGGCTTTGAATCCATTTTGTGGCCAGTATGAGTTTGAGTAGAGACAAAGAAAGTGCCAGCGAAAACGGTGTAGCAAAAAGCGAGGAAGATAAGGATCTGCAGATGGCCTTTGTGATGCTCTTGCAGGACCGCAAAATCTTGCGGGATAAGGGGAAGGCCCCAGCAATAAAAGCAAAAAAGATAATGCAGCCACTGAAATTGCAGGAATGTATAGTGGAAACATCAAAAATAAGAATTTCGATGCAAAAAGGGTGGGTTTCAAACAATTTTATTGGCGACCTCTTTGATAATTTTTGAACACTTTTTTTTGGACTACCAAGTCTGCAAGTCTGCCCCAAGCCAACTTGAGTAGGTACGGGGTCAGTTGAGCCAGACGTTTCTAGGGACTTTTATCTGGTGACTTTTGGTTGGCAACACTGAATCTAGTGACTTTTTTGACAGGTCGTTAAGCATTGGATCTGCATTACCGGCATTTGACAGGTGGCGCGGGAAATTTTAAAAGTTTTTAGATCATCTGGTGACTTTTGGTTATTATCACTGAATCTAGTGACTTTTTTGACTGATCGTCAAGCATTTATTCTGTATTACCGGCATTTGACATGTGGGAGATTTTAACGTGCGGGAAATTTGAAAAGTACGTGGAATTTGGATTTGACAGGTTAGGTCACAGATTGTGTTTGGCAGGAGACATTTGTTAGCTTGAAAGCGCGGGATGTTTGAATTCCCTATACCTACTGAAGCACTCCTCATTGTATCTTAACCCTCGCAAACTCTCAAGTGGTTTGGTTTCAATAGTTATTTTTGGTATATAAACGCAAGCAAATAGAACCATTTTATTGACAGACCAATATACTGTGCTAGTTACATGGACAATAATTACATACAGTTCAGGGTAAGACCTCAACATCATGATTTATTCGTAGTTTAATTCACATAACTGCTTACATAGACAATTATATTAAATTCAAAATAAAGCACAAACAGGTGATCATAAAAAAATTTACAGTATTGATTATACATACAAACATTGATTACTAAAATTACTTGAAATCGAAGTACGTTCGATAAAATTTCTTAGTTGCTTACATAGACAATTACGACAAATTGAAATAAGGCACAAACAGGAGGTGATCGTGAACGATTTTTCATAGCTGAGTATACAGGCATCAACTACCTATAATCGAGAAACATCTAATACATGTTCTTAGTTGCTTACATAGACAATTACGTGAAACTTAAAATAAGGTACAAACAGGTGAGCATGAATGACTTTTCATAGCTAAGTATACAGACATTATTCACTTGAAATCGAAGTACATTTGATACAATTTCCCAGCTGATTACCGCATACCATTACATGAAATTTGAAATAAGGCACAAACAGGTGATAATAAACAAATTTACATAGTTGATTATACATAGAAGATATGCACACGAACATAAAATCGAAGTACATTTGACTATTTCTTAGTTGATTACATAATATACAATTACATGAAATTCAAAATAGGGCACGAAGAGGTGATCATAAACAAATTTACAGTGTTGAATAATACAAACTTGAATTACTCAAAATCGAAGTACATTCAATACAATTTCTTAGTTACTTACATAGGCAATTACGCGAAATTCAAATAAGGCCAAAACAGGTGTTCATGAGCGATTTTTATAGCTGATTACACAAACATTGAATACTTTAAAATAGGAGTAGGTACTTTTAATACAATTTCTTAGTTGATTATACCATATAAAATTATTTGAAATTTGAATTAAGGCACAAACAAATTATAATAAACGAATTTATAGGGTTGATCACACAAATATCAATGACCTGAAATCGAGGTACATTTTTAATACAATTTCTCAGTACAAACATCATTCACCCAAAGTCGAAGTACACTTAACACGACAACTTGATGGTCGGCAGTTCTGATGTGCCGGTCGCGAGGCAGAATGTTGGAATCATCATCATTATTGACAACAATTAACTCCTTCATGGAGCCAAAATTGAGTAGCTTGAAATTCTTATAGCTCAGTTTTATTATTTTCACTTTGCAAACGACATCACTTCTATTCTCGGGTGCTGGGAAGGCGAAGGGCCCACTGTTGGCTCTTAGAGAGAATCGTTGATAGTGTGAATTCAGTAACTGGATCAGGTTGACAGTATAATTCTAGTTATTGTAGTTGTGATGAGAACATTCCAGGTGAGTACTACAAAAAAAAAATCAAAAATTGTATGTTATGTCTAACAGGATATTATAATACAAGTTTCATAAGACATAGTATTGTTGGGGGGTACGGAAAATGAACGAGTGAATATGCCTCCACGACCGTGAGGCTTATTGTTTGTAGGTATATGCATTTCAACTACCTGAGAAGTCGCACCCAAAATAACGGCTCTTACCAACAGGTAATTGGTTGAAGGCCTTTTTTCTTATAATTTATAAGGTTATGACAGTATTACGGGAGCATAATTATTGAAAATAAAACATGCTAATTGTCGCAAGGCCCTTAAGGTCGTGAGTGGCGTGACAATATCCACCATGTAAACCGTGGTAATAAGTTTGAATTTGAACAATCTATACTGTTTATCCGCGTAACCAGTCTTTTTTCCATCAACTGTAGTCATTCCACAGAGTTTTAACAAGAGATTGATTTTTTTTTCAATAAAGTTTGACCATCGAATCTGTGGGTGATTTTTTTTTTTGCATAAGCATGAGACATTACATTGAAAAAGATCGATGGAATTGGCTTAGCTTTGCGTGGGGTAGGTATAATATACAGCGAGCCGCGGCTTTGCAGTCGTTTCCAAAAATCCGGAACTATCGACCAGGGGCCTGTATCGAAATAGAATTTTTTTGTCAAAAGAAAGTTAAATTTTTTTCTAAATATAACCCGTACATATAGTAATGTGTTTCCATAAGAATATGTACTTAAATAAATGAATTGTCCGCATAAACATAGTGAAAATTAAACTTACACGAAAAACACAAACACGGCACAGCACCAACCCATGAGGCTGCTAGATAACGAATGCAAACGCACCACCACCACCACCTGTCGACTGGGTGGTTGTTCGTAACTTCTTACCTGAAAAGCCCTGAGCTATTTATTTATTTTTTACCTGAAAGATCGTGTCTGAACAGGAATTTTTAGTATCATATGCACATATCCACGGAGCCACCAGATAATCAATAATTATTATATAAATAGAAACTTTATTTAAAAATTACTTTGTGCTTATCACATAATGCTCCGACTTGAAAAATATCAGCGCTGAATTTTGTCAGTCCAGTACGGCAATGTAAAAATAAAAAAATATAAAAGATATAAGTATTTAGGAGCTCAATGTGTTGAAAAGATGTTTTAATAAAAACTATTAACATATGGACAAATTTACATAAAAATACCTAATGTTTTTCAATGCTCAAAGGTATTAGCCTAAAATGTTAGCGATTATCGATTGCATTGAGTACACCTGCCTACTGAAATTTTTCAAGTACCTGAGGGTCTAATATAAACGACTCTAGCATGCCAGCATTTTATAAGAATTTTCTACTTGACCGACCTTGAATTTTCAATAAATACCCTTTGATTACCAGGTTGAGAAAGAACGAATGAATACGAGAGGTAGCCAGTAGTGTAGGTAGCGCGACCGAAGAAATTAACAAGAGAGTTTTGCAGCATTGCCCACCCGCTGACGAGTGCTCTTCAAGCTACAAATATCTCCGGATCAAATATGTACCAAGCCATATGCGTAGTATCAGAATGGTGCATCTTAATACTTAACTCGGCCCTTTCAGGATGTACCTATGGGAGAAGTTTGTGCAAATAAAAATACGCACTAGTTATTGGTTACAGCTTTGTTCATTTCAGATTTTTAAACAGTTCCATACTCCTATCCTTACCTTAGATATGAAAGATTTTATTGTATCTATCTATGTACTAACAAGACTCTAAGAATTTTCATTCACATGTTCGAAAATATTTGCAGTCATTTCTTACAATAATTAAAGGGTTTGACTGTCGAAGAGACAAATATGGTTTCGCCAGCTAATGATGTTGGATATAAGAATCCAAGCTCGCATAGAAGGTCGAACGCAACCCGTTGACGCCTCTAATATTATTATCCCACTTTCTCGTCGTCTTCCTTCCAATAAAAGTACCTCGCCAACATTAGCACTTTTGGAAGTTTTTAAATACACTAACTTATCTGTAACTGCGCCTGGGTCGGTAGGACAGCCATATTCTTCATTTTTTTCAATTCACTGAAATTCTTTGCCACTTCTTTTGAGGCTGGAACCTAACTTGGAGAGATTTCTATAGGTCCTTATTGGTGCAGATTGACCTTTTGTCGAGAATCCAAATCGGTAGCAAGAAGCATCATGGACAAAGTCGTCATCACTCATTTCATCATACATTGTCTCACCGCTGTCCGTCGTTTTCAGATTTTGAGAGAAGGTTACTTCTAATTGATAAGATCTCGAGTGTATTGCAGATGTAGATGAACTGGTTCCGCACCTACGACGTTGGAATTTTTTTTTGTGTCCATACTTGTTTTGTTGAAGATATGTTAGCTCGGGACATATTCTTCAAGAAAACTGAGCTATTTTCAATATTTTGTAGGATATATGCGATGGCAAGGCCTTCTTCTCTTTAGTTTCTCGCACCAAGCGTGCTAACATAGACTTTAAAATACCGAAAACTCGGGCACTTGTTCTAACCTAGGTCTCTCGGAGGACTTTGGTTATAGCGCTTTGAATTTTTTCGGAAATATTTCTCTTGCTTTCTGCAGCTCTACCTTCTATCGTTATCAAAAGCTCGATCATTTCTGGATATTTTGCTCCCGCTCATTCAAATCTACAGATACTCTTCATTTCACGTTTTACTTATCTCAGCATGATGAATAATCTCACCATTATTTTGTCTCCATCGATTGTCCCCTTTCAGTGTCCACTTCAATGTCACCTTTGTACTCTTCAATTGTCCCTAACGTGTCCCTAACGTGTCCCTAACGTGTCTCTAACGTGTCCCTAACGTGTCTCTAACGTGTCCCTAACGTGTCTCTAACGTGTCCCCAACGTGTCCCTAACGTGTACTTTAACGTGTTCCCTAACTTGAGTGAAGCGGATCGAACGTGCGGCGATAAAAACGCGCTTGACTAAAAATGCGCTTGACTGAAGCCACTCTGGACCCGATCGAAACTCGAGCAGATTGAAAGCTGCGATCGAAACGCAGTCACTGCTAGAGACCAGCGTATACCGACAAGTCCTAGCGAACAGCCTATAACGTTAACTCCTAGTTGCCGGCCTATGCTGATAGCGACAGCACAAGTGATCAGGTTAGGAGTATAGAGACTTAGCGGTTAAAGCATGACGACTTGGCAGACAGAGCATGACTACTAGAACTTCTCGCTATACGCTGTCCACTGGCAAAGTCTGCATACGTCGGCCTTTTGAGTCGTCATGCTCTGCCCGCCGAGTCGTCATGCTTCAACCGCTAAGTCTCTATACTACTGACCTGATCATTGTGACACGGTATAAACAAAAGCAAATTGAATCATTTAATTGACAAACAGACAGTTGAAGGAGACACATGGAACATATGGGACATTAGAAGTGACATAGGGGACACGTGAGGGACACGTTAGAGACACGTTAGGGACACGTTAGAGACACGTTAGGGACACGTTAGAGACACGTTAGGGACACGTTAGGGACACGTTAGGGACAATTGAAGAGTACAAAGGTGACATTGAAGTGGACACTGAAAGGGGACAATCGATGGAGACAAAATAATGGTGAGGAGGATCAGGTTAGGAGTATAGAGACTTAGCGGTTAAAGCATGACGACTTGGCAGACAGAGCATGACTACTAGAACTTCTCGCTATACGCTGTCCACTGGCAAAGTCTGCATACGTCGGCCTTTTGAGTCGTCATGCTCTGCCCGCCGAGTCGTCATGCTTCAACCGCTAAGTCTCTATACTCCTAACCTGATCACTTGTGCTGTCGCTATCAGCATAGGCCGGCAACTAGGAGTTAACGTTATAGGCTGTTCGCTAGGACTTGTCGGTATACGCTGGTCTCTAGCAGTGACTGCGTTTCGATCGCAGCTTTCAATCTGCTCGAGTTTCGATCGGGTCCAGAGTGGCTTCAGTCAAGCGCATTTTTAGTCAAGCGCGTTTTTATCGCCGCACGTTCGATCCGCTTCACTCAAGTTAGGGAACACGTTAAAGTACACGTTAGGGACACGTTGGGGACACGTTAGAGACACGTTAGGGACACGTTAGAGACACGTTAGGGACACGTTAGAGACACGTTAGGGACACGTTAGGGACACGTTAGGGACAATTGAAGAGTACAAAGGTGACATTGAAGTGGACACTGAAAGGGGACAATCGATGGAGACAAAATAATGGTGAGATTATTCATCATGCTGAGATAAGTAAAACGTGAAATGAAGAGTATCTGTAGATTTGAATGAGCGGGAGCAAAATATCCAGAAATGATCGAGCTTTTGATAACGATAGAAGGTAGAGCTGCAGAAAGCAAGAGAAATATTTCCGAAAAAATTCAAAGCGCTATAACCAAAGTCCTCCGAGAGACCTAGGTTAGAACAAGTGCCCGAGTTTTCGGTATTTTAAAGTCTATGTTAGCACGCTTGGTGCGAGAAACTAAAGAGAAGAAGGCCTTGCCATCGCATATATCCTACAAAATATTGAAAATAGCTCAGTTTTCTTGAAGAATATGTCCCGAGCTAACATATCTTCAACAAAACAAGTATGGACACAAAAAAAAATTCCAACGTCGTAGGTGCGGAACCAGTTCATCTACATCTGCAATACACTCGAGATCTTATCAATTAGAAGTAACCTTCTCTCAAAATCTGAAAACGACGGACAGCGGTGAGACAATGTATGATGAAATGAGTGATGACGACTTTGTCCATGATGCTTCTTGCTACCGATTTGGATTCTCGACAAAAGGTCAATCTGCACCAATAAGGACCTATAGAAATCTCTCCAAGTTAGGTTCCAGCCTCAAAAGAAGTGGCAAAGAATTTCAGTGAATTGAAAAAAATGAAGAATATGGCTGTCCTACCGACCCAGGCGCAGTTACAGATAAGTTAGTGTATTTAAAAACTTCCAAAAGTGCTAATGTTGGCGAGGTACTTTTATTGGAAGGAAGACGACGAGAAAGTGGGATAATAATATTAGAGGCGTCAACGGGTTGCGTTCGACCTTCTATGCGAGCTTGGATTCTTATATCCAACATCATTAGCTGGCGAAACCATATTTGTCTCTTCGACAGTCAAACCCTTTAATTATTGTAAGAAATGACTGCAAATATTTTCGAACATGTGAATGAAAATTCTTAGAGTCTTGTTAGTACATAGATAGATACAATAAAATCTTTCATATCTAAGGTAAGGATAGGAGTATGGAACTGTTTAAAAATCTGAAATGAACAAAGCTGTAACCAATAACTAGTGCGTATTTTTATTTGCACAAACTTCTCCCATAGGTACATCCTGAAAGGGCCGAGTTAAGTATTAAGATGCACCATTCTGATACTACGCATATGGCTTGGTACATATTTGATCCGGAGATATTTGTAGCTTGAAGAGCACTCGTCAGCGGGTGGGCAATGCTGCAAAACTCTCTTGTTAATTTCTTCGGTCGCGCTACCTACACTACTGGCTACCTCTCGTATTCATTCGTTCTTTCTCAACCTGGTAATCAAAGGGTATTTATTGAAAATTCAAGGTCGGTCAAGTAGAAAATTCTTATAAAATGCTGGCATGCTAGAGTCGTTTATATTAGACCCTCAGGTACTTGAAAAATTTCAGTAGGCAGGTGTACTCAATGCAATCGATAATCGCTAACATTTTAGGCTAATACCTTTGAGCATTGAAAAACATTAGGTATTTTTATGTAAATTTGTCCATATGTTAATAGTTTTTATTAAAACATCTTTTCAACACATTGAGCTCCTAAATACTTATATCTTTTATATTTTTTTATTTTTACATTGCCGTACTGGACTGACAAAATTCAGCGCTGATATTTTTCAAGTCGGAGCATTATGTGATAAGCACAAAGTAATTTTTAAATAAAGTTTCTATTTATATAATAATTATTGATTATCTGCTGGCTCCGTGAATATGTGCATATGATACTAAAAATTCCTGTTCAGACACGATCTTTCAGGTAAAAAAAATTAATAGCTCAGGGCTTTTCAGGTAAGAAGTTACGAACAACCACCCAGTCGACAGGTGGTGGTGGTGCGTTTGCATTCGTTATCTAGCAGCCTCATGGGTTGGTGCTGTGCCGTGTTTGTGTTTTTCGTGTAAGTTTAATTTTCACTATGTTTATGCGGACAATTCATTTATTTAAGTACATATTTTTATGGAAACACATTACTATATGTACGGGTTATATTTAGAAAAAAATTTAACTCTCTTTTGACAAAAAAAATTCTATTTCGATACAGGCCCCTGGTCGATAGTTCCGGATTTTTGGAAACGACTGCAAAGCCGCGGCTCGCTGTATATTATACCTACCCCACGCAAAGCTAAGCCAATTCCATCGATCTTTTTCAATGTAATGTCTCATGCTTATGCAAAAAAAAAAAAAATATATCACCCACAGACTCGATGGTCAAACTTTATTGAAAAAAAAAATCAATCTCTTGTTAAAACTCTGTGGAATGACTACAGTTGATGGAAAAAAGACTGGTTACGCGGATAAACAGTATAGATTGTTCAAATTCAAACTTATTACCACGGTTTACATGGTGGATATTGTCACGCCACTCACGACCTTAAGGGCCTTGCGACAATTAGCATGTTTTATTTTCAATAATTATGCTCCCGTAATACCGTCATAACCTTATAAATTATAAGAAAAAAGGCCTTCAACCAATTCCCTGTTGGCAAGAGCCGTTATTTTGGGTGCGACTTCTCAGGTAGTTGAAATGCATATACCTACAAACAATAAGCCTCACGGTCGTGGAGGCATATTCACTCGTTCATTTTCCGTACCCCCCAACAATACTATGTCTTATGAAACTTGTATTATAATATCCTGTTAGACATAACATACAATTTTTGATTTTTTTTTTTGTAGTACTCACCTGGAATGTTCTCATCACAACTACAATAACTAGAATTATACTGTCAACCTGATCCAGTTACTGAATTCACACTATCAACGATTCTCTCTAAGAGCCAACAGTGGGCCCTTCGCCTTCCCAGCACCCGAGAATAGAAGTGATGTCGTTTGCAAAGTGAAAATAATAAAACTGAGCTATAAGAATTCCAAGCTACTCAATTTTGGCTCCATGAAGGAGTTAATTGTGTCCAATAATGATGACGATGATTCCAACAATTTGCCTCGCGACCGGCACATCAGAACTGCCGACCATCAAGTTGTCGTGTTAAGTGTACTTCGACTTTGGGTGAATGATGTTTGTACTGAGAAATTGTATTAAAAATGTACCTCGATTACAGGTCATTGATATTTGTGTGATCAACCCTATAAATTCGTTTATTATAATTTGTTTGTGCCTCAATTCAAATTTCAAATAATTTTATATGGTATAATCAACTAAGAAATTGTATTAAAAGTACCTACTCCTATTTTAAAGTATTCAATGTTTGTGTAATCAGCTATAAAAATCGCTCATGAACACCTGTTTTGGCCTTATTTGAATTTCGCGTAATTGCCTATGTAAGTAACTAAGAAATTGTATTGAATGTACCTACTTCGATTTTGAGTAATTCAAGTTTGTATTATTCAACACTGTAAATTTGTTTATGATCACCTCTTCGTGCCCTATTTTGAATTTCATGTAATTGTATATTATGTAATCAACTAAAAAATAGTCAAATGTACTTCGATTTTATGTTCGTGTGCATATCTTCTATGTATAATCAACTATGTAAATTTGTTTATTATCACCTGTTTGTGCCTTATTTCAAATTTTATGTAATGGTATGCGGTAATCAGCTGGGAAATTGTATCAAATGTACTTCGATTTCAAGTGAATAATGTCTGTATACTTAGCTATGAAAAGTCATTCATGCTCACCTGTTTGTACCTTATTTTAAGTTTCACGTAATTGTCTATGTAAGCAACTAAGAACATGTATTAGATGTTTTTCGATTATAGGTAGTTGATGCCTGTATACTCAGCTATGAAAAATCGTTCACGATCACCTGTTTGTGCCTTATTTCAATTTGACGTAATTGTCTATGTAAGCAACTAAGAAATTTTATCGAACGTACTTCGATTTCAAGTAATTTTAGTAATCAATGTTTTTATGTATAATCAATACTGTAAATTTGTTTATGATCACCTGTTTGTGCTTTATTTTGAATTTAATATAATTGTCTATGTAAGCAGTTATGTGAATTAAACTACGAATAAATCATGATGTTGAGGTCTTACCCTGAACTGTATGTAATTATTGTCCATGTAACTAGCACAGTATATTGGTCTGTCAATAAAATGGTTCTATTTGCTTGCGTTTATATACCAAAAATAACTATTGAAACCAAACCACTTGAGAGTTTGCAAGGGTTAAGATACAATGAGGAGTGCTTCAGTAGGTATAGGGAATTCAAACATCCCGCGCTTTCAAGCTAACAAATGTCTCCTGCCAAACACAATCTGTGACCCAACCTGTCAAATCCAAATTCCACGTACTTTTCAAATTTCCCGCACGTTAAAATCCCCCACATGTCAAATGCCGGTAATACAGAATAAATGCTTGACGATCAGTCAAAAAAGTCACTAGATTCAGTGATAATAACCAAAAGTCACCAGATAAACTAAAAACTTTTCAAATTTCCCGCGCCACCTGTCAAATGCCGGTAATGCAGATCCAATGCTTAACGACCTGTCAAAAAAGTCACTAGATTCAGTGTTGCCAACCAAAAGTCACCAGATAAAAGTCCCTAGAAACGTCTGGCTCAACTGACCCCGTACCTACTAACTTGAAAACCGGGATTGCCTAAGCGTCTGAGGAAAATCTCCATTTTGGTTTTGTTGCCTGGGAGCAGCCCCTCCTCTTTCGACGTGAGTCCCCAAAAATATGGACATATTCTGCATCCACTGCACGTTGTCCTTGTTTAATCTAAGTATACATCTTTTTCACAATTCCTCCTCTTGGCTTTGGACAAGTAACATCAATTTACTTCCTCAGCGCTGAAAAGTTGAAAATGAAAAAGAACTGACCGATACTTTCTATATTGCGCTCCTTCATAACGCCCCTGTTTTCCAAACTTCTCTACAGTTTATTCCGAGACTAACAAACATGGCCATTTGACCACTTTTGAATTGAATTTCAAATGCGAAGTTGCTTCTTGATCAACTCCAGCAATACTATAGTATTTACTTCACTTCGAAGTAAATACTACACAAAATTAGCATAAGCTGTAGTATTACCTTCTATTTACTCGAGTACATAGAGTAGAGTATACTTATGTACTCTGTTAATGTTATGTATAAAAGCTTCTACTTCTTACTTTAGTTTTTCTCCAAGTAGAAGGTGAAGTAAATGCTACGGGATTCGAAGTACTTACTACTGAGTGAAGTATTTACTTGAAGTAAAAGTAAATACTTCTTTTAATCATACCACCCATAATTAAAGGTACCTACCTACCAAGCTCATATACCTACATCAAAATGGTTTTCACAAAAATAGATGGACGACTCCGAAGATAATCCATTTGGTTGGATCCCTTCTTGCAAGTTCCAGCCACTTCCTTCTCATGTGTTCTTATTTGGGTACCACAATGAAAAGTTAATGTGGGGAACTTCGTCCCGTGTTTTTGCAAAGAGGCACCACACACCAGTGATATGATTTTCCACTCATTGTTCTCCAAACAGAACAGCGTCCTTGCGAACATGTGATGGTTTGTTTACATTCGCGAATGACACTTGACAGTTTATGAACTGTGACGTCACAATGGCCGTTGACTTTCATAAAGCGTTTGGGCGCCAAATATTTTAGCGAAATGAAGAAGATTTTTTTTACGTAAAATAAACATGCTTTGAACCAAATAAATACTACTTTCAGTAGAAACCAAGCAATTAGAAATTATTTAGACCAAAATTGAAAAACCGTCACATACCCTATTGTGCCCCGAAGATCGGACTCAGGACATGAGGTTGTGCAACGAATGCAGAGAATATGTCCACAAAAAACTGCGTTTTGTTAAATTTTGTTTTTTTTTTCTCTCAACGAGTTTTTCCGAGTAGTTTTGTTCAGTTACTCGGGTTTTTTTGAAAAATTTCTCCAGTTCTTTTTCAACTCTTGGGAAAATATATATTATTTGTTATTGTTTTGGTATCTTGACCTCACAAACACAAATAAAATACACTTTATAAGAGATTCTTCAAGTATGGCCATATTGCCGACATGCTGTTGGCAATTATGGCCAATTGCACATTTTTCAAAAAAGGGTCGAAGTTTCAGTCCAAAATATGATTTAGAACATTTTAGTTAACAGTATGATATACCCAAAAGTTCAACTGAGCGGTGCCTAATGTGGAATCAAGAACAGTCACTTACTTTTTTTATAAAAAAATATGTAACGGTCTGAAATTCCGTTTCGATCTAGCCGACCGTCCTTGGCAACGATGTCAGGTGGTTGTTGACCGATTTTGTTTTTCGGGAATAGTTTTGGGTTTTTCTGCAGCGCGAAAGGGGAGATCGTTTTGCTGGCCTGTTGATGCCGATAAATTGCAGACGAGCTCGATAGGTTTCTACCTTAACACCCTTCAAGTGCCTTCACGCTGTAAGCGCCTCAACGTTCCGGAGACATCATCTCTGCGTCATACCTGAGCGTGATTGAACCCCTTGTTCTAGGGTGAGTTCTTGGAAACCATCCTCGTGCCGTTCCATACCTAACCCCATTCCTTTTCCAGGGTTCTTTTCTTCCTGCTTTTACTTTAGTTCGACTTAGTTCGTATTTGTATTTCTACTCGTTTTCCTGGGATTTGGTCTGGTACAGCCTCGGTGACGTCGGCTGTCATCTTGCGTCGAACAGTCGAGCTGAAACTTCGGCAAGCTTGTTGAGCGGAGGACTGGAAGGAGGAAGGACGCGCATGGTCTGGGATACATCGTGTTAGCCCGAGAAGAAGAACCTTTGTTCGGTGCAGGTGCCGCATGGTTTTCCTTTCTTCCTGCAAGGTCAGAGCGTTCCAATTTTATCCCAGTTGAAAAGCGATAATTCCAATATCTGAACTCAGTGTATATGCCGATCAGCTTTTAAATTCAGCACTAGAACGGTAATTTTCTTACGCCAAGTTGGCAATTCTGCGATAATTGGGGATGCTCAAATTTGTAATGTTGGATCAGTTTTTCCCTAGATGACCTTGAATTTGTATTGTCAATCAAGTACAGCGCTGTTGCAAGATTGTACTAACGTTCAAGGCGTCTTGATTTTGGTAGATTTTCGCCAGTTTAAATGGGCGACTGGTGGTGGAATGTTTTTTCAAATAAAATAATAAATCACGTTGAGGAAACTGTTCTAATTTTTGGTCAAAAATAAAGGTCAATAGCTAATATCTAAAATTAATCTGTGCCCTTCAAATTTAACACTAGGTGATAGATTTTACAAGCTTTCGAAGGTAATAATCGAAAATTTCACAATTTTTCTGAAATTATTGCTATGCCTGTACTAAGGATCTAATTTTAGTGACAACGTGAATCAACTTATATAGTGCAATAGTAACTAGTATCACTATATGTAGGTACTTAAGATACATTGATACTATAACTAAATATATACAATATACAACAATTCTTGAAAACCTGTGAGATGAATTAACTTCAGCTACAGCATTCGCTTGAAGATCTATAGGCAAAACACAGAGAAACTGTTCGACGTAGCTTTAATGCAAAAAAAAAAGGAAAAGATGTCAGCGAGGCTGATATCAGTGGCCATCTTAGGAAACAGAGGGTAGAGTAGATGCAGCAAGTGGGCGAGTGCGAAGTTGCCGATGGAGAAGTTGAGGAACTACAGGTCTAGCTCAGATGCAGTTTTTGATAGCCATTGTCCGCGGACACCTACTCCGCGACGATGTGGTTCATGGTCTGGTTCTCAGTTACACATGGCTGCGATGTTCAAAATTGGCAGCCAGAAAGTCTGGGTAGATTTGACAACTCCAGCAATGATTCTCAATGCTTGGTTAAGAATGACGTCAATGATGT
This sequence comes from Anaspis maculata, assembly GCA_949128115.1. Taxonomy (NCBI): domain Eukaryota; kingdom Metazoa; phylum Arthropoda; class Insecta; order Coleoptera; family Scraptiidae; genus Anaspis; species Anaspis maculata. Next base: position 75,530,541 of record OX421962.1, read on the forward strand.
TGTGTGTGTGTGTGCTATTCATCCAAACAGGAGCGCAGTATTCCGCTGTCGACAGTGTCGACTAGACCAAGACAAAGGTGGATATCCGAAGAGTAGTGGCGTCGACACTCCATGTAGTTCTCGCAAGTCTCTGAACCAGGTTCATTCGTGTCTTCGTCTTGGCACTGAGTTCCTCCAAGTTGAGCTTGAAGGACAATGTTTGGTCGAAGGTCACACCCAGGTACTTGGGAGTGGGATTGTGCTGCAGATGAAGTCCAGCCATCAAAGCTGACATTGAGGTGATGATCTGCTCCTGTGTTGTTCAGATGAATGGTTCTAGTCTCTATCTCCCGAGAGTTCGGATTCAATCCTCATTTCTGAAAGATGACAAAATTCTGTTGAAAAATCGTGATACATATTAATTTTTTGTGCAGAAATATCATAGTGAAAAATCACAGAATTGGCGGGTTTTTATTTTGCACATCTGTGTTATTTGTCCAAAAAGTTCGTTTTCAGTTTTGACAAAAAAATACAAGGTAAAACTTTGGATCAAGTTTTCATTTTTGGCTGGTCATAATCTACTCGCTGTTCGATTGAATTGGTTCAAATTCATTTCATGGCTTGTCTCTGTTGACAGAAGGGCTGGCCTAAAAAGCTAAAATTACAGAAGCCAACTTTTTTCAAGAAAGAATCGAGCCACATCGCGGGTCAACCATCAAATTTGCCTCAATATGGCTCGAACCCGATAACAGTATTCCCAAAAATGTAAATTTGACCAAATAACACAGGGATACATTTTTCCGAATCTGCGGCCCGGGACTTTGATTTACCCAGTAATTCTTGACAAGTTTTAACAGAGGAATATTGCTGGTAAATCTAAACAAAATTGAAGTCCTCTATCTGCCATTGGTCTATGTAACGTTAATAAATAACCTTATAGCGTGGAGACCTCAGGTGATGATAAGCACCGCAAAGCAAGAGCGCCTTTCTCTGGTGGTGATTCAGGCGTGGCCCCAAACTGTTGGTAATTTGTGGAAATTCACTGGAATCCCGTGGCCATCCATTTAATTTGAAGAAATCGTATCCGGTGAAAATCCCGTGGTAATCCCGTGGCAATCCATCACAATCCGTTGAACGTTCTGATGTCCCAGTAAATCACCCGAGGATTCACCCCTTGGTCATTTGCATCTGAAGTCAACTTTGAATGAAAGAAAAAATTTACAAGCACCTAAGTACTCAGACAAGAGTGCTACTCGTACTTACCTTATAAATGTACGTACAGGCAAAACCATGAATATAGCAATGGCAGAACCGGGGGCAGAACACTTAAATGAAATTTTCCCAGGAATGTAAACAACTATGACACTCACCTGACATCATGACAAACAACGGCCAAGGCAACAGGGCAGCGGATATGATGCAAGGAGACGCCAGATCTGGCATTTCTTGTCAAAATTTTCTAACCTCTTTGAGCTCAGCCCGTTTTCGCGCAACTTGGTCTAAGAGCGTCCGTTACACTCTAGGCAACATGGCCAACCGCGTTTTTAATTCTGCTGAATTTAAAACGTGATCGGCATATACCTGTTTTATTTATTTGTTGTTATTATAAAAAAAAAATGTCAACGCAGACGTCAGTTGCCTGACCGTCGAGGTAGCTAGATTGGCAGTAATTTGTAGCAACTCGATTCACTGAAAGTGCACAAATCAGGAGCTAAAACAATCCCGTGCGAAAGAAACGTTATCCCGATCCCCGGAACCTATTTCCTATTTCACGTACGTACGTAGGTAGGTAGGGTAAACTAAACGAAAGGATCCATTGCGCAATCCGCTTCATTGCGATAGCACGAAACTGTTTTGTTTCTCAGTGCAACCGACAGTAGGGCTGTTTCGGCCTCATTAGCCGGTCTGCCTATCCTCTCCGGTCAAGACCCTGCTGTATTCAATAAATTGTTAAATATTACTTTGAGCTTACGTATTCTTACTTCTCTAATCTATCCAAAAGAAAGATTCACTTCGAAGCCTGAGACATAATTTTATACTAGTAAGTATTTGGTAGTTTCCAAACCGACACAGACATTAAGCTAACGGAAGAAACTACCTGGCGCCTTATTTATTTATTTTTTCTACTAATTTTTACTGCACGACCACTCCCCTGAGCTTTAGCCGAGTGCAAGTCTGATGTCCGGTGAGTATGCCCTCTAGTGAGAAAAAGATCGTGGCAAATAATGAACCTTAGCTTGGCCATATTGTCATCAAGTACCTTAGAACTTTTTGTGCGTTTTGGATTCACGATATTTATGGTTTTTTATTTAAAAGGAAGAAAGGAAGAAGGCGAGTCGAATTATTTGCATTGTTCGCGTCTTGCGTATTTTTTGCGGTTTTTTTTTCGGTATTTATTACCTTCTTCGACCTTCTTTTGTTGTCAACTGTTGGGTTGATTTTGCACCTACCGGGTGTCGTGTTGGGTGATTATTGCACTCTCATCATGGCTTCAACTAAGTATTTGGAAAAATTGAATCGATGGACTTAATGCCAAAGAGTTGAAATACGAGTTGGAAAGTCGCGGCTTGAAGTCAGGTAATGTCGCGGAGATGCGTAAATCGTTTAGGTCATCGGTGTTGAAGCTGGAAGTGTCAAAAGAATTCTTATTTCCGAAGTATGATATAGCTTTTCAAGACGATTTGACGGAAATTGAAGCCAACGCGCCGGTTTTGGCTGATGAGTTGAACAAGTTTGATGGCGATTCCACGTCGGTAGACTTCAAGCGAATTCCGGCTTTATTGTGTCATACTCTTAAAAGAACTTAAGAGACGAAGCAAAAGTGAAGAGCAAGAACGAGTATTTGATTAAGCTGCAGGATTTGAACTCAGCGTTCGAAAGTAAAATCCGGGTAATAGAGGTACCAAGTCTGTTCCGGTCAACAAGTGGAATCTGAAATTTCATGGTGATGATCGGATATCTCAAGTACTTTTCTGGACCTTGCTTGTTGAATCATCGTCAGTCGCTGATGAATCATTCTATCTGGTCTTCTATCTAGGTTTCCTGTTACGGTTGTGGAAAGAAGGGTCATATCAGGTCGAATGGCCGGCAGCCAAGAGAACTGAAATGTTTCAAATGTGGAGAACCGGAAGTCACTGTTCGAACATGTGGAAAGTGTAATCACCATTCGAGAAACGCGGTTCCGGGTCACTAAGAGATCGACTGCTGAACTCGGATGGAACATTTAGCTTGGTCCGAACTGATCTTGACACTCACACGCGAATCGGTTTCTTTCGATTTTCTTTTGTAAAACGTTGTCGACGATGAGAGACCCTACCTCAAAGTCAATGTTTTGGGCATGGACACCCTTGGACTACTTGATTCTGGAGCGAGCAGGACGATCGTTGGACAGCCAGGAATCGACATTTTGGAAACTTTGGGATTTCCGTTTCGTTCTACCGAAATCGGGTCTTGTTGGGTTGCTAATGGAGAGGAATGTCAAGTGAGCCATGTTGTTGTAGTAGTACCGTTTAAGCTAAGAGATCGAGTCAAAGTCATTGAGGTTTTATCCATTCCTACTCTCTCACATACGTTGATACTTGGCGCAGATTTTTGGAGGAAGATGGGAATTGTTCCGGATTCATACGTCACGAAGATTGGACCTTCAGTGTATTGGGAACTTTCGTCAATTGAGAAGGCAACAGAACTCCAACAAAAAAAATTGAAATTTTTTACATTTGAAAAAATTATTTTTGGATTTTGGAAATGCCAATGGGCACAAACCAAAGTTGATCCTTGTAGCTTTCAAAAGAGACCAAAATTGTGAAAATCCGTCAAGGAATAAATCCACATGGATTGATTTCGCAAGGCTTATTTTACCAATTTAACACCGTCCTTGAACAACGCCGCCATCTCTCCTGTCGTACAGAAATACATCAACAAAGAGGTTGACGAGATGCTTCGTGATGGCATCATAGAACCTTCATCTTATCCATGGGCGTCCCCAATAGTTTTGGTGCGAAAGAAAGACGAGTCGTACCGATTTTGTATCGATTTCAGGAAGGTCAATAAGGTGACTGAACGTGACGCTTACCCCCTACCGTTTGTGACGAATACGCTGTGTTACGATATCTCGCGTACGGGTTCGAATATAATTGAGACGATCGTTTTAAAACACACACAGTTTATTTCTGCGTACTACAATAACTATACGCCAACAATTATTCACTTGGAATTATTTCGCAGGTACTTCGCTAGTTTCGCACTTGTTACCACTTCGCATTCCAATTCAATACTGCCGCGAGCTGCCGGCTGATGCCTTATATAAGGCTTTCGAACAGCGTTCCCGAGCTTTCTGTCTACTTTCAGCAAATTCCATAGTGCCTGGCATATGCGGTTTCTAGACCATTCCCAATCACACACACCTTCCGCGTGCTTTCCATGTGTTCTGGAATCTGCACCTCCGCCAAAGTGGACTGATGTGCCTTGATCGAACGTTGGAGTCTCCATTCAGTTTCACATACACGAACGCTCTGGAATGCACCAGATCGCTCTAGACTTCTACACTGCGATCTAATGGATGGAAGAATCCAGAAAGATCGAGTGTTTACCAATATAAACGGGATCGCCGCTCGTAAAAGCTGAATAAATTACGGGACGCAAAATATCTATCATCGCTGAATATAAAAAGTGCCTATTGGCAAGTGCCGTTGTCTGAAGAATCGAAGCCGGTCACCGCTTTTCCTGTACTAAACAGAGGTCTGTTCCAATTTCGACTAATGCCTTTCGGTCTTCACAATTCGAATGCCACAGGACAAAGATTAATTGATCGCGTCCTCAGCGTCGACTTGGACCCCTTCGTATTCGTTTATTTGGACGGCAACGTCATAGTGACCAGTACGTTTGAAAAACGTCTTGAAATCCTCAAAGAAGTATTCCATCGTCTTCGAAAAGCCAAGCTCACCATTAAGAAAGAAAAGTGCCAAATATGCCGCCCGGAGTTGAAGTTCTGGGCTACATCGTCAATGAAAATGAGCTGCGAGTGGACCCAGACAAAGTTGAAGCGATTCTCCAGATACCATCGCCCAAAAATGTGAAAGATGTTCGACGTGATGTAGGCATAGCGTCTTGGTATCGACGCTTCAGCTCTTACTTTGCTACCGTTGCTCAACTCCTGAAGAAAAGCGCGAAGTTTGCCTGTTCGCCCGAATGAGAAAACGCTTTTCAAGCCTTTAAAGACTCATTCGTTTCTGCACCTGCTCTGATGTGTCCCGACTTTGAGAAGCCTTTTGTCATCCAGGCTGATGCCAGCGATTTTGGCCTGGGTGCTGTTTTATCCCAGAAAGATGAGGATGGAAAACACGTGATAGCTTACATCAGTAAGTAATAATATAATAATGATAATAACAACATATATTGACTTTATTGTCCATATTTACGTAATGCTCATTGTGATTCGTTTAAATTAATAAATTGTGTGACACTCTTTACACCTTTACTATTTAGATTTGATTGGACATTTTTAGTTGGAAGGATAGACACTCACATCCGCGGTATCCTTCCAACTATTATTATTATTATTATTATTCGTTTATTGTATAACGAGGGAATGGTAATTCCCATTACAAAGATATAACATACAAGATTCCCATACAAAGAAACAAAATAATGACAGAATATGAAAAAAATATAAATATTTCTTAAACACTGACAGAAACATAAACATGTTAGAAAGAGTGTCACTCATTCCGACAGAAAGCCCTTAATTTCAAAACTCCAACAGTGTAATAATTATATATTATATTACATGAAACTTTGTCCGATTTATCTAGAGCAGACCTCAGTTTGACTACAGTTTTTAGATTTTCGGGAAGGGAACATCTTAAAGAACGATACATCGGGCACTCAAAGAAGATATGTTCTAGTGTTTCATTACAATTCAAATTACAAATAGAACAGATTTCATCTTCATAGATTTGATAGCAGTTACCCTTGTATACAAGTTTAATGTATCCTCTACCAAACATTCGCAACTGAGCTATTATTCTTACAATATGTACAGGCAACCCCAAATGGTATCCTTCTAACTACTCGAGAGCAATTCACGGTTCAAAGCAGATTGCAGAGAATTTGAGAACAGAAATCTGGGAGGTTCCCTGCTTTAAAATTAAAAACATCATTGATTCTGTATCAAGAGTGAATAAATAAAGTACGTTTGACTTATGTTATACATTGTTGGATTTCAAATCTTTTTTTTTTTAATTTCTAGAGGAGGGATGGAAACATTTTTGCATTTTGAAGAATGTATTTTCCTATAAAGCTCTTCACGCCTATATTGATAACGCCATGCAGCCAAATGAAAACGCAATGCAGCCAGTTGAATTTTGAATTTTCAACGTACCAAATCACTGATTGTGCAGAAGGTGCCTAACACAAGTTGAAAAAAAAATTGAAGACGTCCGCAAACTTGAGTGCTTGTGGTTTCCATCGCATGTTATATATTTTTTATGATCCGTAAGTCTTGAACTCTAAGAGAAAATTTCCACCGGGCGAAATGAATGTTGCCGGAGAGTTATTTTCGAATGAACTAAGCAAACATGATCGTATAATGTGTGTATATGTCCCCAAATACAGTGACTGTTTTCATGTTGATATTTGCCTCAGAACACATCTCCAAATCGATTTCAATTCGCAAAACACATTACTGCGATCTGCAGTAGGTACGCACCAGGTCCCTGCGTCGATTGGACGGGCGACCCCCTCGTCAACCCGAACCCACTTTGATTCCGAGTCGCTTCGGTAAACGGATTGACTAAGACTCGCAAATCCTGGACCGAGAAAAGTGTAAAGACTTTTATACCTGTTTTATTCTTTTATGACAAATTCGTTGCCGGGAGCTGGCGAACCGATATTCAAAGTTGAACTTAGTTAAGTCGCCAAGAATTCTCTTCGTTTTTGTCGCTCCGCTTTCGGAGCACGATGGCGCTCCGGAGTTTGAAATGATCACAGTTTTTAATTCAGCCGAAACTTTATGGGGTATAATGCGACGACTACCTTTTCTCTGTGAGTCTCTGCTGAAGAACTACGACTACGCCAATGAGTGAGCAAAAATCAAGATTGCAGGTAGCCCTGGGGGGCGTTTCGGGTAAATTGAAAAAATTCCGTTATCCGAACGCGATCTTTGTTTTTTAATAAGCTTCGTCTAAGCGGATGAAGCCGTTCAGCGAAAGAAAAACTGCAAAAAGAAATATTTTCCGTCTCCAATATCAATAAAGTTGAAATTGTAAGTCTATTAAACGGCTTCTTAAAGCGTTTATGTTTCAAGTCGCAATTTTTCAGCTATCGTTTTCTCATCTCCGCAGTTTTCCCGTTCATGTCAATTTTCTCATTTCCACCGGCAAGTCGGGATGAGGCTGCCAGGGGGGGAGGGGGCAGAAGTGCGCACGGGGCGATCCAGAGCAGAAACGGGTAAATCATATTAAAAGATAATTGCATTAAGGTCCCTTCTGATCTGAGAAATATACAGATATATCTTGGCGTCCTGCGGGATATAATCGGCTGGAATTGTCAGATTCAATATGAAAATCTGAGTGCGCTTTTTACAAGAGACGCGCCTGAAAAACTGAGTGATTAATTGGCATGTCACGTCGGAAAACAATACGCCTCGCATTCCCTATCGTTCTCTCTCTTTCTCTCGCTCTTGCCGATGCTGCTGCTGCTCCCAGGCCATTTCTTAAATGTTCCGGTTCTCTGGAATCTTTCCTCTTAACTGGATAGGTAAATACTCTTGAAGAGCAAAACTTGTTTTCCCCTTAAGGTATTTATTTTGCACGGTTAGGCTAATACGAAATAATGCCCGATTGTCGAACGTGAACAGACAATGGCCACACAGCCAACACAATCTCAGATCTCCTTCTCTGACATCAAGTTAAACATGTCTGAAATTAGATCAACACCTTCACAATCACATTAAATATATACTGTGAGGGGCGCAAACACCTTATCTTATTTCACTTAATTTCCTCGAGGTAAATCATGATGCGCTGCTGATTCCAATTCCAACAGGTTTAGCATAGGTAATTCCCAAATTCTCCAACTATTCCAATTATTGCGAAGGTCTAAATAGCCAAACCATGAAAAAACTGAAACGGGGCTCGAACGAAGCATTGTAAACATACATACATAACTACTCTTCCACTCATATCGATCATAGAGCTTATAGGCAATTATGAAACATCAACGCCAATAAAATATGACCGTTCAAAAAGCCTTTATGTGTACTTGAATGGGGACTGAATTACCTGCTGAAATGAACAATTTCTGATTTTTGTAGAAATCGAGCTGGGGCTTCGCCCAAATTGTGAATGGTGATCGCAGAGGGCTTTATAATGCTGATAAAATTCCTGTGGAAATTTATTAGTTTTCGAGACCATGATTTAAAGGGATTGTCTGAAGCGTCCAATCTGCCAATATTTGATTTCACCGCAATTACACTTGAATAAAATCCCGACAGTAATTTGGGGTGAAATTGCCTTTTTATTTTGCACTGAATTTTCAATGGCAGTTCTGTTATAATAGATTGCGGCAGTGAGTGTTAAATTGGTATTCTGCTTAATGACAATAGATAATTGAAAATGCTATTCCAAAATGAAAAGTATTAAATCGCGGCTTGGCGGTGGGCTGTGTTGGATGGCGATCGATAAATTCGGAAGCCGACAGGGTGCATGATCTAAAACCCAACAAATATTCCTCTGGTGGAGCTTAGATACAAATTCCTACCTACGCCCGAGGATTACCGCGGAAATAAATTTGCTGAAACGTGTGGGATAGTTGTTGAAACTAACATTTGGATTTACTCCTAAGGTAGGTAGGTACGCCCAATATAAAATATGACTGTAGCTACCAGCATACCTACAGTCTCAGTCATACATACACCCACAATGCAATACAATCATTGAACTCGTTTTAAAAGAATTTCAGGCGAATATTTAGTTATAGTTGGTTAGTTGGTAACTTTCATTGTTGCTTACTTCTAGGTAGGTACTATGTATTGCTATCACCTATGCACCATTTCGATCATCAATAGGTTAGGTGGCGCCACTACGGACCGCTCACGTAACGTACCTAATTCACGATTTCGATTTACCAGTTCGCCGCCTACGGTGGAAAAAAGTGACCTAACCTCGGTCATTATACCGGCGAAACTTCAGATAGCATGGTGACTGAAATTCACAGACAAAAAGTGTGTCACCGTGCACTTTTTTGTACAGTTTGCGACGATTAAAAAAAATCGTCTTCACGACTTCTGAACTGAGAGATTTGCAAGAAGAGATTTCCGGGTTTAAGGACGGAGTTGTATAGGTAAAATAAACGATCGATCCCTGTGGGTTTATTCCTTGACAGAATTTTACCATTTAGGTCTCATTCAAAAGCTACAAGGATGTATTTTGGTTTGAGCTCATTGGCATTTCCAAAAACGAGAAATAATTCTTTTGATTTTTGGATTTTTTCAAGTGGCGTCACAATATTTGAAAAATACAAACATAAAAACCCCATTGAAGTTTGTAATGTAACCCACTTTTCGACGTTTGGCCTTGATCGTCATTACCCCCTCCCCCTTCTTACGTTGTCTACGGTTTCCCTACGTTGTGTAATTCTTACTCTAGATGAGAACGTGGATTTGAGGATGGTGCTGAAAGTTCTTGATGTAACGCGAAAGAAGGCAAGCAAAATGAAGTTTTTATTTGAATCGTTAGCAAAGTTTTTTAATGAATCGGTCTCTTTTCTCAAAACATCTCACAACAATAAACTGACAGAGTGACAAAATGACGTGACATGGATCAAAACAACAAAACACAAACACAAACGAAACAAGAAACTCATTACAAATCATTTAGACAACGCAGGAATTTACAACAACAAAATTAACACATAATTAGATTGACAAAGCACAACAAGAAATCATAAAACGCGTCAAACTGACAGTAAACACAAAAGAATAGTGACGTATTCGCTGACAGGCACACATGGGAAGAACACGTCAAAGAAACTCTTCCGTATTGACTGAATGAGTGCTGAAAAATCTCTTCACAAATGATCTAATGAAAATTGAGTGCGAATGGGTCATGGTGAAATGACAGAGAAGTCGCTCTGGTAATGCATTCATCAAGCCAGCGTAAATCGGTACTCAAACGCCTTCAAATGTTCGCTTCGTAAGCCAATTGTTCACGTAACAACAAAAGGAAACTCGCTCGCTTACGCTTTGGTGAGAACTTTACGCTCAGGGTTCAATTTTACGCTTTACGCACAAAAGCACACTCTTTCGCCACTCCGCATCTCTCTCAAAGCAGAAAGCAATTAGTAGACACATGCGACTTAACTAAATCAACTAAATCAAGGCTCTGGGTTGAGGAGCTTGTGGTGTGGTTAGTTAGCGCGTTCGACTGCCACTCCAGGGGTCGCGGGTTCGATCTCCGCCGGGGACGAATTTTCGGCCTCGAAAACAAGCTCCTTGGTTTAGTTGGAATGCTTGCTAAATGCAAGACGCGCCGTGTGTCGCATAGCACGTAAAATACGAACGATAGTGCCGACCCCATGCGATGTTGGTGGTCGTTAAAAATCCCTACCCTGTGTTGGAACACACAGGGGTTCGGCAAAATTTCCGGTATAGTGGAGGAAAGCATTCACCGGCGTCGGTGTTAGGCCTCGTTGCGGAAATAGGCCGACGTTAAATAAACGAATAAAAAAAAAAGGCTCTGGGTTCCCACAGAGTAAGGTTTTGCGTGTAAAGGCTCAAGGGACCACTGAGAAGACCTAAACCCAATAGCTTGGTTGTCCCCCTAAAGTTGAGACCTATCTATTACTAATCTGAAACTGCTCCCCCAATTCCCGACCCTGCTGAATTCCTCAAACAAGAATCAGAAAAACTCCAAAACATGAAACACATAAAAGTCACCAAGATTTGAACAATTCCTGAGCAGCCAGGGAGTGTTGGCCCATACACGGCTTTCAAGGACACATCGAACATGATGGAATGTTGAAAGCTAGCTCACACACATGTTCAGGTTCAACCAGACACTTTCAGATTTCGCTTTGCCGCTTGCAGAGCTTGTAGTACTAACAAACACTGTCATGACAACGTACACTCCTGAGTAGGTGAATGAATGAATGCATGTATTTTGTAACCCAACAATAAAACGTCTTTGACTAATCAAGGGAATGGATATGTTCTGAATCCGGACCTGGCAAGAATTCCAGACAGCGCGGCGCTATACCTACGTCGTAGCTACCTACCCGACAGGTGAGTTTCTTTTCACAGAAAAGAGCTAAACAAATCGTACTAAAGTGCTCGCCAATTGAAATGGTCCACCCAAAAAATACAGTCACATTCAAAGTGTCATAACTTTTGAATAAATGAACTATTTTTAATCGTTTTATGTTTTCTAATTAGCTCACGGATTGGACTACAACATGTCATGGACTATTTTTGGTACAGGTGTTTTGTATCAATTATACGGGGCCCTCAATCAGGTACCGCAAAAATGGAAAAGTTTGAACAGGTCCCACTTCACAAAAAATTGTTTTTGGTTTTCTCCCAGTGTTTCAGGGGAGTTGTTATAACCATATGTTGAATTGTTTTAAATTTTTTTTGTCTATCTGCTCTAATTACAGGGTGATCTCAAAAATGTAACCTTTTAGTTTTGCAGTAATAACTTTATTCGTTGTTGGCCGATTTTGGAAAATGAGGACTTTGGTTGAAGCTAAAGGCTCAGGTCAGAAGGATGGAGGATCCGAATTGACTTTAGATGAAAATTCTGGAAAAGGGATTGGATCAAAAGTGACTCAAATGACAACCTTGCTAGAGATCCGGTTTAGGGCAGGTATTAAACAAATAACAACTTGTCTTTCAAACAAACCATTCTTTCTGAACATTTTGAGGTGTTTCTCATTTGTATGGGTCAAAAATTGTGGTAATGAATCCAAATCAGAAATGGATGCTTCCAACGAAGAATACTGGATGTTTTTCACCTAAAAATAGACGTAACCTAGGTTACGAAGATCAGAACTGGTGCCTATCTCTTTAAATGTGAAGGAAGCATACGACAATAAGAAGGTAGCCTAGGTTACGTGCATTTTCAGTCGAGGAAGATCCGGTATCATCTTCTGAAAAGTGAATTTGTATAATGGGTCCCGCGTCGACAATTTTCATCACTTAAAATCGGAAAATACCTCAAAATGTTCGGAAATGAAAGTCTGTTCGAAGGCAGGTTGATTTTTATTTAGTTCTTTCCCTGAATTTGATTTCTAGGGTGCTTCATATTTAGGTCACTTTTGATTCCTTCGCTTTTTCAAAATTTTTGTCTTCAGTCAGTTCCGATTCTCGAGCCTTCTCATCTGAGTCTTAAGCTTTAACAAGAGTCCTTATTTTTCAAAATCGACCAACAATTGAAATAGATATAAATGCCAGACCAGAAGGTTGCATTTTTGAGATCACTGTGTAATTGGAGGAGATAGACTCAAAATTTTGAAATCTACCTCAAGGTATAGGAACAACATCTTTCCTAAAACACTTGGAGAAAACCAAAAACTATTTTTTGTGAAATGGGACCAGTGCAAACTTTTCCATTTTTGCAGTACCTGATTGAACGCCCTGTATAATTGATACGAAACACCTGTACCAAAAACGGCCCATGACATGTTGCAATCTAATCCGTGAGCTACTCAGAAAACATAAAACGATTCAAAATAGTTCATTCATTCAAGAGTTATGTCACTTTGAATGGGACTAAATTTTTTGGGTGGACCATTTCAATTGGCGAGCACTTTAGTAATGTTTTTTCTGTTTTCTGTGCAGTTTGATTTCTCACTAGGGCGAAAATCCCAAATCCTACATTTTCCTTGTTTACGTCGCCATTCGCGATGGCGCCCGCCGCAACCAGGAAAACCTACTTGAAATTCGCAAAAATGGGACATGCTACATTGACCGGGCCACAAATTTACGTGCCAAGGCAAGCAACACCTTGAGGAAGAATATCAGCAAGGAAATCAAAATAAAACCCCACCCAAAGTAAAAAATAACATTCCATAAACGCACTGTTATGCAATAGTGATTTGCGGCTCCGCCTCGGACTTTAAACTTTCCTCGCACTCGCAAATGTCAGTTTCTAAACGAGTGATACACAACGTTTTATGTGCCCAATATTAGATTTTTTAGGAGTAAAATCATCATCAAACCAGCTCAGCTTGACGTCTGTCGCTTCTGACAAGCGCTTGGAGTTAACAGCGAATGTTACCAACAAACAAGAATAAAATGAAGCCAAATTATTTGATCCCAATACCGAAAAATCTTGAGAAACAAAACCAAGTAGATTTGTGTCAATGGCGTTAACTATCTAAAATATCATTTTATTTGTTAAAGACTCTCTGTTTCTTTTTCGTATGCTGAAATTGGTTAATGTTACCGAATATTTGTTATGCCAACCGCTAACTTAAAATCCCTCTGCTTTTTGTCGGCCTAGACCTGCATTCATAAAGTTTCTGGAGGATTTTGAGATGTGAATAGAAATACGCGTACTTGGACGACATTCTCATAGCTTCCATCGCTCGCAGAATAATTGCGATGTCGAAGAGTTTTTGGCATAATTCAAACTATGGTGGAAACCACAGCATTTGAAGCATCTTAAAAGCTTGATGGCATCATAAATACGGCACATATCGTAACCTATGATCACCTGTTCCAATTCCCCAGGGGCGCTATTTTGTACTCACCCAGCGAAACTTCTCGGTGTGGGTATTTACGGAAGGACGAAGTTGATTGATTTCCACCCTAGCTACCGATCCGATGGCTGTCCGCTATTGACCACTATTCTGTACTCGCTCACCGACAGCTATCGGATCGGTAGCTACGCTGGGAAGCTGGGAAGCTGGGTAGTTAGGTATACTCACCACCTCACATGAGGAATCAGTTGTACAAATAGACTTATTTTGAGATTCCAGGTATGACAGGAAGGAGTCCGCATCAAAATCTTCACTGAAGTCCACCATCTTACCACGAAGATTGAGAGGTGTTAACTTTTCAATGTCATGGTCTTTACTCATTTTATTCGTTGCGCGATCTATGAGTTTGCTGCAATCCTCAGCATCATCGAACTTCAACTCCGCCACTGATCGTTTCACGGACACCCGCAAGAGGCAGCTGCGACTGAACAGGATTGAAGCTCTCAAAAAGCTTGAACTTCGTGTCATTTACAGACTGATCTGCTGCCTTCGACTGCACAATAGAGGAGTGCCGAGCTCTGACCACGGAGGTATACGAGCGCATCTGATCCTTATGCGCCCCACATCACCACCAGCCGCACCGACCAAGGCATCACGAAGAAGCATAGACAGCTTCTCAATCTTAGCATCAAAACTTATCAACATAAAGAATAAAAATAAATGTTATTCTCCTTATCGGCTTTTTCATGCCATAGATAGGAGTTTGCCCGTTTATTTATCAAATATACATACTCAGAAAAGTGCAAATTTCGGACAACACAACACCCAGACTTTTCACCGGGAATCGAACCCGGGACTTTCGCGTCGCAGGAAACCTCTCGACCGCCTGCGCCACGGGGCCGTTATCAAAACCTATCAACATGTCCTTTCTCAATTTATCCCGCTTCTTGTCCAAAAGACGTGTCGTACAAAAACAGGGAAAAATTGACACTCTTATTACCTTGTATTTGAATCGTTAACGCACAAACAGCTGCAGTGGTACGAGTCGCCGCATGCACCCTCGCACCCAAGCATGACGCCTCTAGACCGTCCGTCTCAGCATCGTGCACAATTTGGCATAACGTAAACGTAAAACATGAAATATACCTAAAATGACGAAATATTCTAACTAAAAATTTGAGATGGAGTTGAAAGACCTCCAAGAACCGACTACAAGTGTTTAAAATTCTATGTCTAAATACATACAAACAAACAAATCAAAAACAATTCAAAAACATCAAGTATGTCAAGTGTTTCCAAACTTTTGGCCGACCCTGTACGTGTTCTGTGAGAATAATGCTGCACTCCTCGATTTTGAAAAGTTGCAACATTGTGATTCGCACGCAGTCCCAATCGAGTCCCATTATTACCATGTCAATTGAAGTTTCGACTTCAAATATTTTATTCAAGAAAAAGGCGACCTTTCATGTATTCAAATACCACGAAATAATTATTCAAAAACCTGGTTGATTGCAAGATGTTCAAATGCGTTCACGGGAATGCTCCCGACTGTTTTACCAAGAAGCCACATGATGAGTAGGAGTAGGTACAGAAAATGTTGTCATAATGCTAATTGCTGCTTTGAGACATTTCATTCCTCGCCGAGTCCATGCAGAAAAACCATTTGGCTGAACAAAAATAGACTAAAACGTTTTGCAGAAACTGAATGTGCGGCACGAATTAATGGAAGAAAAAAGAGTAAGTGCTGCAGACCGCAGTTCTAGTGGCGTGACAAAGAAATCAGAAAACACAACTCACGAAAAACCGCAGGGGATTATTGTGTATTGGGGAGGACGAAAGTTACGCATGAACGAATGCAGTATCGCTGGAAGGCACAGAACCACCCCCCGGACGAGATTTAAATGAACACAGTGGAGAGACATTTTAGCATAAAATTGACAGCGAATGTGTGTGAAGTGAAGCGCTGAAAATCACCACCGCCAAGTGTGACAACTGACTTTTATAAAGTCCATTTGACGTCCGACACCCACCGAATACTCTGCGCCCAGTGTCTCTTTCTCTTTCTCTCCGCGTATGTGTGTATGCACTGGCTCTCGAATTTTATTACCTCGGAGAAAATGCGGTGTGTCCGTGAGAGGGAGAGAGGGACATTCAGTGCCAAATTGAGCAAAATTTAATAACGTACACCGCCCCATCACCAATACATACACACCAACACACAACCAAATCAATCATCCATATACACAACGCGCGCCCGACCAAAAATATGAAAAATGATTAAGCACGCTCAATCTCAATAATATATAGAAAAAAACCAAAGGACCGCGGCTATCTTTCTTCCTCTCTCGTAATGTGTGAGCGTGGGCGTAAAATTTGCCGGCGTCGTTTTTCCGGCAAATTTTCCGGTCGCGTTTTTCCTTTGCACCTAATTTTTCCCTAATCCTGTAAGATGCAGCGATCCTCATCGCCGCTATAAAAAATAAATTGTAATGGTGGCATTGACTGATAGCTGGGGAATGATGCAAGGTGTTAGCTCTTTCCCTAGCTTCTTTTCCCTCACATCCCACAATATCAAGTGGGTAATTCTGTTTTTATTTAAAATCAATATTTCCCATCTGAAATGCCAACAACCACACACTTTTCAATGGAAGGATGGCACGTTCGTTGTTTTTATGGACGTTTGGGGGAATTACATAGAATTTTGTCTTCTGTTTCAAAATGATACAGCACTTATTTTCCTTTCTTTGTACATTACCACCGTACACTATTTTTGACATCAGCCTTTATCATCTCCACAAGCACCCTCTGTCGAGCGATTTCAGAACAATAATCTGCAATAAAGGCGAGTGTAAGCCAATAAGACGGTTTCCTGACTAATTTGTCACCAAGTACAGAAAAGTGCACACTAATGCCCGGTTGCAAGAACGAGGTAGTTGACTTTGCTACGGAGCAAATTTACTCCGGTTACAAGAAGAGGGTATCAAACACGGTACTACACAGGCTGTGGCTAAAGTTCTCACACATTTGAGCTACTTGCGTAGTTTTATGCGTAGGTATGGGTATCTAAAATGTCAGATTCGACACTTCCTTTTGAATTTTCTAATGTCTCTGATTTTTATTCTTTTGAAGAAGAACAAGAGGTAGAAGGTGCAGTTCGTTGTGTCATTGCCGATCGAAAAAACCGCTCCGTAGATAAAATATATACCTCGCGTCGCGAGCTGTCAAAGTCAAAGAAGCGTCAGGAATTCTAGAGGTTAACAGCATTATTTATTTCTTCGAGTTTTGAACCATAATATGCAAATCATTGCACTGAATCAAGGCAAAAATCCATGCACAGGCTCTCGATCAGGTGAATATGACAAACTGCCTCCGTAGATGTTATTATGTCGATAAACAATTCCAGGTTCAGGCGATGGGGTATGACAACGAGGAGTACAGGAGGAGTACTGGGACAAAACTTGAACAATCCTGGGCGGCTAGTGACACTGTATCAAGCATGTGTCAAGGTGATGTCCAGTGCTGATTCAGTAGCTCCAGCACAGCTTTTGATGGCAGGAAATACTACAGGAGTCGTTGGCATAAGCAACAGCAAAGAAATTGAGAGGAAGGAAGGAAACTGAATGCCGGATTTGTCAAGTTTTTCTTTGGTACAAAAATAAATCTCACAGTCTGAAAATGGCTGCCTCTTTTCTCTTGTCTTATTTCAAATCCTAATCTCACAGATCCTAATCAAAAAATATGATTTGGCCTGTATATCTGGTTGCCTACAGCCACTAGCCAAAAATCTCAAATTCTTACAAATAAAATCGTAACTTGAACGTATATTTGTGTTTGCTTTTTTATCTTCTTCCGTGCATCTGTTTCCATGCACAATCCCAGCTCAGCTTTCCATTTCCAAATTTGATTCAATTTTTTGTTTGACATATGGCAGTTGTCACTCTAGACACGTCTCCGTTTACGCCGTCAAATAGCCTACCATTTGATACCGAGTTTGGTACCGAAGCCAATTTACTCCGGAGCAAATTTGACTTCCTTGCAACCGGGGGTGAATATCGCAATAGAAAACGACTAAACTATGAGAGCAGTTAGGTACATCAGGATATGTTAGTGTCTAGTACATATACCTAACATTTATAGTGTATTTCACAATTCGCCGTTCGGACCCCGAGGAAAAAAGAGGCAACCCAACACAACGAGTGATCAAGTACGAACGTCCTCAAGTTGGAGAGCGTCTGTCTAATTGTGCGAATCAAAGACTAACATTCCTACAAAACAAGACAGACACACGCCAACCTGAGGACATTCGTATTTGATCTTACGTTATAAAAGTGTTGGATTCGCTGGAGACCTCGACGCGCGAATAAGCTACACACCTGCACAATCATTGGCGGAGGAGCCGCCGAACATTGTGAGCTTGCCGGAATATTCATGAAGTTGATGGACTTTTCTAGAGCCCTCGCAAATGAACTGACGGCTGCTGGAATATACCGAAACGACAATGGAAGTGACGAAAATCTTCAGTCCTTTCCGGAAAACGAACCTGGAATATTCTTCAATACAAGACGCGAGTATAAGATGCGGCGTGCCAGACCTTCAAGAAACAGATCAGATTGGTTTTAAGAGTATCTTAGTGCAAATCACAGCCAAGCAATAAGTGCGATCTTCAAGTACCTACGCGCTACGGCAATTTTTGAGTTTTGTAAATTACGAGTGGCAGTACCACAGAATAGCTAATGTAAGTATTAATACAGAAACACCGTTAGAAAGAGGAAGTGGAAATGGAATTAGAAAATTTACTACTGGAGTTTGTTACGTAGTACAATTTGATCGTTGCGCCCTTCTAGTACCCGATCCAGGACCAATCTGCAGTAACACGAGGAAGCTCGGGATTTGACGTTAATTTTTTTTTCAATCGGTGGGAAAAAAATTTACCCAAAACAAAAGTAAAGCTTGTGTGTAGTATTGATGAAGTGAAAATAGGAGTATGGGACAAAGCTCGTTACTTTTCCGACCCCCCACTAACATGGAAGATAAAGTATTGTAATCATGCAGAAAAAAAAGTTTTGAGATTTCACCAGATATATCCATTTTGAGGTCTCCCAAGACGATTAAGACCATTTCCAGAATGATATCGCATCGGTCTGTGTGTATGTTTGTCTGTGTGTCTGTCTGTGATATTTCACGATAACTGCTGAATCGTTGATCTGATCGACTTGAAGTTCGGTATGCAGGCATAATTTTACTGTGGAATGCGCCCATTAGTTTTTGGTTGTATTCTGTTAGGTAGAAGTGTCACTACTATCAACAAGTGGCAAAAGCTATATCTCACGGAACTTAACTTGCGATATGTCATTTGAAAGCTCTTGGAAAACTGTTTTCAGAACAGTTGAAAGCATTTCTCCATATGTTACCTGTCAAATGATAAACAATTTCAAAGTTCAAAGTTTTACCATTTTATTATTCAAAATCTATCCAGTGAATATAAACCAAATTCGGCAGGGAGCAGTACAACAAAAGAGTCAGCAGTTTTCCACCATTTTCCAGTCGGGCGTTATGAATTTTCAAAATTTCTCCTAGCCGTTGTCACCCAAGAGGGCCTCTCGCCCGTGTTTTGACCAGGGCGACTTGATTTTGATGCAGGACTCCGCTCAAAAACTCATTCCCGCTAGGGGATCGACTTTTTTCAAAAAATTCCGACTGATATAGATAGCAGATTGGATCGAGCGTCGTACAGACTTATTTTCAAAATCGACACAGTTTCGGTTTTCTGACGGTAATTTTCTCTAAATGAAATTTGCACATCTGTGGATTTGAAAAGACTGCAGTGCAAATTTCGACATGCTGTAACCCCACGAAGTATCCATTTTGGGTGCAAACATGCTCAAAATTGAAGTTGTGGAAAAGGTTGAATCAATTTTTGGACGAAGAACTTCAAAAATTGGACCCACAATTTTCCAACTTTTTATTGCGTGAACAGATTTTCACCTTTTTTTAAACAAGAGATAACTGGCTCTTGAACATTTTCTAACAATTTTTTCCCAATTTCCCGGGAATTTTCCGGTTTAAAATGTAAACCGGCCTTAGTTTTCGAGACCAAACTTAAATGATGGAGATTGAAGTGAAGCCTCAATTGACGATTTTTAAAATGAGATGATTTGAGATAAGATTTCAGATTTTGCCGGAAAATTCAAATTTCTCCAACAAAATTCTCAATCTCCTGCAAAATACTTAAAATCTTTCTCTCTAATTCCAACTTCCCAACCGAATGGACGTTTCGAACAAAAATTTCCATAGGTTCCTGGTTTCTAGTCGGGAAAGTCTTGAGGTGGCACAATAGTACTTTGTGTATCAAGGCCATAAAGGTAATGTTTTTTGGCCGAATCTGAAATTTTGTAGCCGAGGCGTAGCCGAGGCTGCAAAACAGGTGAGGCCAAAGAAGAACCTTTTGGCCGAGGTGCACACGACATTTTTTAGGCGACTATCACAAAAAAAATTGAGCAAAATACTGATGTTTTGAATTGTTTGATGTCTTACTCGCAATCGCAAGAGTGCTTTTCTTTATAAAACATAGTTACCTGTGACATTGGAAAACAAAATTTGTAGGTGTTATATCATGACAGTAGGTAGTTTAGACAAGTCAATGATGAACGAGATATAGTGAAAGCGATTTTTCTCAAACCCCGCCGGCACCACATAGGCTGAAGCTCAAATGCGGCAGCTTTGAATTTGCTTCCGCTGAAATTACAAGCTGTATAGGTACTTACTGGTGCCTGTAAAATAAGGCAAAAATCTGGACAGGGTCTGTTTCTCTGGCCTACCTTTCGGGAAAATCACAATCGTGCAAGTCATCAACGTTGGTGGTCTATTTATTCCATGGTGAGGGCTGCGGTATACATCGAAATCCAACAGACACGCGAGTTTCGGACCTAGTTGGGCCAATTTTCACGACAATAAGCATAGCATAACCCATAACCAACAAAACAAAATAGTGAAATTGACTTTGACAGCATTCACATCAATTGACCAATGATGAGTAGCGTAGCAATCTTGCAACTCTCGGAAATCACTGCAGTGGCACCAACCTTAAGGAGAAAATAACTGTATTTTCAAATTTATGTAAGGTTTACATCTGATTTTGGGTCATCATTGAATGATTAATTGCTCTTTATTAATCAGGTATACCGCCGACTACTTCGTGATGTAAATATTCAACAGCTAAATTGGTCTAAAATCATGTAACGTGAAAAAAGCAGAATGACATTAGCGTCCCAACAAAATAAAACAAATGAGGTTTAGCGGCCGAAAAGGGAAATATTGACAATCGGCCTTATTCTCTATGCCATTGAAATTAAAAATTGAAAATGTTTCGTTTTTCACTCTGGTTTATTTCGGTACGTAAGCATATTAGGCTGGGATCCCAAATATGGATGGAAATTAGACCTGAATCCCTGCCTGAACTGGTATAGTGCGTACTTGTTTACCCAGTCTTAAGATCAATTTCAGCTCTTCAAAATCCCATTTTCAATATTGAAAATTTTCAATGGCATAGAGAATAAGGCCGATTAGCGTACAAAAAAAAGACACTTTTGGGACGTCAAAAAGGACGTAAAGAAAGCTTTTGTATGTTGGTCGCCTAAAAACGACTTTTTTTGTAAATAATATTGAGTGATACCAATTTTATTGGATAAAAAGCCTGCTGGTGACGTTTCCGATAACGTTTTCCTTCATATCTATTATTATTATTATTATTTGGGAAAGTAATCAAAATATAAATAAAAAAAATAATACTGTTGCACTGAGACTGAACAATTCCGTTTTGACTTGTTGGTCGTCGTATGGTGGTCTAGGCATCGTATGGTTGATTGATTGTTTTTCCTATTATCGTAATTACACGTTCTACTAATAGATGTTGCACCCTTTGCTTTACTCTCGGATTTGAAAAGTGAAATCTCGCTTTTGATGCACTGAAATCAATACACTCATCTCTATGGCGCACTGCTAGATGAACAGCGGAAGGACATTCGCTAGAGCTACCTCATGTCAAATAACAATGGTTTTGACCAGAGCGGTTCTTCTGTATACAATTGGTATTCTGTGGTAGTTTCTATGCCGTAATAAATTGAGTGTGTTGAGGAGAGTTTGTCTAACAATTACTATTGTTGACAATAGACCTCAAGAATCTAGAATCAGACCTCCGATTCTCGCGTGCATTCTGGAGCACACGCGGTCTTTAGTCTGTTCGCATCAGAACCCAGTGTTGCAAGAGCTTACGCGATGGTTTGGCCATATAAATATCACGGGAGACGCGATGGTTTGGCCATATAAATATCATGGGAGACTTCAATAACCAAGTAAAAAAGATCAGCCGAATTGGCGAAGGTGCTGCCGCTCCGAAGCACGCGGTAATGCTAGTGAAAGGTGTAAAATTTTTCGGGAGTCGCTTTGAAACCGTATGTCGGGTCATTGTGGAATTCTCTCGAGGACCGGTGGAAGATTCCAGAACAAAAGTCAGAGCTATATAGAGCACCGGTCCTCAGCCTCCGGACCAGTATTCAGTGACGGACTAACCAATAGGCTGAGTAGGCTGCAGCCTAGGACGCCTTGATAAAAGGGGGCGCCGACCGAGGCGAAATTGAAAAAAAGCATGAATTCACGAAAAATGTTGTACTTTCATGTTCCGTATTGTTGCATTAATTTTAGGCCAGCTAGAAAAGTTGGAAAGGTACTTTTCGCTATCCACTCCCAAGTGAAGAAATGCCATGGAAAGATTGAATCGAAATGCTGGCAATAAATTATAAACAAAATAATTAAATCTCATTATAGGGTGACTGCCTACGCACCGTTGCTTATAAAAAACTGGTAAATGTACTCGAAAGTGAACCGTTGAAAAGGTGGAAGGTCTTTGCCCCACGGCGCCGGCGTAAGACACCGGGAAAAAGGTTGTATTTTCGTTTATAGCTCAAGCGACGCGACGAAGCGAATGAATGTCACCCACCATCTTTAAAATAACATAAAATTACTTTCAAGGAGACAGATCTCTACCAATATATTAGCCCAGGCTTTTTAGCATTTAACATGGAACAAATTAATCCACGTGCAATCTTCACAGTATCGTACCCACTTAACCTTACTAAACAACATACTAAAAGTCCCCAACTTTCCTCTGTGTGCGTCATAATCTTTGAGGGAGGGGGGTCAAAATTTTCATTAAAAAAATTCTAGGACAAAAGTAATCTAGTCAGTGGCTCAAAATTTATTATATTTGGATACATTTGGTTATAAGTGAAGCTTATTGACATACTAGATGTCTATGGTCCCTGTGAGAGGAGCTCGGGAGGAGGGCAATTGGTGACCTATGCAAGAAATTTGGTTTTCATTAATATTGAGACAATATTGGCATGTTGGGTATCGTTTCTCACTAAATCTGACTTTGCAAATCCGATTATGACATTTAAATTCTGTTAAAAAAATCTTTTGAGCAATTTTCGGCAGAAAAACGTGATTTTGGGACCAAAATAAAGCCGGTTTTTCAATTTGGGTTATTTTTGCGTTTGATGCATTAATCATTTGGATTAGGGATTGGATGATATATATGGACTTTTCTGCATAAGATTATCATATCATAAACGCGACGTAAGTGGTTACAAGGTGAGAAAAATAATTTATTGAAAAAAATGTCGGAAGTCCTAAATGTCACTCAAAAATATCTCCGCGCAGTTGAAAAAATGTATTGTAGCTGTAATATGGCTTTGATTTCATCTTTCAAGGTTTCTTCTTGTAGCCAAAACAATTCTCTAGCTTCCGAAAAAAGAACATTCTACATTAAAATCATAATAATATAACAACAGCAACTTTCCCGCGGGTATAGCCACATTTTTCAGTTTCAAGCTGGCTTAAGCTTGGTTCCCAGTTGCGAATATTCGGACAGGAAATGCGATTTTGTATGTCAAATTTTGAATTGGAGGGCTCTGATTGGCCAATATGACGACTTTGACGTAAAATTTCGCAGTTTCTGTCCGAATATTCGCAACTGGGAACCAAGCTTTACACCGAACATCAAACCAACTCGATTTTATAGTATTCAAGAAATGATAATAATGCCGAATGCCTTATGTAAATGCGTGAAATAGTTGCAGTTATCGATCCTATTCAAAATTTCAAACACTGATGTATTCAACGTGAAAATATCGTAAATTAAAAATCCACAATTTTCAAGAGCAAATTATCATTTTTTTCAATAAAAAATGCTCACAATCTTTTCAAAACAGAGCTTCAACATTGTATTTACATAATAATAATGTATTGGAAGTCTAGCACAGCACAGGAAGATTTTTATAGCCATGCTCTGCAAAAAATATCAAATTATTATTAATATAATTTCAAGTTCACTAGTAGTCAAAAAAAATCGCATCTAGCTCACCATCCATACTCTAAGCTTATTTTGTCCAATATTAGTTTAATTAAAAACTCGTCTATTGATTTTCAAACAATAAATTGATAGTTACCTCGAATACCTACCGATAGTACCTAGTACCTATACCCATCTAAAATAATAGCAAAGTTATCTAGCGCCTAAAGGGACTACATAATACATAAGTTTATAAAAATGACAGATCGTCCTCAGGGTCATACTCAACAAGGTGGGGTAGATTCTCACATGTTGTGCCCCTACAGAACTTACACATCTGCGAACAAGACAAGGAAGATCGCCTGCATTTACATTTTAGACCGCAGTTCTTCTTGCAGTTGCAAGACACTATCTTCAAAAGAGTCTCCGGAGCTGGAGAAAGATGCGTCTTGACGGGGACCAACTACAGGTGGGGGTGCTCCCGCGTAGCCCACCGTGTTGTTTGTTTACACCTAGAGTGCCTTAGCTATTATTATTTAGCGAAAACCCGAGGTTAATCCGAGGTCTAGGAGCCGTGATATTGCGTGGAATGACAGACGCACAGACGGACGGACGGACGAATAATGAAATAAAAATCGTTGTTGTTTGTACATCTAGAGTACTTGAGCTATCATCTAGCAAAAACCCAAGCGCAATCCGAAGTTTAGTAGCTGAGATATTGCCGGACACTGCAGTCGGCAATAACAAGAACAAACTATAAGCGCTACAAGTAGTAGCGCTAAAACCATAGAGGAAAATTGCGAAACTGTACCTTGTGCCTACTCATACAAGTACTACCAGACCAGATTTAGTCAGTACGATGCTGTGCATATTGAACGTAGGATCAATTATTACAGATCAAAGTCTAGGTTAATAATGTTGAAGTGATTTTCTCCATATAATGCGTTTGACGTAACTTCATAGAATCCTTATTGGAATTGCTGGACAATTCACAATGGCGCTAAAAGATACGTCATTTTGAAGCTAAAATTGTAGAGAATCTACTGCATATAATAATACCAAGTGATATTCAGTGGTCGATGCAAAAGTAAAATGTTAACTGAAGCATAAGAAAAAAACACGAAAAAAGTGTCATTATCAAGAAATTAAGTCTGTTAGTGTCAAATTTTGGGCAAAAGCTATCCCATATCATTCACTTTGATTCATCATCTTTCATTCAAGACCAAGATAAGAGAAATCGATTGGGTGGTTGAGAACTAGGAGCATTTTTAAGCGGAAAGTGCATTTTGAGGTGTCTTCATCTTTGCCTGTCAAAAAAACAATGACGCACACGGGGGAAAGTTGGGGACTTTTTGTATGTTATACAGCAAAGTCTAGTGAACCCAAAACTGAAAAGATTGACCGTGTTTTAATTTGTTTCATGTTTTGCCGTTTTTTCGACTAAAAAGTAGTGTTGCCGTCTAGAGTTAGACTTTCTAGACTCTTGTCTTGAAAAGGCGTCAAGACTTAGACAAGACCTCTAGAAACTCTTGTCTTGAAATGTCTAGACAAGACAAGAGTAGGGCTGTCAAGATCAAGAGTCTTGATTAGACTCTTGAAGAGGAAAAATTAAAAAAATCTGTTATTCCTCTCCGCTGATGGTATTTATTTTCTACTTAAGGTGTGATTAGATTGGAGATTTCTTACAGAGTTTATTGACAACATAAAATAACATAAATAAGGGTAAACGGTATGACAAAATGCTATTCAAAACTATATTTATTTAAAATGAAAATGATTGCAAAGGGTTCTCATGCTATTTTTCTTTTATTTGTTGAAATAAAAGTACCGAGATCACTACAGACGACATAAAATATCTCGTCTCAAAAGTCCCTACTTTTTTCAGGAAAAAATCGTGGAATTTGGGAGTTGAAATTGGGAGAATAATGAAGCAATAAACCTGTTTTGCGCTTGCGCACTAGGCAGGCCATCATGTCATTATGCATCGACCGTTGTTGCCATGCTGTGTCTGATAGGTAGTCTACAGTCCATGAATATTTTGAAAATTAGGAAAAACAAAACAACACATAAAAGCATCTTTCTGTATATTGTGAATTTTATAATTATGTGTATCAGAAGACAATTTGATTTTCGGTTTGTGGTGGCAGTTCACTATGAATTTATCAATTTTCAGAGAACGGGAAAGCGTTGCCAGAGAGATGCCATGTCGAGTTATAATAATGTCTTGTGATTATACATATATTCACATGACATCTCCTCCAGACTCTGTATGTCTCTACTGTTTTTTCCGGTTCTCATGCGAAAGTTTCGTCTAAGTGTTTTTTTTTCAAGGACTGCTCCAACATCTCCATTTCTACTTTTCCAAAAAATACCTGCGCCATTTCAGATCGCAACTTCCAAGAAATTAGGTAGCTCGATGAAGCTTTTGGTCAATAGCTGCGGAACAAAGTGTTTCTTGCCAATAAAAGGAGAATGATTCAGACAACATGCTGCAGTCAGATATTCTTCCAATGTACCCAGGCAAAATACCGATCAGGCTGGTGTTCTTTCTACAACTTGAGTGAAGTTAGTCTTTTTGCCGCGTCAGGTTGACATTTCAAGACAAGACAAGAGTAGGGCAACTCTTGTCTTGTCTTGTCTAGACGGCAACACTACTAAAAAGCCTGGGCTATATATAGAAATGAAAATCACCTGCCCACAGGCTGAAAGGGTCTGATCAGTCACTAGTGGTCACTAGTGTTTAACACTTCAAATATCTACCTACTTACAGTGTGCTACTCTATGATTGTATTAGTTTTGCTCTGTTTTTAAACAGCCTGTACATTTTTTTATTCAATCTTTAAAAATTGAAGAAACAATCAAGGTGGATTTTTTTTCATTAATTGTTGTAGTTCCAAAATTGAAGGGGCGGTAAACCTTTCCCCTATACTCTCTATCAGACTACAAGACAATCGAGATTGGGCAGCAACGAGGACAGCAATAATTTCTATTTTCCTCTAGACTTGTTAATGCTAAAAAATGCTAAAGCTATAGTGCGAAGGCGCTAGTATGTGAAACACTATTTTCGAAAGTGTTATGTTTGCAGATAGTTTTGGTGTGTTCTACTGTTCTAGTATTGTCTCTGCAGTATATCATATCACTTGCCCCTACCTTTAACAGCGCGATAAGAAAAATGTGGGCACACTATTTTTCGGTAGCCTTTCGTCGGATGAAAAATGTACTTTCCAGACAGGAAGGTAAAGTTTTGAAATAACGTTCGCTAATTTCTGAACAGTAGGTATACCTACCAATATATCGAGTTGTTTCGGGAATTCTTTTCTTTTCTATTTTCCGATTTAGATTAAACGCCACGGTTTTCGAAGCTTGGGATTTATGGCAGCATCATCTGTTTCGAATGTCTACTTTAAGGCATAAGTATAATAAATGCGACGGAAACGTATAAAAAGTCAAGGATTACTAAATTCGTCGTACTTATTTCGTTTTGTCGCATCGTTTCTTAAAAACTGTCCCGATTATAATATTAACAGTAATCTTCAGCTCTTGCGATGGCACACAAAAACCGCCTCAGTATATCTTGCAAGAGCTTCTGCAAACCTTGGGAGTCTTCTGTATACTCAGAGCGGCTGAACCTTCAAGGCAATTAAGTCAAAGCTAATACCTACAAGGCATCTAAGTCGAAGTCACTGAATTTTTCCCAACTGACATTTGGGAAAATTCATTTCATATTTTTATATGAGCGGCGAAAATCAAAAGTCTGAAAATAATCAACTCCAGACGAAAATTGTTAGATTTCACGCGCGCCGCCCCAGAGCTTTTTTGGAGAGTCCAACCTAAACAAGAAAAAAAGGCTAACATAGGCCCTAACGGCTCGATACCAAGTTGGAGCTGAGACCGCCGTAAGTGCGGTTACTATAGCAACGGCCAATCAGACCGCTCTATTTGGCAACTTACGCCGTCCTAACTTTTGCGCCTGCAACTTCGTATCGAGCCCTAAGATAGCGCGAGTAAAATATATGACGATTCTCTTCTCGTCTGTAGTAGGTTTTCTCTGATGTTTATTTCCACTTGTTCAAAATAATTACGGAAACATAGAAAAAAGTTTTCTAAATGCCACAGTAAGAAAAATCCACTAGCTTTCGATTTAGAAGCCATTTAGGTGGAACCGCTCCGAATCTGAGCGCAGAGAAGACTCTCAACTGGGGGAGGAGATAATAATACAATATTATACAACATGCAAGTGGAAGGAATAAAAAGCGGTCGTATAAAAACAGTGCCATAACTGTGATTTTCGCCCCCCACGTCGTGTGCCATAAAATAATACAGAAATAACTTTATATGCTTTATGCCTTTATATTGTTTCAATAAAGTTACCGATACGGCAATACTTAAGTTAAGCCAATCACAATGTTACCCATAGGATCTGAAAATAAAACAGACGTATAATATAAGATGTCATAAACCCAATAAAAATGCCCTCCAGGGGTTTCATTTGGCCCAGAGGTTTCGTGCTTGACTTTCCACCCCCAAACGGCACCGATAAATTCACTGGGTGTGTGTGCTGTATCGCAAAATGTGTTATAAGGGAGGCAGGAGGTCACCCTATGCGAGTCAAGCTCAAGCGGCGAGCAACTCCTGGCGGAAAACGCGCGAACTGAGATAATGTAAGATTCAACCGGAACAAATAAGTTGAACGGAGATTAACGAATTGTTCTTGATGGGCGGTGTCGTTCTTTGGTGCCAGAGAGGAGTAAGGTTCAAGATGACTACTATTATTTAGGAACAATTTATGGTCGTATTAGCGGAAAGCGTAAAAACCGATTTGTTTCTCTTCCAACAATTGATGCCATTATCGCTGCGAGACAAAGATTGAAATATTTAACATTTTAGGTTCTTGTTCTCTGGGTCCCGAATGAGGATAATTCGAGACTAGAGAATCATTGGGATTATTTCCAATCAATTGGAGTACAATAAATGGGAATCTTTCTGCGGCTTTAAAAGCTTTGAATGCTTCTGTAACAGTGTACTTGAACAAGGAATCCAGCGCTAATGTATGGTGTACACCATATAAAATAGTTACCTCTCATCGTTACGTTCTTACGAGTTAATAAAAATTATACCAGAGGATAACGTCATAAAGAGGTGGCGAGAGAGATAGTCTATTACATGCATAAATAAATGAAAATAGAGTTTATTTTATAGTGTTGAAGTAGCATGGGAAATTTTGTCAGTGGGTTTATCAATCTGAATTTTAAAAAGTTCTTTGCATTTCGGTGTTGGACAGTGCCGTAACTAGGCTTGTTGGCACCTGTGGCAATATAGCAATTGTGCGCCCCAAAGAAGTGAACATCCCAAGGGGGCCAGGTCCCGCTAGAGCGCCGCAGGCGAAAATTTTCCAAGATATAAATAACAATGCTAATAATAATCGCAAATTTAAGCTGGGAGCTTCCATTTCCTCCCCCTCCGAATTTAGATGAAATCAATAATAAACTCATTCGGCTCCTAGAAGAACATCTTTTCAAAATCTTCCACTCGATCTTCCATAAAAAATAGATGAAATCATCAATAATAGACTCATTCGGCTCCTAGAAGAATTTTTAAAACTCCCGGCCGTCCATTCTTTTGCAGTCGAGCTTCCCAACCCAGAAATGAAAACATCAAGACAAATTGATAATCTTTTCACACAAAAAAGTCTTCAACAAGAAGTAACAAAATACTAGTAGTACCTATATAGGATGACAAAGATAATAATTGAACAACAAAACAAAACTTCTCAAGTTATTGACAAAATATTTAGAATCAAAATGGAAAAAGATGCACGTTGCTACCCTATTTCAAATACCCAAGTAAGTCACTGAAAGTAAATTTCATGAGAAAAAAAAATCAAAAAAATCTTGAAACTTCAACCACCAAGCTGAACTTTTCTAGATTTCGATTCAAAAAATATGTTATAATTTCACAAAATTCAAGCTTGACGTAGCTGTTTTATCGATTGAAACTAGATATATCTTTGTTATTCTTTCTTGGCCGCCAAAGAGCGCAAATACGACTTGACAAGCTTCAGTTACTGCATTTGAGATGAAAAATCTCTGCAGAATATAAAGAGGCCCCATCAAAGACTGATTCGGCGCTCTTGTATCTATTTGGTGCAGAATGCAAATAAATGCATGCGGTAATAGTCAGGCTAGAACTCGAAAAGCACCTAGACCGACCGGCGTTGGCGGAGGGCGCCGAGCGCCGAGCGCGAGCGCTGCCTCATCCTCAGCATGCTACTTCATGCAGCGCCGTGCTTTTCAATTTTATCCGGTTTATGGCTGTTTTGGATCTTGTCATAAAAAGGTGGTAGAAAAAGTCGCTTTTGATTTTTTGATTTAGAAAGTTAGTGAAGTTATAGGTAGAAGTAGATTCAGGTTGAGGTAAAAATTTGAAATAAAAATTGAAAAAAATAAGTAATAGGTATTACCCAAGCTGAATTTTGCGCCCCTGAAATTTTTGCGCCTGTGGCAAATGCCACCTTCGCCACGCCCTAGTTACGGCACTGGTGTTGGACATGGTGGTTTTGAAGTTTAACTTAGCGGTGCTTGTCAGTATAGTTTGGCTTTTTTTGTGTGCTGTGTATATGGCTTCTGAAGCTTTTCGAGCTTGACAATTTGGAGGTTTTCAGAGTCGCGAATGGTTTTTTCACTCAACATAATTTAAATTCCCTTATTTGCTTTGTGCAAATTATCATTTCCATTACATTTTGATTCGATTGAGAATTGAGCATTTAGTATTCATACTATTCGCTCCGTGCACGACGCCAGCGTCACCTAGCGTACGCAACTTTGTAGGCGCAAAACGTCACTCATGTCATAAATTACAGATGGCTGAACTGTCATAAATGGCAGATCGCTGGCCTGGACTGTCATTATTTTGTGGTTAAGTGCTTTGTCAACATAGACTTGGTCATTGACAAATTGTCAGTCAACCACGTGGCATCTGTTGTGACCCATGGTTGTCAATTATTTCAATTATTTCCACGGTCACATTGACATCAATGACATCAAATATCAGAAGATTGACAGCCCAATCATGCAGCGCCGAGCCATCAATGTTGCTCTTTTTGTCCACATAAAGCGCTGTGATCGGTTTCGTTACCCCCACTCTGTACTTCGTACGGGGCGAATACAGTCACTAGTATAATATCAAAACAGACAAAATGCCTCATTTTGACATTTTTTGTCCATCATTTGCCACGACCTATTTGAAGCATGAAGAATTCACATAAAATAGCAATATTGATCAAAACTGTCGATTATCTCGGGAACTATCAAGTTTAGGGGTGGGATACTACTAGTAAAAATAAAAAAGGGAATGAAAAGAGAAAAAACTATCGAATAGATTTAAGAAATGGAGGCATTTCGTGTAAGAAAAAACGACTCCTGGCACTTGGAGGAAGTTTTTTATTTGTGTAGTTGGAGAAAAATTCTGCACCCTTGCGTAATAAAATCTAATTTTTTTTACATCATCCATTTTCAAAGACGATAATTCAAAATACACCGTGAATAAACTGGCAAAACTTTGTTTTTTTCAAGTGTAGCATTATTGATATTGTCACATCGACCGTCCCAAAATAAACAAACAAAAAACAAAATAAATATAGCTTTGAAAGCTGGGAAAGAATATGAAATCAAAAGTTGGGTATTTTTCAGTCTTAGGAGAAGGAGATCTTTCATATTTCAAACGGCGGGGCCGCTATAAAAGAAGGCACCCCACCCTTTATGTACGTATTTCAATGCTCCTTGAGTATCAAGGTAAAAAAATATATATTTTGTTCGACAAGGTGATTATCAACAACAAAAAAAGCATTGCGGGCTACCTAGACCCGGTAAGTCTTTCAACAACTTTCCGAAACATGATAACATTCCAGCAAAAGTTTTTCACGTTTTCTCTATTCTTTTCAGCCATGTGCCTGGCAATGTACCTAGTATACGAGTATTTGTACAGAGTGTAAGAAGACATCTCAAATTTAAAACTCACTAGTGCTGGTTGCTGGTTACCAAGTTCAATTAGCTTCCTCGAAATGCATACAGCTTTCCATTAGATTACGACTGAACGGTTTGCATTTTTTTGTTATTTTGATACAGCGAACCTCCGTATGCGACACGCTTCGAGTTCCCAAGGATAAAATACCATCTGCCTTCCTCAAAGTCTGCACTAAATAAGTGAGCCACTCATTAAAAGTCAAAGCTTTGCGAGCGAATTTACGACAGGGACCAATGACAGCTTTACTATTAAAATCCTTGGAGCGCTGCAAGATTAAATGCCTAAAGAGTCCATAATTGAAAGAACAATGTTTAGATTAATTTCATTATAGACAAGATTATCTTGCGTGCGCAATGTTGAAATATATACCTACAGCTACAGACCAACGACAACACAACAGACGGGTCTTTGTTGGTATTCAGGTAGGTACTCGTTACTGTGATGTACTTCAAGCCAGCCACCTAGAAGGGGCAACTAAATATTATGGAGTAGAGCGATACGATAAATCGCGCATCGGTATTAGATGTTTTTCGTATCGATATGCAACGGTTAAGTATATGATACCGATGGAATACGCACATTTCACCTGATTACCGATTCACCAACAGGATAATTCAACGACTGGACATTTCACCGACATGCCGATCAACCGACAAGTCATTCCACTGACTCGCCGATTGACCGACAAGACATTTCACTCAGTCGCCAAATCACCGACTCACCGATTAATCAAGAGGACATTTCACCAACTCAACGATTCACCGACAGGACAATTCACCGATACGCCGATTCACCGACTTATTTTTGACACAAGTATTCTAATTCTTTTCAGACTCACCAGAAAAGTTGATTTTTGACTCATGCATCCTCTTTCTTCTTAGACTTAGTGTCGGTGAAATGTTTTGCCGGTGAATCGGCGAGTCGGTGAAATGTTCTGTCGGTGAATCGGCGAGTCGGTCAAATCTCTTCTCCGTGATTTGGCAAGTCAATCACTCTTTTTTTTGTCCTCAAGACGTTGTCCTTGTGGGAGATTTTAAAATCCTTTTTGCTTCTTCAAAGGCTGGTTTATATTGGACGTAACCGGCAACTTATTCCCTTACTGTAAAGTTCAAAGGTAGCGTCTGAATGCAAACGTTTATAATGACAGGGCATAATCTCATGACTTATTCTCTTACCCTAGAAGTTCGTCAACTTTTGAGTTTTACGACATAGGGAATGTGGACAGCCAATCACATGCAACCAGTTACACAATCATATCGTCGAATGTCAATGTCAATCTGATGTTGGTTTGTTGGTAATTTTTGTTTTCACTACTTGTGCGAAAATGGAAACATGGATCTCGACATCAAGTTGATCCAACTCGGTTACTTCGTTTTACCAGTTTATGACGCATCATGGTTTGAAATAATAATTTACGGAAATGCCCGTTTTCATCTTGTTAATTGAATATTGGCCGGACGCTCAAGCGCCTCTGCCTTCAGAGTCTCTTCTTGTTTTGTTCTTCAGCTGCTGCACTGGCGGCACCGCAGCTATAATGAGAAACAAGGCGCAATCGCAAATAGCAATGCCATCTTCGATTTGCATTCATTTTCAATATTGTACTTGTACTGTAACTCTACTGCAGACTCAGAAGGAAATAGTTTACAAAAGAAGCGGGTTATTCAGATTATTCTGAAAGTTTGATATGTGTAGCTCTCACTATCACATAATATAGAACACATGATTTCCCTGTCAAGGCACTGTCAGCGAAAATGCTTCCACGGTGAATATAAACCACAGTGTTAAAGTTCGAAGAACAAAGAATACGGTTAAGGGTAACGGCAACGGCATAAGTCAACATCCAATATAAACCAGCCTTAATTCTTCTTTTCCTGCCAGATGACTCCTTTCTTGTTTTTCATCGTTCACTAGGCGTTCCGCCCTTTGTTTCTGCATTGGATCTTCGACATGCTTCTCGTCTCCAGCGTTTATAAATCAATTCCAGAATTTTCAAAACTCCCTGTAGTCGCAGGCCGAGTTGCTTCCAATAATTATACCGCTTCTGACACCAATTGTAATTCAATGACACGAACGTTTTTAAACACACTGTTTATCATTGCGTACTACTAAATATGTATCAGATAATTTACCGCACTTGCATGGAGATATCGCTTGCTCATCTTCACCACTCGTGTACTGGCTGTCGCTGTGAACTGACATCTAGTGCAAGTCGGCTCATCTGCGCTTATATATCTATACTCGAGTGTTGTCTTCGAGAACATGCCACCACGGGTTCTCTAGTATATCCCAGTATTGGTTGCCAGCACCTTCGTCGTGACTCAGGTAACGTCCATCATTAGCTGAAAGAGGGGCTCATACTCAGTATGTGTGCCGAATTTCATGCCTTCGTCACCATTTGCAAGGTTTATTCCAATTTTGGCTCTTAGCGCCCGCAAGCAAGCTCTAGAAGGGTCGCACCTCCGCCATTTGTGCAAATGTGTCTTACTCGCGCACTTTGATCTCCAGTTCTCTCGCACCTTCTGGAAACTGCACACTGCCTCGAATATACCAGTATACGCCTCCGTGTTTATTCTCGAATGTAGTGGGATCGCACGAGAGCTCCTAACTAAAGTGGTCAACAAAATAAGTTTCATAGTCGATATTTTCATCGGTTTTCAAAACCAGACATCTTTGGATTCCTTTAATCGATTTTGGATCTGTTTGAACTGATCAATAGCACCATTCTTTAGCTATCGGATACAAGTACTGTAGAATGGAAAAGAAGTCAAATATCAAGAAAAGTATCTTGAAAAGTCAAGTTTATACAGGGTGTCAAGTGAAACCGTGCATAACTATTGAAGATTTGTTCATTCCCCATTTTGTCAAAAAAAAATTTTGGTCGATACCAGCACCTAGAATATGAACATTGATGTCTTCCCTCGAAACGGTTTTTGATTTGCACCCTTATTGTGATTTTGGACAAAGTTGTGCCATTTTTTCTTCAATGTACACTTATTGCAAAACTGCTATCAAGTTTGAAGTTGAAATTAGAACTATTCCTTTTTAACATTTTCCTCACTCACCCCTAAAAAAGCTACCCCCGCGGTCAATGCCTGACCATTGTGGGCCGCAATGTTGGGGCTGGTACCAGAATCGGTACCTACGATACTGGAATAGCGTAATGTCATGAAAGAGATACTCTTGTTTCAAGGTCAAGGGATTGTTTTTAAGGGTTGTTTCCATACATTGGAGAATTGGTATCTCCCAAAAGCAAAAAAGATTTCAAGAAATTGCCGGAAATATGCATTTTGAGATTACCGAAACGATCCAGACCATTTCGAGAGTTTTCTGTTAGTAATATCTTTCAGTTAGGTATTTTGATAGACATTGTTTGAAATTGTAAAACTATTTCTGTTGAAATAAAAAAAGTCGACAAAGAGCTTGTTTTTTTCTTTCCAGAGTAATGATAAATTCTCTTTCAGCTGAATTTCATCACCGAAATCACATTCAGGAGAACAAAATCTTGAGAAATGATACCAAACACTTCTACAAAAGCACTTCCATTCCTTGCTAAAGGGTTGCTGTGAAGCACATCCTCGACCTATGTTAGGTATCAGCCTGTATGTTCTTTGAAAATATGCGTCGGTGTATGCAATGGAACATGAAGCAAGAATTTCTTCTCAGATTATTTTGGTTCTCGAGATATCGATACATCAGTTTATGTCAACAACTCTTGAAAACAATCCTTTGACCCTGAAACAAAAAAACGTGAGTGCGTGACCATAGTCACCCTCGAAGAAGTGGAACTTCTATAGGTATGAATCAATTAGCAAACAACGTTCAAAGAGGTGTTCTTTTCGTACTCCCGCTTCGCTCCCCAACTGTTTGTAGCATCTTGTTTTTTATATTATCATTTTAATTATTATGAGTCACTTGAAGGGCAGAATACTTTCGACATGATTTTTTCACGATTAGACTTTTTTGTTACATTCTCGCTGCGCTCGGCGCTTGAACTTCCATCTCCGTCACATGAAGTCTCACTCATACCCCTGATACAATAAATATCTATCTATTTTCATCAATAATATTCTCCATAAAGTACCTATAATAATAATTTTTATTATCATTTTATTTCATCATCTTCCTGCTGTGCCGGTGAGCCGACGCGGTCCGTCTGTCCAAGGTACACATGATAATTATGCAAATGTGAAATCGTGACGGATTTTCTTACTGTACGATTTTCCCCGTTATATTACAGCACGATGGAAACTGTGTCTGGTAGGCACAGCATGGCAATCTAATAATCTCCACAAAGTATAAGAATGTCGTTTGGAAAACTCCGGTATCAATTTCAAATGAAAAAATCAAAAAATATAAAATACATAGATATTTAGATAGGTATGTACCTCGTGAATGAGATTTGCGGTAACTACGTGGTTCTCGAGTTCCTACGATATTATCTTCTCCACTTACAATAAGGCCGCCAATCAGAAGAGATCCGCTAGCGGCTCTCCCACTGGCACTACCAATCGGCGGCCTCCCATTCAAATTTTGGTCCCGTCAAGCGTTGTCGCAGTCAAATTATCACTCAACTGGAGTGAAGCCATCGTCCCATGTTTGGCTCGAGGTTAGGCTATTGCCAGGCAGCGCGATTTCGCAAATAGGCGCTTCAAATGGTGGTTGAAATATTACCTGCTTATAAAACTTCCTAACCATCAACTCTTCACCAAAAAATGACCGTTTGACTGATGTGGTCCGAATTTCACGGAATGTCTCGTGACTTGAAGCAGTATTTTTTTAAATTGGACACTGAAGTGTCTTGAAGAAATACGTTATAAGCAGCTCATGAGTAGCGCTGGGCAATACATTTGATTATTCGATTATTTTAGCATGCAAAAAAATCATCGAGTAATCGAAAATCCCGATTAATCGAATATTCAATCAGTCGATTATGGATAAACGATCAATCAGTCGATTATTCGATTGTGAATAATCGATTATTCAAGGGATTATTCGATTTTTTTTATCAATTTTTCGATTTTTTGATCGATTAATCGATTATTCAATAAACGATTCGAATAGAATAATCGCATATTTCATAATCAACTATGCATAATCGAATCAAATCGATTAATCGATTTTGAAATAAATGAAATAATCGATTAATCGAAGTTATATATTATTTTTTTATAATCGATTATCCGTTATAAAATCTCATAATCGCCCAGCCCTACTCATGAGTCAATAATTTAAAACTGTCTGTGTAAAATTTGAGCCAAATCGGTCGAACGGTTCACAAAATATCGAAAGAAAACGATTTTTGGTTCCAATAGCGATATTATTGATATTATAAATTATCTGATATTATTTCCACTTTCCAGTATTATTGGTATTATCAGGTAATATTTTGGAAATTAAATTATAGAAATTACACGATTTCTATGACGACACTGGTCACCCCAAGGACCTGACACTATAACGTTACACCTCCGCGTTACACACCTTCGTTACATCTACTGATGCCATGAAGCGAATTCACTCCCATGTGTGGTTCTGCGTTAGTTGTTTGTTGTGATCTAGGCGCGAGAATAGAAGTTCCACTTCAAAAATTATCTCTCACATGACACGGTATCATACTGGTTTATTGTGATACCAGCCCCAATATTCCGGCCCACATGGGTTAGACACTGCCCGCGGGGGTAATCTTTTTCAGGGGTGGGTGAGAAAAACATCCACAGGGGATGGTTTTTCAAGTGAAACCATCGATCGTTCAAAATTTGCTTCGATAATTAGACCAGTTTGAGAGGATATTTGCAATAAGGTGGACAGTTGGACACTGAAGAAAAAATGGCACAGCTTTGTCCAAAATCATAATAC
This sequence comes from Anaspis maculata, assembly GCA_949128115.1. NCBI lineage: Eukaryota > Metazoa > Arthropoda > Insecta > Coleoptera > Scraptiidae > Anaspis > Anaspis maculata. Next base: position 75,568,441 of record OX421962.1, read on the forward strand.
GGGCGTAAATAATCAAAAACCGTTTCGAGGGAAGACGTCAATGTTCATATTCTATGTGCTGGTATCGACCAAAAAATTTTTTTGTCAAAATGGGGCATAAATAAATCTTCAATAGTTTTGCACGGTTTTACTTGACACCCTGTATAAACTTTATTTGACTTTTCTTCCAATCTACAGTACTTGTATTCGACAGCTAAAGAATGGTGCTATTGATCATTCCAAACAGATCCAAAATCGACCAAAAGAATCCAAAGCTGTCTGGTTTTGAAAACCGATGAAAATATCGACTATGACACTTATTTTGTTGACCACTATAGTAACATCATATTATAGGTTACGCCTAAGTAAGAGTCTAGATCAAACCTTGACTGTTTTTTTTGCTATTCTTATGACTTTTTTACTACCTATTTGAAATTATTTGTGGTCTTTACGGCCGTTCTTGATACTTCAAGTACATTTCCGCAACGGTGGGTTCACGTAATAATAAGGATTATCAAATTTTAATTGAAATAGCTTTCCAAAATTAATGATTCATTTAAAAACGGTTCGATGCCATGGCGCGGGTTTGGGTAGTGTGGTAGTGAATTCAGCTCATGAGCTATGGAGGTTGGGCGAATGGATTGCAGAGTGACCAGACGTGCGTAGCATTTGTATTGCTTCCTGCAATAAATTAATTAATCAACCTCTCAACCACCGAAGTGCTCGAGTATTATCCTTTAGTGGCACACATACCTGGAACCTAACGACAATGTACTACGGATTTCCAAGGAAGCCTTCGAATGGCTTTTTTCATAGTGAGCTCGCGTGAGAGTGCGGCTCTTTCATCTCGAAAATTAGGCAAATCCTGAAAAGGTTGGTGCCATTGAAAAACAACGATTTCGGAGCAAGTTCAAACCCAGCTCTCCCGAGTAAAAAAACATAATTTGAAAATTCGGTGGGTTTTTTCAAGCGGAAGCGTGTAAATAAAAAAGTGATAAAGGTTTGGTTAATGCAGTTAGGGAAAAATTATGCTCAAATTCGATGTAATTGATTGGATACTTCATAACGATTTATAAAGTTAACGAGCTTCAACGAACTTTATTGCTTAAATAAATTTGTACTTGGTAGGTACAGGGTGGTCAATGTAGTATCTCCTTAGTTTCTATCATTAAAACTTACCGTTCTAGGCCTGTTTCGGGACCAGACCGTTTATTTCTTGTGAGATATGATGCTGTGATTCCTTCTCAACACTTCAGCATTTCGTCCGAAACATGAGTCCATTCCAACATAAATACATTCTGAGGCCACCCTGTGTGTACTTGTCCGCCAGATGAAAATTGGCAAGCTGGGAAATATCACTTCTACTATAGGTTCGCCAATTTTATTTTACACCGCCATAATTGGGTTACCACCCCATCAAGTTGTGCAGCTTGATCTATGTCAACGACATGTAGTTTCATCGTGCAGAAATTTACGCTGCTTGTCATTCTGTCACGTCACACTTAATATAAAAATGTGTCGTGTCATAAATTTTATCGGTCGTAAAAATATACGAGTACCTACCCACCACCAACCTCATCATCCACAAACTGCGGCGGCTAGAAAATAAATAACCCTCTGTAATCAAAAACTATTTAGAAAATCTCTCGCAGGACGAAAAACCTTACCTCTTCTGCCGGTCACAATAAAGCAGAACGTAGAAAATTTTCCTTAGGTTCAAACAAAATAATACAGGGTGTCCCAGAAATAAGTGAAAAATATCAAGGATTACAATGTTAAATCATAGTTAGATCACTTTTTTTTTAATTTGGCGCTTCAAGCGCAATTTGGCGTTAGTCTTCAATATGGTTTTTAATTGCAAGTTGCAAGTCGCAACGTGGAAGTGAAGTTGGAATTGCAGTCGCTAGTGGCAATTGCTAGACTGTTCAAAACTGCACTTATTATACACATCTAAAAAATCAAACTTCAAATAACTCGTAAAATCACGTTGATCGGTGATCGCGCAGAAGACCGTCTTCAATAGGCAAACTGACAAAGCTTGTTTGAAACGTCTGAAGAAATGTCAGCTTGATCGTTCGACGTATTCGGGAGCCCACTAAACAACCCACAGCGGAATCATCCTACCATTGAAACATCCTACCGGAAAAACTGCCACCGCTCATTTTGCCACGAATTCTGCAACCGTGCAAACATGCTACTGCTAAATCAGCACACCGGAAAAAGTGCAACCACGCATTTAGCCACCGAGACCGCTACCGCGCATTCATCCTACTGCTAAAGCAACACACCCGGAGAAACAGCCACCGCTCATTTTGCCACGAATTCAGCAACCGTGCAAACATGCTACTGCTAAATCAGCACACCGGAAAAAGTGCAACCGCTCATTTAGCCACCGGGAGCGCTGCCGCGCATTCATCCTACTGCTAAAGCAACACACCCGGAGAAACAGCCACCGCTCATTTTGCCACGAATTCTGCAACCCCGCAGACATGCTACTGCTCAATCAACACACCGGAAAAAGTGCAACCGCTCATTTAGCCACCGAGAGCGCTGCCGCGCATTCATCCTACTGCTGAAGCGACAAACCCGGAAAAACAGCCACCGCTCAAAGTCCCACCACGAATTCGGCAACCCCGCAGACATGCTACTGCTCAATCAACACACCGGAAAAAGTGCCACCGCTCAGCCATCCACCCAATGCTTGTATGTTTGGTTGCATAACCAGCCAAGAGCAGTAGAAGACGTCACAGCTTAGTTGTGCACAGCCCGAGCCATAGGTGATGAACGCAATACCTACACTAAAATTGTCGCGATCTGCATTTGATTAACAAGAGGTTTTCTTTTGCCCGTTTGTTCTCTCAAAGTTGGTTTGACGATTATTTTCAACATAACATAATAGGTACTTATCTACCTATCGCCTATCAATTCTATCATAATGGAATCGACTTTTAGGGGCGGCAAGTTATACTTTTTCAATGGGGTGCAAGGTGCAAGTAGCGGAGTTTGCTAGCGTCGCAGACGAAATTCTTTCAAATTGCCGGGGGACCAAGGGATCAAAATGCCCCCTGACGTTGCAGGCCGGATTTTTTTTCCTGGGTCAAAAGAAATTGACTCAAAAAGCCCTGGAATCATACCGGTGTGTAGGTAGATTTTACTCTCGGTATTATAGTCCGGACGTTAAGCGACATGAATGGGACCCACCTTGCATTTTCGAGACAAGCGACAAAATTTGGCACACCTGTTCACTAGACCCTACTCTTCGATTTAAGAAATGTTGCCACCATCTGCGGAAATCGCGCAGATACTTTATACAGGGTTCAGTAGAAAAAATTTGTTGAAAAATCGTAAATCGTGAACCATAACCGGTGGACGTATGTAAATCAGGATATTGATGACTGATTCCATGCCCATGAAGGTACTGCAAACAGTTTTGAAATATCTTGAGGCGTTTCCGGAATACGTTGGAAGAAGTGAAATTTCTTCAACTTTCTTATTTTTTCAATAAATCAGTTGTTTTTGGAGATATTGAGCTGCAACTTGGTATTCCGGCAAACAAATATGTTTATAATGAAACGCGATGTGGAGCCATCGACAAAGCCTGCTAGATTCGAAACTAAGATCTTCAACTTTTTTTCCATCGTGAGCGCCATCTTCAAATTGCCCTTCGTGAAATTGTTGAAAAAACAACAGGTAACGAATTTATTGGACACACGCGTTCATTTTATCATGAAAAACCAGGTCCTGAATTGCAGCAATGACCTCTTCGGCCAAGAAACGTTATCAAGTTAGTTTTTCTTGATTTCTCTCAACTTAGGTGATAACCATCACCAAATGGAACTTTGGATCGATAAGATGTTGACCACATTATAATCCACATTATTTTGTGCAGCCAGTCACTGAATTTCATCATCATCAACCAAGTGGTGTTCTTTTGGCAAACAGTTGAACAAAAAGTTTGCTTCGACTTTAGTGGAAAAAACGAAAACGGCAGGGTCACGTCGTCCCTTCAAACCAGATTGAAGAAAATCTTTTACCAAAAATGCTACCAACTGATACTGAAAGAGTTCGGAGGAATGTCTGCTGTAGTTTCAAGTTGAACCGAAATGGATTTTTCCATCCTACTTCTGCAGGAGGGACGTCGAAAGTGTTGCTACAGCTTGATATTTGAAGCGTTTTTTGTTGAATATTGCCAGAAACGCTTCAAATATAAGCTGTAGCAATGCTTTTCACGTCCCTCCTGCGAACTAAAATGTAACAATCAGTTTGAGCTTGGCTTGCACATTCCTCCGAATGATTTCAGTATCAGTTGGTAGCACTTTTGGGTACATATTTTCTTCAATCAGGTTTGAGGGCAGAAGGTGACATTGCATTTTTTGCCCTTTTTACAAATATTTGAGTACCCAACTTTTTGTTCAACTGTTTGCCAAAAGAACACCACTCGACTGATGATGATGAAATTTGGTGACTGACGTTGCAAAACAATGTTGATTGAAATATCGCAAACATTCATTTGATCTTAAGTTTTATTTGGTCATGACTGTCACGTAAGTAAAGGAAAAACAAGAAAAACGAACTTGATAACGTTTCTTGGGCGAAGAGGTCATTGCCACAATTGAGTACCTGGTTTTTCATGATGAAACATCGTGTGTGTCCAATAAAGTCGTTACCTGTTGTTTTTTCAACAATTTCACGAAGGGCACTTTAAAGATGGCGCTCATGATGGAAAAAAAATTGAAGATCTTAGTTTCGAATCTAGCAGGCTTTGTCGATGGCTCCACATCGCGTTTCATTGAAAACATATTTGTTTGCCGGAATATCAAGTTGAAGCTCAATATCTCCAAAAACAATTGATTTATTGAAAAAGAAAAAGTTGAAGAAATTTCACTTCTTCCAAAGTATTTCGGAAACGCCTCAAGATATTTCAAAACTGTTTGCAGCATCTCCATGGGCATGGAATCAGTCATCAATATCCTGATTTACATACGTCCACCGGTTATGGTTCACGATTTACGATTTTTCAACAAACTTTTTCTACTGAACCCTGTATAAAGTGTCTACACGACCGCAGATGGTGGCAACATTTCTTAAATCGAAAAGTAGGGTCTAGTGAACAAGTGTGCCAAATTTCGTCGCTTGTCTCTAAAATGCAAGGTGGTTCCTCTCAACAGCCGGACTATTAGGTACCATCGCGACCGTAATAATCTGGGACTGTCTGGGACAGTGTTTCGCGCGGAGTGTACTGATTTTCGGAATTTTCGCTTGGTGTCACAGTGACAAGAAGGCCAAAATTCATAAAGTCAGTACACTCCGCGCGAAACGCTGTCCCAGTAGTGGACGTGGTAGGAAAAAACAAGTTGCAAATGATGATAAAGGCAAACCACTTTGCAGGATCGTAACTGAGACTTGAATAAACGATTTGACCCGCAGTGCTTTTTTTTCGACCCTTAGGATTTGAATGGCGCCCCTTTTTCAAAATGGCGGATTTTATCTAGGGGCAGAAGGTATCGAATAGCCTGGTGATGTCCAGCTTCGTTAAAATATATGGAGCTATGTCTCGACCGGTCTCTGGGACATCAAACACTATTTAAAAAAATGGTGGAACATTGACATCTGTCGCAGGTAAAATTGGCGGAGGCGCCAAATTGAATTTAGTACGGTCATAAGAAAATTGCTGTAAAATTTTCATTTTCCATCCAATTTTAACTAAAGACATCTCATTTTGTGGAAAAGTAAATTCTTCTTATTATCTTATACCTTCCATGAAAAAAGACATTGAGGAATGTTAAATAAAAAACTAAAAAACAATTTGAAAAAAAAGTTTATTTTTTATTTTTTCAATTCCATGAAAATTACCTTTTTTGTAGATTTTAATGTGCCCTTTCTAAATTTGCACTTTTCCGATTTATATCTTTGCAGTGCGCACCACCATGTTGAAAAAATGATATCTGAAAAGAAGTTTTTGACAATATCCAAATTTTAGTGCATGCGAGATTGAAATGTTCATGTACCTACGAAAGCACATTCAATTCTCCACGATTTGACACCTGAACCATTCCTGTGCGACTCAGGGTTCTTGAGCTAGAGCTTCCGGAAGTATCAATTTTCGGTGTTAAATAGTGACCGCGCCTACGGGATTTCACCGCTGGATCACCTCCATGTCTTAATCAAGTTACCCATCAATAACGCGTCGTCATATATTACAAATCATGAACATTGGTGGACCTGGCACAGCCCCAAGAGGCGATTTTTTATTCTTTTGGAACCGAAAATTGATACTTCCAGAAGGTCTAGCTCAAGAACCGCGAGTCGCACAGAGCTGCTTCAGATGTCAAACTGTGTAGGATTGAATGTACTTTCATATGTTCATAAACATGTTAATGTCACAAGGGCCAAAATTCAGATATTGTCAAAAACTTCTTTCCAGACATCATTTTTTCAATATGGCGGCACGTGCTGCAAAGATATCGGGAAAGTGCAAATTAGAAAGGGCACATCAAAGTCTACAAATAGGGCAAATTGCATAAAAATAAAAAAATATCGAAAATCTTTTTTTTTTCAAATTTTTACTTATTTTTTTTTCAACATTCCTCAACGTCTTTTTTCAACGGAAGGTATAAGGTAACAAGAAGAATTTACTTTTTCACAAAATGAGATGTCGTGTGTCAAAATCCGTTCAAAAATAAAAAAGTTACAGCAATTTTCTTATGACAGTACTAAATTCCTTTTGGCGCCTCCACCAAATTTGCCTGCGGTAGATGGCAATGTTCCACCATTTTTTTTATTAGTGTTTGATGTTCCAGAAACCTATTGAGACATAGCCCCATACATTTCTACTAAGCTGGACATAACCAGGCTATTCTATACCTTCTGCCCCTAGATAAAATCCACCATTTTGAAAAAGGGGCGCTATTCAAATCCTAAGGGACGAAAAGAAAAGCACTGCGGGTCAAATCGTTTATTTAGGTCTCAGTTGTAACCATGCAAAGTGGTTTGCCTTTATCATCATTTGCAACTAATATTCCCTATTTCGGTTGTACCACGTCCACTACAGTTTATTACGGTCGCGATGGTACATACTCGTAGATAGGTACCTAGGTACCTATCAGAAAGATGGCCCAAGAAAAATAGATTTTAACCTCAAAAAAAAAACCGTAGTCGTGAAAATCACAGGTTTTGTTCAGAATTTGGTGCTCTTTCCAAATATTTGGTTTTCAGAAAAATCCCAGCGGAGGCTTTTCTTCTAGAGCTGTCAAAAATCTGAAAACTTATAATTCCGAACAATTTCAAATTAGGCTCAATTTTTCATGAGATTTCAAGTATACACAGTTATGTGGAGACTGCAAATGTTGAGAATGAACATATGAACAATTCTGAATCAAACACGATGGAAAATTTCATAGTTCTGTTGGAATATTCTGATTTTTTCTGTCAAATGTATATGATACAGCAAAAATATTAAAAAAATCCGCCAAAACCTTGGAAAAAATAAGGACGTCCTGAAAATTTGATATTCTGTTCAGAATTGAATGCCCTTCTACATACCTGAAATTGACAGAAATCCCACCCCGGGGTTTTAAGTTATTGGAGGGGGGGTGATCAGTTGCAACTCAAAATGGAGGGGATGAAACCCGTTAATCCATTGGATGCAAATACATCTCAATTCGACGCATCATATCTCGTTGATACCATTTTGGAACAAAAAGTGTCGATCAGTGTTGAGGGGGGGTCGTGGGAGGAGCGGAGCTCGGCTAGGTGATTCTTTTTGTTTTCCTGGTCATATATAACCGATCACGACAAGTTTGGTATCTTTTCCGACTAAATTAAAACTCCTGGCCTCGAATCCGATTTGTAAATTTGAATAGAAACAAGTTTGAACAAGTTAACTTGGAAAAACTTGTTTTTTCTTTGTCAATTTTGACAATTTTTTTTCCACTGTTAGAGGTCTGAATCCCTAGGAAATAGTTCATGGTCCATTAGATTGAAGTGTCTCTTTTACGAAAATCATCCACTCGATGTACTATTTTTGTTTCTGGATATTAAAAAATCAATTTGAACCTGTGAGTCGGTCTGGCGCGGTTTCTACTAATAGTAATAACCAGAACACTAAAACATGCGCTTGCAAATAAGAGTAGCTCAAACTATTGAACAAATAATAACTTATCTTTGAAAGTTCGAGGATCTCTGCAGAATTGAATTTGCTATAACATAAAACAAAATCGCTATGGATCGCTCTGCAGGGTTTTGAGTTTGAGCTATTTATATTTGCAGGTGCATGTTGTAGTGTTCTGGTCAGTAGTAGACACCGCGCCGGATCGACTTACAGGTTCAAATAGATTTTTTAATATAAAAAAACAAAATAATACGTTGAGTGAATGATTTTCGTGAAAAAGACACTTGAATCCAATGGCTCTTGAAATATTTTTGAGGATTTCAGACCTCTAACAGTGAAATGAAAAAAAAACTGCCAAAATTGCCAAAGAAAAAAACAAGTTTTTTCAAGTTAACTTGTTCAAACTTGTCTCTATTGATGTAACAAACAGAAAGACGACAAAATAAAACAATGGTTCCTATATGTATTCTGTATTATTACAAGTCCAGAAACTGCGTCTTATTTGCGAGTGAGTAAGATTTAAATAAGAAATGCATAATATGTGAAGGGTTAAGGGTATAACGAAATCGTGTTTGTTATAGGTAATTTGGATGAAAGCAAACACTGTTCATGTTCATGACATAATATTTTGTATAGACAATTCAGGGTTAGTTTATCAATCTTGGTATAAATCGTAGCTGAAAGTTAATTTGTTGATTTTAGTTGCAACAATTTGTATCCCATACTTTTATCCTCTGGCTAAAGTTGACCGTGCATCTACAGGGTACTCGGAAAATGACGGAAAGGCTCTGCAGTACGGTATATGGAAGCTTACATGAAAACTTTTATTTTTGAAGTTGAAGATATATTAAGGGTTAAAGGTGCTCCTTCGAATCCTGCTATTTTCGTTATTTCATAAGATTTTTGTAAACTGTTCATGGCAGAATAATGGGAAAAAACGAGGGAAAAAATATCAACCAGGATATGTGTAAAATTTCCATATACTGTACAGGGTGAGTCTAAAACAAAAACAAAAAACATTGGCTAGTTCATCTAATAACTCCAACAGATTTCAACCAAATTTGGTTTATAACCATAAGTACCATGCAAGGACTTGATGGAACATGGATGGTTTTGATGAAATTGAGGGATGCAACTTGAAAAAATAAACAATTTATTTTAATTTTAATTTTAAACAATTATTTCGAAAAAAGTATAACGTTATTGAATCCACGGTGGCCGAACTCGGTGGGCGTGTGACTCACATTGTCTAGTGGTGAAAATAGGGGTTTGGCTGCGATCCGCTAATAGAGAGTCATTGCAGAATGGCATTTTACTGCACGGCACTATTAAAGGAGGCGTTATTAAAATACTGCTCACCTTATTTTTGGTTGCAGAATTAGAGTTATTGCAGATATACTCCCTCCACTTATACCCTCTAACGGGTGTCACTAAGGGCATGCCGCATGCATGGTACACAAGGATCCCTCCGACAGCCCTGATTGTTTGCACACGTATACTACAAGGCCTGTGGAGTCTATCTGCAAGAAATTAGCCTCCTATTTAATAACGTAAGGGTAGTTTCTCGGGTAGTTTGTTCAAAATTCGAGGAATATAGGCAACCAACAATACACTAACAGGGCCATTTCTGGGACTTGTCAAAATAAAGTATAAATAAGGTCGACCTAAAGAGTGCACAAATAAAGGCAGGCACTATCCTTATTAGGGGAAATTTAACGTCGCACTAATCTGCGCAAGCGTTGTTGTCAAAATAGTGCCGCTTTTAATACTGCTTGCCCTAATTTCATCTGCAATAACCGAGGCTCTAATTACAATTCCTTACAACCTTACAAGCTATATTTAGAGGAATTTATACAAAATAATATCTTCTTCAATTTCGGTGGGGCCCATAACAAGACAAAAAAAGTTGCAATATTTTTGAACATAAAATATTTATCCCTGATTTTTTTTGGAGATATATCTATTCTCGTTTTATCAATGAATTGGTGAATAATTGTTTTTTTTATATGTTAACGTCAGTCCCAAGGCCCAAGGTACATGCTTGAGTGTCCCAAGGTACAGTTGGGAGCGAAATGATTCATACGGCTCCGGTAGGAAATCGGCTAGATTTCAAAAATGTAAGCTGCTTGGATTGTTCTTGATTGCCAGTTTTGATTAGAGATTGGTCGTAAACTAAACTGGCATTCAAAAACGATCCAAGCAGCTAACATTTCTGAAATTCAGCCGACTTCCTAGCGGTGCCGTATGAATCATTTCGCTCCCAACTGTACAAGACCGTCCTGTACCTTAGGACATGTGCAGGCATTTGTATAAAAAATAATTTCAAGTAAAAGGGCACTCAGATTTTCAACTATTAATATTTATTTAGATAGTATGAATCTGGAAGTTACTTTAGAATAATCGGTCATTATCATTGTTACAAAAATTGACACATGAGAGAGTGAAGAAAAAAAACATCCCAATAAGGTACGGTAGTCTCCCCTACTTTGAAGGTGTTTTTGAGAAGTTATGAAGAAAACTCCAACTTTATTACATTTTACATTACATACATTTTTTACTCTACTGTAAATTTTGAGGATTTCATGGTGCCATCGAAACATTTTAGAGGAAAGCTGTGAGCTGACTACTTCTTGGATGTACTCAGTGAAGCTTACTTAGCAGATGCATATTGATATTTGACTCGTGATAGGTTCACATAGTCTCCCATGAACTAAAATGAAGAAATACCTATGTCAAATTTATCTGGACTTATTTGGTTTCTTTTGTACACCCTGTATATGTACAATATGACGTTTCCGACTCTTCAATATTCGTAATCTATGACTCAAGAGGAAGAGTTTAAGACCATAAACGCAACTATAACATAAAGGATTCTCAATAAATCTCATTTTGAATTTTTTTTTCGTCAAATCGTAAGTTTCGTTTTTCGAGTCAAGTGGCCATGATGCTTTCACGACAATGGCTCTCACTTCCAAAAGCTCTATCTCAAGAACTATGGGTCGTAGAAAGTTAAGTGAAGAACTAAACTGTAGGGAAATTTATGGGCCTCAAAATAATTTCATATATATTTTGCTGTCAGACGACCCAAAATCGAGATATTCAACAAAAACCCAGCTGATGCACTTCTTGTTGATGATGGCGACATGACGCCGACATTTCCGAAAGGGGGCAAACTAGTATGTTGAAACCTAAACTACACAGATCATTTTAAGCCGATTTCCAGCCTGTTGGCAATTATTTCCTCATTGTTCTCCTTGGCTCCTGTACTTTAGACCATAAAACCAACTGTAAGAGAACAACCGTACAGAAGAAAACCTTTTCTTAATCAAATGCAGAATTTCGCGACCAACACACAATACACAATTTTAGTGTATTGCGTTCGTGGAGCTGTGATGTCTACTACTGTTTGTTGGTTATGCAACCAAACATACAAGCATTGGGTGGATGGCTGAGCGGTGGCACTTTTTCCGGTGTGTTGATTGAGCAGTAGCATGTCTGCGGGGTTGCCGAATTCGTGGTGGGACTTTGAGCGGTGGCTGTTTTTCCGGGTTTGTCGCTTCAGCAGTAGGATGAATGCGCGGCAGCGCTCTCGGTGGCTAAATGAGCGGTTGCACTTTTTCCGGTGTGTTGATTGAGCAGTAGCATGTCTGCGGGGTTGCAGAATTCGTGGCAAAATGAGCGGTGGCTGTTTCTCCGGGTGTGTTGCTTTAGCAGTAGGATGAATGCGCGGCAGCGCTCCCGGTGGCTAAATGAGCGGTTGCACTTTTTCCGGTGTGCTGATTTAGCAGTAGCATGTTTGCACGGTTGCTGAATTCGTGGCAAAATGAGCGGTGGCTGTTTCTCCGGGTGTGTTGCTTTAGCAGTAGGATGAATGCGCGGTAGCGGTCTCGGTGGCTAAATGCGTGGTTGCACTTTTTCCGGTGTGCTGATTTAGCAGTAGCATGTTTGCACGGTTGCAGAATTCGTGGCAAAATGAGCGGTGGCAGTTTTTCCGGTAGGATGTTTTAATGGTAGGTTTGATTTCTCGGTGGGCTGTTGCATAGGGACTCACGTATTCGACCACCTAAGCTTCGAATAGGGAAGGACTGCAACACCACCTCATAGCAATAACGCAAGAGCACTCAAAACCACTTCAAACTTCATACTTCAAAAACCATGCAATTTTAGGTTAGGTAAGAGCACGGATGGCACAGTAAGTTGACGGATCGTCATCTAATCTGCCTTGCTGTCCTGATGACAGCAAGAGAAAAATAATTACTTAATCCAATCCTGTTGAATAATGCACGCATTATCACGCGCATACATGCCTACATTTTTCAATAAGACTGGATAAAGCATAATATTCTACTCGCGGGTAACGGCTATTATACTCATTCGGATACTTTAACGACACTCGCCAAGGCTCGTGTCGGTCTGCATCCTCATGAGTAAGTAGCAATCATTACCCGCTTGTTGAATAATAAAGGTACTAACTATTTTGTTTTGGTTTACGATCATTAAGCACGAAATGCCATTATTTTTCCCTTGCTGTCACGGCAAGTTGAATGACGATCCATCGTCAATGATCATTAAGCATTCTAATGTGTCCGGGATTTTACTGTTCATATTATGACTTCCTGTCAAGTTGTTTTCATAAAGTTTGACTTGGGTGGAAGAGCTCTTCAAAGTTTGACTTTTTTAAAGTTTTTTTTTTAATGAATATTTTGTGTTTGTTGAAAAATTTGCGTATATTGTAATTCCTATGTAATAATTCACTGTTATCAATAAAAGGCGCAAAAACTCCTATGGCACTGATAAGCCGAGAAGGAGGAAAACATTAATTTTTAATTATATTAATTAAACCAGTCGAGGTATTTGACTGTTAATTGCAATAGATTTGTCTTGGATGACTAAGTACTTACCTTCCTTGAATAAAGTGAGGTTTCTAGGATTTCTTTTCTTTGTAAAATTTCTGGGACACCTATAGGTATTTTGACTTTCCGGATGTTATAAGGTCGTGAAAAATCAAATTATGGATAGACGCTATATAATTTTTTAGGGCAAAATCCCGGGCACTGGTATCGATCGGCAGACAGTAAAATATAATATTATGAAAATTTATTCGCCCACGTTTCTGCAACTAAATTATTCGCTGAAACAAATCCGATTACACATCACCACTGCCTTTGATGTTTATATGCCAACTTGATGTTATATTGCACGACTTTTAAATTCGAGGTGAAATTCGCGGTTTCTTCGCCTAAATTTATATGATTTAAAGTTCTGTTTTGGTTTCGGGAAGTAATTTCTGAGTTATGGAGTTAAACTCTCGGATCTGGAGAAATTGCTCGGGTAAAAATGAACTCGCCCCAGCACCAGCATTCCAAGCTTTAGGCTGGTAGAAACCTACATACGAACAAGAGTCAACGAGCCACTGGAAATTTTTCATTATCAAGTATAAATTAGTCCAGTCAAAATCTTTTTTCCAAATAGGTCGTTTTAGTCATTCAACCCATACAACTCAGGAACCATCACTAGCAAAAAGATTCCGAAACATATTATTTTTTGGTACCTATTCATTTCTCCATAATATTCCCTGAATGGTTTTGCCCTTCTTGGAAAATTAAGCAAATGACCATGGTATGAAAAAATCGATTTTTCTGGATTCTTCGGGACATCAAGTATCGATTTGAAAGGTCCAGGAAAAGTACCATTTTGAATAAGTTGGCGACTTCTAGACAAAAGTGTGATACCGAATGTTGAATTGGCTTTCCACACCTGGAGGGAATGATTATGGATTATATCAAATTGCTAGACGACAGCCAATAGGGAGGCACGTTGCCCTAGCAATTTTATCGCAATCACAGTGATTAGGGAACAAATTCGCCCAAAGCTGATTTTTAGTTGAGTGAGTCCTTAGACTTAGACCATGAGCTCTCTAATCAACTTTCTCGAACTTTCTCGTGTGTGAGGCCCGTAGCTAGGATGCTTTTATAGAGGGGGCAAGAGCAATTTTCAGAGGCGCATATATATTATTCTCATAGGTGGCCTAGCAAGCATAGAGCCGCTGACGAAAATTTTTGGGAAAAACGGGCGTGGCCAAAAAACTGTATTTTTCAACATGCAAAAATGAAAAACTTGAACTTTGTTATTAAAAAAAAAAAAAAAATTGAAAATCAATATAGTTATTGCAATCGCTAATTTTTACAGTCATTGAACCGAAACAAATTTTGAAATCGATTTTTTTAGTTCGATTTTGCTCAAATGCCAAGAAGACCAAATTAGCCAGACACTGATGACCCACTGACTGACGTTGAGGAAGGTCGAAACGGGTCAAAACACAAAATGTGAACTCGCATAACGCAGTGCTGCATCCGAATGTTCGTAATTCGTCATCATGATAGATTGATGGTAGATGATGGTAGTTGATTTTGACACTTTTTTTCCAACTTTTGTGGATTGTGGAATTTTTTATTCAAGTAATTTTTTTCTCAAAATTATATTGAAAATAAAAGGTTTTTTTCATCTAGAACTCTAGGGAGAGCAAACGTCTATTCTGAAGGGGGCTTAGCATCCCTATGTCTCCCCGTAGCTACGGACCTGTAAGTGTGCTTCATGGTTATCCAGGTCTTCGAATGTTTTGAGTCGCTGTAACTTACAGTACTCGCGTGCAATTCGCACGACGGTCGCAAAAATGATCCGATTTAGTCGTAATTCTACGCACCATATCCCATTGATACCATTTTAGCACAGAAAGTGTCGATCATTGTTGAAGGACGGTCGTGGGGGGGGCGGAGCTCGGCTAGGTGATGGCTAGGTGGCTCTTTTTGTTTTTCTGGTCATATAGAACGGATCACGACAAGTTTGGTATTTTTTCCGAATAAGTTCAATCTCCTCAACTCGAATCCGATGTTTGAATTTGGATAAAAACAAGTTCGAGCAAGTTGACTTGGAAAAACTTGTTTCTTTATTGACAATTTTGACAAATTTTTTTCAACTGTCCAAGTTGTTCATCATTGAAAATGTTCCAGGGGCAATCAGAAAATTATCTACCTGATGTATAGTTTTGTTTTCCGAGATTAAAAAATCGATTTGAGCCTAAGCCGGCCCGGCGCGGCATCTACTAATGACCAGAACACTACAGTTATCTCCCTCCTCAAATAACTCAAAATCTTGCAGTGCGATTCATGGTGATTTGGTGAGGCCAAATTCTCAAAAAGAATTGTAGTATCAAGCAATGACTAATACAATACTGAAGATAAAACAAAGTTTGGATAACAAATACAAATTCTATTCACAAAAGGCAAAGAAAATGAACTAATTGCCTAATTTTACAAAAATGAAATTGCGAACTTGCCAGTCGCTGTTATCACCAAAATACGCGAAATATTACGTTCTGAAAGAGAGGCTTGGCTTAAACTCAAGCCGGAATTAATTGAATGTTATCTGTTCCAACGAAGGCAGGTACCTACTGTCGGAATAAAAAAAAATGTTTTTCTCCTTATCGGCTTTTTCTTGCCATAGGAGTTTGCCCGTTCATTTATCAGTTTTACAAATTCAGAAAAGTGCAAATTTTGGACCACACAACACCCAGACTTTTCACCGGGAATCGAACCCGGGATTTCCGCGTCGCAAGCAGCCACTCGACCGCCTGCGCCACGGGGCCGTCTGTCGGAATAAGAAAGTCATATAACAAAACCAAACCGATTTGATATTAACGCGACTCGATGGGTATCTACTTCACCAGCTGCGATAACCACTGCAACAAAGAACGTTATCGGGTGTGTTATACCAGTAACAATAATTTTATTCACAAAACTCATTAATTCTAATTTGAGATATTCCTGTTCGCAAAATTGAATACAGTTATCCAAGTAAAGTGGGGACCTTTCGTCCAATAAAAATTACGTTATTTGCAAAGTCGCCAGCAAGAAGGTACAAGAATGTCGAGTGACAAAACCATAAAACTAGCGTACAAGTGTGATGTTAATTTGAATAAAGCGAATATACCCTTTGGCGGACGGCCGGAATCGCACGATTTTTCAAAACCATTGAAGCTGAAAGGCGCCACCTCAGTTGGTAGATTGACGGCCGTCATTTGCCGGAAACGCCTGGCAGTCCTGTCACTTAGTCGGAAGAGTCAAATCTAAGTCCTCTCCTTTTTTGACTGCGATCAATGTTCCATCAATGTGAAGTTGTCAAACGTAGTGATGGAAGAACGAAAAATATTTGTCTCAGTGGCGGCTCGTGAGTTTTTTGCAAGGAGAGCTCAAGTTAATAACAAATTCGCGAGCTGAGAACTATAGTGTTCTATCTGCACTTTTTGTGGAAAATGTTTTTCCAACTTCGAACCAGCAAAACATGGACAAAATTTTTCCTAATATGAAAAATCAGATCAGCTCGCGAAATGACGAAACTCGAGACAAAAACTTTTTTTGTCGTATCCGCATTACAATAACCATGGAGTTTTAGCATTTATTGTTTTGTCGAAATTACGTGTGAATGCACCACGACTTTTATTCTTGCGGGTTCGATTTGCTTTATATTCAGTAAATCAATGCTGTAGTCGGACGTCCGTTGTTTTTTTGCATTTATTTTTTCTTGTAGGCTTGATGACCTAAATGTACCTTTTTTAGGACAGCTATCTTCATGTTTGCAAACTGTTAACTTATCGAAGAGTACATAAATAATTATATCAATTATTTTAATCGGCTGGGGGCTCGAGCGACGGAGCCCATATAGAGCGGGAGCCGCGTCTCGCGTTGCCATGGTTACGGCACATGTTTTGCGCTGGTGCACCCCGGCATCACCGCATCGGCGCCGGCGGTGGGCGCTGAATGCGGAGCCCAAGACGAACTTCTTCGACCGTGCGATCGCTTAGGATTACTTTGTTACAATATTAATTGACTAATATTGCACTGAACAAAATTTTTGGAATAAGTGTAATTAATAAAATGCATTCCATGTCTTCCTACAGATAAAAATCTCTTGCCACCTTTAGCGTTGGGGGGGCGCCGCCTTTGAGCCCTCCCGCACCAGCCGCCACTGATTTGTCTGCATCTGCTATTATTGCTATTATTAGGTGAATGGCGGTCCATAAGTAACCTGTAGCTGTTGCACTCGCCTTTCCAGGCTTCTTTGTTGTAGTCCGGACGTTAAGCTACATATATGGGACCCACCTTGCACTTTAGAGACAAGCGACGAAATTTGGCACACTTGTTCACTAGACCCTACTCTTCGATTTAAGAAATGTTGCCACCATCTGCGGAAAGCGTGCAGACTTTTTATACAGGGTTCAGTAAAAAAAAATTGTTGAAAAATCGTAAATCGTGAAGCATAACCGGTGGACGTATGTAAATCAGGACATTGATGACTGATTCCATGCTCATGAAGATGCTGCAAACAGTTTTGAAATATCTTGAGGCGTTTCCGAAATACCCTGGAAGAAGTGGAATTTCTTCACCTTTTTTCGTTTTTCAATAAATCAGTTGTTTCTGGAGATATTGAGCTGCAACTTGATGTTCCGGCAAACAAATATGTTTTTCATGGAACGCGATGTAAAGCCATCGACAAAGCCTGCTAGATTCGAAACTAAGATTTTCAACTTTTTTTCCATCGTGAGCGCCATCTTCAAATTGTCCTTCGTGAAATTGTTGAAAAAACAACAGGTAACGACTTAATTGGACACACGCGTTCATTTTATTACGAAAAACTAGTTCCTGCATTGCAGCAATGACTTCTTCGGCCAAGAAACGTTATTAAGTTAGTTTTTCTTGATTTCCCTCAACTTAGGTGATAACCATCACCAAATGGAACTTTGGATCGATTAGATGTTGACGACATTATAATCCACATTATTTTGTGCAGCCAGTCACTGAATTTCATCCTCATCAGCCAAGTGGTGTTCTTTTGGCAAACAGTTGAACAAAAAGTTTGCTTCGATTTTTGTGGAAAAAACAAAAACGGCAGGTCCACGTCGTCCCTTCAAACCAGATTAAAAAAAATCTGTTACCAAAAATGCTACCAATTGATACTGGAAGAGTTTGGAGGAATGTCTGCTGTAGTTTCAAGTTGAACCGAAATGGATTTTCCCATGCTACTTCGGCAGGAGGGACGTCGAAAGTGTTGCCACAGCTTAATATTTGAAACGTTTTTTGTTGAATATTGCCAGAAACGCTTCAAATATGAGCTGTAGCAACACTTTTCACGTCCCTAAAGCGAACTAAAATGTAAGAATCAGTTTGAGCTTGGCTTTAAACAACGCAGCACATTCCTCCGAATCATTTCAGTATAAGTTGGTAGCACTTTTGGGTACATATTTTCTTCAATTTGGTTTGAGGGCAGAAGGTGACCCTGCATTTTTTGCCCTTTTCACAAATATTCAAGCAAACTTTTTGTTCAACTGTTTCCCAAAAGAACACCACTTAACCGATGATGATGAAATTTGGTGACTGACGTTGAAAAACAATGTTGATTGAAATATCGCAAACATTCACTTGATCCAAAGTTTGATTAGGTCATGACTGTCACGGAAATTGAGGAAAAACAGGAAAAACGAACTTCATAACGTTTCTTGGGCGAAGAGGTCATTGCCACAATTGAGTACCTGGTTTTTCATGATGAAACATCGTGTGTGTCCAATAAAGTCGTTACCTGTTGTTTTTTCAACAATTTCACGAACGGCAATTGGAAGATGGGCGCTCATGATGGAAAAAAAAGTTGAAGATCTTAGTTTCGAATCTAGCAGGCTTTGTCGATGGCTCCACGTCGCATTTCATTTAAAACATATTTATTTGCCGGAATATCAAGTTGCAGCTCAATATCTCCAAAAACAACTGATTTATTGGAAAAAGAAAAAGTTGAAGAAATTTCACTTCTTCCAAAGTATTTCGGAAACGCCTCAAGATATTTCAAAACTGTTTGCAGCATCTCCATGGGCATAGAATCAGTCATCAATATCCTGATTTACATACGTCCACCGGTTATGGTTAACGATTTACGATTTTTCAACAATTTTTTTCTACTGAACCCTGTATAAAGTGTCTACACGACCGCAGATGGTGGCAACATTTCTTAAATCGAAAAGTAGTGTCTAGTGAACAAGTGTGCCAAATTTCGTCGCTTGTCTCTAAAATGCAAGGTGGTTCCTCTTAACAGCCGGACTATTGTGGGCAGAGCAAAAAATGGCAAAGGGTACACGGAAGAGAGGCTGTCTTGAAATCATACTTCACAAGCTTCCAGCAGTTGGTAATTTTGCGAAATGTGGTTACATAGAAGTCCAAGTTCAACTGTTCAAGACATACCTGGCGTTTAGGCCGAAACATTTTGAAAAAGACATGGACCGAGCAAACTTGTGAAGTGTGTCTGACTGGCTGCAGACCAGCGAAGAGCCTCTGCAGACTGCAGAACACGTTGCTTAGCGGCATGTCAATGTATAGCTGTCTCTTCCTCTGTAGGTAGGTGGTAGGCAGGTATCTACCGTGTATGCCTGTACCTGGCTCCAAGGGCAAACTTTATCGCAGAAAATCATATAAACGGACGGTATGGACAAGGTTTCAAAGTTATTTGATGTCATTTAGGATTTTTTCGTGATTCGTGTCATTCAAAACTCATGATCTACTAACAAAATTTGCAAGCAATGTCATCCGCCGTGTTTTGGATTTGTTACAAATATCATTTGAACGGAACCATAGACAAGGACAAAAGTAGAAGAGGCAAGATACCTGCGCGGCTGTGTAATTTGTAGGCCGGCCATTTTGATTACATAACGGTTTTTCCTGGCGGCAATTTTAATTATAACAGGTGGGTGACAGTACTGACAGTGTACTTGATGACAGCTACGAAGTTTTAGGTTAGATTGATTTGTTGTGATCGAACTTTCCTCGGCGCCGATATTTGGTTTTGTGTAAGACATAACCATAGAATTGAATGTTAAGTGTTATTCAATGTTCGTTT
Source organism: Anaspis maculata (assembly GCA_949128115.1). Classification (NCBI taxonomy): domain Eukaryota; kingdom Metazoa; phylum Arthropoda; class Insecta; order Coleoptera; family Scraptiidae; genus Anaspis; species Anaspis maculata. Next base: position 75,588,464 of record OX421962.1, read on the forward strand.
CTACGAATTCTACTTTTTGACCGAAAATTATTTATATTCCTGGGATGCATTGCATTATTAATGCATTGTCAGTATGGAGAATGGGGACCGCAGTTCAATCTCCACTTAGAAGCTGTGAAACAGATATCGAGGCCTCTGTGTGAAGTGTTCGTTTTGCGATTTTCCCTGTGTAATAAAGTTTGATCGAACCTGATCGAACTTAGCAAATGCATCAATACAAGGTGTCTTGTTATACCTATCAAAATTTGCAAGAACATCAAGCAATTGATGAACCGAGAGATGAGAAGATATCCTTTCATACGTAACGCTGAATTTGAATAATCAAATTTCACTCCGGTAACTAAATTTTGTTTTTAGTTTTCCACGGGGTGATGGGCTTCGATTGTGGCTCGAGACAATTGGAATGATGAAGAGATAGCTTGGAAACGTCTTATCTGAAAGGCTCAGTGCTGCTGATTTGTTCGAGGCATTTCGAAGTAATGTAAATAAAATTTTCTCTACACTCCCAGGACCTGAGCCAGAACCTCGTTTCGGACAATGACATTTTGGAACACCACAATTTTATCTTAATGGAAAGTGCTCTCAAGATGCTATTTGAAAATAAGATTAGGTGCACAATCACAAAAACGTAAAGCGAAGAGCTGATTCAGTGTAATGTTCAACAAACACTTTCCAAACTTGTATTATTTCATCTCAAGTAAAACATTAAATATTTTTCTTGAAATTTTATTCTGTAGCTCAAATTAAGCACATGTCGTGGGCCTTATGCCCATACGTCTATGGCCCATACTCACAGTCGGTCTCCGATTCAAGCACAATCCAACTATGGCAACAATTGTTATAATTGTCCGAAGGACTTGAGAGATGCGAAGTCGGAGATCGAGCGAAGTATTGACTATGAGTATGAGGATTAGTCAAGGCCGTGAGCAGAAATTCTTGAGTTATTTGTTTCGTTTACAAAGTATAACCTACAAATTGTCTCATGACTTTCATCTGTTTTGACGTCTGTTTATGATTTTGACTCGCGCGTACTCCCCCCATTTAAATTACCGCCTTGGAAAAGCCGTTATGACCTGAAAATGGCGGACCCCATGCGATATCGGCTGAAATGGATGCGCAGTGGTTCTTCCTTCTTCTACTTTTGTCCTTGTCTATGAACGGAACAGGTCCTTATGTCAATCTACCAACAGAGTGGTGGCGACCTCTACGTTGTGTTTTACAAATCCATGGTCCCATTCTTTTGCCAGGACAGCCACCGTGAATATAACGAAACTTCCAAATACTAGGAACTAAAACTGCGGGGCCGAATTGGACTGGCCCATTCGTTCAAAGTATCAAAAAGCAGACAGAAGTAGAAAACGACGTGACAACTCTATGCACGCTTGTATTCTTGGTTGTGGAGCCAGCAAGTGAACTGCTCAAAACAACCAAAACGGTGTAGTTGAATGAGTGGCACAATGAACGGTGATTTGATTTTCAGTTAGTAGGATGATTCAGTAGTAGAAATTTGCGTAGCAGCGCTCTCCGTGGGTCATTGAGCGGTGGCTTGTTCTCTGGTGGCTCGTTTGAGCAGTAGGTACTATGTCTGTGCACTGCACAATTCATGGCACATTGAACCGTATTTTTTTGGGATATTTCAATGGAAGGATTAGTACATTGTGGCTTCTTACAAAGAGCATGCATTTTGTTTCGTCGGCTACGCGGTACTCGTAGGCATGGGCAAAAGGAAGAAGGAGGGAAACCGCCGAAGACAAGAAGAACTCTCACAACATTTTGCTCTTCGGAAATTGACTTGAAACTGTCTGCTGTGTCTAACTTTTGAAATATACCATAAAAGCCTGTAAGAACTGAAAGCGAACAACGGAAGGAAAATCTGATTCTTCGCTTTGTTGTTTTTTGTTTTAGCTATAATTTTGCATCGTACATACCTACTACCTATGCAGCAGTTGATTTGTAACTATCATCTTATTTCACCTCCTCTCCTCATCACTCATGCCAAACCAAAAAAAGTTAACAATTATTCATAAGAGATCTCTGAAATGAATCCGTCACTTTCCCCGAAATGTAATTGTGCTCCGCCAGTATAACCCCCCCCCCCACTTCAATCCCCGTCCTCGCATTATGTGATGTTGATTATGCAATTTCCTGTCTCCGAAGATATTTTTTATCAGGAACGAGTTTGCGTTACTAACAACATAACCGCAAAGTCCTACGGTAAAAGCCGAAACGATATTACCCACGCTCCGCGAACTATTCTAAATTGCCAATAACAGTCCGCCGTCTTACCTTTTTATCCCTTGCCATATCTGCAGCCGGCCCTAAAGCACTATACCCCCCAGTACCATTACGCAAATCTTATACATTTTTGACCTCTAACCACAGATTAGCGCAAAATATTTAAAACTTAACTCGCTCTTTAACGAGGAGCTTTTCGGGGATATCTCCAAATGAAATCTCATCGGGCAGAGAGAAGGAGAAAAGGCACAGAGAGGAAACGGGTTGTGATCTGACTCTTTAACCCGGCGAGAATTTAAGGCGCAGGCATGCCAGTGGCTGGCGGCAAATCAGTCCGTGTGCTAGTATTTTTACTATTGGTAACGAGGCGATTTTGCTGTAGTGACATCTAACGAAGGGCTTGTTGCGAATAATTATCGTTGAAGAAGGCCAACCCCACTTATCTCGCACCTGGATGTACCGCTGGCGTTGGCGGAGAAGGATAATGATACAAGTTAGCCAGTGGCGTTCCGAGTCAGTTACTTTTCCTTTCAGGTTCACCTAAAACTAACCTCTATTTTCAGTCTGGCACGAAGCTGACAGAGTGATACTTGCAAAAGTACAGACTACAGATCAGATCAGAACTAATGGGGCCATGCACTGCCACTTTTGTCCGCTGAAGGCGCCACGTCAGCTGGTAGATTGACGACCGTCATTTGTCGGAAACGACTGTCAGTCCTGTCACTCAGTCGAAAAAGTCAAATCTAACATCTCTTTCTCTGACTGCGGTCGATGTTCCGTCGATGTCAAGTTGTCAAACGTAGTGATGGAAGAACGAACAATGTTTGTCTGCATTTGCTATTATTAGATGAATGGCAGCCCATAAGTAGCCTCTGTAGTTTTTGCACTCGCCCTTCCAGGCTTCTGTGTTGTAGGCAGAGCAAAAAATTGCAAAGAGTACAAGGAAGAGAGGCTATCTTGAAATCATACTTCACAAGCTTCCAGCAGTTGATCATTTTGCAACATGTGGTTGCATAGAAGTCCAAGTTCAACTGTTCAGACATACCTACCTGGCGTTCAGGTTGAATCATTTTAAAGAAGACATGGACCGAGCAAGCTTGTGAAGTGTGTCTGACTGGCTGCAGACTGCAGAACACGCTGCTTAGCGGCATACCAATGTATAGCTGTCTCTTCCTTACGTCAATCTGCCAACAATGGTGGCGACCTCTACGTTGTGTTTTACAAATGCATGACCCCATTCTCGTCGCTTCCGGTTAAAATATTGGTGTGTTATCTACTACTCGAATATTCGCAGAAACGTTATAGTTATTAGAACAAGAAGCTATAAAAAGCCACTGAGGACTGAAATAGGTAGCTGTTGAGCGAATGGACCTCAGAAGTATTTCAAATTTTGAATGCAACAAACAGACAGGGAGAATTATTGGAAAATCTTACGAAGGAAATGGTATCGGTAGACGTCCGGCTATCGGCCACGCCACTGGGGGCCTGTGGGGAGGAGGACATCGAGCTGCCAAGATCGGATCAAGGCGCGCAAGTAGGAACGTAATAGTTCCTCATAGGCCCGCTACGACCTCTTAACTTGAGTTTGAGATGGCTATGCGATGGGCCATTAAGCCCAATGAAGCTCGCTGATGGCCGAATGTTTGCCGCACAGCCCTCCGTAGTCCTTTCTGAACGGTCCGAAGCCGTACGCGGACGTGCCCGGATCGACACTATTGTTTTATGAGTTAGGGAAGTGACGTGTTCCCAGAATGACTGGGTTGCAAGCAAAGGGAAGTCGAGCCCAGCAAGCCAAGCACGGACCAAGAGCCAGATTGTCCCGTCTACTCTCTGGCCGGCTCCTATATTGATTCCTTCTCCAACTCCCGGCAAATTGTTCATGCATCACATTTATGTCCAATTTGATTTGATGAAACTCCAACAAGACCGACACGCCGATGTCCATCCCGAACGCCCTCCCGCCTACATCCGCTGCCTCTATGTTTCTATTTATCCACTTATTTATTCATTTATTCGGCCCGGATGGATTACGATTATTGACTAAACATAACCATCGCAATAAATTCAATCTTCGACTGGCAGATATGTGGAACCGTGTCGGCCTGATGGTCTACCATAATCAACGATTTTTTTTATCATCATCGGGCCATCTTGAACATTTCGCATAATGAGGGTCTAGGTCATGGCATGTAGGCCTATACGATCCGAAGGAAAATTCAATCAGTTCAATAATGAAATCACAACTGAAAACAATTAAAATTCGAATTTGAATTATATCATCACATTTTATGGTGGACGTGTAACTGGGTTGACAATTTTGTAACAATTTTCCGGCCAGCATTTAGATTTCGCATTGAAACAAGAAAAACAAACCGTGCACGTTCATCATATTCGCTGAGGGAATCAATGAACAATAATATGATTTTGCTGCTGGCTAAATCTGTTTTTGAAAATTTAACGATTTGTTTAGTTTGCCATGTGTATATTGTACATCCGCACTAAGTGCGAGATTGATTTATTGTAATGTAGCATGTAGCTTCAACGTATATTCAATTTGTGCAATACCAAGACCACTTAATATAAATATATTAGGTACCTATACCTACCCAAGAGCCTCTCCCTCTAAGTTTATGATAGACCCTGGAAGGTATAAGTGAGAAAAGAGTTAACCAAGAATGCAATGCCCCAAATTCTCGAGATCACCACCAGCTATGATATTTATCCGATGGAATTTCAATCAAGAAACTTTATATTAGATATGTCTCACTTCCGGAAAGATGGTGTAGGTTAGGTACTAATGTACCGATCTCCACAAATTGCACTTGAAAATAGTCGAGTTACACATTCATTAACTTCAGAAGATTTTGAACGTGGCTTGGTATTTCAGAAAGCTGTATTAAAGATATTAATGACTTTATTAGAACGATGGCGAGTTTCCGAAAGAGTGTTTGTTCGAAGTTGATTTTTAATGTCCTATATCTCAGGCTCCAGGTAATTTCCGTAGCTATTCTAGATCAATACAAGATGGCAGTGTGACACTTGGATCTGGAAAGTGGAAACCACATTTGTTTGAAATCTCACCATTTGGAAAGAGTACTAATCGCTAATCGTAATCATTAGCTTCTATAGCTACCTATCCTATCCCTACAGATTCTTGCTCTGTGCCAAACTTGTGCACATTGCCGACACCTGTTCTCACCAACCGGAATCGATCTATTGCTCATCCAAGCGGCTAGAGGCCGCGCTTTATTTAATAATGATATCGACGGAACACGGAATTTATGTCACATCGGCTTATGCTAAACAACGCCTTACGAAAACTTCACTCCGAAATATATTATATTGAAAATGGGAGTTTTTATGTGACGTACAAAGGCAGTTCCTTAATAAAATCCGACGAACACCAAATTGCCAGAATCTTTATTACTTTCACAAATTTTACCGTGGACCGCGTAAAATATTACGGTATTAATATACCCACCTACCTCACTACTAAGGGGTGGATTTATAACCGGATTCACATATTATCCATAAATTAATTATTCGGAAGCACCCCTCCTGTAAGGGGTAGATTTATTACCAGATTGACGTATCGTACAGGGTGCGCCGCAAATATTTTGCTCTGTCTGTATAGATTTATCAGACAATCGTCCAATCAAGTAATCAGTGGAACCATACAATAGGATCCTGATTTCACTTCGAGCCGTCAAATACCTACCTATCGAAGAGAAGTTGACATTTTCCGATTTCCCAACTCCAAATGTTGAAAAACGCCTGTTAGAGGCGAAAACCGCGCTTGTCCTGGTATTACCGTTCATGATAAGTATTTCATATAAGGGGTGTTTTTCTGAATCTGGCGTCGAAGTGTGCTGTGCTCAAGCCAAATTCGCCTGCATTCGGCCAGAGCAGAGCACACTTCGACGCCAGATTTAAAAAAACACCCGTTATTTAAAAAAAAATTGCATTTTTGAGTTCTTTGTATGCCAAAATGTGAAGATTTGTTGTTGATTTTCTTCATTTTGATGTCGGTTTATCTGTCCGCACAAAAAAATCTGTCCGCATTTGGTGAATCCCGATTTACAGTACAGAAAAGACAGTAATAAAGTCGCCCAAAGCCTCGGAGAAGATATAGACGTCCTGACAACTTGATATCCAGAATTGAATGCCCTACTACATATTTTGAGAAGGATGATGAGGTGTTGGAGGAGAGGGATAACATTTCGGCAGGATTCATACTCGATATCTTGAACGGGAACTGTTACCCCTCCCCTCAAATAACTCAAAGCCCTACAGTGCGATTCAAGGCGATTTTGTTTATGTTGTATAGAGTTCAATTCTGCACAGATCCTCAAAGTTTTCAAGGTAATTTTTTTTTTTCAATAATTTGAGTCATTCTCAATCGAAAGTGCATGCTGTAGTGTTCTGGTCATTAGGAGACGCCGCGCCGGGCCGGCTCAGTTCTTGCTTGAAGTGGTGTTGAGGTAATAATTTGAATTGTCTTCTTATAGTTACACCACAAATAGAACTATTCTCTCATGGCCAACCGGTTTCGCCGTTAGGCATCGTCAGGGGTTTCGGAGGTGAAATTTCTGTTCATTAGGTATAGTAGGTGCACTCCTACCGTGATTCTAGTTGGCTGTGCGATTTTGTTTCTAAGTTTCCAAATCTGATATTTGAAAACTCCCTAGAACTTGGCAGTTGGTTGCATTGATGTTCGAAAGTTCAAGCTTGACAACATCAACAACATTGCCGTTCATGTCAAATAGACTGAAAATCACGAGTTTCACTAAAATTGTGGCGGAATTATGCATATTACTGTGAAAACTGTGTTTGCGCCTCAGCTTGTGTCTTGATCAATAACGTCCAGTGCCCATTTTGAAGCCCTCGAGGGTGCCATTAAGAACTCGCTTCTGGGAGAAAATTGGCGGAGTAGGTGCTGGGCATGTACCCCATAACGCGTTGAGCTTTGCGGAGAAGACGTGAATTTATTTTCAAAAACCACATAATATGGGAGCATTGTGAACTATTCCTGGTTTTTAAAAGAAGTACCCACACTCTGGGAGACTGGGAACTCTGGGAAGCTACAGACTTCTAATTTTTGTGTGGATGGGATTCATCGGCGTTAATACTTGATTTCACTGCTCAGGACACCGTACTGGAACAAGAGATTTGCGGAACTTGTGAAAGGTGAACTACATCTACTCCATATTTGCAATTTGCAAAAGTAATTTCGGTAATTTTTTCATTTTTGACAGCAACAGTCGACACATCAAAACATGACCTATCTTGACAAAAACGCACCAACATAACCTATCTTTCGAAGCCAGACGCTCAGGCGCACACTAGGCAGTTGGACGTGAAGTCTACAATGCCAAACTGTGAAATTTGCCCAGCCTACTAGAATCACGGTACAAGTGAACCTACTATAGTAAATGTTAGTGGGTACTCAGTAGGCAAATTTACCTCGAAATTTACACATCTGATTCGAGTTCAGGAGATTGAACTTAATCGAGAAAGATACCAAACTTAACGTGATCGGTTCTATATGGCCAGGAAAACAAAAAGGACCACTCAGTTGAGCTTCCCCCCCTCCTCTTCAACAATGATTGAATGACAATGACAACGGGATATGATGCGTCGAATTACGATGTATTTGCATCCTCTCAATTGACGGGTTGCGTCCCCTCCATTTTAAGGTGCAATTTTATAATCCCCTCCCCCCTTGCGATAATAACTCAAAACCCCGGGGCGCGATTCTTAGCGATTTTGGATATGTAGTAGGACATTCAATCCTGAACAGAATAACAAATTTTCAGGACGTGCATATTTTTTTCGAGGTTGAAAATTATCTCTCTTGTACTATCAAATTTGATAGATACACATGTGAGGTGTGGGGCGTAGATGTGAAAATAAGATTGGCGACGAGATCAGTTAATTGAAAATGTAATAAGAGTGGAATGACAGACAGCTCATGTCATCAAATATCACTTGTTTACATCGTTGTATCAGTGGTGGACATTTTTCTCGAGTTCTTGAGTGGATTTCATATACCGGTCTGGACTTTAGATGCCAAATGAAATGCGATACTTTTGAGAACCCCTGTATGTAGGTTATACCGTTGAGTGAGCAATACACAAAGAGGCGCTATCGTAACTTTTTGGTATTGGCCGGCCAGATGATGCCACAGTATGTATAAGCAAATTTCGATACATGCTTAGCAAAGGATCATTTTCTAATATAGATAGTGAAGCATGTATAATAAATAAATAATAGGTTTATTCTCAACAGGTCGAGCCCAATTACAGAGAACTGAAAATATGTACGTTACGTTACATTTAAAACGGTACAAATGACATAGACTTTAACAATCACTTATAAAAATTAACATTCACATTTTAAAGCTTCAAGGAATCTGAAACCAAGCCTTTGAACCTCGACCTCCTCTCGTGAATAATGTCAACGTCAGGGCAGTTGGAACTGTACAGCTCGCACGCTGCATGCAGTGGGGAGGCTCGGAGGACGTTGGTGTTGGCTTTAGGCAGCCAAAACGTCCGGTGATGACGGGTGTGGAGTCTCGGAACCGCGAAGCAGATCTGCCCAAGGAGATAGCTGTCGTCGACGTAGCCATGGCACAACCCGTGAAGAAGCATGAGCGAAGCCACCTCCCTTCTGTGTGCGAGGGAATCAACATCAAACCTCCGAAGGAGGACCCCCTGAGGGATACCCCTGGGAGGGTAGTACCCGTCCAGCGTCTTGCTCACGAACTTGAGGAACTTCCTCTGTAATTTTTTGACTTGCAGTTTCAGTCCCTTTTGTTGAGGATTCCAAATCAGACTTCCATACTCCAACTTCGGACGTACTATGGAGTTGAAGAGTGCCAGGAGAACGGTTCCATCCCTAAATTCGGAGCAGAATGGAATAATGGAAAGACTTTGTTCCAGGTGTCACTTTTTCCTTTACTTCTGAATAATTCTTCATAATAAAGCTGCAGTTCCCACCTCACCGTACGTAGGTCGAAGCCAGAAAATACCTTGTCAAAACCAATAGGTGTTTTCATGAGGATTTTGTGTTTCAGTGGGCCTGGGCATGCGCAAGATTTGACACTTCGGGTAGGCAAACACCAGCGATACAGAGTGGAGAAAATTATTACAGAGCTGCGCGAGTCTGGCAAGCACGCGAAGGTGGAATATACGTGAAATCTCAAAAAGCGAGATAATACGTGTGCTACGACTAAATTTTCAACCAGTCTTATTTTCAAATTCAAATAGGATGGAAGTTTATGTGTACAAACAAGGCGCCTCGAAGACTTGTGTTTTTGCTCTGGGCTGCAAGTCTGATGGTCGACCTGTTTCCACACGAGCCATCGTTTCAAATGTACGGCGGTACGACTCCGTACGCTTCTACATAGGCGGCGACCGGCATTATCGCCTCCGGTACCTCATTTTCGTCCAAATTGATGAGCGGCTTTTTTCGTGACGACGCCATGCCATTCAGAGAAATGCCATCAACCAATCTTAGGCATAACCCATTCACGAACATTCCACTGTTATTGACATTCCACAGTTTTGTTTGCTGACCGGCAAGGAACGTGAGCATGCGCTCTAGACCTCATGAAAAAACCTATTCACTGTCACCGGCTGCCAGTGGGGTACCAAGTGAGAGCGGGGGGAGGGGAGGGGAGGGGCGGTCCGCACTGGGCACCAACAGTAAGGGGGTGTCGGTGTCGGATTATTCGGGGTGCAAAAGATAAAAGAAGTCCACAGATCTGGGGCGCAAGGGCTTGAAGGGTGCAAAACAAGCTGGTGAAGATCCCGTTTACCGTGAAAATTTTTTCTGCAGCGCTTCTTTCTTACGCGTTAGTCACTATTTGAATTTGTAGTGTATTCCGCTTTGTCAATAAGGAATCGTTTTCCTACGTCTACGTCTAATACCATGTCACCAATTAGCTGAGGCGCGATTTTTCGATCCTGAATTCCCAGGGCGCAAAATTGCCTAATTTGGCACAGGGGGTGACGCTACAGTCTGCAGCTCATTCTCTAGGTAGGTTGAGGGGAGGGTGCAACAGGATAGTCCGCCCTGGGTGCCAAATACCCTAGGCACGCCACTGCCGGTTGCGCCTCTCTATCATTTTTTACTCAACGGTAGTATGTAACCTACTTGTAATTTGTTCTTACAAGTTGTACCATCTCCCTCGCTTGAAACAGGATCTTATCAAATCCGACGATACTAACGACAGAGGATCTACTGTAGTGTCTTGCACAGTGTAGGTACCTATATTAACACTTGAAAAAAACTCACTACCGAGTTTGGTGGAGTCTCCGTATATGAACGCTGTGCTTAATTATTTTGATGGAATTAATTGGATGATTTGATAAACTTGAATATTTTCCTTTGTTCTTTATTTTATTAAATTCCGAGCCGTAATTCACCCGACAAACAGAACTCCCGATTATTTGCATATAATCCCCATATCTATTTATGGCGTATAGCGCGAACTGGGGAAAATTTCGCGAGGTGTAATTTTCTCCATCATGCAAATTTTTCGGTCGGTATATGTAATCTTAATATTGGAATTTCTTTATATGCCGCAATAAATATCTCACTTTGGTGTCATAAAAGTTGACGACAATGGTTTGAAGGGCAGTTTCATAAGACAGAAGTTCGGGGTTTGGAAACAAAACGAGAAATGAAAGTGGATAAGAAACAGAACACGAGGTCGAACTGTAAATTCCGAGAGTAGAGGGAAAAAGAAATTTTATTGGGGTTGGTAGCGAACGATCACCGTTCCGAAGTTTGTTTTCCCAAGTCCAGTTATATTTTTTTATGAAGCATTCATCCCAGAAAGTGTTTTACGTGACAATGCCGCTGAATTATAGCACAATGTGCTGTTGATATTTATAGCTGTGAGATTTTAATATGGAACTATCATAGGCACAAAAGTGTCTTTACATACGTTCCATACTCCTAAACACATAGAGAATATTTTATTCGAAATTTTAAATACAAACAGCAAGAGCTGCACACTCTGAAATAGATACGGCGCCTAGATCAAATCATTGGAAATTCAAAGAACGTAGGTATCAAGACGACACGGTAGCTCCAGCACTGGAGAAAAACAAAATCAAAGCCAGCCTTCTTCAGCAACGCCCGGAGAAATTGTGTATTGTTGTCTGCGACCCGGATCTCTTTGAGGGGTAAGCTGCCCTCCTGTGAACTGATGTCTTTTGCTTTAGCTCTTAAGTTGGAATTTATGTTGCAATATACATAACTTGTATTTTACTTGAATCGTATCGGAGGCCAGAATCACACGGATTCGAACACACGAAACTAATGTCGCCAATTTCACCTCCACCAAAAATCTACATTCCATAAACACTAGAGACCCGCTTTTTCCCGACAACGGCGACGTAGCCACTCAAAAAGACCCAGATATGGAGAAATTGTAGGTTTATGGATTCCGAGGTGATAAGATTTTCGCAAAATGTGTCACGTAGATGTATAAAAAACAATGATGCACACACAAAATATAAAGAACTGGATGAGCAAAACTGAGTGGCAAAAATCGTAATGGATTCCATCAAAAAGCTCCTTTTTTGTTTCATTAAAATGTGCGCATCTAATTGCTCGTGATTCAGATGGTGCGTGATTTGGCTATTTCCTTCATTACATGTATAAAAACGACTCATTTTGGAACCTCGTCGGGGCCAAACTTCATGAATTAATAATACTTTTTATCTACTTTAAATGGCCATCATCTTGACTTAATGGGATCAAAATTAGCCGTCTTAAAAATTTAAAGTGTTTTCATCTCGGTTTCCATAATTGATCGGCAACAAAAAAATTCAATTCATTTTCCAGAGACGAACGTCCGGATGAATATTAAAGGAGAAGGGATGGGTTTCAACGAGGGTTTCAATCTGCGACGCCTAAGTATTAGATATTTATCTAACTCTTCTGGAACTGAAAGTGCATGTTTTTTTTATTTAGTAGAGAGCAAGACGTCAGTCGCCTGCCAACCGAATATTTAGATTGAAATTCACTAACAATACCTTCACTGTTCACTTCTAGAATGTGATTCCAACATGGCGTATTTTCTCGCCGGTACGTTGTTAAGGAGGTAAAAAGTCACTAGGGAGTCGGAGAAAGATTTTAAAAAAATATTTTCTACAATTTTTCTATTAACAAAATTGAACTAAACAAAAAGTTGAAAATGTTTCCATTTGGAATCAATAACAAACATTGTTTTGTATAGCACAATGTCATATTTTTCAAATATCTTTGTATATGTACCAACGAAGTAAGTCCCATGAAGTAACCAACGAAGTTTAGTAGCAGATATATCTATTTTTTTGAGACAAATCAAAATCTGCATTCGAAATTTTCCCTCGAATTTGCCTGATGTCCTCCGTTTCCGATATACAGGGTGATTTATGTGTTCAACCGAAAACTTTGATTAGCCATATCTCACGACTCAAATAGATCGATAGAGTCGATTGAAATTTTGCAGGTGTATTTCAACACCAAAGGCCTTTGTAACGCTCTATTCATTTACGAAAAGAATACAGGACCGTATTCAAAACTTGAAAAGTCATCCTGTATAGGCATTTTTCAAAATCTGATATCATGTTCGGAGACTTCATGAAAAATGCTACAAAATGTGTTCTCAAAGTGTTTGGCACTCTTCAGCTGATTCAAATGGAAAATTAGAAACTGAAATTTTCTGGGAATATTTCCAAAATTCTGAATATAAATTAGTCAACCGCTTTTCCAGATGGTCAAACAAACTCACCATTCTAATTCTGGTGATCTAACTAACCAAGGATAACGTCAGAACTTTCGGGAAACATGCGTTTGGCACTCCGATTCCTACCCAAATTAATGTTTTCAGAAAATTCTCCTAAAGTTATTCTCGGTTAATTAGACCGATAGAATAGAATATTCGAGAAAATTTACAGTTATTGATTTTTTAATCGAATCAGCTGAATAGTGTCAAACAATAAGTCAAGAACCGCATTTTGTAGAATTTTCATGTACCTAGTCTCCGAATACAATCTATATTCAAATTTTGAAAAAGATCTATGGAGGATGACTTTTTCAACCGAAACTCGAAGAAAAAAGTTTTTTGTACGGTCCTGGTATTCTTGTCATGGATGAATAGGGCGCCACAAAGGCCCTTGGTGTTGGAATACACCTGCAAAATTTCAATCGATTCTCTTGATCTATTCGTGAAAAATGGTCAATCAAACTTTTCGGTCGAACACATAAATCACCCTATGTATATCGGAAACAGAGGACATCGGGAAAATTTAGAATGCAGATTCTAATTTGGCTCGAATATCTACCCCTAAGCCATGTCGATTGTCGGTTACTTCGTGCGACACCCTGTTGAAAGAAATTAGGGACGAACGGAACACGGATCGCGATGTTGGATATCTGAGACCCGCGACTGGGCAGCCGGGAGGGAGAGGGGCAGTATAATTATACTTTTTGCAGTAACATACAAAAATGAATGATTGATACGAAGTAAACATATTTTCTAAGCGAGGCTTCCTATCAAACACACCATAAGGTGGGGAGTGGAGTGGTTATAGTCTAGGAAGAGGAGCGAAGGAGTCAAAGACATGGGTACCGGGTTCAAAAATTGCCGTGTTCCTTACCCATTCAACCTCATAGGAAAGAGAGGCTGCCGCCACCATATGCCATACGCATAGAAGCTACAAAGACGGGGGAAAACGATCATGTTCCTTGTCCTTTCGCCATCGCAGGAAAAATAGTGACGACCACCGCCAGTCATTCCCTTATTATGTCGACCTCTCGGTCGACCTCGACAAAGAAATCTACCAGGGGTTGACCATCACCTGAGAAAAATGTGCACACCAAAATCGCCAATTGCCCGAAAATTGCCAGAAAATTGCCACACAATTGCTATAAAATTGCCACAATTGCCAGAAATTCGCTCACGGTTGTACAAAATTGCCAAGTGGTTAATCCCTCGAAATCTAGAAGAGAAGAAGTCAAACACGTGGACACGAGAATTGTGAAGTGCAGAGAAGACAAAGACCGGTGTAAAAATCCGCGTGTTATTTCGCTATTTGACATCACAAGAAAGTTCGTCCATCGCCACCACCACAAGAGAGCGGGCTTCCTTGAAAAAGACTCTCCGTCGCCGTCCCTATACATAGGTATACGGTCCTGAGGGGGAAATCCAGAAGCGAATACAGATATGTGACAGATCTAAGTGAAAGAGTAACAGGCACACCACGGATAGGCCGTAGGACAATACATTGAATTAATTCAAAATAAAAACAGAGCCTTTTCGTTTAAAGGATATTGAGGAGGATACGCTATCATTTCATTTCACATGGTTAAATAAAAAGAATCGAAAGAACAAAAAATTGCATCCAAGTTTGAATCCATCCCTTTTGAAAAATCTGTTGTAGGCGACATGATACTTTACCAGCGGTATCCAGCGACGTAGGTATGATTTTGATGGAAGCTCTTTTTCGGATAACTATACGAGAAGGAGGATCTGATTGGAAAATTGAAGCAAAAACACCTATCAAGATTAGCGACCATCCTGGAAGACAAACTTTGCCTATACAATCACATCAAACAGCACTGTGGCTCAAATCTTAGGGAGTTGCAGAACCTCAACGTCAAAACCACGAGTGCTGACAAACTTTTTTCTCGTTGCCTTGCTTTTCCCCGAATTTGATTCAAATCCATAGGGTAGTTTTTGATATTTTAAATTGAACTTGACCTTTGACAAAAATGACAAATATGAGGCAAATTGAGTTCCGTAAGAAAGTAGCTTTTTTTTATGACAGTCACACTTTTGTTCGACGAATTGGTAACCAAAAACGAAGCAGCTCAACAGCCCATTTCAGAATTAAACCATGTCCATGTCCGCATACCAAATTTCAAGTTTATCGGATCAGTTCAGTAGTTATCGTGGAAGATTACGACACTAAAGCTTCGTCTATGATGTTTGGTAGCTCTAACTTATTCTGTTGCCAAAAAACTTCAATGAAATTTGAAAATCAATGTTTTTGTGCACAAATGCATGTCCTAGGATGTTAAGCTGTTCGATAAAACTTGCTCAAGATTCAGGTTCTACATACTAGGTCTACTACATTTGCAGGATTGCAGGCATAGTGCCTACCAGGCTCTCAAAAAATGCATACACAATTAAGCGAGCAATCAAGTACCGCGCTCTATGCAGGTGGCGTTTTTTAAATGTAAATCGCCTTATACGTATTCTCTGTTTTAGAATTAGGTACTTACCGAATTCAAACAGGTTTAAGTTTCCAACTTTTATGAAACCATGAGGCCCTCCAGGTCCAGGTATGCCACTGATGAATGCTGGTGATGGCGCTGGACACACAGACGCTGGACAGACATAATTTTTTGTGGTTCACACTGACTGTTTGCTTGGTTCCATTCCATTTAAACTTACATCACATCGATATCTGCCGGCAAAAACATCGTAAGCAACACAAATACATTTTTTCAGGAAACCACTTTTTCTATCTATCATAGTTGGATAATATGTCCAACGGTGCTGAATTTTTGAATAAGGCTTCTTGGTCCAGATATATGACTTATGACTCAATATGATTCAGTTTACTTGAAGCTTGATCTTGTGATGATGTTATGTTACTTACGATAGTTTGTTGGGGCCGATTGTAACTTCACTTAAATTTTTTTATATCGTAAGTGAAACGCTTACGATGTTCTTCCCGAACCTTATTAAGTTCACTCTCGGGAACCATTTCAATTATGAACAGTATTATGATACTATATTGTTATACGAGCTTCATAAGACATAGTATTGTCACACGACTGATTTTGGATGACGAGAAATAGGATGGTAGGACACCTTCTGAGACACGAAGAACTAGTGTTCCTCGCCATAATACTCGAGGTGAAGATGGGAATAAAGAGTCGCAAAGGTAGACCCAGGTTAGATTACTTTACATACTTTTCAGAATAACTATAAGAGAGCCACGTTCTTAAGTTCTACGCTATCCTCAGGATTTAAATGAACCATTCTGCACTTACGATAAACCATAAAATATTGCAGGTGACACAAAGTTATCGTAACCAGCATTCACTTACGATAGTCTTGCGGGACTTGGGACTTGCACAGTACTTACGATAAATTCCACAAAGTGCGTTCATTTTGCGACCCAGGATGAGGGTTACGATATTTCGAAGTAGCTGTAAATCACCAGGGGCGGACTTGGCTTTCGTGGCGCCCTAGGCATGACTAAATTGGCCGCCTCTTCCCCTTAGGTTGGTTATGGTTTCAACTAGTTTGTGTTTATATTCTTAGAACGCTAACTGCTGTTGATGATAATAAGTGGTTTTTCCGAGGGTTTTTCATCAATAGTTGACACAAATTTAAAAAAATTGAACAGAAAAAAATAATGCGAACGCGATTTTTGTGGAATAAAAATAAAACCACGCATTTTTTTCCAAGAAGACGATGTTGATGCCGCCCTCTTGGATCTGTCGCTCTAGGCACGTGCCTACTTTGCCTATTGCCAAATCCACCCCTGTAAATCACCTAAATTGCTCTAAATCGCGAGAATGTTGTTACAGGATAATAGTTGATAACCAGATTAGTAAGAAATTAACAGAGTTCGAATTTTGAACAAAGTGTGGCTTACGATGTTTTAGCCGACAGGGACAGGTATCGACAATCATGTGCACCAGTTATCTTGCATAGGAAAGTAGCAAATTATCCTTATTCCTTATTTTACTACATTCACATTTCGACACCATTTCTATAATTTCGACTCACATTCGACACTTTGAAGCGTTTTCTGTAGGTACTATGGACCAACCTTCAACCTAGATGCCGATGGCACAACACAATACGACCATTGCCATTGGGCCATTGGGCATTGGCCCTCGACCCACGTTTGTTTCAATTTTCTTCCTTACCCTCCACTCCGATTCCCTCTCGCCCACTTCACTTTTCTTTCTCTCGTTCAGAACTGAAGCACCAAGTCATTGTTACCAAGTTTTCCTCGATCCAAACATACCACCAGTGTACATAACATACCTACGCAACGTAAGTACCTACTTGCGCTCTTGTGTATTCTGATCTGTGGTCGCGAGACAAAACAACCGATACAACCCGACCCGACCCCGACACCCGAGCACCCGACATCTGAGAGAACCGCTATCGCTGCGCTGGCTACTGGCGGCACCTGCCCGATGGTAGCCGAAGCTCATGTGTCAATGTTCTGTCAAAACTAGTCCAGTTACAACCCCTCTGGTTACAACCGTCAACGTCATTGACTCATTGAGTCATTGCTGATGAAATCGTCATTTATTATTTATTGATATTTATGAATATGTCCGTTCGTCCACCTATGGTGAATTAAGATGGGTTCCCAGATGCGAATATTCGGACAGAAGATGCGATTTTATATGTCAAATTTTGAATTCGAGGGCTCTGATTGGCCAATATGACGACTTTGACATTAAATTTCGCATTTTCTGTCCAAATATTCGCAACTGGGAATCCAGCTTTATACTTAAACCGAGTGTTTTCTCCGACACCATACTTCTACTTTTTGAAGGATTAGTGAACGCAAGATGTTATTTAGGGTTCTACCGTTATTTGGGCAGAATTTTCAATATGGCGGCCAAAATAACGTCAGATTCATGAAATTTGGCTTAAAAATCAAAATGATCGTACTAAAGACAAGAGTGAGTTCCAAGTTCCATGAAAATTGTTCCACTTATAAGAGATTTAATATAGCGGCCAAGATGGCGGCAGAATGTTGGAATTTGGCTGGAGAATAAAAATGATCATACGAAACAAAGGTGAGTCCCAAGCTCCATGAAAATCGTTAAGTGATAAGAAATTCCAATATGGCGGTCAAGATGGCGGCAGAGCATCATTTGTCCAAAATCGGATGTATTTTGATGAAGTTCACATCGCCTGTGAATTTTACTCAAATCGGACCACTTTCAGAGAAATTCAAAATGGCGGATCAAAGATGGCGGCCAAGTGACAAAAATCATTGGTCAATTTTATATGGTGGTCACGTACGCATTCGCTTGGCGTTCGCACCACATCGATATCTCGTTTCGTTGAGGCATAATTCTTCTAGTTCTATCACTTCGAATCATGTTCAATATGGAGAATACAAGATGGCGGCGGGACATCAATTGTCAAAAATTGGATAGATCTTGATGTGGTCCACATTTCCTGCAAATTTCATTTCAAACGGATCACTTTTACAGAAATTCAAAATGGCGGATCAAAAATGGCGGCAGAATAACAAAAAACTAAAAGTCAACTTGACATCCTGGACATATGTACTATTGATCAGCGTTTACACCACATCGATATCTTTCTTCCCCGAGGATTATCCCGGGTACGGACGGACGGACGGACAAAGTGAAGCTAAAAGCGCCTTTTTCCCATTTTTTGGGAAAGTGCGCTAAAAACGCCACCTGGCACCTGGTGTAGAGCTCGGTACTTGATCGTGCAGGAATGTTTTGAGAGAAATTCATACCGGGACGTCTAGTAGCCTGAGTAGGTACTAGTGGATACTGGATACCTACAATAACCACATCACTGACATGGAAATTTGACAAGAGGAAATAATGTGAAAAGAGGTTTGCATTTGTGCGAGCATTTGTGTCTCTTATTTGATGTTATGGTTAGCGTATTTAGCAGGCTTCTAGTATACCGTATGATCAGAAACTTTTCTACTTGCGGTTGGCCATGGCCTGGTCATTGGCAGGCAAACGAGACTGATTTTGGCCAGGCCACAGCCTACCGCAAGTAGAAAAGTTTTTGATCATACGCAGTGGGGGACTAAGGGAATTGGGGGCCCTGGGCGGAATTGTGAGATGGGGCCCCTAAGGAGCGAAAGTTGAGAATTTTAGGGGGGTCGGCAGATTTTTTGGCTTGCCCTGCCCCGCCGTGATTGAGCAAAAGCCTAAGAAACAAAAAAATAATTGTTAACTTGACTATGAAACCAAAACTAAAACCGTTCATTGATCAATGATCATATTCAAAGATTTGTTTCGTTATTCTAAACATTTCATATCAGTCGGTCATAGATGTGCCACGCAGTGGCGTAGTCAGAATTTGAGGGCGGAGAGGACAAAGGCAATGACGAGGGTGCAAGCCGGCGAGAGGTAGCGCCGCAGGCGAAATTTTTCGGGCATAATAATAATAATGCTGATAATAATCGGCATATTTCATGCGTTTTGCGATTTCGGTTTTGGCAGCGCGCAGACCTGATAATTTTGTTGTTTTGTCTTTGCCCTCCTTTGAGAAGAAATGATAGAATACAAAATTTCAAAGGCTTGAGGCCCCTGGCACTCTGATATCCGGGGCCAGGGCCCCTAAAGTCTAAAGTTAAAGTAATTCTTGGAGGTTCCGTGATAGTCGTGATACAGACACACCTCTATTACCTGTGTGTAGGCCCCCAAACCAGTTGTCATCGGGCCTGCCAAAGTAACTTCAAAATTTAAAAAAAAACAATGTTACTTATCTAAGTAATATGCGAAAAAAAATTACCATTGAGGGAAACATTGAAATTTTTGGATTTAGGCCCATTTTTTTGCAGCTATATTTTAAATACATCAGGAATTGGGGGCCCCATCAGATGATTGAGGCCCCGAGGCCCGGGGAGGACCGCCTCCGCCGCCCCTTCCCCCCCTTAGTCCGCCACTGCATACGGTAGATCTAGCTCCAGAGGTGCGCAGCTGAAAGACTACGCTCTATGGACTACGCCACCAGCAATGCATTACAGTGCAGTTGCGGTAAAAAAAAAACACTGTTCGCGTCCCTAACACAAAGGTAGCTACGGCGAGCTTATTAGAATGAACCAGAACTAGAAAATATCCTAAATAAGTGAGAATACAGGTTTCCTAAATTGAGCGTCTCTTTCTGGTCCGTGACGTCACGTTCGATTGCGCAGTAAATCGTCGCAGTCCTAGTGTGCCAACATTGGCCCGATTACATAAGCCGAACGTGTGTTTTGATGATGTTATTATTGGTATTTATACAGTTTTCACAAGTAGTTATGGAAAATAAATGTTGTGGGCCACTATGCAAGTCCACAAGTTATACAGCGAATGTGTCCCTAAGCATGGATCCATAAAATACGACGTAACACTCGAAGAAGCAAAAAGAACCACAAGCCCTTCAGCGTTATAACAGCAGAGAGCTTCCTGCTTAGTTCCTCAAGTATCATCAATCCAAGGGTACACTTGGCCACATTTTTGCATCAAACACTTCAAATTTATAGTGATGGTCATAATACACCATGAAAAATATTAAAAGTGGGACATGGGACACGCATTTACCTGGGCCGCTATTCTTGAATCGTGTGAGAAAAGTCCCCGGGAGTAAAATACATTCCGCAGTACACTGATGTAGCGAATGTTGCAACTTTCGCTACAGAAGTGTAGTACGGATTATATAAAACTCTCAAGGACTTTTCTCACACGACTCAAGAATAGCGGCCCTGTGCTTTCTGCGCACGTCCATATATCGTTGATATATCCATTACAAAAATAGTTGTATACGCGCATCAAATGCCTCTCTGGCAAATTCTTTTCTGCGGAATATTCATTGAAAAATTCGTTATATTTTTTAACGACTTTCCGAGCATGATTGGCTTCAAAATTCAAAAAATAAAACGCACTTTTAACACGGCGGAGCAATGTAAATACAAGTGGCGCGATCACTCATGGCACACTGTGCGCAGAACGTGCCGAAAACAGCTGCGCGGAATCACGGATTCTCCATCTCTCTTTTGAGGAAACCTGTATTATACCTATATCGACCACGAGCACGGAGCCAGAAGCAGCTTGTTGAACCGCTGCGCCGCGACTTGAAAATCGCATCCGCATATAAGTATATAAGTATAGATTCCGCATAAAACTAGAGATATCTTCATTGAGAATAAATCAATCAGGTTGATTTTTTCACGAAAAATTTCTTTATTTCTTTCTGCAACTTTCGTTCGCTGGATGTATGCATGTATCTAGAACAGTTTGCAAGATTCCTCGATGTAGAAGTTCACACTGTAGCGTTAAAAACCGACAAATGTGGAATCGCGGGGCGAAGCCTTTTCTTAAAAAAATTGTATCTTCTATATTGCAATAAAGGAATCAGAATGATTCCACATAAAAATGTATCCATCGATTTCCGCATATTTCGTTCGCTGCATGTATGCATGTATCTAGAACGGTTCGCACGATTCCTCGATGCAGAAGTTCACACCGTAGCGTTGAATACCGACTTTTTAACATTTTAATTTTTTTTCTTGCAATCGTGCGTTTTGATTTTGACAAATATTTTTTGTGCCTATTCCCATCCGCAGACAATCAGCATTAATTTGCAAAAAAACCCGATACCGTTATGACTTTTCGTTCAGGAGGAGTTCAATTACAAGACGGACAGACGGACAGACGGACAGACGGACGGACATCAAAGCGCGACTAATAGCATATTTCCTACGAAAATGCGCTAAAAATGCCGATCTCCAGTCTGTCTCGTTTTTTCACCGTAACTTTTGAACCGTTGAACCGATTTCAATCAAATTTGAACCAAAGTTTTGTCAAATGAGTTTTCATCGAATAATAATACCACAATTCATCAAAAATTTCTGGAGGCGTTGATAATAGAGGACTGTTCCCTATTTTCACCCCTATTTCCATCTCTCTCAATTATTTTCCAAAATTGTTGATATTTTCGGATTCCACGTTTAATTTAAAAGAAAAAGTTACTCTTAAAAAATTTTGATTATAGGCTTCATTTTTGAGATATTTGGGTCTGAAACTTTGAAAAACGCCTCGAAATCGCGACTTTCAAATTAAAATCCAAGAAAACTCATGATTCCTCAATTGGAATAAGTTTTCTAGGTCGCTTAGGTTGATTTACTGCCATTTTCTGCTAAGAAACGAGGCGTTTTCAGATAAAAACAATTTGGGCTCTGGAAAGTGGCGATTTTGAGATGTTTTCCAAAGTTTAAAAACCAAATATCTTGAAAATGAAGCCTCTAATCAAAATTTTGCAGGAGTAGCTTTTTCTTCTAAGTTGAACGTAAAATCCGAAAATATCAACAATTTAGAAAAATAAATAACTGAAAGGAGATAAAAATAGGGGTGAAAATAGGGGACAGTCTCCTATTATCTACGCCCCCAGAAATTTTTGATAAGTTGTGGTATTATTATTTAATGGAAACTCAGTTGGCTAAACTTTGGTTTAAATTTGATTAAAATCAGTCTAACGGTTCAAAAGTTGCGGTAAAAAAACTATTTAAAAAAGGTAACTTCAACACCCTGTATCTTTTTAAGAAAGCACTTTAGGACCATGAGTTTTGTGCTTTTTCGGCTTTTTTTTTGATGGGGAATCATCCCTTAAAGTTTGTAATAACCAGACCCGAACACCCTGTATACAGTCATAGATAAAGTGACAGTCTGTTGATCTTCCTTGGGCGGAAGCTAGAGTTGTTGTGAGCTTTAATTCAGCAAAAGCTGGTTTGCATAATTATCTATTAACCTGCCAAATTTGGGAATAATCCAACCAGTGGTGTATGATGAGTTATGAGGGTCAATAATTTACAAGCATCCGAAGAAAAGTTGACTTAAGGTGGTTGACTTGGATTCTTTTCAAATTTGGCAGGTTGATAGATAATCATGGCAAACCAGCTTATGCTTAATTAAAGCTGAATTTGTCGAAACGTTCTTGAGTTAGAAATTTCTGAAATCCGGAAAAAGTTAACTTTGGAGGGCTGTATCTTCGTCATTAGGCCGAACTTTGCAAAATGGTATAGGTTTTCGTCATATTTTGACGAGATCTATCCATAGTCAAATTTTTTGCTATCATCCCTGAAACACCCTGTATCTAGATTTGTACAATCGTGCTTTCAACAATTATTGATTTTTGATGGAGATAGAATAATGATAATCATTTATAATAAATAATCAATTCTGATGCCGAATCGAAGTTTGACAGATGCCGGAATTCGCTTATTATATAGCGACAATTTTATATAATTATGTAAATGTACTACTTCTACAAATTGTAGGTACTGCCTGAATCTACTATTATAGTAGGTGATACCACCTATATACAGGGTGAGTTATCAGTATGTTGTGAAATTTCGAGAGGCAATATCTTGGCAGCGGTTCGTGACAGCTCAATGAAATTTACCAGTAACGTTACTCTAGTCAAGCTCGCCAAAATCCCGTACGATCCAAAAAAAATCCAGAACCGGACTACACAAATATTTTTGTTTGATCTTGGCCTAAAAAGTATATTTTCTGTACGGTTTTTTGAAAATCTACCAACATATTCGGAAAGATCAGGAAAAATGCTCCAAAAATGGCAATTCAATTTGCACGGCACACCTAAACTGTTCAAGTCAGAATTAATAAACTAACACACCTTACCCCTGCGAATGCAAATAATTTGATGATGCATATTATATTTTAATGGAATATAGACTGATTTCCTCCATTCAGATTCATCACTCGAATATGTCTCTGCATTTTGTGGCACCGAAAAGCGCTTCAGGAAGGACCTTAAAAAAATTTCAGGACCGGATTGAAATTATCTCGTTTGGAATTTTTTCGGAGAACTTTTTTGTGGAAATTAAAAATGCTTTTAGTTGTATACGAATACAAAACAGACTAAATTTTTATTGAAACAAAGAAATATTGACCGCTACAGCTACTTAATAAAGTTCTCAAAGTGCCCACCCCCTATACTTGAATGCACTTCCTGTGTTAGTTTATTGATTCTGACTCGGATTCTGACCGAAACAGTTCAGGTGTGCCGTGCAAATTGAATCGCCATTTTTGAAGCATTTTTTCCAAACTTTCCGAATTTGCTGGTAGATTTTCAAAAAACCGCACAGAAAATATGTTTTTTGGACCAAAATAAAAAAATATATTTTTTTTAGTCCGGTCATGGATTTTTTTTTTTAGATCGTACGGCATTTTGGCGAGCTTGACGAGAGTAACGTTACTAGTAAATTTCATTGAACTATTTGGACCGCTGGCGCTGCCGAGATATTGAGTCTCGAAATTTTACAACATAGTTATAACTCACCCTATATCTCCGTCCTAAGTGTTAGGGGAAGTGTGCCTATGTTGGACCCCCTAAGGGAGTTGTTCCATAGCTTTTTCAATTTATCACTTTTTGAACCCTGCTTGGTATGTGTATGTTCCTTATAAGTTGTAGTTTTCAAGTAATGATTGTTTTTCAACAAAAAACAGATATTCTGAAACTATGCAGTTTTTTCTTTGAACTGGAAAGAGGGCCATCATAGGCCTATATGCGCCCATGATGGCACCCTTCATGTGCCAATGGTGGACCCCCTCTTACTTTTGAAGAATGGGTTTGGTACTACTCATCGACATCAAACTCATCGACTGGATAACTTGCCGACACCCAACTCATCAACAAGACAACTCACCGACAAGAAAGCTGATCAAAAAGACAACTCACCGGAAAGACAACTCACCGAAAAGACAACTCACCGACAAGACAATCGACAACAGGACAACTCGTCGACAAGGCCAACTCATCGACAGGAAAACTCATCGATAAGAGAACTTTGAGAACTTCAAGGTCCCAGTTTTTTTTCTTAAGGCCCGGTCAGATCAAGTCAGGCAATTAAGTTCTTTGATTCAAAAAAACTTGGAAATGGCAAAACTGTATTCATGGACCTCGTCAGGTCCCAGTATTTTTTTGAAGACCCGGTCAGATCAAGTCAGGCAATTAAGTTCTTTGATTCGAAAACAGCTTAGACACGTCTAAGCCGTGTATATGGACCTCGTCAGGCCCCAGTATTTTTTTGCTATTTTTTTCAGTATTATCGTTGGTTGTTTAGGGTTATTGTGAGAGTCTTCTTGTCGATGAGTTGTCCTGTCGATGAATTGTCCTGTTGGCGAGTTGTCTTGTCGGCGAGTTTTCTTGTCGGCGAGTTGTCTTGTCGGCGAGTTGTCTTGTCGGCGAGTTGTCTTGTCGGCGAGTTGTCTTGTCGGCGAGTTGTCTTGTCGGCGAGTTGTCTTGTCGGCGAGTTGTCTTGTCGGCGAGTTGTCTTGTCGGCGAGTTGTCTTGTCGGCGAGTTGTCTTGTCGGTGAGTTATCTTGTCGATGAGTTGGGTGTTGGAAAGTTATCCTGTCGATGAGTTGGGTATCGATGAGTTATACCAAACTAGGTATACTCATGTAATGAGGAGGTCATTTACCTACAAAGCATACATGTTCCTTTGATGGCCTACGGTCCATCATAGGACGCCACTAGTGGGGCCATCATAGGCACCCACGCATAGTTGAGCCCAAAAATTCGGAGCTTTTTTGTTGCTTATTCTAACCTGAAAATGATTGCAGGGGCTGACGCGCAATAAATGATTCCATTTCACAAATTAAGGGCAGTCGTTAGCTGAGCTTCTGACAGACATGAGGTATCACATATCCAAGCCGTTATATTAGATCGAAACTTGTCGATTTTGATTTTAATTCTTTGTTCACTCCCAACCGTTCACATACTTATCACAGTTGGTCGTGCCGGGTGAAATGACTTGATGCACAAGCCTAGGGGGTGAGTAGGACGAAAAAGTCGCGTTTTTCAAAAATACAGGCAGGGGGCCATCATCGGCAGGGGTCCGACAAAGGCATACTTCCCCTAACGAAAAAAAAACAAAACCTATTGATTTTGACTTGCCTTGACTTCCCCCACCTGGCATTTGAATTTGGTACACTGCTCATGAACCACCCTGTATTCGCCATTTTTTATTCATTTGTTTTCAAAGTTCAACCTTCATAAAGCGAAACGGCTAATTATGTATAATTGGTGGGGTGTTTTTGATGTGGATCTTACGCTCTGAAATAATTGGATCGCAATAACTTACCAACTTACCTACAAGTGAAGAGACCCAAGACCCAGTTCATTATTAGATATATCGTTATTACGCGAGAGTTGCTTCAAATTTACCCAGCCAGTTCCAAACTATTATAATAGGTGTAAGATTTCTCGTGATCATGATGTTTAGGATTTCAAGTAGGTAGGTATGTATCTAGTATCTACACCATCTATTGGCACAGGTAGGTAAAGCAAATACCTTATACGGATACCTATATTTAGGTAGATAAGTATAGTAGATATCATATAATGTTCCTTTTTTTTATTACCTATCGCTTGTAAATGTGTTCCAGCAGTAAATCCACCTACCTATACCGTGATTATCCAGTCACATTTCACCCAGGAAAAATAATAGTAAATATAATATGGAATCTTCGTCATTTCAGCTTTAAAGAAAGTCGTAGTAGTAGTAGTAGGTACGTCAGTACGGATCGAGGTACGGATGTGTTTTTTTATCTCCACATAATGCACCCTTAAATCTAACAACGCGGTCGTAGATTTTGGACCAAACACGCGCTTCCTCTTCCATATTTGAAGCTTTTGTTTCAATCGCCGAACGACGACGCCGGCAGTTCATTTTACTACGAAAGCCGTAAAAGTAAAATTGTATCCAATAAATTCAGAGAAAATTGAAAATTCAGAAGTGCAGAACATCATACTTGAGCTGATTTCTCTGCTTTAGAATTCATAATTTTATATTATTTGTTCTCTCTCCAGTTCCCAGTCAGATCTCGCCCCAACTCGCGGCGGGCATACATTAACTCCATATTGCTTGTTTCTTCGGTATAATAAATACATAGGAAACTCGTTTGGAAGAAATTTCTCACAATAATTGCTCTTGAGCACCGAATCAGGAAAAATACTGGGCAAAAGTTTACTGCAGTCATTTTTGTATCAGAAAATAAGTGCACATAGGAAACCAGAATAGGTACCTATAGGCAAGACAGTTGTATAGCAACACGTGCAAAGAGTTACAAAATTGCGTAGGTACCTAGGTAGAATAGAATATCCACACGCCAGGATAGGTACAGGATACCTACCTAATAAAACAATGCTTACATTCACAATATTTTCTTAGAGCTCAACTGGATTGAAAACGCATGATATGCTCATCGATAAACGTAATATAATATTTCGATTTGTTCCTTGATTCACTTCTCATGGGTCCACAACTCCACAAACGTGTATGAGTGAATCAGTTCCGCCAACTCTGTCGTTCTTCCTTTTTTTTCTTCGGGAACGGCTTCCTTACCATCTTTCTTCGTAATATAAATATAGTACGTCGCATTCCATTTTCCATCTATCTTTAAGATTCAGCAACGATCCGAGACCAAGTATAGTAATATGTACTTTTGAAGGAAACCGTAGCTTAAATGTCCTAGACGTCGATGCCACGTTCGAGAGTACTGTTGAGACTCGTGTGATGTCTTAGGACTAGATTTCAAGTCAAACAAACAATGATATTCATTCAAAAAATACCCGATTCAGGTATAATATATCAATCTCTCACTGTAGACTGAAAAAAGCTCAAAATGGACCAAACGTCTTGTTTCCAAAAGGCTTCAACTCTCTCCCACTGGAAGTACGCAATTTGTCGACTAAGGCTTTTGTTGCTGCAGTCAGAGACATTCTCTTATCAGGGGCGTTTTACAGCTACCAGAAGTTTTTGCAGCATACATTTGAAAAAAAAGATTATGTTGAAATCTTTGGGCTCTTTTTAATTTTAATTGATTATATGCACATTGTTGCGAAATCGGATCATGTTACTTGTACATATATATATATATGTGTATGTGTATACATATATATATATATATATATATATATGTATACAATATATATAGTCTATTGTATAGTCTATAGTCTATATTGTCTATTTATTTTATCATTCATTTATTGTTATTATTGTTTATTATTTATTTTGACGTATGTTAGCACTTGTATGCAGAAACATTAATAAATTATCTATCTATCTATCTATCTAAGTCGGAGAAGTCCTTAAGTCCGGTCACTATGGCAAGATGACACAATCCGACGCCATGATTGGCTTATCGATGCCGTACCGGCAGGTTGCAGAGTAGCCTCTGGGATAGTCTGGGAGTGCCACCAGGCCCTGGAACGGGGATCAGGAAAATGAAGAGGCTGATTGGTTGGCGCGGCAGGCTGCGGGAATTATACCTTGCCGATCTGAGCCGATCTTACCACTAACCATGGCGGCCGTCAATAACCTGATACATAAAAGAAAACACCCCTAGATGTCATACAGAGAGATGAATCAACGCGAAAGACTGCAGAAATGTAGCCAATCACTGCTTGCAATTGTCTATGATGAAACTAAGTTGAGTGTAGTAGTTAACTCGGTTAAGTTTTAGAGTAGCTTTGAGTTAAACTTCGCCGAATAAAGTCGCTTTATTATTATTATTATTATTATTATTATTATTATTATTATTATTAAACTCAGAAAGCTTCTGGGGATCTTGACTGGGCACTGCAGGCTAAACTACCACATGCACAAGATAGGAGTCAATGACCCCACATGTCGAGGCTGTGAAGAAGAGGATGAAACAGCTGAGCATGTGCTCGGTCACTGCCCAGATTTTTCATCAATGAGAAGATCCATACTGGAGGCTGGAGGACCTCTGGCCTAGCATGGCCAGCCTTGGCACCCTACCTGGCCGGCGGCCGTGTCCTAGAGTCTGTCGAACGGAGTCTGGCTTGGCGACTCACCGGGAGAGGGGCCAAAGATTGGGGAGGTGGTACAATGGGTCCAAAGGTGAGGGCTGCGTGCCGAAACGAACTATGGTCCATCACTCTCCCAGAATCCAGAACTGTCTGTTGCATAAAACGTCAGTGCCGCAAAAACTTTCATTCCAATAGGTCGCGGGAACAAAAATGGCTGCCTAAAGATGGGTATATGATGTGATGTTATCTTGAGATTAGAGATGTGAGATTAATGAGATTGGCAAAAGAGACAGCTGTTGTTATACCGGTCCACATGTTTTGTGGTGTTTTGTTGTGGAAATTTTGGTTAGCACGGTTGTGATTTGTACCATTCTGTGCGTCTTTGAACGGTGAATCGGATGAGACATTTCGGACCCAGCGGGGACACATGGTAGCCACGCAAATCCGCGAAAACTCTTTGTAAGTGCCGCACGGTTCTTATCACGAGAACTTTTTGAGCAACGGCGATATCAACAACTGACACCAGTGGCGTAACGTGAGCACCGAAAACAGCTCTTCCTCCCTCGGAAGAGGAAAATGGGAGACGAGAAGGAGCAACTGTTCTTCAATCCTAAAAATAAACTTATGAGAACTCCAACGAAGAAAGAAACTCAAGGAACTACGTTAGAAGGAAGCACGAATAAAAAACGAAGAAGATCCAGCCCTAATATCACTTTGAAAAACGTAGAAGATACTCAAGATGAAGCGATTGAAGACGGGATACTGCAGGAGATAATTGAAGCGTTGCGGGAGATCCGCGTGACTTCTACAAAGGAGAAAGACGGCAACATCCAGTTTCACAGGGCTGATCAGCTGAACATCTTTGCCCAAACCGCAACAGTTTACGAGAATGTTATAAGGTTGTCCCGGAAAACATATAAACTTGAAAAAGAAATAATGATGTTGAAGTATAATGCACTCACTCAGCAGTTTCAAACCCGTGACAACCCGACCCAAGGCAAAACCTTACTTCCGCCGGATGCCCCGGGTGAACTTCACCCCCTGGGAGCACCAATAACACCTACTTATGCTGAAACCATCAAGTCTTATGGGAAAATACCGGAGAAACGACAAAACGGCAACAGCGAACCGGAATCATGGAGCTCACCACCACCAATAAGTCAAGAAACTAGAAACGAAATAATACTAAAAGCGACAAACAAGGAAGACATCAACGAGAAATGGAAATCTATTCAGCAGACAATAAATCCAAAAGACATAGATGGAGGCCTCAAAAATGTCATCAAGATTGGTAAAGACAGAATTGTACTTCAAGCACAAAACCAAGGGCAAAAAGGAAAAATCGAACAAATTCTCGAAGATAAAGCAATTCCTGGAGTCGAGATAAGGGACAGTGGTCTCAAAAACCCTACCATCCAACTGTGCGGCATCTCTGCGGAAATAGAACGAGAGGAAGAACTGAGCAGTAACATTATTCAGCAAAACGAAGAACTGGTCGAGAAATTCGGGAGAGAAGAACTACTAAGGGGGATCAAGATTTTAGCCAAGAAGAAGTGCCGCAATCAGTACAGAAATAACTGGATACTCGACGTCAAACCTGACATTGCAAGACATATTTTGAGTCAAGGAAAACTGAATATCAATCTTACTCGAATCTTCGTCACTGAACTTGTCAACGTCCCCATTTGTTTCCGCTGTTGCATGTTCGGACACGTGGCTAAGAACTGCAGTGACAGGCCTGTTTGTCACAGGTGCGGACAGAGGAGCAGAGAAGAACATATCAACTGTGACAACCCTTTCAACTGTATCAACTGTCAGCGCATGGGCATTGAGAACAGAACACACTCAGCCAGGGATAAAGAGTGTCCCTGCTACACAAGAAGAATCCAACAACAAAGAAAAAACATCAGCTACCACACCGGGGCAGACAACACACATAGTTCGAACATTGAGACCGGCGATCACCAATAGCAATCAACGCCCAGCGACGAACCCACCGCTAAACGTGAAAGTGAACGCGCCTTAGAAAGACCGAGAAAGATCTCAAATGATAATGATTATCAAGTAAGAAAAGTAAAGTGTGACACGTTGCGTGGATCACTATGGGATCAACCTTTGAATATTTGTTTTTGGAATTCTAGGGGATACAATAATTTGTGGGGGTTGGATCGGGACGAGATTGGGGGCATTGTAAAATTTGATGTTATATGTATTATTGAAACTTTCTTGGCTGCGCCATTGACTAATCTGCCACCTTTTTTATTAAATTATAACCCTTTTTATTGTAATGCGATAAAAGATAAGGCAAAAGGTAGAGCTAGTGGAGGGATTCTGATTTTGATATCAAAAAAACTGTGCAGCGTGGATGAGGTTGTTGTTGTTGATGATTGTTCGTTTTGGCTGATGATAAGATTGAGAGTTTATGGGCGTTATTTTATAATAGGCTCATTTTATCTTAGGCCGGATTTAGACACAAAATATTGTATAGAAAGCACAGAAGACTCTATCCGGGACATTACAATTGCATTCCCTGATGACTGTATAATTCTGGGCGGGGATTTCAACGGCAGAATTGGCGATTTGAATAGCTTTCGCAATGATAATGATACGGAGAACTTTCGATTCGTGACAGACAACTTGAGCGTCGAAAGATCATCTGTTGACAAGGTTTGTAGTCTCAGAGGTACTATGCTAGTTGAAATGATGGAGGACCTGGGGTACTTTGTTTTGAACGGCCGGTCGCGTTCCGATAGTCCTGGTCAACTGACGTGCATGGGTAGCGTCGGGGGGAGTGTGGTTGACTTGGTGTGGGTAAACTCAGCGTCGGCAGAGAGGGTGGTTGATTTTGTGGTGGAGGATTTTACGGTATGTTCGGATCACTTGCCGTGTTCGGTAAGCTTGACGTGTCATCGCGAAAAAGTAAATACGGAGTCTGCTCAGACCCGAAACATTGCGGGGGACGTTTTTGTGTGGCGTGACGATCTCCAAGCATCGTATGCTAGTGTTTTGTCTAGATCGTATAGGTTGCATTTGAATATGGCTGAACATGCTCTGCAGGAAATCTCCGACAATTTACTCAAGGCGATAGATGAGGTGTCCGCCTTCTTAGGGATGAAATGTCGTAGAACGGGGAGAACCCAAAGATACCTAAAGCATAAACCCTGGTTCGACAGTGAATGCCGTGACTTGAAACGGACTCTGAAATCCACATTTAAACTATGCAAAAGGGATGGTTTTAATAAAGTGAATCTAGAGGGGTACCATAAAATAAAGCTTGAATTCAAAAAGAAAAAAAATGAAAAAAGAAAAGCCTATTGGTCAGAGATAAAAATGAAATTAAAAAATATAGACAGCCCGGATAGCTTCTGGAAAACGGTGAATAGGTTCAAGGTGAGGCCTAGCGGCGCGGATGATGTTTCTCTGTCGGAATGGGAAACTTACTATCGAAACTTCTATCATCAGGGTTTGACATACTCCCCATCAATGAGTCTATTCTACGATGCTCAACACCCTTTCCTAGATAAATATGTGACCAAACAGGAGATACATCGTGCTTTGAGTTCTAGTAAAAACAAAAAAGCAGCTGGACTGGACTCCATCACTAATGAGTTTTTCAGACACTTAAACTCTGATTGGCTAGAATATCTCCAGGGATTGTTCAACAAAATAATGGATCATGCTCAGGTACCTGGGGGGTGGGCCGGAGTTCGAATGTGTCACATGTTTAAAAAGGGAGATTCTACAGTGCCAGATAACTATCGAAGTATTGCATTGATTAATCACATAACAAAGATTTTCACTCGAATGTTGAACTCTAGGATGTCGTTGTATGCAGAAAGCGCAAGAATCCTGCCAGAAAGCCAGGCAGGCTTCAGAAAGGACCGTGATTGCCTGGATAACATTTTTGTACTGAAGACCGTCATACACAATAATATCCGTTTGCAGGGCCGAAAAATGTACGCACTGTTCGTGGACTTCCGGAAGGCTTTTGATTCGGTCCAACACAACCTATTGTGGCGTAGATTGTTTGAATGTGGTATAAGCGGGAAAATAATTAGGATCATTAAATCACTTTATGAACAAGCAGAGTTACAGATCATGAATGGTCGCGGCATCTCGGGACGTATCAAAATTACCAAAGGAGTTTTACAGGGTGATGTGATGAGCCCTCTGCTGTTCTCACTGTTTATCAGTAATATTGAAGAATTTTTTTTGTCACACGGTGCAAGAGGGGTACCGCTGAACGGTAAAACAATGATCACAATGCTTCAATACGCAGATGACTTGGTGCTGTTCGCGGATTCCCCGGTTAACCTTCAGAACAATATAAAGATCTTGGAAATGTTTTGTGCGTCCCTCGGTCTTGAGATTAATGTTGATAAGACCAAGATAGTCATATTTAGACAAAGTTACGCGGTTAAACGGGATGTTGGATTCTATTATGGTGGCTCACGGGTGGAGGTTGTGAATTCCTATAGCTATCTCGGCACTATTTTTCACTACAATGGTCTCTTCAGCGAGGCATTCAACAGCAGAGCACAAAAATCAAGAATATGCGCAGGTACAATGATCAAGTTAGTACATGACTCAGGAATGAGCGACATAAACGCCATAATCAAGCTTTATAACTCCACTGTAGCACCAACCCTTTACTATGCCGCCGAAGTCTGGGGACTAAGATACTTGGAAAACGCGGATGCTACCCAAAATAAATTTTTAAAAAATATCTTGTATTTACAACGATCTACTCCTGCGTATGTAATAAGAACGGAATTGTCTACCCCCAGGATAAGTTGCACGATAGTCAAAAAAGCTTTGAATCTATACCTGCGTTTTTCTAAACTTGGTGACCACCGCTTACCTAAAATAGCTCTAGACAGACTTATTGAATTGGACTCAGCAATAAGTAACAAGCCGCGGTATAATTGGTTCTCCCAACTAAAATCAAGTCTCGAGAGGTTCAACAGCGTCAAATTAATCACGGACGTTGCCGACGTGGAAGAGGTAATCAATATTATTGAGGAGATCTCACTTGCTCAGCAACGGGAGGATGGGAATAGAGTTTTGCTCAGCACATATTGCCCAAACTATAAATTTGTGTTGAACAGTAGCTCGTATTTTTTCAATAACAGCAATTCTTATTTATTTTCCAACGCCAGTTTGTCCATTAAAAGATGCTTGGCCCAGATCCGAACGTGTAACAAGGATGTCTTATTTCTGTACGCTAATCGCGCCACTCACAGAATCAATCTAACTGAAATCTGTACGATTTGCAACACATTAAAATACGAGAATCTCAGCCACATTCTCTTTGAGTGCCCTATGTACGGCTGCTTCAGGACACAATTGCTGAGGCTCAATGATGACCTATGCGAGCTTTTAGCTGATTTGAGCGCCTCGGACGCCAAACAGCTGTTCCATTTTATCCAGAATGCAATGAGTCTCAGGTCCTTCATTATGAGTGAATGATGGGATGAGTGTTATGTGTGGTTGAGATGTTGTTGCTGCTCTGCTTGATGTAGTTGAATAGTTACTGTGTTACTTTGTGTTTTTGTTTATTAAGTTTTTAGCCTATTTTCGCCCCTCTCTTAACTTCAATTGTCTTTCTCATGTTTTTAGATGTACCTATGCCTTGTGTGTATATTGATTATTTAAGATTATTTACCTCAACATTGCTTATGATATGCTGTATAGGTATATCGAGAAAGCAATAAATCCATATTCTATTCTATTCTATTCTATGTGATGTTATCTTCACTAGTACTTGGTAATATAATTTTCTTTGGTTGTAATAAATACAAGGATAAATTATCGAAGAATTGTCGCTGTATTAAAAAAAAATAATGCGCTGAACTCAAGATTTGGCTGAGTAATAAGTAAAAACAAACGAATCTCTACTGCGCTACCTTGGCACCCCCCAATGCGCAAACGCGGGCAAGAAGCTGGCAAGAGGCGCTTCATTCTCGGCTTCCTTGTGCCCGCGTGCCTGCAACGTTGCCATAGCGGGTGCCAGGGTGACGGTTATGTTCCCGCGACCTATACTGAGCGCATTATTCCTGGGATTGTTAGTTGTTGTGATGAGGTGACTCGCAATCAAATTTTGCACCAGTGTTCTTTTCCAGACTTAATAATTTTTTGAACAGAGAATCCTTCAAATCCAAGGAGCTGTTGTGATTTCTTTGTAATGCTCTTTCTCGATTAAAGTTTATTATTCTTCTCTTCTCCACCTTAACTGTTCTTCTAGCTCGACCATCATCAAAACATTCACACTTTGAAGTTCACCGCGTGCCACTGCCACCTGCAAGCGCAAGCGGTTCCCGTCCGGTATCATCATACAATATTTATAGTCCGCGAGAAATAAGACCTCTGTCGTAATTGCAAAATTAATGCCTGGACTGTATCTCCAGTCCCGTAGAAAATCTCAACAGTGTAACAAGCAACTGGGCAATACCTAATCGGTTACTTTTTAAATTTTAATTATTAATAGCTTCGTCACTCGATATTAGTGGAATGTACTCCAGAAATAAATAAGTAAAATAAGTGAAAAACTACTATAAAGAAGAAAAAAGTACAGTAGGAGGCTTTATTTTGTTTTCTGTTTTATGCACAAAATATACAGGTGTCCCAAAAATATACCGACAACGCTCTAGGACAGCTTCCTCTCATCAAGACAAGAAAAAAAGTTCCTATAAACATGGGTCCGGAAATGCTTCCTAAGGGAGCTACAGGCCCCTGAAGGTGGGACCCTGAAGATGGTTTTTATTCAATACCTCCGAAACCGTTTGAGGGAAATCAATCAAACTTGACACATCCACTAACCTTCTTATGCCCAACAAGATGAAGCAAGATTAGTTCCAAAATGATTTACCAAGGGTGGGTAAATTATAAATTTACTAAAGTGTGAGGGTAAAAATAACCCTAATTTTTTTTTTGAATTTCAATTGATTCCAAATTTAATAAGAAATTATGGAATATTGTAGTTTTCTTCCAAAAAAGGTCCCTTTGTTCAACCTCGATAGACGCACTGTTTACGACATATTTGAGTTTGAATTTATGAAAACGTGGTCAGAAATGCTGATTTTTCAATTACGATATCAAGGCAAAAAAAAACTATTTCAAAGCAACTTCATTCTTGTTAGGCATTCAAATTTTGTTAGGCATAAGAAGGTTATTAAATGTGTCAAGTTTGATTGTTTTCTCTGTAGCGATTTTAGCAATATTAATTAAACGCAGTAAACGCACCATCTTCAGGGTCCCACCTTTAGGGGCCTGTAGCTCCCTTAGGAAGCGTTTCCGGATCTATATTTATAGGAACTTTTTTTCTTGTTTTGATAAGAAGAAGCTGCCCTAGAACGTTGTCGGTGTATTTTCGGGACACCCTGTATGTAACGAGAGATGGAAAGCGCTATCCGTCAAGTTGTCCTGTGAATCAAAAAGTAACAGTTACAGAGATGTATACTTTTTAAATGTTATAGGAAACTGCAGCTCACAAAATGACTAAGTAGTAGTAGTTCTTTGCGGTTTTGTTATTTACTTCCAGTGTAAATATACAGGGTGGCCCAACGAAAACAGAACAGAGGAGTTTTCAGGCATTTCACCTAATTTTTTTGGAAAAAACTCGAACAGGTCGATTTTTATATTGAGGGGGACATCTTAAACATTCATTGGCGGATTTCTATCTTTAGCCCCCTCACCCCCACCCGCCCCAACTACGAAGTTTCAAATGACACCACACACTTTGCGATACATCAAATTGAAGAGAATTAAATTCTCTTTCTGAAACAATATTTTTATAATTTTCAACCCCATCCCCTTTCTTCATAAAATTGCCAGAGTTTCCAATGTAATATTTTTGATCTCTTAATTCTCTTCAGTACAGTCAACGTCATCCTGCACAACATCGAGGGAGAAAATGTTCTGTGTAAAAAGTGCCACCCAAATTCACCCCTTCACTCCCCCACCTCAACTTCAAAATCTAAAATGACACTACCCTCTTTGTGATACATTAAATCGAAGGGAATTGCATTCGCTTCCTGAATAAAATATTTTAAGAATTTTCAAAAAGCCCCCTTTCCCCCTAAATTACTCCGAATGTTCAATTTATCAGGAGAGAGGTTGAAAATTTCAAAAAAATTGTTTTCAGAAAGAGAAATCAATTTCCTTTCATTCGATGTATCACAAAGTAGGTGGTGTCTGTTGAGTTTTGAAATTGGGGTGGGGGAGAGGAAAGGGGTGAATTTGGGTAACACTTTTCTCCACCGAAAATTTTCTCCTTAGATGCTATTTAGGATGACGTTGATTGAATTGAAGAGAACTGAGGGGTCGAGAATATAAAATGGGACAGTCAGAGAAATTTAGAAAGATGGGGGGTGGGGTTGGAAATTTTGAAAATATTTTTTTCAGAAAAAGAATTTGATTTTCTTTGATTTGATGTATCGCAAAGTAGATGGTGTCATTTGAAATTCCAAAGTTGAGGTGGGTAGGGGTGAGGGGGCTGAAGATAAAAATTTGCCAATGTATGTTTCAGATGTCCCCCTCAATATAAAAATCGACCTGTCTAAGCTTTTTTCGAAAAAATGATGTGAAATGCCCGAAAACCCTTCTGTTCTGTTCTCGTTGGGCCACCCTGTATTTTCTCTCTCTCGCACACTTGGTACTCAATTTCAGTCCCCTTTAGCCTCAAGAACAACATTTAAAATATAGGGTGACATCAAAAGTGACATCTTGTTATTCATTTTTCACGTCATTTAATCAATTTTCATTTTAGACCCCAATTTTCAAAATACGAAATTTTTGATTGCACAGGCGAATCCATTGATATATCAAAAACTAAAAATGAACGAAATTCGACCATACGTCGTTTTGTCAAACAGGGGACGAAATGTTGCACTACTTTCTTTAACACCCTGTAGAAACTCAAGTTGACATCTATCGACCTTCGCATTGATACGATGCTATACCTAGAGAATCAAGCTCTCAATGCTTAACAGAATTGAAATTGTTTGAGCCAGTCGGGAGTTTTCTTGTTTTAAAAAAATGGTGAAAGTTGGAGCACGACAATAATTTCGTTGCGTAGTTTATTATTATTATTGACGTTTAACCTGGACCACCCCATAAGATCCAAGAATCGGTTTTGCAAACAAGATACGCATCCACCATTTTTAACTTGCGCGATGGGGCAGCGGCCGCCCCATCCCCACACCCAAAACCCAAGATTTTAAGTAAATCCATTTTTTCCTTGTTTATCATTAACTTTGTGCTTCAGATCAAAGAAATGTAGTTGGTAAACCGCAACGGGATAACTTCACAACATTCAATCGCAGAAATTGCTTTCTATTGAAATGTAAATAATTACATAATCTAAATCGGGTAGGTACTTACTAAAGAGAGCGGTAAATTTCCAACAGCAGCCGATCCGCAGGCGAATTGCGTGTATCAGACTGAAGCTCCACGGCGCGGCGGGAGAAGAGAGCACCGGCTGACAGAAAGTTGAGATTGACGTTTTCGTTTTGTTGACTTTTTCTGATCGATTTATCGCCGTCCGTCCTCCTGAAGACAGCTTCTGTCCAAACTGCTTTTTTTCCACTCGCTTGCGTTTTTACACACTCGAATGTTTGCCATGCCGGACTTTTACTTTGAAATGGTTGTTCCTTGAAATAAAATCTTTATTTCTAGCGTACAAATTCTGTGTAACAATTTTTGCAGTTGAACTCCTCCTCGAGTAATGAAGTTAGAACCCTACAACTTTTTCTGACAAATAGCTCATGCCTGGAAAAGTGGATATTGGGCATTTTTGTTTTTCAACTGTCACGCCAACTTGGCCCGCCATATTGCACTTTCGAACTGACCGATTTTGACTATATATGCCGATCACGTTTTAAATTCAGCAGAAAATAAAACGCGGTTGGCCATGTTGCCTAGAGTGTAACGGACGCTCATAGACCAAGTTGCGCGAAAACGGGCTGAGCTCAAAGAGGTTAGAAAATTTTGACAAGAAATGCCAGTTCTGGCGTCTCCTTGCATCATATCCGCTGCCCTGTTGCCTTGGCCGTTGTTTGTCATGATGTCAGGTGAGTGTCATAGTTGTTTACATTCCTGGGAAAATTTCATTAAGTGTTCTGCCCTCGGTTCTGCTATTGCTATATTCATGGTTCTGCCTGTATATTTATAAGGTAAGTACGAGTAACACTCTTGTCTGAGTACTTAAGTTCATGTAAATTTTTTCTTTCATTCAAAGTTGACTTCAGATGCAAATGATCATGGGGTGAATCCTCGGGTGAATTACTGGGACATCAGAACGTTCAACGGATTGTGATGGATTGCCACGGGATTACCACGGGATTTCCACCGGATACGATTTCTTCAAATTAAATGGATAGCCACGGGATTCCAGGGAATTTCCACAAATTACCAACGGCTTGGGGCCACGCATGAATCACCACCAGAGAAAGGCGCTCTTGCTTTGCGGCGCTTATTATCACCTGAGGTCTCCACGCTATAAGGTTATTCATTAACGTTACATAGACCAATGGCAGATAGGGGATTTCAATTTTGTTTAGATTTACCAGCAATATTCCTCTGTTAAAACTTGTCAAGAATTACTGGGTAAATCAAAGTCTAGGGCCGCAGATTCGGAAAAATGTATCCCTGTGTTATTTGGTCAAATTTACATTTTTGGGAATACTGTTATCGGGTTCGAGCCATATTGAGGCAAATTTAATGGTTGACCTGCGATGTGACTCGATTGAAAAAAGTTGGCTTCTGTAATTTTAGCTTTTTAGGCCAGCCCTTCTGTCAACAGAGACAAGCCATGAAATGAATTTGAACCAATTCAGTCGAACAGTGAGTAGATTATGACCAGCCAAAAATGAAAACTTGATCCAAAGTTTTATCTTGTATTTTTTTGTCAAAACTGAAAACGAACTTTTTGGACAAATAACACAGATGTGCAAAATAAAAACCCGCCGATTCTGTGATTTTTCACTGTGATATTTCTGCACATAATAAATATGTATTACGATTTTCCAACAGAATTTTGTCATCTTTCAGAAATGAGGATTGAATCCGAACTCTCTGGAGATAGAGACTAGAGCCATTCATCTGAACGACAGAAGCAGTTCGTCACCTCAATGGCAGCTTTGATGGCCGGACTTCATCTGCAGCACAGTCCCACTCCAAGTACCTCGGTGGGACCTTCGACCAAACATTATCCTTCAAGATCAACTTGGAGAGACTCACTGCCAAGACGAAGACACGAATGAACCTGGTTCAGAGACTTGCGAGAACTACATGGAGTGTCGACGCCACTACTCTTCGGATATCCACCATTGTCTTGGTCTAGTCGACAGCGGAATACTACGCTCCTGTTTGGATGAATAGCACACACACACACAACATCATTGACGTCATTCTTAACCAAGCATTGAGAATCATTGCTGGAGTTGTCAAATCTACCCAGACTTTCTGGCTGCCAATTTTGAACATCGCAGCCAAAAATCCATGCTGCAGATTTCGAGATGAAAAGACACTGGAAGGAAATATGGGATACTGAAGCCGCCGTCAAGAACAGAGCGATTGTAGAGGATCCGAAGAGCTTCTCCCTTCCAAGGAAAATATAGATTCAATAGGATACGAACAGGGCAGGGAAAATGCAGATTTCAGTTCTATCAGTGAGGATATGTAGAAGATCTGAGTTCTGAGTGTGGAACTGAGAACCAGACCATGAACCACATCGTCGCGGAGTAGGTGTCCGCGGACAATGGCTATCAAAAACTGCATCTGAGCTAGACCTGTAGTTCCTCAACATCTCCATCGTCAACTTCGCACTCGCCCACTTGCTGCATCTACTCTACCCTCTGTTCCCTAAGATGGCCACTAATATCAGCCTCGCTGACATCTTTTCCTTTTTTTTTTCGTATGTAATACCACAAGAGCTATGAGTTTTATCGATAAAATTTTTGAACTATCTCGAAAGCTTTGTTTTCAAGAAATTCACCGAGTGTGAAATGGTCACTTTATTATCTGAAAAAAACCCGACAGCGTAGCTGGAGGGTTTTTGTCTTTGATAATAAAGTGACCATTTGCACGAGTTGAATTGCTTCATGAAAACAAAGCTTGAGAAACAGTTCGAAAATTTTGATAAAACTCGTATAGCTCGAGTGGTATTTGCGGAGAATATTCCACAAAACGTGGAATTTATCAAAATATGAAAACGTTTTGATCCCCAATCTACCCCATATCTAAAAAAGACTTGTTTTTTGGCGTTGTGACACCGTCATGAGGTCATGCTAATTAAATCAAGTTGCTTCGGAAATCAAGTACACTTACAATCTAACGAACAACTAATATTTCAATTATTATTGTGCTTTTCAACGTAAAAACGTCTTCCAAAGCTTTGCCTTTCAAAAAACCAAATCACATTGGCCGCAAACTATAACCATAACCTTACAGAAGTGATGAACAGGTCCTTTTTGTGGCTGAATCTGCGATTTTGTGCCCCGCGCGGATTGCGGATGTCATTGTCAATGTGTCAGCTGTGCAGGGGGGTGGCCTAGGCTGCCTAACCTACGGCGACGTACGGTGCCGTTGTGGCAAAAATAATAATAATAATGCGGCAATTATAACAAACAGAAATTACACAATGGTCCATGGATAATCATTGCAGATCAAAATTATTGTTAGTTATCTGAATTAGAAACTGCCCAAATGTGGTATTTCATAAATATAGTAAACTACATCTCACCTCTAGTTGGACACAAGGGATGAGTATATATACCGATTGCAATACTACCACTATTGGAAGCGGTGTCACTGTGTGTAGGTGACGCTTGAAATGCTTATAGCAGGCACGATTTTCAGGAACTTTTTAAATCAAGTATCTAGAGATGTGCAATATCGATACTTTTGAGTATCGAATTGATATCGATACTTTTTCAACGAGTATTCGATACTAAGTATTCGTTACTGTAACTGATACTTTCACCAATATCACAATAACCGCTTGTACTCGTTACTTGTGCCTATAAGTAATCAAATATGATGTACTGAAGTAATCAATATCGATATCGAAACAGAATAAGGGATAGTTACAATGGTATGATTCATCTTGTGCAAAATTGTTACCTTCGTTAATGCAGAACGAAATCAGACCAAAAAGCGCAAATTATTCAATGGTGGGTACCTACTCAAAATAATAAACCGATAGGTATCTCTACCTGCTCTCAGTGCTCTCGTTCAATGCGTGCCCAACCCCAAACCCAATAAAACTCAAGTTCTGCATCACATTGTGGGTATGTTCTAAGACGCGTAGGGGTAAATAAATTCCTAAATTGCAGCACCCACCTCGAGTTCCACCAAACTTTCATCAACGCGATAACTTTATCACTCTGATAGTAACTAAGCAACTGGCCATCCTGCCAGGCTGGTGCATAGCAACTATCAGCGTGATAGATTTAATCTGCTCTTAAAATTTTGGTGGAACCCGAGGACAGGTCAACAATAATAACTATCATAACTACTTATTGCACCTGTTAATGTTTCGTAAAAGTAGCTAACAGAAACAGAATCAAAATCAAGTCAAATTGTTACGTAAATTGAATGTAGTAGGTATAGACCAAGACTATGTAAGTACCTATATGCTTCATGCTATCCACTCCATCTCCAGTAATCCAGTATCGAAATTCGAAATCAAGATCGAAATTGGTTTTATTTTATTATTCAGTTCACAAATCACCTATCACCTTGGTTTTATTTTATTATTCAGTTCACAAATCACCAATCACCAATCAGGTACTAATAGTACTAATACCATACCTAATACTGATTACTGATGATACTGATTACTGATCCGATCCGATACCGAATACTTACCGCCGCTACTTGGTTGGTAAGGGTTCAAAAATTATACTCGAGACTATCGATAGATACATCGATATTGATGATTACTGATCCGATCCGATACCGAATACTTACCACCGCTACTTGGTTGGTAAGGATACAACATTATACTCGAGAATATCGATAGTACACCAAGTATCGATATCGAGTATCGAGAATATCAATTCGATATCGATACCTATCGATATAAAGTATCGATATTGAGTATCAGTTGATTACTTTGT
Source organism: Anaspis maculata (assembly GCA_949128115.1). Classification (NCBI taxonomy): domain Eukaryota; kingdom Metazoa; phylum Arthropoda; class Insecta; order Coleoptera; family Scraptiidae; genus Anaspis; species Anaspis maculata. Next base: position 75,631,421 of record OX421962.1, read on the forward strand.
ATCAATTGAAAAAAGTATCGAATTGATACTTGGTATCGAATACTTTTCCAAATGAATATCTGATACGTAAAATCCGAGCAAGTAACGAATACTTTAGTAACGAATTGATACTTTCTGCACATCTCTAAGTATCATGTTTATTTATAAAAAGGAAGGCACAGTTTTATCAGTATAAAACTGTACGAAGGTGGTGTTTTATCAGTATAAAACTAATCTCATTGGTTCAACTCCAAGGTTTCAAACGTATTGATTGGTCAGACTCAGAAGTATGTTGTGTGGAATAGTCATTAAAAAAATTCTGTGGTCAAAAAAAAAGTTTTTCTGTGGTTTGCCTATAGATCTTCGAGCGAATGCTGTAGCTGAAGTTAATTCATCTCATAGGTTTTCAAGGAATTGTTGTATATATTTAGTTATAGTATCAATGTATCTTAAGTACCTACATATAGTGATACTGGGTACTATTGCACTATATAAGTTGATTTACGTTGTCACTAATATTGTATCCTTAGTACAGGCATAGCAATTAATTCAGAAAAATTGTGAAATTTTCGATTACTACCTTCGAGAGCTTGTAAAATCTATCACCTAGTGTTAAATTTAAAAGGCACAGATTATTTTAGATATCAGCTATTGACCTTTATTTTTGACCAAAAATTAGAACAGTTTCCTCAACGTAATTTATTATTTTATTTGAAAAAACCTTGGAAAAAACATTCCACCAATCGCCCATTTAAACTGGCGAAAATCTACCAAAATCAAGACGCCTTGAACGTTTATACAATCTTGCAACAGCGCTGTACTCGATTGACAATAAAAATTCAAGGTCATCTAGGGAAAAAGTGATCCAACATTACAAATTTGAGCATCCCCAATTATCGCAGAATTGCCAACTTGGCGTAAGAAAATTACCGTTCTAGTGCTGAATTTAAAAGCTGATCGGCATATAGGTATAATGCTTTAGTAGCAGCGGTACACTCCTAATATCAGAAAAAAACCGCAAATTGTGATACAAGCTAGCAATTTTGCACAGTTGTTCTTGAGAGTATTTAGAAGGATTTGGCTCGCAGCGTTGATCGCGCAGGCCTGTCAGACTCAAGATGGCGTTATCTTTTAAAAATGGCGGAAGCTCTGCTTAAGAAGGATTTATTTTGGCGGAACTTGTTCGAGTGAGAACTCATTTCTTACAATTCGATGTTGCTTGATGCATTGGTGATTACAGTTTTCCAATTAAAACACGCGTTCAGGCCAATGTGGCTGAAAATTGAAGAAAACTCATTTATTTCAGAAGTAACAAATTTGAACCCGAAGGTGTGTCGTTATACTTATAGGAGCGTTATTTTCAATCAACTGATGATCCTCAAACATACGAGGTTACTCATAAGTCTCTTGAACGTATTGCTTGCCCATGCGACCCAATATCTTGCGTTGCGATAAGCTTTATACGCAAAGTTACAAAATAAACAGTTTCCAAAATTTGTAAGTTCTATGTTCAACATTGTTTCTGAGCTTGCTAGTTGGATTGGATATGATGAAGCAGGTTGAGAATAAAGGCTGACTTAACCCATCTATAGCTAACATTGTGTTAACGCAATGTAAGAAAGGGCATTTTTTCTCGGCGTGTTATTTTTGATGAATATGGGAATTATCAACAGGTATCAATACTATCAACAGACACAGGATTAAAGTTGCAGAAATAAATTCATTATTGAAAATACCATACCTCTCGCAATGAGCGGTAAAACTGGATATTTATTCTTTGTTAGGATTTGCGTTTAGTCAATTTTGGCGCCTTTTTGTCACCGATCCCTTTCTTGTATATCATTTTTATCTGAGGACCTACAACAGAAAGTCAGATTTTGAAATACACTATTGGCAGTGACGGATTTGGCAATAGGCAAAGTAGGCACGTGCCTAGGGCGGCAGATCCAAGGGGGCAGCATCGACATCGTCTTCTTGGAAAAAAAATGCATGCTTTTATTTTTATTCCACGAAAATCGCGTTCGCACAATTTTTTTCTGTTCAATTTTTGGTCATTTGTGTCAACTATTGATGAAAAACCACTTATTATCATTAACAGCAGTTAGTGCTCTGAAAATATAAACACAAACTAGTTTTCTGAAACACACCTCTCTAAGGGGAAGGGGCGGCCGATTCAGTCATGCCTAGGGCGCCACGAAACTCAAGTCCGCCCCTGACTATTGGGTGTATTAGTGGAAATACATTTTCAAAAATTCATCGGACTTGACCATTTGTTGGTACATGCTCTTCAGTGAAAGGTCAAGAATGCGAAAACGCAATTTTGGCAAAATGCAGTGAGTAGTCAATTGGGGCTTAATTTTGAGCTCCATCATTTTAGTCCGTTCCTGATAAGCAGGCTTTGGCTTTTCAACTAGAAAACTCTTGGGGAATTGAGAAATGAAATGGTCGGAAAATGTTCAAGAACCAGTTACTTCTTGTAAAAAAAAAATATTGCTGAAAATCTGTCGACAGAATAAAAAGTGAGAAATTTGCAGTTTTTCCAGGGTGAAAAACTCGAAAACTATTGGTCCGATTCAAAAAAATTTCTCCTCAAAAATTAATTTAATCCTTTCTTCAGTTACCTATGACATGACTTGCAACAAATCTGCACCTAAAATGAATATTTCGTGGGACTTACCAGGGTGGGCTTACCGCATGACGAAATTCGCTCTGCAGTTTTTTCAGATTACGGAATGTGCAAGTTCTATTTTGAAAAAATCACCGCCGGAAAACTGGAAACGCGTCGCAATTGAAAATGGGTCTACACGACGCCCAATGCAATCTACTTTTCATATCAGTTGAAATTTTTAGAAAAAAGTCGATCTCCGAGCAGAAAAACACATCTGAATGAAGTCCTGCACTAAACGCGGGTCGTCCTTGTCAAAACCCGGGTGAGCGGCCCTTTCGGGTGATAACGGCCGGGAGAAAATTTAAAAATTCTAACGCCCAACTGGCAAATGGTAAATAACTATAACTACAGACCTGAGTTGATTGTTTTGTTATGTTGCTTCCTGCAGAATTTGCTTCTAATACAGCTGATAGATTTCGAATAGTTGAATGTCAAAGTTTTTTTTTTGCTCTGCATCAACTACTAGGTTATTAGCAGGTTTTTTCCGTGGGGTTTTTCTATAACGATAACAATGATGACGATAACAACGAGGGAGTACTGTAAGATTTACATCTTTGGATCAGTGTGGGATTTATCAGTGGGGTTTTGTTTCGATGGCTTTCTCGTTTCATCCTTCTTCCCGGGGCATCACTGCACGATAGTAGATGCCCCAGTACTAAGGGACGCGTGAAAAAGTCCATCTGGCCCAGTGCGGATTTGAACCCGGGACCCTCACCTTTAAAAGCGGGGCCGAGCTCACCGTGCTCTTTGACTGGGTTGTCGAAGTTTTGAACTTTGATATTTTTCAATTATTTTTGAGTGACAGTTGGAGAAAAGCTTTCAACCGTTCTGAATCCAGCTCTTTAAGGGCTTTCAAATTACATATATCAAGTCAAGTTTCATGAGATACAGCTTCTATCATTTTTTGTAGTGACACTTCCGTTTGACAGATGACATCCAAAAATTAATCAACACATAAGACAGCAAGACTCTGTCTGTGTTCCAAATTTCAGTCCATCGAAAAAACGGTTCGGCAGCCTTCGTGTCAGAACGGTTTTCCTGCATCATTTGGCTTGAACGCGTGTTTTAATTGGAGTTCTGTTAGTACCAATGCATTAGGCGGCATTGAATTGTGAGAAACGAGTCCTCACTCGAAAAATTTCTGCCAAGAAAATCATTTTTAAGCAGAATTTCCGCCATTTTGAAAAAATGACGCCATTTTGAGTCTGACATAACTGCGCGATCAACGCTGTGGGCCACATTCTTCTAAATACTCCCAAGAAAAATTGTGCAAAATTTCTCAATTGTATCACAATTTGCGGTTTTTTTTTGCCTACCACTTCGACTACTTGAAATTCGGCAACAATGAAATTTCCAAGAGGGAAAACTTTTTTTGTGGAATTGATTCTCAATTTGAAAAACCCTTGAAAACGAGGAAGCGCACACGGCATCGGAGAGGGAACTTTTGATCATTTGTTTTGTAATGGTTTTTTAATAAATTTTTTTACAATAATTGTTTATTTAGAAATTTTCCAATTTTTTCAGTATGATTGTTAGACCCTCGGTTAGACCCCCATCCGCTTTGCGCTTCGCGAATATTCCGGTAAGCTTTCACTCCATGGCTCCTTCGCCATTTGTGCAGGTGCGTGTCTTATTCGGATGCCGTGATCTCCAGTAAGTTTCGGAACATTAGATATTAATAGGTACTCGACAACTTGATCATACGAGCGGGAAAGGCATGCGGTTCGAATAAAAATTAATTATTTGGCCCTGTTTCAAACAAATCCCTGTATGTACCTACGTAGCGCACCGCCGCGAGGGTGTTATATGTGAAAAAGCGTGTCGAAACACTCCTAAGTTACCGAAATAATGGAATGTCAATAGTCAAACAAAAAATGAAATAAACGACCTCGGAGACTGGCATTGGTATTCAATCCTAGCTTCCATACCACTAAAGCACCTCGGGGGAGAAACAACTCGAAACAAGTCTACGTTTGACCCATGCATCCCTTATTTCAACACCCCATTGTTTTCCTTGTCGTCCTTCATTTGTTGTATAAACACTGAAATCCGCAGAGCGAAAAATCAACTATAAAAGACATTGTTGTAAAAACAACACACCGGAGTTCATATCGATTGTTTGTTTATTTTCAACACAACACAACAGCCTAACACCTTGTTTAGGAAGGAATAATAGTTTTTCACTCGCCTACAGAGAGGCTCTGATGGTGCAAAGTGTGTCGTTTCGTCAGATTGCGGCGGATTTTCGGAGCAACAACGTTCGCTGCGATTTTCTGCTTTGAACGAAACGCTTAGTACGTACCTAGGTATAATTGTATACTTAGTTTGGTACATATCTACTCTGTACTGTTACGAATCTGCGTAGGGTAAACTTTAATAATAACTTGTTCGAGGGACAAAGGTTGAAACACACACTATCCTATTTGTTACTGCGTACTACTAAATTACACGTCAAAAATAAATCATCGCACTTAGATATCGCTCTATTTCTTACCCACTGTTGCTGTAAATTCAATTCTAACCTGCTCCCTGCCCATGCTTCTATTATACAGGGTGTCCGGAGTACCGGAGTTTAAGTGCGGGAATTTCGCAATCGATAGAAAATTGAAAAAGAAAACTGCAGCCAGGAAAATACAGGGTTCGAAAATGCAAAATAACGGAGATACATCAAAGTTCTTGTTGATGATAGCAACATGAAACTAGAATGTCCGCCAGGCGGAAATTTAGTAGGTAGGTAGGTAGGTAGGTATAGCCTAAACCACTGCCTAAACCAAGCATAAAAATCATTTTAAAAGCCAATTTCCAGCCTATTGAGAATTATTTCCTTATTGCTTTTTTATCTCTGGCGTTTGTAGGTATCCAATAATAATCTCCAATATTTTTAATAGTCAGTTCAGGTAAGGCGTAGGTTTCAATACCGACCAGACTGATTATAGGTAGGTAGTTAGGTAGGTACTGATTTTTGGTAATAACGACAACACCAGAACACCTTCGATAAGATTACCCATAGTACCTAACCAACCATGCATGCACTTCTACAGCAGTTTTTTTTTTACCAACATCCGAACAAGTAAGTATACCTAGTGCGTTGAGACACAGAATTCTGTAGTTGAGCCTACAGCAATTTACGAGATAAATTGCAAAAATAATTATGTAAATTTGACCAACTTTGTCACTCCGCCAAGGACATTCCTGCTGGAACTAAAATTATAATTATACAGAAAAGAAGTATTTCCCTGAATATTTTGCAAACTGTATGAAAGTGTCGTTAAAAACAGTGGCGTTATTAAGGAAGTTCGTGAATTTACCTGCCCGCTCGAGTTTTATATGTAGCAGTTATTTGATTATCATTTTAAACCCCAATTTCTTTTTCATTCGCACCAGATCTGCTTTTATTTCATGACAAAATCAAATATGACGTGGAATAGGTAGTATAGGGAATAACCATTTTGTTAAACTTTAATATGTGCAATGGAGATGCGCTACTCCCGAGGCTACTCTTTATACCTCCCTACTTTTATACACGTGAGTTTACCGAGGTATTGTTGTGAAGTATAGTCACAGTATAGTCATATTTTCATGAGGATGTAACGCCTAAGGTCAATCAATATAGGCATCTGTGCTATGGGCATATAGGCTATAGATATAGGTATCTTTTCAGCCAATGAGATGCACGGAAGAACACCAAGAGCATGTTACCGAGAAAGGTTGTTAGAACCTAGAACGAACTAATTTTAAAAAGAATCGAACTACTCAATACTACCTACCGTATATATAGAAATTTTATTGAAAAAATTACACCTTCTCAACATTTTGAGCTGCAAAAACAAAGGATACTCAAACATAGGTAACTTTTGTAACAATAATAATCTAAAGAATATAATTATAATACAATATTATATAGTGAGAAAACAGTTAACAATATAACAATCATCAATAATAAAATATAAGTGTAGAAGTGTAAGTTTGTAATGTAAAGTGTAAAATGTTGTGTATATGTGTGAAAATCTCAAGAATATAGATGGTTACGTAAAATATAAATGGAGTCTTTCATAACTGAAGAAGCTATTGTTTTCAATAATTTTGCTGGCAACCTGAATTCTGTACAAAAATCCCTCAAAAAAGTTGAGATGGTCCCCCTCGCGCCTACAAAAATGCCATAGATCTCGATGTTCTCTAAGTCATATTTTTCTTTGTAGAAAGCTACCGTTGGCTGATATATTTGTTTCTTTTCTTCATGTACTTCTTGTGGCTGACTTCAGCCCAGGCGCCAGGGAAAACAATAAGGAAATAATTGTTACCTGGCTGGAAACTAGCTTAAAACGATCTGTGTAGCTTAGGTTTTGACATACTGGTTTCCCCCCTTTCGGAAATGTCGGCGTCATGTCGCCATCATCAACAAGAAGTGCACCAGCGTGGTTTTTGCCGAATATCTTAATTTTGGGTCATCTGACAGCAAAAGATGTAAGGAGTCATTTTGAAGCCTATGAAATTCCCTACAGTTTGGTTTTTCAATCAATTTTCTGCGACCTATGGTCTTTGAGATAGAGCTTCTGGAAGCAAGAGTCATTGTCGTGAAAGCTCCATGGCCACTTGACTCAAAAAACTAAAATGTCGATGTGGCAAAAAAAAATTCAAAATGAGATTACTCGAGAATTCTTCATGTTGCGTTGCGTTGATAGTCCTTAATTCTTCCTCTTGAACCGTAGATTACTAATACTGAAAAGTCAAAAACGTCACATTGTACATATACAGGGTGTACTACGGGAATCAAATCAGAACAGAGAAATTTGACATATTTCTTCGATTTAGCCTATGCGAAACTCTAAGCACTTATCACGAGTCCAATATCAATATGCATTGCTCTGTAAGCTTTACTTGGTACCTACACTTAAGAAGTGGTCAGCTCACAGCCTTCCTGTAAAATGTTTTGAAGGCCCTCTGAAATCATCAAAATTTACAGTAGCAAGAAATGTATGTAACAGTATATTATATACCAAGGAACCCAAGTGAATTGTTAATCCTTTGGGTGAAGTTTGTTGCTCGAGGGCCCTTTGGGTCCAAATCCCTAAATTAAAAATTCACTTTGGTCCCTTGGTATATAATATACTGTTATATACATTCCTTGGTATTGTAAATTTTCAATATTTTGATGATTTCAGAGGGCCTTCAAAACATTTCACAGTAAAGCTGTGAGCTGACCACTTCTTTCGTGTATTAAGTGAAGCTTATAGAGCAAATCCATATTGATATTGGACTCATGTTAGGTGCTTAGAGTGTCGCATATAGGCTAAATCGAAGAAATATGTGAAATTTCTCTGATCTGATTTGATTTCCTCAGTACACCCTGTATATGTGCAATGTGACGTTTTTGACTTTTCTATATTCGTAATCAACGGTTCAAAAGAAAGAGTTTAAGACCATCACTGCAACTATAGCATGAAGGATTCTCGAGAAATCTCGAGAGTTGAGACCGATCTATTACTAACCTGAAACTGCTCCCCCAATTCCCGACCCTCCTTAATTCCCCAAACAGGAATCAGAAAAACCCCAAAACATGAAACACACAAAAGTAACTAACATTTGAACAATTTCTGAGCAGCCAGGGAGTGTTGGCCCCTACACGACTTTCAAGGACACATTGGACATGCTAAAAATAAATGTTAAAAGCTAGCTCACACACACACACACACACACACACACACACACACACACACACACACGTCCATGTTCAACCAGGCTCTTTCAGATTTCGCTTTGCCGCTTGCAGGGTTTGTAGTACCAACAAACACTGTCATGACAACGTACACTCCTGAGTAGGTGAATGAATGAATGCATGAGGTATTTTGTCACCCAGCGAGAAAACATCTTTGACTGATCAAGGAATTGAATGTGTTCTGAATCTGGACCTGGCGAGAATCCCAGACAGCGCGGCGCTATATACGAAGGCGTAGAAGGGCCATGCAATAGTTTTTTTTTTGAAATCTCGAAGTTTCGACAAATAAGTTAAAGTTTCGACATATACAGGGTGATTTTTTGAAAAGTTCCCACCTCCAATATTTTCCCGCACAAATTTTTTTTGCAAAAAAGCCAAAACAGGTCGATTTTCTTTTCGAGGGGGACATCTAACCAGCGTATTTTCAATCTTACTGTTTCATCCCCCTAGGCAGGGTGACTACCCCTTCCAAAATCTTAAATGGGACTAGGGGTCAAGATACACATTGTTTTGAAGGTCATTCAATTCTCTTTATACTGGTGCATCTAAAATGAAAATCTAACCATCCGTTCTCAAACTATGAATTTTTTAAGCCAGGAACCTTCGCTGAATAAATTTTTGTTTTTATTATGCATTGGCGTATCAAGAACCGCCAACACACGTCTATTTCAATCAAGTATTAGGGGAAGGGGCATTTTTTGACAGATCGTTGAGATACGTACCTCTCACCCACTCCTTCGCCCCCATCAACAACCCCTTGGAAATCTGAAATGGGATATGAGCCATCTTGTGATAGATACCTCATTTGAAAGGGGTATCAATAATTCGCCAGTGCATTCGATTCTAATGAAGTCGTCAACAGGTGCCTAAAACTCAACGATCATTTTGGAAAAATTATTCAGAAAGCATTTTTATTCAAATAATTTCTTTTATTCTGAAAATGCAAACGTTTCAACAGACAGAAGCAAGTGGAACTGAAAGAAGTCAGTAGTTACAATCACAAAAGATAAGATAATTTTTTTACTTCAGTTTTTCCCAGTTTTTCAGGTACATTATTTTGTTTTCTACAATACACTAAGTGTACCGTATTCGACGTCGGTTGAATTGTTACATGTAAAAAATGGCTTACGCTGTTGCCGAGAGGGTTGAAGTAATTTTGATTTATGGTGCAATGAACTGTTACCGAGCCACGGCCAGAGTTTTCAGTGAAAGACATCCAGATAGACAAATGAGCCATACGTACGTCAGAAAGCTTTTACGAAAATTCCAGGAAACGGGGTCGGTGAAGAATGTGAATAGAAGAGGTAACGTGGTGGTAGATGAAATGGCTCAGATTGAAGTACTAGGTCATCTGGCTTTGGATCCAACTAACTCTTTGCGTCGGATTTCTGCAACTACAGGACTTTCGTACTCATCCGTGCGCAAAGTGACAAAACTTCATAAATTCCATCCATACAAAATGAAAATTCTGCAGGAGCTTGTTGAAGAAGATCCTGATCGGAGACTAGAGTTTTGCGAGACCATGACAGAAATGATCACTGCAAACCCAAATCTGGTCAAGAACATATGCTTCAGTGATGAATGCAGTTTCTATTTAAACGGCTGTGTAAATAAACAAAATGTGCGTTATTGGAGTGATGAAAATCCACGCATTTTCAGAGAGGGACATACGCAAGCTCCTCAAAAATTGAATGTTTGGGCAGGAATACTTGGAGATGCGGTAGTCGGTCCCCTATTCATTGAACAAACATTGAATGGTGATGTGTATTTGGACTTGCTGGAGAATACCATCGATCCTTTAATAACCGATGAAGTTGAAAATCAACGTGATCAAGGTGGAAATCCGATCCTGGATGAAAATGGGCTATTCTTTCAGCAAGATGGAGCCCCGCCTCATTACGCTGTCAATGTGCGAAACTGGCTCGACCAGAGATTTCCGAATCATTGGATTGGCAGGCGTGGAGCGATAGAATGGCCACCTCGATCACCAGATTTGACAAGTCCCGACTTCTTCCTCTGGGGTCATCTTAAATCTGTTGTCTTCAAAACTCAGCCAGTGGATTTGGTAGATTTACGACAGCGGATAGTTGACGAATGCAGAAGGATTCCTAGAGAAACGTTCTCTAGAGTGAGACAGGAATTCGAAAATCGTCTCTACTACTGCATGGAGAATAACGGTGGTCACTTTGAGCATCTTTTGTGATTGTGACTACTGACTTCTTTCAGTTTCACTTGCTTCTGTCTGTTGAAACGTTTGCATTTTCAGAAAAAAAAAATTGAATAAAAATGCTTTCTGAATAATTTTTCCAAAATGATCGTTGAGTTTTAGGCACCTGTTGACGAGTTTATTAGAATCGAATGCACTGGCGAATTATTGATGAACCTTTCAAATGAGGTATCACAAGATGGCTCATATCCCATTTCAGATTTCCAAGGGGTTGTTGATGGGGGCGAAGGAGTGGGTGAGAGGTACGTATCTCAACGATCTGTCAAAAAATGCCCCTTCCCCTAATACTTGATTGAAATAGACGTGTGTTGGCGGTTCTTGATACGCCAATGCATAATAAAAACAAAAATTCATTCAGCGAAGGTTCCTGGCTTAAAAAATTCATAGTTTGAGAACGGATGGTTAGATTTTCATTTTAGATGCACCAGTATAAAGAGAATTGAATGACCTTCAAAACAATGTGTATTTTGACCCCTAGTCCCATTTAAGATTTTGGAAGGGGTAGTCACCCTGCCTAGGGGGATGAAACAGTAAGATTGAAAATACGCTGGTTAGATGTCCCCCTCGAAAAGAAAATCGACCTGTTTTGGCTTTTTTGCAAAAAAAATTTGTGCGGGAAAATATTGGAGGTGGAAACTTTTCAAAAAATCACCCTGTATGTCAAAGTTTCGACTTTTTGGGGATTATACAATTATTATATTTTTGAAATCTCGAAGTTTCGACAGAAGAAGTCAAAGCTTCGACATATAAAGTTGAGGGTTCGACATATACAAAGTCGAAGTTTCGACTTTCTGGGAATTATACAATTATTGTTATATTTTTTTAAATTTCGAAGTTTCGACATACAGGGTATTTCAGTGACCTTGCATAATACTTCGGGAGGTGATTCATCTCAAAACAATAAGTCGAAAAGTATGAGTAACATTTTTTCCTAAATTGCTTCCTAATGGAGTTACAGCCCCTCAAAGGTACGAAGTGAAACAGAGTTTTTAATCATTTGCTCAAGAACCGTCAAGAGGAACAGCTTCAAATTTGGTGTAGGAAGGTTCCTCAACAATGCAAATCGAGATGCAAATGTACATGCAAAATTTTAAACAAATCTGGCCAGTGGCGGCAAAGTTAAAGGGGGTTGGGGTAGGTTAAACTGTCAGAAAAAAAATGTCTGCAATCCGTTCGTATTTTTGTTTGCACATTTGGATAGACTTGTTCAAGACTAAACTTTAATGCCCCTTGCATTTTCCTGTAGGATGCACCGTTCACGAGTAAAAGTGGAAAAACCAGGAACATGTCGAATAATTTTCTTCTGGTGGTTAACCGACCCCAGCCCCCAACTCCACTGATGATGGTTGAATTTGTTCTAAATCTCACACGTGTCTTATTTGCACTGTAAAGAAATCTCCTTGTGCAAAAAAAAAAACAAACAAATCTGACCAGTGGGGTCGAAAAAAAAGTGGGTTAGGTTGAATTGCTAGAAAAAAGTCTACGTTCCGGTCGTATTTTTATTTGCACATTAAAATAGTCTCTTACTTTCATTTACACATCAGATAGGTACCTACTTATAACTTTTTGACAAAAAAAGAAAAAATTAAAAACCGCATGTCATGTCGCACGTTTCTGGTTTTTTCACTTTTACTCGTGAACGGTGCATCCTACGAAAGAAATGCATGGGACATTAAAGTTTAGTCTTGAACAACTCTATCCAAATGTGCAAACAAAAATACGAACGGATCGCAGTCATTTTTTTTCTGACAGTTCAACCTACCCCAACCCCCTCTAACTCCGCCGCCACTGGCCAGATTTGTTTGAAATTTTGCGTGAACATGTGCAATGTTGAGTAACCACTTTGCACCAAATTTGGAATTTTTCACTTTGACGGTTCTTAAGCAAATAATTAAAAACTCTGTTTCACTTCGTACTTTTGAGGGGCTATAACTCCCTTAGGAAGCAATTTAGGAAAAAATGTTACTCCTACTTTTCGACTTATTTTTTTGAGAGGAATCACCTCCCAAAATTTTATACAAGGTCACTGAAACACCCTGTATAAGTCGAAGTTTCAACTCTTTGGAAGTTATACGATTATTATATTTTTTTAAATCTTGAAGTTTCGATATAAAAAGTCGAAACTTCGTCTTATATGTCGAAACTTCGACTTTTAAGTCAAAACTTCGAGATTATTGTATGATCCCTTAAAAGTCGAAACTCTGACATATAAGTCGAATCGAAACTTCGACTTAAAAATCGAAACTTCTTCTTATATGTCGAAACCAGTGCCGGCCTTTGCAATTTTGGCGCCCCGGGCAAGAATTCGAAATCGCCGCCCCTAACTTGGGTCTAAGAGCAAAGTGAGCACAAATGAAGCATTTTTCTTGCATTAATAAAGTTTTTTGTGCGTTCACAGGAGCAAATCCGGTGATTGCTGCTGGCAAGTTGTTTTGTTGATTTTGTAAATTATCAGTTTTTTGGATTTCAAACTCGATTTTTCCGCCCCTATGAGCCGGCGCCCCGAGCGTTCGCCCGTCTCGCCCTACCCTAAGGCCGCTACTGGTCGAAACTTCTCGAAAACTTCGAGATTTCAAAAAATTATACCTACGTTGTAGCTACCTACCCGACAGGTGAGTGAGTCCCTTCTCCCAGAAACGAACTAAACAAATGGTACGAGTACCTAATGTTTTTCCCATTCTCTGTACGCGGCTTAATTTCAACTAGGGCGACAATCCCAAATCCTACATTTTCCTTGTTTACGCCGCCATTTTCGATGGCGCCCGCCGCGACGAGGAAAACCTACTTGAAATTCGCAACAATGGAACATGCTTCATTCACCGGGTCACTTTACGTGCCAAGGCAATCAATAACACCTTGAGGAATGAAAACTGCGAGAAAATCAAAATAAAACCCACCTGTATTCACGACTTTCCGGCCCAGAACTTGGAACACCGCTGCGTGCTGTCGAAAATTACTTCGTTCCCCTTTTCTTTACCCCAGACTTGGGTCGAATCCCGAAAAAAAAGTATTCGAATACGAATCCTGAATCCCGATGCAAAAAAAAAGGATTCGAATCCAGAAGAATACCAAGTATTCGAATCCATCTATTCGTGAAAATGAATACCGTTTTTGAATACCCACATAGATATACCTGTTTACGTATCTACTTTATTAAGCTTTATTGGCTTGAAAGTACTTATTCCGCAAACAAAAATATCAATAAACATGATTTCATTGTAAAAGGGGTGCTATTCTCGAGTTATTCGGATGACGTTTCGTATACGGACTCCTTGTATTGGTTTTGTGTGCACTTCGACAGTCTGAAAAGAGAATTCGTATACGAATACTTTTTGAACACGTTCAAGAATAGCACCCCAGGTCGGTATAAAAATCAAACAAATTCTGATTTGGAAAAAAGTTTATTCTGATGAAAATTTGAATGAAAACAAAATAAAAATTGAGGAGCTTGTGGTGTGGTGGTCAGCGTGCTCGACTGCCATTCCAGAGATCGCAGGCTCAATCTCCGCCGGGGACGGATTTTCGCCTCGAAAACAAGCTTCTTGGTTTAGTAATGCGCGACGTAAAATACGAACGATGGTGCCGACCCCATGCCATGTCGGTGGTCGTGAAAATCCCTACCCTGTTTTGGAACACACAGGGGTTCGGCGAAATTTCCGGTATAGTGGAGGAAAGAATTCACCGGCGTCGGTGTTACGCCTCATGGCGGAAATAGGCCAACGTTAAATAAACGAAAAAAAAATAAAAAAAACTCAGGTCTCAAGTAGCAAAAAAATCGATTTTAATGAACTGTTGAGCATAAAAGAAATCAAAAATTTAAAAAAGAAAAATAATCCAGGCTTCGATGCCATTACCTTTAAAGATAACAAGAATCTGAAATAAATTGTGGCTCAAATTTTGCCCTATTGGCGAATTGATCATTCAGTTGCTTATGGGCGGAAGGTCGATGAGGGTGCGAAAGGGAAGTGAGCAATAGAAGAAAGTTGTGCCATCGTGTATCAAAAACAAATCTTCAAAACTGCGCAGTTCTGGCAAATTGTTATTTTGAAATTCACCCTACTGTCGGTAGATAGGTACCTACTTCTCCTAGATTTTCAGAATCCATGGATTCGAAGTCAGAATTCAGGGATTCGAAATAAGAATCCATGGATTTGAAATTGGAGTCTTTCGAATCCATGGATTCTTTTCCAAACTGGGATTCGAATACCTACCAATACTCTTTTCTTTGCTATAGAATCCAGGGATTCTACTAAAGTATTCGAATACTTGGGATTCAAATACTATGAATACTAGAATACCGCCGAATAGTAACTTGAATCCAGAATCCCGAATATCGGCACAAAGGAAAAGTAGCTGCCTGAATACAAATACAGAATTCATGACTGTATTCGAATACGAATCTCAATGTTGACGTTTCTTGTCGATTTATGATCGTCTACTTAGGCAACCGACAGTTCTTTTCTCGC
Organism: Anaspis maculata; assembly: GCA_949128115.1. Taxonomy (NCBI): domain Eukaryota; kingdom Metazoa; phylum Arthropoda; class Insecta; order Coleoptera; family Scraptiidae; genus Anaspis; species Anaspis maculata. The sequence continues at coordinate 75,646,477 of OX421962.1, forward strand.
GCGAATTTAGAAGGGAATTTTTGAAACCTAGTCGCAAAAGAGCGATCCTTACAATGTTGCACCCTGTAAGCGATGTACCGTTAAAAAAATTTGTGAACAGATTCGAAGCCTACGTAAAAAATCATGTAAGAATCGTTTTTATTCCTGAAATTATGTCAAAGGAGAAGTCTCCAGGAGGAGGTAAATTTTGGCCCTTTCTGAAAATTTCAAACTTGTCTTATGGACCGAGAGCCCCCAAAAATTCCTGATTTTTGATTAAAGGGATTTCTCACACCAAAGCCCGTTGGTGTAGACACGTAGGTACAAGACATTCATGTACCTTATAACGTAAATTTTTGGCATTTTTCGAAAATTGACAAGCCTATACCAGTCTAAAGCCCCCGGTCTGACATGTAAGACAAAGAAATTTTTAACAACCTTATCAACGCACATTAGATCTACAGGGTTAAAATCATGTAGGTAGGTAGGTAGGTACCTTATGACGTAAGTTTTGAGGCACCAGCTCCCAATTCTTTTGGAAAACGTTAGTACTCATTCAACTTTGCGTTATCCAATGAACTCAGGGAAGAACGTTTATCTCAGTTATTTCTCTTTCCAGAAATAAACTGCCAACATAAAAATCATCATAGAACGATTTCGAGTCCGCCTTGTGCATGTATCGTTCGCGCTACAGTGCTTTTGTTCTTATTCCCATACAGTCAATAAGCCCATCAGAGTCAAAGCTAGGCTAGGTCAACTTCAGAAACTGATGCAAAACTCTTGCTTTTATTTCCTTCAAAGCTTTCACCTAAATCCGACAGGCTTATCATGCTAATAAAATACTGAGTAAAATACTTCAATTAAAAGTGAGATGTAAAACTGTTCCAATGTTTGGCGCCTCAAATAATTCCTCTGATTTAATTGTAGGTACCTACTGCTTTCTTACATTATGTAGGTAGGTACCATATTAAAAGTTATAACCCGGTTTTCTGGTAATGTGCGATGTGCGGTACATCTTTGTTTCAACAAAAATAAAGTGAGTTGGTAAATGTTGGAGGAGCAGGGGGAAGTTGAAAAAGCAGCAGAGAGACAAAGTTTTTGAGTCGCTCAATCTAAAGTTTGACGTCGAAATGAAGTGTTTTGCAATGTTAGAACGATGACAGGCAATTTACTGTGAGATGGATAAAGATAACTATTTCTGTAACCGAGCTAGAATGAAATGGATCTAGGGAGCAAGCCATTTCACTGATTACCTTCGCTTTTTACCGGAGCGAGATCCAAACACTGCAGCTGGCAGCGTGCTAAGTTTGGTGAACCAGGAACTTACTCCCTTACTGGTTCGCCTGCTCCAAAAATTTCGATGCCCGACAGGGTAGGTATATACCTATTATACCCTATAACTGGCTAAGTGATAATAATACTATCAATAAAAACAATTTTTTCTGAGCATTTCATAATACATAATTTGGAAACATTAATAAGTTGATATATGCTACGACTACGGGGCGAAGTTCAGGACACCACATATAGAAAATAGACAAGGCTGGTAAGGAATCAAATGAGTAAGTACAAATGAACAGCTTGGAAAATGCAGTAAACTCATCGTCTAGATATTCATTTGATTTTACAAATAGTATGAATTGAACAAAAAATCACGCACAGAATCAATAAATCAAACTACTAGTGAGATAAAAGTGTCTGATTTCGAAGTTTATGCTTATTTAAAAAATGTTTTATTGAGCATAAATGAATAATTTATTGTCAATAGGAAAAAAATTTGTGCCCACCCTGGTGCCCACCCAGAGCATTCTAACATTTTCATGGCGACACCAGTACCTATCACAATAATAAACAAATAAAATGAAAGAATACCTAAGTTGGAAAAATCAATTTTCAAGCGCGAAGCCGCCAAGTTGTATGCATAATTGTATATTTTGTGTAATAAATATCACACAGTCTTCGACGTCTCGTTTCACCATAACCGGAAGTTTGGAGAACACAAAAATTGTCATGGTAAATGTATCAACTTTTCAGGAATCAAATCCCAGACACACTTATCGGTGACAAGTCATATTGATTGATGCAACTCATTTGACTTTAGTTAAAAAGAACAGAAATTATGTGTAGATCAGATTTATGAAGAAGATAAATACATCGATGAATAAGTAGGTGAGTATGGTGGAAAAAATTGAAATAATAATTAATGTACCTACCTAAAAACAAAAACTCGCATAGGTACATAATTTTTCTCAATAAAAAATTGAGAAATCGAAATGTTCTGGGTATTATTTAGTAATAATACCAGAACAGAACTAGCATTATTATTATTATTGTGGAAAATTTCCACCTGCGGCGCTATTACCTATTGTGCCCACCACAAATTTATTGGGCCCAGGCCTGGCCCACCTGATATTGAAAGTCTAGCTCCGTGCCTGAATAGGAGGTAGGCAAACTTCAGTGCGGAGGTGTCGCCTGTCAAAAGTATCTATTTTAAGCAGCCAGAATATACAATTTTTGACCGATTATCAGAGTGAAGTAGGTAAAATAGTATACTGTTACGTATTTTGCGTACGAGTTCGATTATAATTGAGACGATCGTTTCAAAACACATACTGTTTTATCACTGGTTACTATAATGAATACGTACACGCCAACAATTATTCACTTGGGAATATCGCAGATTACTACTTCCCTTCTATCGCTCTCGATCACTTCCGATTCATAACTGACTGCGTACCTAGGCCGAGGACGGTGCTTTGTATATCCCTCCGACTAGCGTTCCCGAACCTCCCATCGTCTTCCGGCAAATTCCACAGTGACCCAGCATATGGTTTCTAGACGATTTCCGAATAATCACACACCTTTCGCGTGCTTCCTGTGTGTTCTGGAATGACGGAATCTCCGCCAACTCGGTTGATCGTCGCCTTCGAGTGAGACCATCAATGTTGCTATTGCCATGAAGAACGATGTTAACTTCCTCGATCAGCAGCCCCCGTTCAGCATGAAACGGTCTGCTGAAGCGTATCGTCGCCTGCAGTTGCGTTGCAGATATCCGTCCCTTCAAAGTCCTCTACGATAGCTTTCTCTCGGGTGGTGACTTTCTCGATCAGCAGTTCCCCGTTCCACTATGGAACGGTCTGCTGAACTCGACCATTGCCTGCAGTCCCGACGAAGATGTCCCGATCTTTCACAGCCGAAGCAACGCGGCCTTCTTCCAGGTCTTGGCTCGTCTTGGGATTTGTTGCGAGACAATAAAGCGTTGAGGATTTACCCATACATTGCCTTGATCGATTTCTCGGCAGTATGTGAACCTCCGGACTCCTCAACGCCTACCGCCTTGCCTTGACGACTGCACAGATCTTTGACTGCGTCAATGCAGATCGCCTGAGTCAGTGCGTCGCTGATGTCGACTGGGTTTTTGGTTTTTGATCATCACCATCTCACGCAGGTCTTGATCTCGAATTCCATAGACGAAGGTATATCTTATGATGTCCGTCGAGTGGTGCGCTGGGTGCATTGGATATGCTAGAAGAGCCAGCCTCTGGACATCAGCTCCAAATTCCTGTAGACTCTTTCCGCTTCTTTGCGTTCTTGCCAAAAAATTAGCTTGATGAACATGCCGTCCGCAATGATCCCCATAGCGCCGGAGTTCCAGAACTTTGAGAAGCTTCTGTAGGTCCTTCTGCTCACTCTCCGGAAGCGTCTGTAGCAGCTCCAGCGCTGGACCTCTCAAAGCAAGAATGAGTGCCTTAGCTTTATCTTCGCCATTCCATATCTGGTCACCTCGGCAACAACGTCAAATTGCCTCTTGTAGGTCGTCCATGGGCTTTGTCCATCGAAATTTGGCAGTTTCACACGATGAATACCTACCAAAGCTACCACCGGGGCCACCGTATTACTTACGGCGGTACTCTGGACACGTCGTTCTAGCTGCACCATGTTTGCCTCCATCGTGGCAATTTTTTTCTGCTAGCCTCCTCACACTGCCGTCGAGGTATCGCGTGTGTTGTTCCATAGCCGCCATCAGCTCTTCCAGACGCTTCTTCTCTTTTTCTTTCTCTTTCATTCGCTCTTTTTCCTGCTCTTCTAGGACATTCTTCAACTCCATGACGATAGCCGCAACGTCTTCGGCTCCTCTCGTCTCCGGCATAATTCCAATATTTCCGAACACCTTGTAGTCGCGGGCCGAATTACTCTCAATTATCCCACTTCTGACATCAAATGTTACGTATTTCTCGTACGGGTTTGATTATATTGAGACGATAGTTCTAAAACACACACTGTTTATTACTGCGTACTACAATGAATACACGCCAAGAATTATCTACTTGGGACAACAGAATTATCTGCATAGGCCGAGGACGGTGCTTTAAATATCTCTCCGACTAGCGTTCCCGAACCTCCCATAGTCCTCCAGCAAATTCCACAGTGACCCGGCATTATGGTTTCTAGACGACTCCCGAATAATCACACGCCTTTCGCGTACTTCCCGTGTGTTCTGGAATGACGGCACCTCCGCCAATTCGGCTGATGTTTTCTGATCGACCGTTGAAATCTCTCTATTCAGTTTCACGGGCAAAAGCCTACACGCGCGATCTGGAACACACCAGAGCTCCGCACTTGCACACTGCGACCTAATGGGAAAAGTCTAGAAAGATCGCGGGCTTTCCAGAATCGCCGCTCGTAACAATACCTATTAGACTTGTTCAATAAGAAGCCGAGTTCGGAGCACTCCTCGCTCGACTCTTGCAAGCTCGTCGTGCTCCAAAACCAGTCGTGTGACAATACTATGTCTTATGAAGCTCGTATGATAATATATACTACTATATTCAATTTTGGCAGTTTCAATGAGGGGCATTGAATACCATAAAATGTATCGACATATCGATAGGTACCGATACATATCGCAACATCGCATATCCGACCCAAAATAATGATTAACGATCAACCAATCTAAAGGTGCGTTCAGTCAGCTTATTTGGCCGCAAGTTGTAGTTTTAGTCGGAAGCGCTGCATCGCTTATTGGCTGTTCTGCGTAGGCTGGTTCATAAGAGCCAATGGGCGTCGCTGCGCTTGCGACTAAAATTAAAACTTGCGGCTAAATAAGCTGACTGAACGCACCTTAAATATTAACACTGATTTTAAAAATCCAAGTAATTGAGTTACGGTTGGATATAAGAAAATTGTAATTATGTAGGTAAGGCCACGACCAAGGTCTTGCCCTTGAAAAAATCGAAGAGATAATCGACGTTATTACTTCGATAAGAAATTTCGATCTGAAGCAGGAGAAAATGAAAAAAAAAATGAAAAACCGATAGTGCCATTTTGCAATGCAATTACCTATTTGCAAAGTGCCCAATTTGAATTTTTCCCCCTTGACTGTGGCTTTTTTAGCGGCGACATAACCAATTAAACACCCAGGTATATCTTCCATCTCTAGGAGCTGAGTTTCACTTACGAGAGATGGGAAAAACTGCGTGCTTTGCTAAATAGCGTACCGATACCTACATCAATATTTTCAAATAACCATCAAGTACCTACGTGAATGTAGGTAAGTACTGGTACTGCTGCCAATACTTATGCATATGTTTGCCAAACATACATAGCTCTTGCTTGAATATTCATGGTAGTGCACTCACACGTAATGTGTGAAGTTTAACAAGACCCTGGAAAACTCAAAACCTCCAACATTTTCGTATTTGCATTATAAAGAGAGTTAGTAATTTCCATCACAAGTTTTTTTTCTCTTATAATAAATGCAGGTTTGGAACTTGTGATTAATTTTGCGGAATGATTTACATAAATGTGGCATAAATTATTACAGTCGCATACAATATAGGTGCGACTATATACGCTATATTAATATGTCACAGTTTAACATATTCAGTTAATCAATGAAAATTAGCTAGAGCCTGGCTAGAGCATTGTTTGCGACTGGAATACCTAATCCTGTGCCCAATCTATTAGAATGTTGACTTTTAATTTCAAATAATACGTGTCACCTAGGTACCTACCTAATAAAGAGTTGATCAAGTGTAATGTGTTTAGATATTTATGAGATTTCATATTTTTCGTGTAACAAAATTGAAAGCTTTGATAAATACCAAGAACGTCCCGATAATACAAATGTTACAAAAACTTAAGGGCAATTTGATATTCAGGTCGTTCCCTTAGTTATATTTTCGAGTTAGGTGATCACGTGCCTCAGGTCATCTCGACATCGCATTTCCGGAGCTGACCGGAATTGAGGACCCCCGGACTATACCGAAACTCGCTGCTGCTGGACGAGCATGAGATATGACGTCATTAAAACGACGTTCCTCATTGAAATCACCGAGCTTTTCTATCCTCACTCTCTAGGTTTTGAAATCTGCATTATGCATAATGAGTTTCCGCAGTAGAAAATGCAAGATGCCTTTTCCAGGCCGTAGCACAAAAAAAGTTCACCCTCATAGCTGTGAAAGAAATATAAATATATTTTATTCATCATTAGCTTTACCAGCTTGAAAAGCATAGTTGGCAACTTTTCCAGATAAGACAGGGGGCGTGCGCCAGTTTTAGATTCTTTTCATGGCATGACGTGAAGAAATGTGAATAGTTTCTGTGAGATGCCGAGCGACAGCTTTTTTTATTTACATAACAATATACTATTATAAGTTGTAATGTGTTAAAAGACAGGAAATTATTAGACACTTTTTTTGTAAGAGTTACGAGCAGCTAGCTGGAAAGTTTAAAGGGCTTTTTAGACTTCATAAAAGTTCTCCGTATACCTATAGCAAGTTGCGGATAAACTTTCAAACTTCACCCTCGACATGCACTGTATCATTATATTCTATACTGATTCATTTTTCAATATACGCCAAGCTAAAATCGTTTTCAAACTAAGTGTTCATGAGAGAACAACACGAGTCATCATTTGTTACAAGCAGTGTGTTAAGGCTGAAAAAAATTGGAAAAATATTTAGGGGTCGTAGCCCAGGTATTTTGGATTTATAAATAATTATACCTAGCATGAAGTAATTGATAGCCAGCTAAAAGTACGCACAACTGACCTTAGTCGGTCTCTGCTATAATATCAAAACTCCCTTCCGACCCCGTGTGAGTTACCCTAGGAGGGAGTTACCCCGTTTTCCAGGGCTTTTTCTTCCAGGATTATTTGTCGTGCCTACCTGCAAAACACAGCGGGGTGCCCGAAAATTTGCGACGGTGGTACACTTAGTGAGAAAAGCTTTGCTTCACAGGGCGTATACTGGGCTTTGATCCTCCGCGGGAAAATAGAAATGAATATGAATATTTTAGGTTCGGAGTTTTCAATTTGATTTATGTTATATTTACTTGTACCTAAACGTGTTGAGAAGGTTGAGTTGAATAGCAATCTGCTAGACTTCGCCTCTCAACAGCGATATGAAATAAAAGTCCTTTATTATTATTATTATTATTATTATTAATATAGGTATACCTGATGGATTTTTCTAGAGCCGCGGCGAATGTACTTGCATCCAATGCTGGAATATACCAGAAAACGCGTGGACTCTTCTCGAAGACAACACTTGAGTATGAAAGGTGCTACGCGGCCAAAAAGCAAGGAGATTTAAATTTGCACCAAAAGTGAACACATCGGCGAAGTTGAGCAAAGCGTTATCTAAGTGCGGTCATTCAACTGACGTGTAGTTGGTAGACGCAGGAATTAAAATGTGTGTTTGAATGCTGGTCACTCTATTATTAAAGAACTCAACGCAAACTCGTAAAAATGGTGTCGAAAGCGGCATAATTGAAAATAATTGACATTGGCCGCATTCGTAAGTCACAACAGTTGTGGAGCACTTCCACGCGATTCGTCGAAATTTGAATTTTGACCAATGGCGTAGAAGTGCTTCACAACTGTTGTGACTTACGAATGCGGCCAGTGATTCAGTGATGACTGTCAACTAAGCTGCGTTCGAACCTCGCTCCTGCAAATGTCTCTGATGAAATTATTCTGATTTTTGTCAAGTATTGAGTTACCCACGATTTTGCGACGTTATTTTGCCAGATATTGTTTGAGATGGTTCGCAGCAGAGGGTGTTCAGTGAGAATCTGTCGAGAATCTTGTGCTGGGCGAGAAATTCTTCAACAGAGTGACGGAAAAGGTGGTGGAGGCTAGACTGCAGCAGCTTAAGAAAGACATCAATGGTCAGGAGACTTTTGTACGAGAGTAAGTTTCTAGAACTGACCCACCAGGTCTGGCTCTCTGCTTACCGCAGACACAACGCAAATCACTCAAAGGGTCCGCAAGGGCTCGAATACCTTTTTCTGTGAAAGATATACCCTCGGATAAACCCAACTAAGGATGATGCGGAAATGTGACTCAATGGTAGAGCAGACACCAGCACATGTAATCAGATCCAAAATACGCCCAAGAGCTCCATCTAAGTTCTAACCCCAATCCACTAGGTTCAGAAATCCCGCTTTCCGAGGCTACAGGCGTCGGCAGAAAGTAGCACACTACGAGGCTAACGCTTATCGATTCCAAGCATCCAATCTCCGAGGCGCCGCGGCGCAGCTCAGCTAAAGGAGGCCAGGACTCTCCCGAAACGGGGTCAAGACTCATCCGTGCGGAGGACAGGACTCACCAGGAAAAGGGGTCAAGTCTCATCCGATAGGACAGGACTCACCTCAAAGGGGGGAGTCAAGTATTATCCCAGCTGCTCATCGGCGATGGATTACGAGTGCTCGAGGCAGGCTTCCTCTCTGAGTACTACTCCAATGCAAAGCCGTCTCCTATCGCCTTACAGAATTAACCTGGCATCATGTAAACAGAAGTTGAGAAATCAGACGGCGCAACATTCTTACTCCTATTAATTGATAACAGCGACAGTGCACGGCTGCAGGAGTGTAGTATCACGGAGCGCGCGGTGTGTCGTTCTTAGCCCATATTCTGCCGCATCACGATGTGTGGGTCTAGTGTACACTTCCATCACAGTACGGGGTCGCGAGTGTAGATATATGACGGCAATTAATCAAGTTACAGTAATTTGCACAGTTCTTACAATAAATTTTATAGCTAGCGCCCTTTTTCAACCATCGCCCGACTCAAGTTCCTCAGATATTCCGATCGTACCATTGCGGCCTTTTCAAAGTAGACGACAGTTGACAGATTTTTCAGGATACACCATTTTCCTACTACAGTGCGCTTGCGTTCGGTTGTCAAATGAGTAAGATTCCCGGCGCGTAATTGAATATTCGAACAGGTTTGTACAAATTCGACTAGAACATAGGCGAAAGTGATTGATCGCGATGTTAGGCACAAAACTAATTTATGTATTCGATAGATTCACCCACCCATTAGCCCACCATTATATTACTATTTACATTCGATATAATTTCAAAACGTAAAAACATAAGCGATGAATTTGCAAATGACTTTCTCTGCGATATGATATGAACACTTACAACACTCTTGAGATGTAAATGGAAGGATTGCACTACCCTGGGTACATTTGGTTGTCTCTAGCGGTAACTGCCAATTACCTAGCAAAATGCCAATATGTGCCGCTCCTAAAAAGTACAAAATATTGCCAATATTTTTTTATTACGAGCTCCAACTTTGATTACTGTTTGAATCCCACGTAAATATTGATACGAACATTTGGAACAGTAGATGTGTTGACAATTTGTTTTCCAGTTGGGCTTGTTAGGACGATTAGAGCATGGAATTACCATATAAGGTCCTCCTGCAGTGCAGGATTAATAAGGAAGCTGCTTTTCTAAGCAAATCGCGTTCTGAAATGACATAACCTTGAAAATATGTGTCAAAACACAGCTGAAATTTCTGTTGCTTCGCCGTTAACTGTTGTCTGTCAGAATTTGTACCACCCTGCTGACGCTTGCGCTAAGATGGCCTTAAAACGAAAAGAATGTATTCTGGCCTGAATGTCGCATGACAGCAAGCCAACTCGTTGACGTAATGGCCGCAACCGTACAACATACATTGAATAATTTTTCTCGTCCATTTTTGCCGTCAACTACGTGCGGTGGGCTTCAATATTTACTGTCATTTGGCGCTAAATAGCGCCAGTTACGTTCATGTTGCATCTGCGCCGTCAGGTACATCAAGTCATGAAAAATACGGCATCACCGACTGCAAAATTATTAATTACAATGAGTAAACCTGACGCGATTGGTACATTGGAACCTTGGTAGATTTACAGTAAATTGTCTGGAGTTCTTGGAGACCCGCATTCGCCAGGATTCTCCAGGCATTCTCCACCCTGACTGGAGGTTTTTGCGGGTCATGAAAAAACATGAATTTTACCCGTTCAAATAAGTTTTCTTCCCTAGAAAAACTAATCAGCAGGTACTTACGTTGTCAACGAGTGATTTATTCCCCCACTACCGATGGGGGCGCTGTAAACAAGATGGAGGCTTGTAAGTTTTTCTGTCACCTGTCATCGCGCGTTGTTGAACGGTGGTACTTGTGAGTTAGTTATTGATCTATATTTAACGAAAGTTCATTTTCTTGAATAACTCGATCACCTATACGAGTATTTTGACAATTCGATTGTCGCTGGTTATCACAGGACAGAAGCGGCAGAGCAGAATGACGCAAAAACTTACAAACTAGCTTCGCCATTTCAGCCGCCAGAGGGCGTCTAGATTTTTGATATCGCGAATATGGGAGAAATGGATATTTTTGCTGGCGACTTGACGAAAAATTCAGACTGATATCAACGTGTTCAATATCACCCCGGATGTTCAATATAACCCCGGACGTTCAATATAACTGCTGACTACGGTAGTCTTACCAGAATTATTAGAAAAAATTGTGCAGGGACCGTTTGCGCATGTTTATAAAAAAGTAGAACCTCATTAAAAAGGCGGAAATCTGGAATTGTCCAGAACGCAGGAGAAGTTCCGCATCGAATTTTTTTAATCTCCTGTTGTGCCTCCTCGGCAATAAGACATAATTTTACAATTTCCGCTCGTACGATGACAGCCCAAAGATAAACGAATTAACTTCGAGAAAAGTTATGCGAATATGGTAAAAGGTACGCTTCCCAACGAAAAACTATATTATCTCGCCGCTGTAAATCAGACTAATAGGAACAATGAATTTGCATGCATCAGGGTATAAAGATAATACCGCGGTTAATAATTTGAAATACAAGGTGGAAACTTTCGACAATAAAATTCCGGCGCGAGGCGATAAGATTAAAAATTGCGAGGCAGGGATTTTTCACAATGTGATTCAATGAATACGCAATGGAACAGAATAAACTAAATTTTTAATAAACGGTATAAACTAAACTAAGGTTTCAAATTAAATCTGAAAATGTACACATACAAATCAAAAAGAAAAAGATATTCCATAAGAATCAGCGCTGGATAAATTGGCTCGTGCCATTTAAGACCTCATTGACACAAATTGCTGGAACACTTCGAGAATATGGGGGTCTAAATCTTGTGTAAACAGCAACGTTTCTAACGTCGAACTGTACTTCTGGACTTGCTCGTGGTGCTAAAAACCAATTTATGGATTAGTTCGGCTCAACTAAATACCCCAGTGGAAAAACTTACAGCTAAAAATACTTGTTGCAGCCTTCCGATCGTCCATTTGTACCAATGCGTGGCATAATCCTTGCCATCCGTGTCGCATCTGACCAAGTGCTCAGATAAAATCATGATGAAACGTTGGAAAATGATAAGAAACAAGTTCTTTTGATCGGCCTGCGCAGCTTCCAACTTTTCTTCCATCCTTTCCACGTACTCCTCCGTGGGTTTCTCGACATCCATCGCGTTCTTTTTCTTTGCTTCGTCTTCTTCTGACTCGCTCTCGCTACTTTCAGCTCTGGCAAGCTTTTCTCTTGCCTCTGTCAATTCACCGCTCAACTTGATGACGTGGCGGTTCATCTTCTTTATCGTCAAATGTAAAATTTCCCACAGATACATTTTCGTAAATTCTCCTACCATTTCCTTGGAGAAAATCCAATTGGCGACCGACGAGCATTCGACGATTTGGATCTTTAGCATTTTATCTACCAGAACCACCATCATTTGTTGGTGATTGTGCCACAGTTCAAACATGTTCCTGAGCACGCATATTTGGGCTTCCTCAGATTCGGCCAAAATCTATTTCAAGAAAACGGTGTGATTTTCATAAAAACCAAAATAAATCGAAAGGCACTTACCTTAAACACATAAAGAAACTTTGAAATGGCAGCGAAACTGTGCGAGAAACTCTTTGAACCCAAATTCAAGAGAGTTTGAACGAAAACGTCGATTTTTAACGGGTTAAATCTGCTGTCAGTCTCTTCCTCCGAACGTGGATTCGGCAAATCCTTCAGTACACCCAAAACTTCTTCAGGTGTACACTTTTGCCGAATAGACACAACCAACTGATGAGCTGCTGCCGTTCCTGGCAAACTGGCTGGAAATAATCAACAATAGAGTGTTACAATGGCATGAAATGTAGGTAATTAAAAAAGACAGGTATCATTTTCTAACTAATAAATTTCTAAAATAAATATGTTCGTGAAAACTATCGTTTCTTCCCAAGACTATTAAATCGTCTTCATTCATTAAATCATTCTACAACATTTACGTATCAGCTCACAGTAACACTTTCTTAGTTATGGGAAACTAGGGGAGCACGTGACATGGGGAGGATTAACGACAGTTGGAACTGAATTACTAGAGCGTTTGATTCCTCTCAGCCTCCCTACCTATCACCCATAAATTAAATGTGATAAAAAAAACATGGAAAAAAATGAAATTTACCAAAGCAAGCTCTCCTTACATGAAGTGAAGCGTTTGGGCTTATTTTTTCGGAACTGAATTTTGCGACAGCTGTATTCAATATTCATATTGTGGCGATTGGCCTATCTCAAAATTAAAATAGTTATTTAAGCATGAAAGCGTAGCTGCAGCTGGCGAAATTGAGAGAGGGGGATGCAGTGTCCGAGCGAAGAAGTCGAGAAGCACGCAAGAGAGGTTGGCGTTGAAAAGCCAAGAGTAGAGGGTGTAGAATGACGCTTTATTTAGCGTTCCTATCATTATTGTTATATTTGTTGATTAAGTTGTTTATGGTTTCGTGATTGTGGTATTCGGTGTGGAGCTCTCTTTAGAAGTCAAAGCAAGTAAATCACACTGATTTGATACAATTATTGAAGTCAAGACGAGTTATTGTTGTATCCAAGTCGCACTTCAATTAAATGGGCTACAATCTGTATTCTGAATCTTTAATGTCCGTAAACAATTACAGTCGAATGTCCGATTTAATCTAATTTCACGAAGTAAGTTACAAAGGTTTTTCCCATCTGTGCAGGTGCTTCAAATTAGCTTTGTTCTTCTGGTCAACTCTTTTTCAGATTAAACAAGCATTAGTTAGTGCGTTAAGGTGTAAGCTCGGAAGTAATTAGAAGTGGGATTTAGACGCGCGAAAAAGGGCTAAATCAGGTGCGGTATTGCGAAATAAACAAACACAGTGCTTGACGTCAGGGGCGTACGAAGCGAATGCTCTGGCTTCACAAAGAACGTGAGAAGATGGCACCATTAACTATGCTAAACGAAAGCAACAATTACCCGACCAAAAGGGGTAATCGACTGGTAATTCCCGACGACAGGACGGACTTGACGCGACCCGTCTGGAAAGATGCTCGCTCGTCAAAAAATTAGTCCGGAGCCTGGCTACCAAACACCGCAACGCGATAGTACTAAGAGCGGAAATTGCGTAAATTAGGAAATGAAAAACGCGAGAAAGTCTCCCACACAAACCCTGAAAAGCCAGGTCATTTGAAGCTATCTGATATATGATCCGAACTAAGGTTCCTTCCGAATAAGTCTATTCAAAAACTTTAAAAAGCCAAAACCCAAAGGGTTAACTCTTGACTTTAACACCTGTAAGCAAATCATCAGCCTATTACCTAGTGGAAAAGTATGGGTTAAAACTGACGACATAATAATGTAAATGGGAAGCAATACAACTGGGAGTTATTGCAACTGTGAACATTTCAACTCTAACTCTTTCGATGAATAACTCTTCACCAGCGGAACTCCATAAATGATGAATTTGCTATGTTGTTAACAATGTAATTGAACGTGGGTAAACTATTACTGAAGAAGACGATAACTCATTGGAGATTAAATGGTAGTGTTACTAATTTAGCTTAATTAAGCGGTGAAATGAATAATCTGACAATAAGATTCACCGAGAGCAAAACACTCATGTTTGTCCATCTTTAATCAAATTAAATAAAGGTCATTGTAATTTGAATTGTTTGTTTCTGTGTGGAAAATGGGTTAATTTGGCCCTCTCGTAGATAGAGCCTGGTTTGTCAACAAAAGAAAGGGGTAAACTAATTAACAGGAAACAAAAGGGTTAACGTACACAACGTAGGGGGGAAGGTCGCGGGTCTCGATCAGTAAAATATATTTACATTTTTCGCAAATGAATACTGGTCGAAGTCAAAACAAAAATCTGTTGTGACACCATAATACTTTTCCGGTTATAGAGCGCAAGTACTTCAGTTTGTTTGAAGCGTCCCTTCGGGAAGGAGGTCAGAACCTGACTGAATAATCGCAAAAATAACCTAGCACGTTGAGTATGTCTGAACACAAACTAGCGCCTGTCTGCACACTAAGCTTGAGAAGTTTCCGAGGGCTGCAGCAGGACTTGAACCTGAAGAAAATGTGGTTTTATGGAAATACAGGTAGGCAAGACAGGTACAGTAGTTATGATCTAAATTTTTTACCCAGTGTTTCGTTGCAAGATGCCTCAGAAACCACCTCTCATTCACATCCATCACGGCTGATTGCCTTCTCAAGTTTCACAAGAATATGGTTACATGAAGACTTACACACTAGCCAAGGTTGAATTTATACAGATAACATTGCAGTGCGGGAACTTTCATTCATTTTAATCAGAATCGTACCTAGGTACTTTACAAATTGTTTCGTGTTCACTATCGACCCACAAACGATGTATCGGTTCTGTGTGGTTCCCCTCCGCCCCTCTTTCTGCTTCAACAGAAGCGTCGATCGTTTCAACGGATCGGTAGTTATTGTGGAAGAATACAGACACACGCACACAAGCGAACGCGAGGGTACCAAAACGAATATATATTCGTCGTCTTCTCGACTTCTTTTGCACGATCACAATAATTTCCCTTTTATGTTGGTGGGTACCGGGAAAGTGAAACTCACCTGCTCCTTCTTTTGCATATTTATAATCTGGTTCTGCCTTCGCAGGAATAAAACAACTGAACGATGCTGGTAAGATTTCTCTTATTCTTTGGTGATAAGATAACCTGCAATGAAAGAACATAAATTAGGTTATTCATCATTATTGCATATCAGGGTGTACAAAATCAAAGTGAGATTAGCCACTTCAATATACATTATAAAATAACAATAATAATATTAATAATAATAATGATCTGTTTTCGTCCAATGAACTGAACTGCCCAATACTGAGAGGTACAGGTTTAATGAGAGTTAAATTGCCTTTTTTAATT
Organism: Anaspis maculata; assembly: GCA_949128115.1. NCBI lineage: Eukaryota > Metazoa > Arthropoda > Insecta > Coleoptera > Scraptiidae > Anaspis > Anaspis maculata. Next base: position 75,661,947 of record OX421962.1, read on the forward strand.
TTCTAAATTTCAAAAGTGTATAATCAATATACTAGTCAGGGGGCATAGGGTCAAAAAAGGCTTGGCCGTAAGCAACTTCGTGAAGATATATAGAGATATGTCCTAATCGATTCCTGGGCGATCAAGGACCATGAAAAATTATGGTGGAATATTGACATCTGCTGCAGGCAAATATGGTGGAGGCGCCAAAATGGGCTTCATCTGGTAATAAGAAACTGGCTGTAGCTCGTTTGTTTTTCAACGGATTTGAACATTTGGGACGTCATTTTATAGACAAAAAAATTCTTTTCTCATTTCATACCTAAATTTACAAACGTCATTTCGGGAAACTGTCAAAATTGTCTTTATAAGATGTGCTAAATTTCGGCCTTTTTTGAAGGTTATCTGGTATTTTTTAAACTTGGCAGTATCATAGATCTTGAAGCGCCCTTTCCGAATTTCCACATTTCCATTTCGTACATTTGCCGTTTTGGCCGCCATATTGGAAAGATGGCGCCCAAAAAACAGTTTTTTGTCAATATCTTTATTTCAGTCAATGTGAGGTGAAGCGTTTGTATGCGGATGAAAGCTTATTCAATTCTCTACAATTTGACACCTCACTCGTGTACGTGCTACTTTCGGTTCTTGGGTTATGGCTTCTGGAACTCCCTGAAGCATCAACTTTTGTCATCCAATCAACATGGCTAGTTGATCTTAGCTCCACGTGGCAGTCAAATTAACCATAAATAATGATAAGTTGTCAACCAGATACCATTAATATCTAGAAAATCAATCATGGTAACGGTTGTTATGCAACTACAGGGTGAACTCTAAGGGAAAATTGACATTGAAAAGGTATAGCTTGAGAACCTTAAGTCGCACATGAGTGATTCAGGTGTCAAATTTTAGAGAATTCAATAGACCTTCACTTTTGATATGAATCCTAAAATGTTATAACGAATTTTCCAAAAAAATTGTTTTTTTGGGCGCCATATTTTCAAAATTATGGCCAGAGCAGCAGAGATACGAAGTGGAAAGTGGATATTCTGAATGATGACCCCAAGTTTCATCATAAAAATAAGTTTCGAATGTATCTGATATCCTTCAAATGCTATATTACCTTTATTTCTTTCTGAAGTCAGTTTGCTTTCACAGTTCACCCTGTAATTACACAATTAACATCACCATGATCGATTTTCGAAATTTTTATTATCTATGGTTAATGGCCAAGAGCTATTTATGGTTAATTTGCTTACTACATGACGGTGGTATCAATTTAACATGCTGATTGAAGGCCGAAAGTTGATGCTTCCGGAAGTTCTGAAAGCTCTAACTCAAAAACAGTAAATCGCACATAAATGACTGATATGTCAAATTGTTGAAATTTGAATGGGCTTTCCTCCGCATATACAGGTTTCAATCTTGAGTCAGTTGAATTAAAGATATTGACAAAAAACTGTTTTTTGAGCGTCATCTTTACAATATGGCGGCCAAAACAGAAAATATACGAAGTGGAAAAGTAGAAATTCGGAAAGGGCACCTCAAGATCTATGATACTGCCAGGTTTCAAGAATAATGTATCGTAGATTACATGTGTCATAAAACTTGTTTGGAAATTATCAAGTTGTGGGTTTTCTTCCCGGGAAACATCGCACCTCTCCAATATAACCAATATCGGATAACCTTCAAAAACCAGCGGAATTTAGCATATCTTATGAAGACAATTTTGACAGTTTCACGAAATGACGTTTGTGAATTCAGGTACGAAATAAGAAGAGAATCTTTTTGTCTACAAAATGACGTTTCAGATGTCGCAATCCGTTGAAAAACAAACGAGCTACAGCCAGTTTCTTATCACCAGATGAAGCCCATTTTGGCGCCTCCACCATATTTGCCTGCAGTAGATGCCAATATTCCACCATAATTTTTCATGGTCCTTGATCCCCCAGAAATCGATTAAGACATAACTCTATACATATATCTTCACGAAGCTGCACACGGCACAACCTATGCCCCCATACTATACATAATGTATATAATAAAAGTAAGTGCCAAATCTTTGGGCGGCTGAAACTCCGAAACGAGTCCCGCTACGATCAAGGGAGTTATATGGTGTGGTAGCCCTTTATCTCCCATCGATGAAGAAGGTTTCCGTTTTTATCTGAAGGGCGCGCTTTTGAAGATATAAGGGCTGGAATTTTTCGCCATCTAGAAATGTCTAGACCAGTCCAGAACATTCGAGAGTATTCGAGATCATTCCACAACATTCCACAAAGTTCCGGTATGTTCTGGAATGTTCGAGAATAGTCTCGCACAAAAAAGCATTTCTGGTCCGATTTTTTTCAAAATTCTTCCTATTTGTGTGTCTTCGGAGTTGTAGAAAGACAGGGGCCTAATTTCAAAGACATCTAGGTGCCCATTCTGGCCCATCATGCCACGATCAGTTTACAGGTTGTTAGTTCAATATTTTGAACCCTGCTGAATATGACTATGTATCTTAAAATTTCACAATTTCACATTTTGCCTGTCAAATTCCAACTTGAGCATAGCGGAGCATAGCATAGCATAGCCTTTTCTCTCATAGCGGAGAAAAGGTGGTGAGCACACAATAAATGTACTTTTGGCTCGTACATACTTTAAACTTGCATCAGAACTTTTACTGATGAAGCCTAACACAAATTTATTTACCTCGAAGATTACACAGGTGTCCCGGAATAAATGCTAACAAAAACAGCAACTTCTTAAATACATCTACTATGTTCACTTCTACCGTGATTCTAGTCGGCTGTGAGCTTTTGTTTGTAAGTTTCCAAATGTGAAATACAGAAAAGCTCTAAAACTTTGCGGTTGGCTGCTCTGGCGATATTTGGCACAATAATTCACGACGAGACACGAAGTCGTCCGGACCACTTTTGAAACACATTTTTTGCGCATTTCTTCTGCAGATAGATGGACAGAACAGTTTAGCGGGACGTGATGCCTGACGCTTTTTTCCATTTTATTAGAAAATGTAGCAATTCCTGTTTCTAATTTTCGCCAATGAACAAATAAATCAAAGCAGCTTTGACATTTTTTAGTTGTCAAAAATATTTTCAACCTCTCGAAACCAGTTCAACTTTCCGATGCTTCAAACTGATGGCTAGTTTATGCAGACTTGAAACTTGAAACTCAACACGTGATACTTGAAACTTTTGAAGTTAAAAGTGATATTAAACCATTGCGTTCCATGACGTCTGTTTATGGAGCTAAAACTTCAACTTAACACTTACCTCGGGTTCCACCAAACTTTTATCAACGCGATAACTTTATCACTCTGATAGTAACTAAGCAACTGGCCATCCTATTGGCTGGTGCATAGCAACTATCAGCGTGATAGATTTATGGTGGATTCATGCATGGAAATTTAAAATTTAAGATTTAACATTCAAGTGTTCACCCATTGGTTTCTTATGTAAATAAAATTAAATGTTAAATTTCAAATTTCTATGCATGAGTCTACCATTAATCTGCTCTCAAAATTTTGGTGGAACCCGAGGTCAGAGATTTAATCGATGGCCTTGAAAGTTCGCTACTTTCAACTTTCTTCTGTTCTAAGTCTTAAATATTGCCACAACGCAGGCGCAAACTTTAGGGATGAAATTTTTGAATAGGGATTAGTTAATTGGACGCACCGCGTACCTCCGAGGACGGCAACGCCACCTTTTTGATTGGTTATTTTTGTTAAATCTAGCAAGTGCATAAACTGCGCCATGTTCCTTAATTTTTAGGCTTTAAGTATTACGTATCGAGTTTCAAGTTTAAAGTCTGCATAAACTAGCCATAATTATACAAAGCCCTTCGTCCAAAAAAAAATGCCCCATGGAATCATCACTTCGAGCATCACTCCTTCCGCCTCTTCCAGTCGAAAAGACACGCCAAGCCCTGAAGAATTTTTGGCAAAACAAGGATCGCCACGGCGATTTGTCATAGGCACAAGAATTTTCGTGTAATAAAGTTTAATAAACCAAATTTCAAAAAACCTAGCCGCTTCAAGTTGTGGTGTGAGTATCTTCAATTTGCAGTTCGCTTTCATTTTGGGGCTTGCGGGACGAATTTTTGGTCGGTCCTGAATGGCCGCCGTCAAGATGACTTTGGCTGAGTATTTCAGTTGGAGTTTAACCTTCGTTTAGTAAAACTTGGTTCAACTGCCACTGCCACAGATTCAATTGTTGCATCCATCCTCGCATCCATCGTAGGTTCAACTCCAACTGAAATACTCGGCCTTGGGTTGAAGGCGGCCCCGTGCGGTTTTGGTGTCTAATAGAGTTCTAAAATTTCCGGAGAAATTGATTCACGGGAAAAAACCGGTTTCTTCCGGAAAAAAACAAAAAATTGGGAAATTTTTGGAAAAATTCATTACTTCAAATGCTAGGAAAGAGCACGAGGTGAGTTTCTGGTTTATTAATTATTAAATGATTACTAAGAATATTCCACGGCAGGACCCTGGACCGTGTGAAACAGTCAAATATTGAAATATTGAAATAAATCCAAATCTGAAACATAAAATTGGATGTACGTACTATTTACATTGAGTAGGTAGGTACGTCACGTTTCAAAGCAATATCATAATGGGCATTGTACCATGCTTATTATTATGGATGGCCGTATACGATATTAGAGATCAATAGGCTACTGGACTCAATTTTTTTTTAAATAAAGCTGCAATTTTTCATCATTCATGGTGGAGCCGCAGCGCGATAGCTCAATTCTAACTGCCTTGAAAAAAATTGAAATGGAACGCTGGTGACGTCACTACTGCATATCTCTATCCCTACTCCTCCCTCCGCGACACTCGCATGCTGTGTTTGTTCCACGCGCAGCGCTTATGGAAGCAGCTATGACGTGACGCAAATTTTTCAAATCATTGTTACAAATAGATTAGTCGCATCAAAAAGCTAATTTTTTCTTCTCAAAATGGGTTTACTGATGTGTACTTGATAGCCCAGTCATGGTAAAATCTCAAAATGGCACCAGTGTCCATGAAGTAGCAGCCTATTCCGCAGATCCTCTTCCGAATCTCTACCGAGACATCAGACTTTACTTCCAGAGAATCCAGTTTTACACCAGGTAAAAAGGCGGCAAGCCTATAATGCCCAAGTAGAAAATTTGCCCAAGTAGAAAATTTGCCTAACCAACTAGAATCACAGTAGAAGTGAACCTGTCATAGTACCTATTGAGCTACATTTCCCTGTACCCCAGCATCCTTTATCCCTTCAACATGGTGTGAAATCCAGACACAAAATGCTCACCTCATGCATTTCAGCATGGTTTCCCTGATGAACTTCGGTTTGGGATGGTCACTGTCTAAACTCAAACAGCTCTCCCAATCGTCCCAAGACCACCTGAACTGGAAGTTGCTCAAGTGGTACGCAAACCAGGTGACAAATCGATCAAAGCAAGACACGTTCATTGAATCAATCCTTGTGAACAGCATTTCCGTTGCCTGCGCCAGCACTTGTGGCATGGTCGACGGTTGAAGCTTGCACAATTCGATCAGGATCGCCCCATAAGCGATGTCCAGGAATCTCGGCGACGGCATGTGAAACAATTCAGCAAATATGCATTCGACAATGCAATACTCCAACGGTATCTTCAGTTTGTAAGGGAAATTCAACAGATGCGCCGCGCAGTCTTTTCGTTCCAAATGGTATATTTCGATTATAGAATGGATGTGCTCTTCGATCAGGAACCTCTCGATCGAATGGGCTCCTGGCAGGATGGGTCCTTCAGGGCAATCGGTGTAGTCAAACAGGCGGAAGACCACCCAAGGCATGGGGTACTGGTACGAATCGTGGTGAGGCGGCGGCAGAATTGAAGGCAGGCTGTGCTGCAGGGCTTCGCACAGCGTCGAATCGAAAGCAAGATACGGCCTGGGAATGTGCTTCTCGGCCCAGTTGTCTTGTCTCAGTTTGCGAATCTGCGACCACAAGCAATCCAAGTATTCTTCTTGCGGATGGGGCGTATCGATGGCCCAAACTCGCAAAGCATTGTGGTGTTTTTTGGCACGCTTGTTCAGAAAGACCTCAATTTGAACCAGAAGATGTTCCAGTGCTTGTTCCTTTTTTTCGTACAGCTCTCTGCCAACCCACGGCAGCGTACTCAGAATAGCAAAAATGTACCAGTCGCGACGCACTTGCGGCACATTGTCTTCATTGGCAGAATCGATCATGTTGTCCAGCAGCTGGAGAAGTGAAGTGGCCGATATCACATGGCAATTTACCAGATCAGCCATGAACCGCAGCGAATATCTGGCAGCATCCCATTTGCAAGTCTTCAATGATTCCTTGAAGTTTTTCACCATGAACTCCACAAAGTCGCCGCCGAAATTGTAATTCTTTGCGTTCAACAAACCGACCAGAGTGGTGTAAATTGTACATTTTTCTGGCATGCGAATCGCGCAATCGGTTAAAATCCGCAATATCTTGACGCGGAACGTGGAGAGATCGGCTTCTAGAACGCTGGCTAGACCTTCCAAATTCGATTCCAAAGATGATGTGCTCTTTTCACCCACACGCAAAATAAGCGATTCCAGACGATCTTCAATCTCCTGATTTTCTGAAACTCTGCGGCGTTTGCGATAGGCACGGTCTAAAAAGTGAACATTCAAATAAAGTTCTGTAATAAATTCTGCAGCAGAGCTGTAAAGGTTCAGGACTTACCATAGCCGTCTTCTTCTTCATGGGGGCGACGCCGACTCATTTTGAACGAACTGTTTGAAAAAATAACCTCACTTGGATTCAATTTATTGGGAAATTCAGCCAAAGACTGGAGAACCGTTCTATTTTTCTTCAATCACTGAACAAATAAAATGCCGGACATGCACGTAACGAAAACCAGACTACTGACAACGAACGGACAACAGAAACAGCACAGCATTTATGGCAACGATGCCGAGTTCGTTGACATTGACAGCTGACAGGCGCCACTGTGGCCAACAAAATAGTCTAGAAAGTCTCTGCTAGAAATAGGATAACTGAAGCATGACTGACGGGTAGAACGTCAGTGCCGGACTGAGCACATTTGGGTTGGGCCACTGAGAAATGAGAATAGGCGATTGACGGGAGAATGGCCGCTTCGTAGAGAAAGTTTTAGGGAATTAATTGTCAGAAGAGGTGTAAGTTGCCGCAGGCAACTGCGGTTGTTATTACGTCAATTGGTGGCAGCAAACTTTTGTTCCTGTGAACCCTTGGGACCTCGTAGGCTCTTTATTGGGCCTCATGTTGATGACCAGCGTCGTCGCAGACCTTTCTCTAAATCATCCATAGCTTCAGCCCAAGGAAGAGCAACAGACTCTGTCACATCCGTCACATCCGCACGGAGGATCATCACCACCGCACCACCACCTACCTTTTTTCCTCGCATTTTTTAGGGGGGGGAGGGGGTGCATTCAGCCGAAAGAATAAGTTTCATGTCGGATGTCAGACAATATTTTTGAAAAGCTGGTTTTTGAAGAAAGGAAGGAAATCTTCACTTCCCCAAAGGAAATCAACATTTGTGATTGTGAAGAGTTGATGAATGAAGTTATGAACAGGTTTGAATATGAAGTTTTTTCACTTTATTTGTTTTATTTATCTTTCTAGAGGTATATACACACATCAAAAGAATCTAGGGGACAAGCAAATTCAGACGATTTCTAAAATCATCATAACTTTTGATTGCCGTCAGCGATTTTATATCTGTTTTCAGTGTTCGATAGCCCAATCTTTCGTTCCCATGTCTTGATCACGTCGAATACGAACAATGTTTTATAAATTTTCTACAGGGTGATCAATGGAACAGTGTAAAATTACCGAAAGTTCAGTACGAGCGCGATTTCCCAAAAAAAAATTTCATGCATTTCAATAGCACAGTTATGAAAACTGGTGTTTCAGCTTCAGTAGCGTTTTTGAATTTTGAAAATCGATGGTAAATTGCCAAAGATATTGATCATTTTGTGCCGCCATGTTGAACTTCCAAGAAAGTGATCCGATTTCATTGAAACTTGGATTACACTCATATCTGGTTTCAGTAATTGAAATTCCAAGGTCAAATGTCTTTCTTAGTCACTTCCAAGCCGCCATATTACACTTTTATGCAAATGATTCGATTCTAGTGTGTTTCAAGTTTCATTCAAATTGAATCATTTATGTAAAAAGTTCAATATAGCGGCTCAAAAGTGATCGAAAGTGACATTTGACCTTGAAATTCCAATTACTTGAACCAGACATGACGACATGAGTGTGTTCCAAGTTTCAATGAAATCGGTTCACTTTCTTCTTTCTTGGAAGTTCAACATGGCGGCACAAAATGATCAATATCTTTGCCAACTCACCTTCGATTTTAAAAATTCAAAAACATTACTGAAGCTGAAACACCGATCTTCATAACTATGCTATTGGAATGCATGAAATAATTTTTTTGGGAAATCGCGCTCGTACTGAACTTTTGGCAATTTTACACTGTTCCATTGATCACCCTGTAGCAACCTTATGAAACACTGTTTGTGTTTGACGTGATCAAGGCATGAAGACGAAAGATTGAGCTATCGAACATCGAAGATCGATATGAAATCGCTTACGGGAATCAGAAGTTATGATGATTTTAGGAATCGTCTGAATTTGCTTGTCCCCTAGATTCTTTTGATGTGTGTAGTTAATAATTTACTTATTGTTGCGACTGAATCAATGAAGTGTTTCCATTGAAATACTTGCATTTTACGGTTTTAATTTTCAATAAAATTGATAAAGGGATCCATAGTGCTCAAAATGGAGTTGTATAACATAAAGTTGTAGTAAATAAGTCTTCTCCACTTGTTTTTTATATCGTTTACTAAAATTGATATAAAATAGCAATAAAATTGCTAAAATACGCATGTATTTTGTATTTCGAAATATAAATTTTATAGTAGGTATTTTGTATTTTGAAATTTCTGGGTTTCCCAAAATACGTATTTTGTATTTCAAAGACATTTCAAGAAGTAGTTTTTATTTTGTATTTCGACTATCTTGGATCGTGTATTTTGTATTTTGTATTTAAATACATTTTTCGAAGTATTTTGCCCAGCCCTGGCCGTAGCGACCTTTGTGTTCGGGACGTAAACGTTGTCTTTTTTTTACCGCAATGTAGTGCATTGATGCTGGGGGCGTAGTCTTTCAGCTGCGCACCTCTGGAGCTAGATCTACTACAACCCTGCTTAATATGCTAACCATAACATGAAATAAGAGGCACAATACACAAATGCAAACCCCTTTTCACATTATAGGTCGCGCGAACATAACCGTTACCATGGGTATATCTCGGGGTATATGGTATGATGTTATGTTATACAATGATGTTATCTTCACTAGTACTTGGTAATATAATTTTCTTTGGTTGTAATAAATACAAGGATAAATTATCGAAGAATGGACCTATTTCTTTTTCACGCCCCTTTTGCCTCCTATCGCCGCTCATTGGCTAGATTTGCCTCACAATCTCCCGTAGCAACTCTGTCAGTGCCACTGACTTTCTCCTTGTCATTACCCCCGACAACGATATGTTACAATTTGTCATCAGTTGTCAGTAGAACAGAACCAAAATGTGGAGCAAAAGTCTTGCCACGTTGCAGCCTGCAACCTACAGACTCGACAACGCTTTACTTTTTTACAAGAGTGTAGTGTAAGCATCAAATGAAGGGGAACCAGCGTGATAGGGGGTTGAAGTATAGTGTGAAAGGATATTTTGAAGACGTACTTGTGAATAACCTGGAGGTAAAAGCGGAGTGCTACAGGAGCCAGAAAAATAAACAAGCTTCTCAAGAAAATGTCCGGAACAGCATTTGTTTTCAGCGTCATCTTTGTACCTATCACTGGATGAATAGAAATCTTTCACTCTGAAGTGCCGTGAGCACACCAAAACTGAAGCAAAATATTGAGGTTTTGTTGTGAAGTTGTAGTGGGTAATCGCCAAATAGGAAGGTGAGATAGCATTCCCAGCACTTTGAACGGTAATTTGGGTGACCACGAATTTGGCTTTGTGCAACTTGTAAAACAGCTGAAATTGTTTCGTTCGCCTTTAAATTCTTCCTGGTGCCGGTGTCTTCCAGTGGCGGCCATCCATTTATTTCGCTTATTTTCGTCGGCAGAAAAACCGTGGAACGAAACATTTGGGGGAAATATTCCCTTGGACTTGTGCGGACAACTTTTCACACAATATACGAGCATTTTTCGAATTATTCGATCAGTGTAGCGACACGACACAGGTTGCAGTCATAAGTGACAGTGACAATTCTAATTCATTGTGACAGTATCGCCTTCCTCGAATTTCGCGCCTAATAATTGAAGGCCTTTGATTGGCCAGGGGTGTGGCTTAAAATTGTTCATCCTTGTCTGAACGTCTCTGTTCCCCATAAGAAATAGGTCTATTGTCGCTGTATTAAAAAAATTAATGCGCTGAACTTAGGATTTGGCTGAGTAATGAGTAAAAACGAGCGAATCTCTACTGCGCTACCTTGGCACCCCCCAATGCGCAAACGCGGGCAAGAAGCTGGCAAGAGGCGCGCCCAGCTCCAAGGAGGCCCAGCTCGGCGCAAAACGAAAGCGGCCCTTATGAGTGACATGTGACATGTGAGTGGCGGCAGACAAGTGTGACAGCTGTGTGACAGGGTGAGTGGAGTGGTGAGGTGTGAGGTTATGCTTTGGTTATGTTTTCATTAGTTGTAAATTGTAATCAGTAATCATAGATCTTGTAATGTAAACGTAAACAATAATTACAAAACTTTTGTGCTGTAATGTAATCTAAACGACTGTTCGATTTGCACAATATGCAAAAGAAATAGGTGGTGAGTAAATTTTTCGAATGCAAATTCCAAGAAAATGTCCTGTAACTATGCTGAGGGGTTATCACCGTATGAAAACAAGGGAGTCTTAGGCGCCCCTGAGGTATATTTATACTGCTTTTTAAATTTCGGTTTGTTATTTTTTGTTTGTTTTTGTTTCAGCGTTTTGACAATGCAGAAATTATTGAAGAGAAATGTGACCAGCTAGCCGAATGGATAAGGAGCGCATCCCATGTAGTACTGCATACTGGCGCCGGAATAAGCACCACAGCTGGCATTCCTGATTTCAGGTCACTGTCTGCAAGCTTTTCCACGTTATTTTTTTATTCAACTTATTTCAAATTGCAGAGGACCTAATGGTGTGTGGACACTGGAAAAGAAAGGACTCAAACCAAACATTGATATTTCATTCAGTGATGCAATTCCAACCAAAACACACATGGCCATCAAGAAATTGATTGATATGAATTACGTGCAGTACGTGATTAGCCAGAATATCGATGGACTGCATCTGAAAAGTGGGATCGGCAGAACATACATGGCTGAATTGCATGGGAATATGTTTATTGAAGAATGTAATTTTTGCTCCAATCAATTTGTTAGGTCCATTCCGACGTCAACAGTTGGTAAAAAAAGCCTTGAGACTGATTGTCGCAGGTTCATTCGAGGCAGAGCTTGCAGAGGCAAATTGCATGACACTATTTTGGACTGGGAGCACAGTCTACCTGACAAAGACCTAGAAATGTCTGATTATCATTCTAGGTAAAAATAATATTATAAGTGTTTATATGTGCATGATTGATTGTTACTTTTATTGCCCTTATTTTAGTGTGGCTGATTTAAATATTTGCCTTGGAACAACACTGCAGATAGTTCCTAGTGGAAATCTTCCTCTTAAATGTAAGAAATTTGGCGGAAAAGTTGTTATAATCAATCTACAACCTACTAAACATGTAAGAACTCCATTAATTCTTGTCAAATTGAGTCCAATTTTTATTTATAATTTTTCACTTTGTTTTCTAAATAATACTAGTGCATACCGGGTGATCATTTGAAGCTATTCGCCCATAGTAACTCCCAATTTCTAGTGAATATTTCATCGAGCAAAAGTGATCGATTTTTATTCTGAGGAGGACATCTAAAACGTACATTGGAGAATTGCTATCGTTGACCTCTTCACCGCCACCCATCCCTTAAAAGCTTTAAAGTTTAAAAAAGCACCACCTACACTTTGTGATGCGTCAAACTGAAGGCTATCAACTATTAAATTCTTTTTCTGAAAAACATTTATTTAACTTTCAACCCCACCTCTCTTCTCCCCAAAATTCTTTGAGTGTCCATCAATTCCATATTTCCAAGCCCTCAATTCTCTTCAATATAATCAACGTTATTCGGAATAGCATCCAGAAAAAAAAATTCAGTGAAAAAAGTGCTACTAAATTCGCCTATTCGCTGCTCCCACCCCAACTTCTAAATTCAAAATTGCACCACCTACTTTGTGAAACATCAAATTGAAGGGAATTCTTTTTAATAATTTTTAAATTATTATTAAATTATAATAATTAAATCATCTTTCTGAAGCCCTTTTCCCCCCTCCCCTCTCCCTCCTAACAATCTTCAAATGTCCAATTTATTGGGGGAGGAGTTTCAGATTTTGAGATTTTTTCAGAGTGTTCAATCCTTTCAATTTGATGCATCGTGAGGTAGTGTCATTTGAAATTTTGAAGTTGGGGAGGGTGGGGGTACAGGGGCCCGAAATAGAAATTCGTCAATGTATGTTTCAGATGTTCCCCTTGATGTAAATATTGACCTGTTTTTGCTCGATTCACAAGGAATGGGGAGTTATTACGGGTAGATAGTTTTCAAATGATCACCCGGTATTTAATCTAAAAACTCACTGATCTGTATTTTGAAGTAAGGCCACAGAATAGCGTAGGGCAACGAAATTTGGCAGGGGCAAATTTTATACCAGTACCTACAAGTAATTTGACACGCACCACCCAGAAAATTTGTTCCTTGGGGGAGAAAGGGGGGGAGACATTTTTCTCAATTTTGAAGAATGGAACGAACACGACGACAATAGGTTTGTTCGCGTCGCATGAACTTTTTGCACTTTCTGCACCCCAGCCGATAGCGGGGGGTCCCTGGCAGCAGCTGACCAATCACAGCAATTTGAGTGCAGAAAGTTCATGCGACGCGAACAAACCTAATAATTATTGCTGCCAACATTTCCAATAGACTCTTGATAACGTTCCTTTATGGCACACATGACGATACTCAATGGTAGTCCTGTGAAAGCTCTTGCATCTTAAAAGTTTGGAGGGCCCCCATTCGCCCTCCAAATTGACGAAATTCTGTGTGCTGCGGATCAAATCACTTGTATTGGCATAAAGTTCACCCAAGTCAAATTTCGTTGCCCCTACACCAAAATGCGATATCCTTTTGTATACTGCTTTCACTATAAGCAACAAAATGATAATTTTGTTTTCAGGATAAGAAGTCTGATTTGATAATTAATACGTTTGTTGATGATGTGATGGAGAAAGTCATGAAAAAGTTAGGATTGGAAATACCTGATTACTGCAGAGAAACCGATCCCACAAAGAACAATATTGCTGGAACTTTGGAATGGAATATTTCCAAAAATATGATAAAAGATATTAAAGCTGTTTATGAATGCAGGAAAAATGATCTGAAGGAACTTAAGAAGAAGAGGCCTTTAGAAATGAAGAGAGAAAATAAACCTGTCAAGTTTCCCAAGAAAGAAGATATTAAAGATAATGAAGCAGAAAGTAAGGATGCTGTAGTAATTAGTGATAGTGAAGATGATGTGAATGTTATTGATCTTACATAATTTATTTTGTGAACTATTGTGTGTTTTACTTTTAATTAAAAATGCAAAACGTTTCCTTCTAGTTTCTAATAAGTACTTGGGTGTACCACGAGCCAGGGCACGGGAAAGTCAAAAACATACTTTTTAGTACCTATTAATTCACTGAAACCATAAGCCATAAACTCTGAAAGTGAACAAAATAATGCTACGAAAATGTTACCAGTAAATAACTAAAAAAAATCTCGAAAAAAAAACGTATAAAAAGATTCTTACAAGATCAATATCACATTCTTGAATCTTACGAAAATCAAATCTAAATAATATTATTTTATACTGAACAAATTCTGCTGTGAAGATCTGGCTTTCTTGCCCCTTGGATGAGCCGACTAAAGATGTAGAAAAAAGATGCTTGATAATGTCACTTGCGTTCAGAGCTGGGCATTATTTGTACTTTATACTTTCCAAATAATAAGCGAGATGTCTTATTATTTAAATACTTTCAAAAGTATTTAGTATTTATTATTTATTATTTGAAAAAGTATTTGCAAGTACTGTACCGCTTCTTTTGAACTTGATTCTCTGAACATTTCACATTTCAATTTGGTCACTTCTGACGCGGTAAATACAGCCCCAGATTTTCACTACTATCACAATAGGCTATTATAACTGGTAAGGAAGCAGAAATGACAGAATGATTCACAAAGACTGATACCGAAGACATTGAAACGTGCCTGGAATTCACACACGAAAGTAAAAGTGGGGAGCCATCTCTCTCAGGGTGATTACAGTGACCATGACTTGAATTCAAACGACGTATTGTTCATAAAGCAAAAAATTCGACCTCACTGCCGGAATTGTGCCAATGAAATCTATTTAAGCTGGAGTGGAGAGGAAATTGTCAAGTTGATAGCTGTGAAAGGAGGTTGAGTGTTGACAGTACAGGTTATCAATAGCTGCTTCCTTTTAAAGTCAAAAGTGACCCGAGTAACTCTGATCGGAACACGGCCAAATAAAAAAAAAATCGGTTGTGTCACCCCAAAACTTCCCCGACTAGTATCCAGGAACCTATGGAAATTTTTGTTCGAAACGTCCCTTCAAGTGAGAACGAGGGTGGGAAGTTGGGATTACAGAAAAAGATAGAAAATAGTTTGGAGATAAATTATTTTCAGCCGGAAAACTCCCGGGAAATTTGAAAAAGTTGTTGGAAAATGTTCAAAAACCAGTTACCTCTTGTTTAGGTGAAAATGGTTGAAATCGGTCCACGGAATAAAAAGTTGGAAAATTTGCAGTTTTTCCAGAGAGGAAAACTCGGCAACTGTTGATCTGATTTCGGAAATTTTTCCTCCAAAAATTAGCTCAATCTTTTCTCCAACTTTTATCCACAGCATGTCTGCACCTAAAATTGATATTTCGTGGGGCCTACCGCATGTAGAAGTTTGCGTTGCGTTTTTTCTCAAATTCACGGAATGTGCAAATTTCATTTTGAAAAAATTACAGTCGGAAAACCGGAACCGTGTCGACTTTGAAAATAGACCTGCACGATGCTCAATACAATCTACTTTCGATATCAGTTGAAATTTTCCAAAAAAATCGATTCCCGAGCAGGAATAAATTTTTGAGTGGAGTCCTGCTACAAAAGCGAGTCGTTCTGGTCGAAACACCGGCGAGAGCTCCTCTTGAGTGGCAACGGCCAGGAGAAATTTTGAAAATTCATTACGCCCAACTGGAGAATGGTGAAAAAGTGCAACTGCTGCCCCAATTTGCCTATTTTGTTGTGATGCTTCATGCCAAATCTGGTTCCAATCCATCGGATAGATTTTGAATAATTAATTGGTAAAGTTTTGAACTTTAACATTTTTTATTATTTGACAGATGACAAGATAGGGCAATATTTCCAACTGTTCTGAATACAGTTTTTCGAGGGCTTTCAAATGACATATTGCAAGTTGAGTTCCGTAAGATATAGCTTCTGACATTTGATGATAGTGACAGTTAGGTTTGACAGATGACAGCCGAAAACTAATGGGCTCTTTTCAGGAAACAACCATGTTTGTATACCAAATCTCAAGTCGATCTAGTCAACGTTACGGCAGTTATCGTGGAAGATCACAGACAGACACACACACACACACACACACACACACACACACACACACACACACACACACACACACACACACACACACACACACACCGACATACCCACACACAGACAGACATCATTCTGAAAATGGTCTTAATCGTTTTGGGGGACCTCAAAACGGATATATCCGGTGAAATCTCAAAACTTTTTTCTGCACGATTACAATACTTCCCCTTACATGTTGGTGGGGGGTCGGGGAAGTAAAACAGTAAAGTTGACATTTTACGCTCGTGAGTGACCCAAAGTTCCCCAGTGATCGGTCGATACGGTGATACGGCTGGCACTTGGGAAGACAGAAAAAATAAACTTGGGGTCTCTATTGGGCACTTATTTTGAGCTTGAAAAGGAACGACTCCCGTCAGATCACTTTGACATCCGAGTTACCCCGAATCAGAGCTGGGCATTATTTGCACTTATAAATACTTTTCAAATAATAAATAGTTTTTTTTATTTAAATACTGAGTTATCAAATATTTTCTCGGGAAAAGCGAGATGTATTTATTATTTAAATACTTTCCAAAAGTATTTAGTATTTATTATTTGAAAAAGTATTTGCAAATATGTACTTTCAAAGAATATTTTGCGATATTTAAGTACTTTTGCGTTATTTAAATAAATTTTTGTGATTCAAATACTTTGTAAATTGTATTTAAATACTTTTGTTATACTTGGGTAATATTAATAAAAAATAAGCATGAGTATTTGCTTAGATTGCTTATGCTTACTTAGAGTTGCTAAGCAAACTTTCCCTAACAACGGCTATGAAATTCAAGCAAATGCTTGTGCTTATTTTTTTAATCATACTACCCACTATTATTGGATCGAAATGATTGAGAGTGAGTCATTCACATCCACAGTGGGTGTGAGTGAGTAAGTGAACACTTGGAGCGTTGCGGCGAAGAACGTGGAACTAGGATGGGAAGTATGAGTCACTCTCAGTTATCCACGCTCCAAGTGTCCACTTACTCACAAACACTCACTGTGGATGTGAATGACTCACTCTCAATTATTTCGATCCAATAGTATAGACCATTTTCTGATCTGTCGCTGTCATCCGGTAGATCACGCTACCAAGAGAATTCAAATCTGTTGAATAAATTACCTTTTAAAGCTAGTATTTAATTCTGTCATACACCCTACAGTGATCTCACCAGTGGATTACTGCTATTATTCAACAGATGGCGCGCTCACACTTGCTTGTTCCACATACTTGCTTGTTCACTTATCTTGAGCTTGATTATCTGAACTCTGAACATATCAAACTTCAATTTGGTCCTTTCTGACGCGGTAAATATACAGCCACCCAAGTTTTCATTACTATCACAATAGGCTATAACTGGTGAGGAAGCAGAAATGAGATAATGATTCAACAACACGATTCACAAAGATTGATACCGATGACTTGAAACGTGCCTGAAATTCACACATCAAAGTAAAAGCGGGAAGCCATCTACCTCAGGGTAACTGCACCGACCACGACTTGAAATCGGAAATGATGAGAATCCACGTTTACCATCACGTACATTACTTCAGCGCATACATGAGAACGCATACCTGCAGAGCGCGGTAATTTCAATTTTGACGCACGAAGTGTCACTGTCAATGGCAACTGTCAATCAATAATCGAAATGTAAACAAACAACAAACATAACCTCCTAACCATTCAATATTTAATATTGTTCAGAATGAAATGTTACGTGCCGTATGGCAGAAAGACGCAGAAAAGATTCAGGTGATACGAAACACAACGAGCTGCGAGGCGATCGACGAAACAAGAGCGTTATTTGGTTAGATCTGTCGAAACGTCGAATCGACGTCAAGCGCTGTCAGCTGAAATTTGCGTGACATTACACACGCACACCGTATTACAGTGTTGTCAACTTGTTGTCGTGATATAGATTTGGCAACGTCCTACTTTCACAGGTATGCGCAGAAGCCTTCCGGGAAACGTGGATTGCTCAACGATGTATCGTTCATACAACGAAATATTCGGCCTCATAGCCGGATCTGTGCCAATAAAAACTGAACTAGAAAGAAAACTGTCAAGTTCATGGCTGTGGAAGCCACTATTCATCCACCTTCATTCCACGACTTTTTCTGTTGAATGGTTACGAAATAATAGAGATTTTCCTTTCGCATTTTTTTGGGTTAAGCAAGGAAGCCCTTGAATAATTCCAAATGTATTTAAATAAACCAAAGTATTTAACTTCGAATATTGAAATACTTTCGAAGTATTTAAATTCATTCTCAGTAGTCAAATACTTTGAAAGTATTTAAATACTCGAGAGATAAATACTTTTGAATTATTTAAATACTTTCTCATTATTCAAATAAAAAAGTATTCAAATAACGAAAATATTCAAATATTTACAACTGCAGCTTTAAAAATATTATTTATTATTCAAATATTATTTTGACCAGGAAATAAATTAAATACTTTCCAAAAGTATTTTGCCCAGCTCTGCCCCGAATCGTAAAAGGAAGACAACTAATATTCGCATCTGTATAAAGCCACTATTCAGTATAATTTTTCAAAAAGATCCAGTAGCGTAGAAAATGGGGTGGGAGAAGTAGAACAATCCCCCGGTATCTACGCCACTGAACAATTTTGACAAAAGTTATCTACGTCAAGTGATGGGCATTTATTTCATAAGTATTTGTACCAAGTTTGGTAAAAATCGCTTTGATGACTTGAGAGTTATTGCAAAAAGATGATTTTAAAAACTGAACTTTGAAGGGCTCTGTCTCCCTTAGGAAGCGTTTTGGAGAAAAATTACATTATGCATGTCGACAGATGTCGACCTAGTTTTCGATGGACCATCGAATGGTGAATTATTGCTACTATAACTTTGACCACCCTGTATAATATATTAGTAATATGTATTTTGATGACGGCCCGCTAGTCGAGTGGGCTGCGTGTTTGCTCGGCAAGCGGAGCTCCCGGGTTCAATTCCCGGACTGCGTGATTCCCGGGCAGGAGGTCGATCTGGGTGTTGTGCTGTTTAAACGGAATTTTTCAAATTGTACTTTTACTCAATAAAATGCTGCAAACTCCTATGGCACAAGACCGAGAAGTGCCGATAAGGAGGAAAACAATAAACTTGAAAAAAAATGTATTTTGATAGCTTATATTATTTGTTAAATGAACCCGTAAGTGTTATATTCCGTTTGTAATCAGAATAAAAGTCTGCATCAACTGCGTTGATGATTTTTTTTGCGGCACCCTGTAAATAATTGGTCTAGAAATTTTTCATGGGCGAATTAAAAAAATTTAGCAAAACTCCTTCGTGAATCTTTTTTTAGCGCATTTTCCATCTTGATGAAAATCGCTATTGTAACCGCTTTGTCCGTCCGTCCGTCCGTCCGTCCGTCTGTCCGTCCGTCCGTCCGTCCGTCCGTTCCTCGAACTCCTCCCAAACTAGACGACCTAGCTTTCTAATTTTTTCGCTGTTACATAGCTGCCACTCCCAAAGGAGGGCTAGGCTATATTGGATGTCTATACTGCGCCGCCAACATAGAGAAAACCGCCCCCGATAAACTTGAAATAACATAATATTGCACTTTCTACCAGACCTGATGCTCTGGTGTTCTCATTTTTTGAATAATACATAGCTGCCACTTATAAACGTAAGCCAAGAAACATTTTGTCTTCAATATGCGCCGCCGACATGAAAAAAACTGCAGAAAACCGCCCGCAATCACTTTAAAATGAAAAACATAAACCCGAAGACATAGCGATCCGATTTTTTCGGTATATAAATAGCTGACTGAAAATGGGAAAGGATAGGCTACTTTTGGTCAGTCGCCGCCCCCAGATTCCGCCCCCAAACGATAAAAAGTGCAACTTTCACAAATGTTACTGATTGAGATGTTCCCTTAAGCATTTAGGAAACTGCCAACTCAAATTGTGCAACATTTGCTCATCCGAACGCTGCCGCTCCCACACGCCGCCCCCAAAGTAAGAGATAAATGAAAAACATGAACCCGAAGACATAGCGATCTGAGTTCTTCGCTATATGGATAGCCGACTAAAAATGGGAAAGGATAGGCTACTTTTGGTTAGTCGCCGCCCCCAGATTCCGCCCCCAAACGATAAAAAGTGCAACTTTCACAAATGTTACTGATTGAGATGTTCTCTTAAACATTTAGGAACTGCCAACTCAAATTGTGCAACATTTGCTCATCCGAACGCTGCCGCTCCCACACGCCGCCCCCAAAGTAAGAGAGAAATGAAAAACATGAACCCGAAGACATAGCGATCTAATTTTTTCGCTATATGGATAGCTGACTGAAAATGGAGAAGAATAGGCTACTTTTGATATGGCGCCGCCTCCAGCTTCCGCCCCCAAAAGAAAAAAGTGCAACTTTCAACAATTTTCACTGATTTAGCTGATAATGTTACCTCGAACATTTAGAAACTCTTGACTCAAACTGTGCAGGAATTTCTTTGCCAAACTCTGCCGCTCCCACACGCCGCCCCCAAAGTGAGAGATAAATGTAAAACATGAACCTCAAGACATAGCGATCCAATTCTTTCACTATATTGATAGCTGACTGAGATTGGAAAAAGATGGGCCACTTTTAATAAGCCGCCGCCTCCAGCTGCCGCCACCAAACAAAAAAAAATGCAACTCCCACAATTTCAACTGATTGTCATATTTCTTCAAATATTTAGAAACTCCTAACTCAAACTGTGCAACAGTTACTTTGCCGAATGCTGCCACCCCCACACGCTGCCCTCAAAGTAAGAGATAAATGGAAAACATAAACACGAAGACATAGCGATCTAGTTCTTTCGCTATATGGATAGCCGACTAAAAATGGGAAAGAATAGACGAAAGACAGAAGAACTGTTGATCAGTCGCCGCTCCCAGCTCCCGCCCTCAAACAAATAAATAATACAAAAACAAGTGTGGCAAGACTTAGAGAAAAATCCCTATCCTCAAAAAAATATTGATGAGCGGAAGAATTTTCATTCAAATCTATTTCATTGGCAAGTACCCCATTCTAATAACAAAATATCCCAATGAATTTCAAATGAAGAAAGTAGGCAAGGAATGGTGTTTCTCCTTCAACCAAATTTCTTTATGTTCACAATATGCCTCTTTGAGAAAATGCGCTACTGAGACTCACGCACGTGAAGGCATACTCACTTGTTTTTAATTGCTCCAGGGATAAGGCAGCTAGTGGGGGGGTCATAATCTTCACGTGAACACTCATATTAATAATAATAATAATGGCTCAGAATCAGGAAAAAATAAACCATCTTTCCCATTATTGCGCGCATACCTGTGAGCATCTGTGCCTGTGAGCGCAGATTTCCGGCTACGGCTACTTACCACATGCGTCCAAAAGATCTTATAGGTCGCAGTGCAGAAATGATCCTCCGAGATCAAACGACCACCTCTAATCGTCTAGTTGCATCGAAATCTGGCAACACTGAACGGCGTTGTTGACAAATGACATCTTACATCTTACATCTTAGAGGTTAGGTTGACTTGACACTTGACATTCTCTGTTGACGTCCGAAAAAAGGCCGTCGAATCTTTCAATATTTGAACCATCTGCTGGAAACCCTTGCAGAAAAAAATTTCGATACACCATGGCGGAAAAGGTAACAGGAGGCCATATTGTTATTTGTCATATTTTCTTCAGATACTAAATTGTTCATCATGTGCGATTCGCCTAACCTCAAACTTGTTTACATTCCAGGCAGAAGAGCTAGTTAAGAAAAAGAGGACTTTCAAGAAGTTCACTTACAGAGGAGTCGATCTGGATCAACTCCTCGACATGCCACCGTAAGAATCCATCAATACAAAAATGCTTAAAATATCCAACCTTATTCTTATTCTAGAGACCAGCTCATGGAGTTGATGCACTGCAGGGCCAGGCGGCGTTTCAAGCGTGGTCTGAAGAGAAAACCGATGGCTCTAGTCAAAAAACTGCGTAAAGCAAAGAAAGAAGCCCCACCACTAGAAAAGCCTGAAATTGTCAAAACTCATTTGCGTAACATGGTCATTGTCCCTGAAATGGTTGGTTCCATTGTTGGTGTGTACAATGGCAAAGCCTTCACTCAAGTTGAAATCAAGCCTGAAATGATAGGCCACTATTTGGGAGAATTCTCTTTGACTTACAAGCCAGTCAAGCATGGTAGACCTGGTATTGGTGCCACCCACAGTTCCCGTTTCATCCCTCTTAAATAAGAATCATTTATTGTTTTATGATAATAAACTATATCTGAGAGAAAGTTCTTGTGTAATTTATTCAGGTAAAAATGTGAATTATAAATATATTTAACAGCTATAAAATATTTAGTCGATTACGCCATTGAAGACTAATTCAATTGCAGCTTGAACATTGCCGGAAGAAGCTTGCAAAGCTCTGACATTGACCGAGTCATTGGTGAGACCTAGTTCGTGCATTTGCAAGAGTTGTTGCTGATACCTGCTTTCTAGAGATTCAACTTCAGTAGCTGGTGCTTCGAACTGAGGGGCATTGCTGTTGCCACCAAAAGGTGTAGAAGCAAAAGCCTGCTGGATGGCGTTGCTGAACATTTCATTTGTGATAACGTTTCCAGAAGAACTTGGTGTAGTAGGCATGCCAGCACTATTGGTGTTGAAAGTAGTGTTGGTGGCACTTGCTATAGCAGCAGCCAATTGCGCAGCTGTGATTGCGTTATAAGAACTGTTTCTGGCAAGCGGATGAGGTTCTCTGTTCAACTCCATGTCTTCGTCATCAGAAAGTGCTTCGAGTGAATATGAATATCCAGTACTGGTGCCAGCCTGACTGGAGTCAATGTTGGCCTGCTCTTCATGGACATGGGCCGCTATATAACTTGCTGCTTCAATCAGAGAAGGGTGCTTCTCTGCAACTTTACGTACGGTATCTGGATCAGCCATGTGAACAATCAGTTCTGGGTCTTGGATTAGAGCTATAGCGGCTGGATCTTCGGATAGTCCAGGTGTGGCTGCTATGATAGTTTCCAGTACTTCAGGTCTGGCGAGCCTCTGAAAACAATGACATTGTAAAACAATAATTATTTCAAGATGAAAAATAAATGTGAACCTGTAAAGCTGTACGATAGCCAGACGAAGATGTGAAGGTGCGAAATGATGCAACCAGCTGCTGAACTTCGTTTTCTGTCATTATGCGTTTGTTGGGCAAATTATTGGTTGGGTTTTTCTTGACAACTTGGATGGTGACTCCGGATTTCACACCATATGATGACAAAGGAAGACTGTCTTCAAGAACATGGCCGCAATAAACCAAATCTGTGGATGTCATTCAATGCTATCAAATCAGTACTATGTAGTTTGCTTTCTACTTACCAAATGTTAATTGTCCTGTTAGCTTTTTGCCAGCCTCTTGTTTTAGGATCTGGACTTCCTTCTCAAAGTCTACATTGTCAATTTTGATGTTCTGGCAAGGATTTGAATCCAAAACGCTTAAAATAACACTTTCAGTCATCTTCGCAGTTCGCTAATAACAGTTTTTAAGTATCTCTGAAGATGGTGAACGCGATGCGATGGTTTCTTGCACTTTTGGCACTAGGTTATGTTGCTTCTTTGTTGTGATGTGACTAGTTCAAGTCATTGGAAATGAACATCAAAATGAAAATGAATAGTCACCCCACCCCACCTTGTCAGCTGTCAAAGTCAAGCGCATGCGTTGCTAGGCGATGGTTTTTCTATCTGGGTGCGTTTCTTCTATCTGATATCTGCAGGGGCCTTATTTCTAGAGGGGAGCGATCACCAGGCGATCACAGTCCTGGTTGCCTAGCAACTTTACATGTGAATGTGAACGGATCACATTCTTCCTAGAAATAGGCTCCCTGATATCTGCGAAAACTGCTGCATCCACCATCCACTGCGTAAACGAACGCACCCTCTCTGAGAGGTTGGCAACAGTGATTGACAGTGACGGCTGACGGAGTGGCGGCATAATTTGAGGCTTGAGGTTATGTGAAGCATATGTGAAGTTTAAAACGTCAACGTGTGAACGTGTAAACAATTCGAACATTTTCTTATCATCATTTTAGCGCAATTATCAAATTACCGACATACTACTAATTGCCACTAGCTTCTAAACGTGAATCACTGTTCGAACAACGCATTTCATGAGTTGTCAGTCCCAATTGGATATAATATCGAACTCTCTCCTGGCCCACATGGCATTCTCTTAACAAGATGTATTGAAGTTTATCAGAAAAAGCCGATAAACTCTTGGCCTTTCTAATCCGTTTTCAGCTGATATTGCAACTAGCACTTACCCATGTCCGTCCGCACCGTGATGTCAAAGACCATCAGAAAATTTGCGTCCAGTACCAGTGAGGTTATAAAAGCTAAACCTCAAGCACAGCCGGATTATGAAGTGAGTTGGAGCTTTGCAGGAATTCAGAAATTAGAATTAATCCCTCATCCACAGGCGTGCATCGAAATTCTTAATGGACTGCAATCGAACGCTCAATATCTCAAATCGATAGCCAACCACACGTGCCCAGAGCTGGACAAATTGGATGCAACAAGAAAATATTTGATTAGGTATCATTATAGGTATTTCTTTTCAGCATTTTCAAAAATAATGCGTGCTTTTATATTGTGTAGAACACGTATCAGAGTTTTTTTTTTAACAATATTGACCATTTTCATTTTGATTTCTTGGTGGATTTTTTTTGTGTGCTTATACAGGATGATTCAAAAGTGTCAGACCACCTTGGAAGTGCGTAATATGGAGGTGATGTAGAGTGCTGAAAAGTTGTTAATTTTTTTTTTGTCTTTTAATTTTAACGTTATAAAGGGACAAAATTTGGTCCTTTTGATCGCTTCTATTTTCATTGTTTTAAAAGATTTTAGTAAACTGCGTTTTTGGAAAAATAATCAACCTCTGAATCTGTATTGAATTTCTGTTTTATATCCAGGGTGAGGAGTCATGAAACTACAAAAATTTAGTTGCGCTAAAAAAAAACAAATGAAGCAAAAGAATTCTATTAAAATGAATTGTGTTTTATTGTGCTGTAAGTGTGATGTTTGCAGGCACTTTTATAAAAATATAATTTTCAGGATCCATGACTCACCCTGTATACAAAACAAATTGATTACAGATTCAGAGATTGATTTTTTGTATTTATTGTTTTTCCATAAACAGTTTACTAAAATCTTTTGAAACAACGAAAATAGAAGCGATCGAAGGACCAACTTTTGTCCCTCCATAACTTCAAAATTAAAAGATACAGAATTTTTCCAACAACTTTACAGCACTCTATTACACCTCCATCTTCAAGATGGTCCGACATTTGGATCACTTGTATATTTTAAAGTTGTAGTAAATAAGTCTTCTCCACTTGTTTTTATATTGTTTACTCGAGTTTCGGCTAGTTAAATGTATAAAGCCATTTTCAAAACTAATGTGACATAGCATAGAACTTTATGTCTAAGTAATGATGTAACAATGATTAACAATCATTATTCACTACAACTTTATACTATACAACTCCATTTTGAGCACCATGGATCCCTTTATCAACTTGTATATTTAGTATTTACAAAAAACTTGCTGCTGATTTGTCTTCTGCTGGACTTGAAATTTGTCAAAATTACGTCGACTTGACCTGACAACCGAGAATAGAACAGAATCCATTGTATTGACAAAGATCAACCTCTCATATCACTGCTCAACTGGTGGCACTGATCAATATAATAAATTAAATAATCTTACCTATCAGTATACAGGGTGTCCACGGTTCAAGTGCTCTAACTGTAGGGTTGTATTCTTTGGCCAAATGCAAGAAAATTCTTCCCATAAATTTTTTTTTCGGGCTTCAGTTTCCAAGTTACAGGGTGTCAAAAAATTAGAAAAAAAATTGTCAACTTATTTTTAAATAAATTATCTTGTTATTAGTGTAAGTTATAGTGAACAAGAGCAAAAATTTCTAATAAGTCTTCTTTTCAGTTATTTCAATACTTCCAATAATACTGCAGCTTACAAAAGTCTCATCAGTCAATTTATTGTTATGGTCGATTTTCATGTTTTCTAGCATAAAATGCCGTTTTTCTCGGAAATGGTTGACTTTAGAGCTTTGGACCAAGAGTACCTTTTTTGCTTAGAATTGTCCGAAGAATCAGAAAATGTTATCAAAGATTGATTTTATCTCAGTGGCGTGCAGATAACCGGGGTTAATTGGTGGGTAATCCTAATATCTACGCCACTGGTTTTCAACAAAGTGATGGTAAACCCTAAATGAAAGCTAATTTAGTGTATCAATCGTACCAAGTTTAGTAGTTATTAAGTTATAGCAAAAAAAGATTTTTTGACACCCTGTAACTTGAAAACTGAAGCCCGAAATTTTTTTTCTAGCATTTGGCCAAAGAATACGACTCTACAGTTAGAGCACTTAAACCGTGGACACCCTGTATAATATTGATCATGATCATCATGAGGTTTGTTCCATCAGTAGTCCCTGACTGTCCGTGGACGTCAGCAGCCTGCGCATTACGATTTATGAAACGCCAAAATCGTAATGCGCATGTTGCTGATGTCCACGGACAGTCAGGGACTGCTGATGGAACAAACCTAGTATATCGAAATCACTTCGAAAAAATTGTCACACCACCTTAATGGTGTGTCTATGTAGAACAAGAAGAGACAAGAAAAAACGCGAATTATCCAGTAGGAAAAAAAAATTTACACCAGTGGCACAGGGCAAATTACGAAAAGTTCAAGTGACAAAAGTCATGGTTGCGATTCAGGACGATAAATGTTACGAACAAAAAGGATACAGATAGCTCAAAAGTGACTTATGTTTTGAAAATCCTCTTACTATACAGGGTGTTTGCAAACTTGGGGTACAAAATTGAACCGCAGTCACGAAAATGCTCCAAAAGTGCCAGAAAAATGTCGGAAATTTTTTCATGATTTTAATTTTTGAAAATATGGAGGGGCAAAAGGTGGTCCTTTCGACGTCTATTATTTCCTCTATTTTGAAAGATTTCAGGAAATTTTTTCCATTTGACCAAAAAGTAAAGTTTTTGAATTTTTAAATGTGTTTTGTAATTTTATTTAGTGTACAGGGTGAGTCATAAATCTTGAAAATCTATTTTTCCTCGAAAATGCCCGTGAAAGGTTCTAGAGGTTATAAAACTGACGTAGAGCAACAAATAACGCAAATTCGCGATTTTAACTACCGATGGTGCGCTGTCGTCGCAGGAAACAAGATGGAGGACTACAAGTAACTTTTGTCGGTGTCAGTGTCGTCAGTGACAGTGCTGTCTCATCAGAATTCAGATATCTGTCACCGACCTCGCACTCCGTAATATCCTTTGTAATTGTGAATTTAAAAGAGTCTGTGCGTTTCTTTGGTGGGTATTTCAAATGTTGATGCCAGCATTTACTCGTATGGATTCCTCTAACAGAATTTCAAGGCGCGCTGACTCTGGCCTAAGGCTGTAAAAGAGAAAACAGTGGAGGCAGGTTGCCAGTTTCCAGTACCCAGTGCTAACAATCTTCTCTTGGACAAACAGTGAGCGCCCGCACTTTGACCAGGACATCGCCGAGACTTCGTCGGCCCAGACAGGCAATCTGCCTTCGTTGTGTTTTTTTTTTTCAGCCTAACGGGCCGTGGTATTTGGAAGAGGACTACTGATGTTATTAGAAATTAGAACTAGCTAGCGAGACTTACCTGTCGAAAAATTATCGCTAGGTTTAAAAGGCAGCGAACAAGCCCTCATGCTTGTTATGCTGGCTTTCTGATGCTCAGAACAGTTTGTTCTCCATGCCCTTTCACGGCACATGGTTCGCGAAACCACGCCGAAAGCGTTTATGATTGTGATGATATTCACTTGTGATGCGTCTTTCTTAGGTAATTGATAAAAATGAACAGACCTACCTGGCCTTTTCTTGATTTACAATTAAAGACAATGCAAATGGTGTACAAGTCCTTCTTTGGCCGTTTCTGAATCACGCGAAGTCAATGAGACAACCCGCAGACAGCAGCAGAGATGACTGGGGATGACAGCAGAACAAATTCAAAAATGTCAGATGGACGTTAGAGCTTTCTAGATCAGAGCCGATTTACTCATAGTTTTAGTCCGCACAAGCGGCACCAGAGCGCGTCTAGATTTTTGAAATCGCGAATAGTTTTCATATGAAATTTTCTGCATGCATTTTTGAAGAAAACTGGATTTTCAGGATTTACGACTCACCTGTATAGTAAATAAAACTACAAAACACATTCAATGGTTCAAAAACATTGCTTTTTGGTCTGTTTAAAATATTGCTCTAAAATCTTTCAAAATAATGAAAATGAAGGGGGTCGAAGGACCACCTTTTGACCCTTTCATTCATATTTTCAAAAATAAAAACCCTAAAATTGTTTCAACATTTTTCTGATGCTTTTAGAGCATTTCTGTAACTGCGGTTCAATTTTCTACCCCAAGTTTGCAAACGCCCTGTATACATTTCGAGTGATGAGTCAAATTTTGAAAATTCGAGTTTTTCAAAAACACTCGCAAAAAGTTCCAGGGGTTCCTAAACTGATCAAAATCTAGAGCAAGAAATAAGACAATTAGTTCCCATAGAAAACTTTCTGCGTATATTTCTGAAGAAAACTGGATTTTGACTCACCCTGTAAATTCACCCTGTATACTGTACAGGGTGGTTCATTCTAGCGTAATTATCCCATAGCGGTCTTACCGTTCAAGATAGAGAAAAAGATGTAAGAAAGAAGTTATATGGTTTGATGAGACCTATAACCTAAAATTATTTTCAGCTATACAGGGTGTCCCATTTTGACGGGATCAACAAAACGTCAATTTTTTTAAATGGGACATCCTATATTTTTTTGCATTTTCGGATTTAGCTTTTTCAACTGTCTTATGCCTGTATTTTTGTTTTCCAATTGTGTGGCAGTGCTACCAACTAAAGAGTAAAAACTGAAAAAAATCGCATTTCCACAGTTATCTTGAAAAAATCGTAGCGGCCTTGCTTTTCAAAACTAAGAGATGAAACTTGACATGGTGATAGTCAAGTCAAAGACCAATATCCCAATGTCAAAAAATTGCGATTTCTTGATACCAAAATCCAAAATGACTTTACGCGAGAGAAAATGATTGATATGATATTCTGGTAATGATCCCGATATCCAGGATCCCAATTTGTTTTTTTCTGCGTTGAAGCCATTTTCTTTTGTTCGACAATATTCAGACTGACTAATTGAGCGTTGCGTACTATTTGGCTTGTCTGTCATTCATCACGGCCAACTCAATTTGTGAAAAAAAATAAAAAAATCACAAATTTTGTGAAAATTTCCGATTATCTCGAAAAAAATGAAGTTTAAGGGTAGGGTATCCCTAGTAAAAATGGAAGAGGATATAAAAAGCTATCAGATAACGTTATAAAAATAGGGGCATGCTATTTGAAAAAAATGAGTTATGAGACTTTGAAAATTATAAAGTTTGATTTTTTTTTGTGAACGCCCTGTATCAAGAAATCGCAAATTTTTGACATTGGTATATTGGTCTGTGACTTGACTATCATCATGTCAAGTTTCATCTCTTAGTTTTGAAAAGCAAGGCCGCTACGATTTTTTCAAGATAACTGTGGAAATGCGATTTTTTTCAGTTTTTAATTTTTAGTTGGTAGCACTGCCACACAATTCAAAAACAAAAATACAGGCATAAGACAGTTGAAGAAGCTGAATCCGAAAATGCAAAAAAATATAGGGTGTTCCATTTAAAAAAATTGACGTTTTGTTGATCCCGTCAAAATGGGACACCCTGTATAGCTGAAAATAATTTTAGGTTATAGGTCTCATCAAACCATATAACTTCTTCCTTACATCTTTTTCTCTATCTTGAAGGGTAAGACTGCTATGGGATAATTACGCTAGAATGGACCACCCTGTATAGTGAAGGGAATTTCAAAACATTCAGGGGTACGTTCCAAAACCCTACCAGGAGCCGTATTCTCTAACTCGCTATGCACTCGAACCGACAGATATCGCTATCGGTAGCTAGGCAAGAACCATTGTGATTGGCTTAAGCCTGACTACCGATAGCGATATTTGTCGGTTCGAGTGCAAAGGTAGCGAGTTAGAGAATACGGCTCTTGAGTGTACTTTGGGTATTCATAACGTAGGAGAGAGTGTGACGTCATACCCTAAGCTGACCTACAAGCCGTTTCAAAACAACGCTCTGAGTACAACTTCTTATCCCAGTCTTGACTGGGATGGAAAATATCGGCATATCGGCAACATTTAAATTTGACAATTTTAGAACTTTTAGAGTGAAGACAGTGGGAAATGGAGAAGTTTGTTAATGTTACGGTTTTTCGCTATATGGGTAGCTCATCCCCACCTGTTTAACATATACATCTCTGTGACTTTAGATACTATTTGGTATACAGGCTGAAAACTAAAAAATAAATCTTCAAAACATTTTATTCCTATGAAATAATCCTCGAGAAAAACAGTCTTTCATTATTTAGTGGCCTAGCTCCTATGCGAACATGTGAAAAATGTACCCCTCCATAGCCGCTGGTATTCTACGTACAGGGTGAAATCAATTTTTGTCAATGTTTTTTTCATCTTCATCGAATCAATCCAGACGAAAACCATTTCTGCATTATTTCACCGGCTTAAAAAGAGAACTACTATCTTCAAGCAAAACTAATTCAAATATACTATGACGATATGGCACGTCACAATTATACGTCACACCACACCCTAACTAGGGTGCTTGGGTAGGGTTTTGGAACGTACTCCATGAGTTCTAGAAATATGCCTTTTTGTTTGTTCCAAGGAGTCCCAAGGAGCCCTTTGATCCATGTTCCAAAAGTAAAAAAAATTAAATATTATTCTGACACACACTCTTTCAGCATTTTCCTGAACTGTCCTGGATTTTTTTTGGCGGTCGGTTCGGAACTGGAAACATTCTGTATAGATACTAAAGTACGTCCAACCCTAGTGTTATTCCAGTTGGCTCTCCACTCGACGCTCGACGCCCTTATTGGAAAGGAGAAATTTGGGAAATCATAGCTCACTCGAATTACACTAGGGTTGAACGTACTATATTAACGTTGCGCTTTATATTTAAGATCTGGACTGAGTTTGCAAAAGTTGGACGAGCTCTCTGTAATCCACGTAGCCGGTACCAAAGGTAAAGGCACGACGTGTGCCTTTTCAGAAAGCATTTTGCGCCACCACGGCTTCAAAACCGGGTTCTTTTCTTCGCCTCATCTTTTGGAAGTCCGCGAAAGGATACGTATCAATGGAAAACCGATCGAAAAAAATGTCTTTGCTGAATCCTTCTGGAAAATTTACCAACGCCTTGATCAGCAAAAAGTTAAACCAAAATCCAATTCAATTTTTGATCAGAAACATTTTTTTAACTTTGCATTTTCCAGGCAGACAAGATGGACATGCCTCTCTATTTTAGGTTCTTGACGATCATGGCCTTTACGATTTTCTTGGAGCAAAAAGTCGACGTGGCTATAGTGGAGGTCGGCATAGGAGGAGAGTATGACTGCACGAATGTGTTAAGGTTTCAAAAACATACATCCTGAAATGTTGTGTGAAGTTTAATGAGTACCTACTTGTAGACGTGTGCCAGTGGTTGGAATTTCATCGTTAGGAATAGACCATACTCCGCTTTTGGGTGAAACCATTGAATCTATCGCTTGGAATAAAGGAGGGATCATCAAAGAAGGTTGCAGAGCTTTTACAGTGCCTCAGCCTGCGGCAGCTATGGGAGTACTAAAAAAACGCGCTGTTGAAAAGAAGGTAGGTACCGATACTTAAAAAAAAAGTTGAAAGTATTAAAAATTATTTTACAGTGCCAATTAGAAATAGTTCAGCCATCAAATTACAAATTCGAACAGAACACACCAGGTCCAGTTGATATAATAAATCTGAACGCTAGCTTGAGCGTAGCTTTGTGCAATGCTTGGGTTTCATTAAGTAAGTTAACACAGCATCTAAGTAGTTATCAGTTATTTTTATTGGCGGAAGTCATCACCCCTGAAACCAATCAATAGTACCTTTCATTATCCAGCGCGCATACTCGTCTCCTGAAGTAATGGCGTCAAATACAAAATTTGCGAACAAATGCTAGAAAATGGCGTGAAAAACCGCCATAGAGTTGAAAAATACGCGCCGCAGCGAACAGGGTAATAGGCTAGAGGTTAATACACACTAGTGATTACTCATTTTTCATCAAAAAGTCCGCATTGTTCATTAAATTATAAATAACTGCGTTTTACATTGATCGGATGTGCGTACGCAACCCATGATGCAACCTCCAACAACTCTATTTTCAGTTTGACTAGCGAAAGTTGCCTAAAAACCACGATTTCAGGCAACACTCGCTACATCAGTGTACTGCGGAATGTATTTCACTCCCAGGGACTTTTCCCACACGATTCAAGAATAGCGGCCCTGTGCTCTTCAAAGTATAAAAATCAGTTTTTTTCAAAACTAAATCAGCGGTGTTATCCTTCAAAAAATCATGGAAAAACAAGTGAAAGGGGCCGTGAAACATTGTGCTCATGGAAATGGGCACAGTGATAGTCGGTATAATGACAAAAATATGTATTTCTTTATCCGATTCTCAAAAACGTGCTTAAATTAGCGTAAAAACTTGGTACTGGAAAAATTTGAAAAACACGCAAAGTCTTGCGAGGAATGTGACAATGTGCACGGTGGGTGAAGCTGTATAACCGGAAAAATTTCACTCCGAAACGGGTCACCAAGGATAGATTCAATACATTCATACACACATTCCGCAGTACACTGATGTAGCGAATGTTGCCTAAAATCGTGGTTTTTAGGCAACTTTCGCTACAGAAGTGTAGTACGAATTATATAAAACTCCCAGGGACTTTTCTCACACGATTCAAGAATAGCGGCCCACTTGTTCACAAACGTACGACACTCGAAGCGAACTTCAAAATGGCGAATAAATAGTTGACGTTGACAGCAGACAGTAGCGGAAAGTCACGGCCGTTGCTTGTCAAACTGAAAATAGAGTTGGTGGGGGTTGCATTATGGGTTGCGTACGCACATCCGATCAATGTAAAACGCAGTTATTTATAATTTAATGAACAATGCGGACTTTTTGATGAAAAATAAGTAATCACTAGTGTGTATTAACCTCTAGCCTATTACCCTGTTCGCTGCGGCGCGTATTTTTCAACTTTGTGGCGGTTTTTCTTGCGATTTTGTAGCATTTATTCGCAAATTTTGTATTTGACGCCAAAATTTGGCGCAAGCGTTGGATATACCACTATAATGAAAGTTACTATTCAGAGGGGAAGGTTGTCATAGCAATGGCAGTTTAGTTGCTAAGTAGTGTCAGTTGTTATGATATCCCACCCTAGTGAGTTCATTTATATTTCGAAAATAGCCAGTAGTTTCTGAATTTTCGGGGTCTTCTGTCATATACGTCATATTCAAGAAACAGTTGAAGGGAAAGTGACAATAGTAGTTTTCATCAGGTCTAGAGCGCATGCTCACGTTCCTTGCCGGTCGACAAAAATTTGACCTTTGCGTGCTTGCCAGACTCGCACAGCTCTGTAATCATTCTCCCCACTCTATACCTCTGGTGTTAGCCGACCCGAACTGTCAAATCTTGCGCATGCCCACTGAAACACAAAATCACCTGAAAACTACTATTCACTCATGGTAGTGTCTAAAATTAGAATTCAGAATAAAAATTGCGGATCATCCATGCAGTTTCTTGTTCTTTCCTATTCACTATGATGCTAATAGTAATAAACCGTCTGGGAGGGGAAGGCAGCAACAACCAACAAGAGGTAGAGGAAGAGGGAAAGGGACCACGCACAGGGAACGTCTCTAGCAGTATCTCTATCTAGACGTCGTTAAGAATGATGTATAAGACACAAGAACCAATTTTCGTTAGCGAGAATAACAGTGATTATTTCTTTTTATTATTACAAGCGACAGTGCAGATGCTATTTTGATTTTTCACCCCATAGCGTTCTTGGTTAATGCAAATGATTTGCTAAATAGCAGGAAATTTGCTTTCAGAAAACAACAACAATCTACAACAAAACCTTGTGAAAGAAACTGTCCAGAAAGCTCTTCAGAGTTGTTCTTGGCCTGGTCGATTCCAAGTCAAGCACGAAAAAAATATGAGGTATGTTTCGTATCTTCTTATTGAATCTAGGGTCAATTTATATTCATCTACTTGAAAACATGTTAATGCTGTTTCCCTGCAGTTTTTACCTTGATGGTGCACACACCGTTGAAAGTATCGAAATCTGCTCCAAGTGGTTCAAAAACATCTCAAAAAAATCTCACAACAAGAGGGCGCTGATGTTCAATGTAACAGGAAATAGGGATTCGGAAGCTCTGCTAAGATATTTGTTACAGTGCCAGTTCCATTCTGTGGTATTTGTACCTAATGTTGCATCAAAATCTGAGAAGACAAGTGAGTTTTTGGGTGTTTACTAAAGCGACGCCTTGAAAATAATATCGTTTCTAGATGATCCACTGGATAAATGCACAGAGCATAAGCAAACATGGCTTCAACTGGAACAAACCCATCAACACATACCAAATGCAGGATCTGTTGAGGTATTTCCCAGTGTTTTTGATGCCATTAAGTTCTTGAGTACACAAGGAAAGTACGATTTATTGGCCACTGGTTCTCTACACTTGATCGGAGCCGTTCTGCAAGTAATTGAGCCGAATTTGAATGACAGTATAAGTTGAGCTTTTGCTATTCTTTTAATTTTGTTATTTATTAATGAAGTATCACACAGGTACGGGTTTTTACCGAAATATATTTTTACAAAACATTTCGAATCTAGTGCAGTATTAATTTAGAAAGAGAAAAATATTTTATATATGAAATAATTATTGTACACGTGGAATAAAATCAAAAAAGATTTATTACAAAAATAGAACTACATCATATCATTATTGGCTTAAATAAGCTACATTTTCCTATTACTAATTGCCTATCATTTTTGGTACACATTCCTTGTAGTAATAATTATTGGGTAACTATTGTTTGATCACAGGCAACGAAACTGCATGAAAAAAGCAAACAATAATAATAATAATGATAATAATTTTTACGTAATAATTTTGGTAGTTGATTTGGCCTTCAAAAAACATTGGAAATTTGTACCATTATTATACCCATCAAAAGTAATTATTATCTTTTTTTATTGGGAACAGTTTGAAAAGAACCAACATTAAATAACAATTTATTTACAACAAATTAGCTAACTAATCAAAGTACATGGGTACATACTACGAGAGACTAGAAAAATTTAGCTCTTTTTCGCTTCTTCTTTCCCTTCTGGTGAGATTGAACTCTACTTCCGATTCCATTTCATTTTCAGACAATGACAGCGATCCTCCTGCCCGTCGCATGTGCAACATTTTATCTTTATTATTCTGTGAAAACAAAAATACTTAAAAACCGAAGAAACTAATTACTTTATGGATTGAATTGGACCACTTTATTCAAGATAAAATGGTCCAGTTTTCGATAGACAACACAAAAGCACAAAAAATTGGGCCAAATTTCGCCACAGATCATAATGACATTAGAACCCTTGAACTTGAATTCTACTAATTTAAAATCTTGACTGGAAATATTCGTAGAAGTACAGAACACTATGATCTGGATTAAATTAACAAAATATGATATGTTAGTGCGTGAAAAAACGGACACATGAACTGCTGCTCAATATTATAAATTTCAGGGTCGAATATTGACTGGATTTCAAAACGAAATAACTTGATTGTCGTGAACGTAAGCGTTGTATGGCATGAATTCGTTCTTTAGACAGCAATAATCCAATGCGAAGTTTTTCACCGCACTGCCCTTGCTGTCAAGCAGGCCTGCGATGTATTATTCTTATGGGCGATTCTGACCCGCCGTAGTTATGGCCTCCTTTCCCCTGCGCCGTTTGTCACTAATGCCCAAACATTCAATTACTCAATAAATAAGCTCTAAAAAGACGCCTAGCCGCGGTTTTTCACGAGAAAGGCAGCATCTCAACACCAAAATAGGTGGACTGGTACTAGGTTCAAATCCAACGAAAATTTGTTTATACGTATACATTCCAAGGCCCGTATTCATATCCCACTTTTAAGCTAAAAGCGCTTTTAGTGCGATGCGCATTTAGGGGCTTTTCTCATATTTTACTGTTCAGAAATACAAATTAACTCGCAAATTAATTGCAATTAAGTACATACAATCGCTCCCAATCGCAATAACGTATTTTTGAACACTGAAATATGAGAAATGCCCCTAAATGCGCATCGCACTAAAAGCGCTTTTAGCTTAAAAGTGGGATATGAATACGGGCCCAAGTTTATAATGTTGAGCAGTTTAGTGATGAAAAAAAGTATTGTGGACAAGTTACCAAAATAAAAGTTTTAAAAGATTCAGGCGTGCTAGAAAATCCATGCCAACTTAATTGCCGTGTGTACTAAACAAAAATTTTCAGTTAAAAAAAATATACTGGTTATAACTAGAGATCATATTTTGAACTCACGTCCATTAACCCGACTGTAGGCTCAGAAGCGTAGCCGTCATGGCCATCTTCGTACTCATCATCAGAACTCGAACTGGAATCCTCTTCGTAAGGCCTTCACACAAAGCAAAAGTTAATTTTAATAAAAAACCTTGATCTCGTAGAAGCAAACCTTGATACTTTGCACACCATTTGTGCCAAATCGGTGAAAGTATAATCAGACAAGACGTTTTCTGATTCCAACTTGTTCACATCGGTTTGTGTCTTGAACACGGGGAAATTGCCGGCCTTCATGAGCCCTTCAAAGTACGTTCTTCCATGTTGGTATCCCACTTCCCGGATTTCATCGAAACTTCCGAACTGAAGAGTTTTGTATTTATCTATGGGAGGACGGATGTACTCGCAATAATCGCTGTTTTTCACTTCCTGAAATCCAGTGAAATGTAGTGTATGCGAGTCTAACAAATTTAATTCAACTCACTTCAAGCTGCCGAACACAACTGACGTAAGCTAGCCTCGACTGAATGTCGGGCAAGTTGGGTACTTTGACGGGGTTCGTGAAAGGATTCCACCTCTTCCACAGCAACCACCAACCGGACAGATCATCTCCGTAATTAGTAAGATCTTGATCGTCTACAGAACCAACATCTATGGCCAGGATGTGATTGGCTCCCAAGCTTCTCATGACGTCGGCTAATTTTCAAAGAATTAAATAGGGTGGAAAGTAATGATATTAGCCAATTATAAATTAAACAGCGAGAGTTTTCTGTTCCGTGTTTTATTTCACAGGGACCCACAAAGGAAGTCTTGCTATTTAATTTTTCTGAAGAAAAAACATACATACCTGAACGTACAAAATAAAATCAAGTTTTGATCTACGTTGTAATTAAAACAAAATTAAAAGTTTACCTGGTACATTGTTCACATAGCACCCATCAGCTAATAAATGGCCATCTAAAGGATCACATATTGGCGGAAAAATACCCACAATAGACATACTGGCCCTCACATATCTCCACAAATGACCTGTTGATTAAATGAAGCTAATTTCGGCAACGTCAATTTTTTCACAGTCATTGTGCAATCAAATTTTCAAGTCCAACCAGAAAATACAACAGAACACCCTGATTTTATCAAAAAAATCTTTTAAAATTCAACCTTTCATTTTAATTCACTAAAAAGTATTGACGGTTTAAGAACTTAACAAAATTACACAATGACTTGGATATCACACAATGAGAAAGTTTTGTTCTTTTAATGAATGATGAAATAAAAGAAGCGAAAAAGACAACAAAACTCTGATCTAGAAAATAGTATCACCCCATGTACACCTTATTGTGATTGGTTACCTTATTATAAAAACTTCCGAAACCATATTTGCTTGGACTTACCTTTCAAAAATGACGACTTCTGGGTGGGATATGTTAAGACTGAAGTGCATTTTGGAAAGTTAAAAGGATTTTTAATTTACCTGGTAGGTTGTTAGTGTAACCTCCGTCCAGAAGAAGGTGGCCATCGACGGGATCACAAAGAGGTGGCATATATCCAGACAGAGACATAGACGCACGAACGTACCGCCATAGAGAGCCTACGAGAGGAAACGCTCACTAAACTACATGCGTTTTATTTACATAATATGTACCTTGTTAGCTTATGTACACTAAACACCACAAGTACACCTACAAGTCCCAAAAAAATAAAAAATGAAAAGGTAAGAACAAAGCACAAACATACATTTATACAGTGATCCACCGAAAGATGGAAGTAATACAACAGCGTGATCGACACATGAACTTCTGAAGCGACGTTTCGTCGGTTGGTGCAACAGAATATGGTGCAGTTTTGAGAAAATCCGTTTTGGTGCAACTTGACAAAGCCGATGTTGCTAATACGCTCGTAATAATTAGTGGAAGTGGTACGCAAAAGGATACCACGTTTTGGAGTAAAGTAACGAGATTTAGCATGGGCGTACTTTTTACCAAAACTTTATACCATTAGAGGGCCAATGGGGGCTCCACTCCACTCCAAGCTTTCGTAATGCAAGAACTTTCGCAAAACGATCATTGAGTATCGTCACGTGCTTCAGAAAAATAGCTTACGGGTCTACTGAGACTGTCGTCAGCACTATTCGTCGTGTCCGCTCCATTCTTCACACTTGAAGAAATTTCTTTGGCAGAGGTCAAAAAAACTTTTCATTTTTTCATCTACGCAAGGAAACGGTAAATTCATATGTTTTGTTTTATTCCCAACCAATCGCATTCCGTGAACCCAATTATGAAAACAAACTTTTGGAATGGTGTTTTCCAAGCAAGTTGTGACCTCTTCAGTACACCTTTTTCAACAGCAATTTTTTCAATGTTCCTACTGGATAAGGCTGTTGATTTTCGCAGGTATTGGAAGCTTCAACTCTTCTTAGTAATTTCGATGTAACGTGGCTTTAAAACGTACAGGGGAGCCCCAAAAATGTCTGCTGGGTCGTCAAATTTTAGACATGTTGATTTTGTAGTAGGGGAGACGCGCAAATAAACTAGATTAGTCCAGGTGATTTAGTTTTTCGGAAAATATACTTACCTAAATACTCATACCTAACGACTCAGCGTTTTGTGGTACCTACTGCAATAGAACTCGCCGTGGAAGTATATTTTTCGCTGAAACTAAACCGTCTGCGCCTGCAGCCTGGTTTGAATTTCGGTCTCTCCTACTACAGAATCAAAATGCCGTCAATTAGAAGAAAAAAATCTTGTTGGGTTCCCTTGAGCGGTTTCAAGTCATGTTGCTCCGAAATTACTAAGAATAGAGTTCGAGGTCTCCATTTCTGCAAAAATTACGAGTGATATCCAGTGGGGACATAGAAAAAAATTATCTTGGAAAAGGTGTACAGAAGAGGTCACCACTTCTTTGGAAAATACTATTGCAAAAAATTACCTTCATGATTAGGCTTACGGAATGCGATATGGTTAGAAATGCAACAAAATATATGAATTTATCGTTTCCTTGCACAAAAGAAGAAATTGGAGCAAATTTTTTGACCTCTTCCAAAAATTTGTTCAAAGTATGAATAATGGAACGGACACGACTACAAGGGACCGCCGAGAGAGGCGGTCTCTCTCGCACGATTTACATCACAGCCCCACATAGCCGCAGTGTGGTGCCGCGCACCTATAACGAACGGAGTTTCCCTTGGAGATATTAGGCGCCGTTATAGCTAGACACCACCAACTGCGCAGTACGAGCGCGCACGCATCTGTCTCTTTTCTGAAAGGGTCCAGTGCTAAGGTCCAGTTTAAGGCACACTGGACGATACTCAATTATCGTTTTGTGAAAGTTCTTGCATCTTGAAAATTTGGAGGGGCCCCCCAAGGCCCTAAGGCTGAAAACATACTGGAGCGGTGAGCAACGCGACGATGAGAGCGGAGAGCAAAGCGACGAAAATAACAATACATGCAACAGCAACAGCGACGTGAAATGTGTGTTTGTTTTCGTCGCTCTGCTCACCGCTATATCTCTGTCCGCTTTGCTCACCGCTCCAGTATGTTTTCAGCCTAAGGGACGAAATATCGAGTGCTGCGGGCCAAATCGCTTGTTTTAGTATAAAGAAAGCTCATGCTAAATCTCGTCACCCTAGCCCAAAATGCGGTATCGATGTGTTTTTACATGTGTACCGCTTGCACGAGATAACTGAAGGCCTAATACGAAAGAAAGACTTTGTAAGGTACCTGTCTCATGCGTTGTCCGCGTGATTTTTCTATCTGTTGGTGGACCACAGTATAGTGGTTTTGTAAAGATTCAGAGTTTGGAATAGGACAATGCGCTTTTTTCAGTACTGTCGTGACAAAACAAAGCAATTCGAGTAAAAGGTCTCTATCGTAAACAAAAACTTGGGTTTGACCGGTACAGTATTTTTTTTTATGTAAATTTGAATTGGTGAAGAGTACTACACAGCGCGTGGTACACCGTCCAGTCTTGCTAGCCGGGTCAAAATTTAGATGGGTGAGCGAGTTAGGCGGGCATCGTTCAATTCTGAATCAGCTGATAAATCCCCCTTGGATTTTTACGCCTCCAACCCAGTAGGGCAATGACAAGGCGGAACGGAACCAAGAACAGAGCAGCGCGGGCGCAGGGTAATTATATACCTGCACCTGCGGTTGGATGGACCAAACATCAAGCATCCAAGCATCACACTGCGCCTCGGTGAGTCCGGCTGGTCTAGGAAGGAGGTACAATGGGCCCAAATACGAGCCCATGGAACTATATAGTTCTATCAACACCCCGAAAAAAATCCAGAATGTACTGGTGAATATCTTCTTTACAAAAAAAAAATCCAAAGTTATTCTGAAGTTAGCGCTAATTTTGTGACTCTACTGTGAGTTGGAGGAAACGCAAACAACCAGACATTGTTGAAGCATTTTAAACTTGAATAAAAATACTACACGTTACGGTCAAGTCATTTCTTACAAGAAAACAATACAACCAGCTGTAACTTCATACATGATGACTTGAAAATTTTCCTTGAGATATTCTAGAAATCATAAAAAATACTGAAATTTTTTGGAAAATGTTTTTTTTTTCGATAGCGTACCTTTAAATGACGGCTTGTTATGACTTTTTTACCACGATCAAGTTTCGCACTGGAAAGATAACGCTTTGCAATGTTACCAATTCACCAAATAGGTGGGTTACATATTGAAAAATATACTGATGTAAATTGTAAAAAAGTTAATTGATTGGAGCCCAGTGTTTTTCATTTACACCTCGATTTATACTATCGCAACATAACAATAATATCAATAGAAATTTTCAATGACTGCGTTAAATACAGGGTGTTTCAGCGATGATAGCAAAAAAATTAACTGTGGGTAGACCTCGTCAAAATATGACGGAAACCTATATACCATTTTGCAAAGTTCGGCCTAATAACGAAGATACAGCCCTTCAAGTTGACTTTTTTCGGATTTCAAAAAATTGTAGCTCAGTGACGTTTTGACGAAAATTACTCAAATTCAGCATGCACTGATTTGTTGAAACTACATATCGTCCCTTGCCAGGCAAAGCAACGTAAACACCATTCTGGCAAAAATGAGTTTTTGATCTTGTTGGGGAAGTCTCACTGAGCCGCGTTGAATAAGTAAACTATCACAAGCACTAGAATATACTTAATTATACACTGCATAACATGAAACATGCAAAATTAATATTCTTCCGTGGGCAATTTGCAATCAACACGATTTCTTGTCTCTCCTTTAGAGTTGCTAAAATGTCCCTTACGTTGCTTTGCCTGGCAAGGGACGATATCCACCGACCTGCCAAATTTTTGAAAAAATTCAACCAGTGGTGTAGGAGTTATGAGGGTCAATAATTTAGAAGCATCCGAAGAAAAGTTGACTTAAGGTGACCTCTCATAACTTCTACACCACTGATTGGATTCTTTCAAAATTTGGCAGGTTGATAGATAACTATGACAAACCAGCTTTATGTTAAATTAAAGTTAAATTTGTCGAAACGTTCCTGAGTTACAAATTTTTGAAATCCGAAAAAAGCTAACTTTGAAGAGCTGTGTCTTCGTCATTAGGCCGAACTTTGCAAAATGGTATATAAGTTTTAGTTTCGTCATATTTTGATGAGATCCACTCACAGTTAAATTTTTTGCTGTCATCGCTGAAATATCCTGTATATCAAACAATCAAAATTATTCAACAAATGCTTGGAGCTTTCATATTATTACGTTTGCAAGTGTATTATTCTTGTAAATAAAAAAAATACATACCATTTTTACCACTTTTTCACGTTACTGTTAAATCACAAAAAAACATGTGAATCAAACAATAACGTGTGAGAAATACTCAGAAAAAAGTGCAAACACTGAGGTCAACCAATCACAATTTAAAGACATCCATCTAGCACACATAAAAATGCATCACCACAAAAATACAATGGAAAATGACAGAAAGTGCGAAATGAATAAGCGAAAATGAAATGACTGAGCGAAGAGAAAGGCAC
Organism: Anaspis maculata; assembly: GCA_949128115.1. NCBI lineage: Eukaryota > Metazoa > Arthropoda > Insecta > Coleoptera > Scraptiidae > Anaspis > Anaspis maculata. The sequence goes on from OX421962.1 coordinate 75,704,238, forward strand.
AGAAACCGCACGGTTTTGTACAAAAATGATCAATGCTCACCATGATTGTGTATCCTCATGCACGACGCCGTAATATCAGTGGTGATTGTGAAGTACGGCAACCAAAGATCTTCAATAGAAGTATCTCCAAATGTTCCTTTTATTGTCTGATTGAAATCTCTGCCACTGAACATCGATGTCATGGGATAGGTCAAATCTAAGATTTGCCGCCACCACTGTGTCATTTTCTGAAAAGTATGAACAAGAAATGATGGCAAAATCAAACATAAATAGATGAGATAACATTATACGAACTTTTGACCATTCCCTTGCTTTTTGCGTGACTGTGGTGATATTTTTTTCGCCACACCAGAGGGCGCCCATGAAAGCGCCTATACTGACACCTCCGACCATGTCGATCGGAACGCCGGCTTCTTGGATCGCTTTTATCATGCCTATGTGGGCTGAACCTCTAGCCCCACCACCGCCCAAAACCAGCCCGACTGATTTGCCCGTCAGCCATCGGGCCAATCGAGAAAAGTCGGAATGTATGTTCGGTTCTGACTGGCACACTTTCGAATACAATTCATTCTGTGGAACACAACATTCAAATAAATATATTTTATATGTTGTGGGAGCACTCAGTCCGGTGGTTGAGCGACAAAAATAAAATGCTCGAACCTCGGCTAAGCGACGGAATGTGAGGGGATGATTAAAAAAAAACCTAATTCAATTCATGTAGTTCAGAACAAGCGGTTTTTTTGCAAACCGAGCAAGTGATATTTTTTTTATCTGGACCTTGTCTCTGCTCCTCGCTCTGACGCGAAAAATCGCTTTTCCGGAGATAGCTGAAGGTTCAAGCATTTTTTGTCGCTTAACCACTGCGCGGAACAATTTCTCGCAACTTACTATTCTGTAAAGTGATTTTCTGGAGAACATGCGGTTGGGGCTGAAAATGTGATGATGCGACGACACCCAGGACCTCATGTTGATCCAAGCTATAGTGTTGTGCGGCTTGCCGCCTTCTTTGTGTAAGAGCACCAGTTCTTTTTGGGTCCTCATCGCCAATCGTTCCACTTCTTTTTCGACCTTGCCCACGCTGGGGTGGTTTTCGCCCAGGCCGACTATCAGAATGCAATCGGCCTGTCGTATGCACCGCTGGGTCCAAGCGCTGACGGTCAAGTCGCACTGGTACAGAGAGATTTTGTGCTGGTCCTCTTGCTGCGCCAACCACGACGTCAGGCGGTATTCGTTGTTCACGTCCATTATGGACGGGCCGAGCATTTTACGTACAATTTCCGAAGTCAGTCTTAGGGTTGATCCTTTAAAAAGCATTTCGTGATGTTTGTTTATTTTATCCTGTTCATTTTTTCAAGGGTTTTTTCAAGTGAAATTTCTTTACGTTATTATAATAATTATGGAAGTGAAGTGAATAGGACATCTGTCGGAGTTGAGCCTCAAATTTCAATAGAAGCGACGCGACGGTGGCAACTATGGATTTGGAAATAGGCATAGCTAAACAAGTACTTACCTATGGCACATAAGCAATGGTATAATTCGTATGTGAAGGCCGTCAATGGGACATCGTCTGACGCAGCCACCACAGCAACAGTGGAAAAGTTCATTTGTGCAGGCCCTCTGTCCACCGTTGAACTACTAGGCGTATGAACATTTATGCTGGGTTTTTTCCAAGAGCCTAAACAATCACCGCACATTATTTCCACTTCTCTTCTTCTAATCCAACTTACCTAGAATGCGATGCCCCAGAAGATTGATCAGTCTTGTTACTACAATAGGATACTTCAACTTAATAGCATTGAATAAGCCTTCTGGCAACTTGGCCAATTCAGAATCTCGTACGGCGATCACTGTTGTGCTTCTCTTGGTATGCGTCACCATCTCCACAACTCCGATCAAATCGCCTTTGCCGTACTCGCCGACCAACTCTTTCTTTCCGTTTTTGTGCGTAATGACTGATCGTAAACGGCCTGACAACACTATGTAAGTGGAATCACTTTCGTCCTCTTGCCTGTAGACGGCACGACCGGATTCGATGAAGAGCCAGTCCAAAGCGAAATCCACCTGTCGCACGAACGGTGACAATCTGTTGACCACCAAGTTCGCGACGTACAGCACCACGTTCGGTTTTTCTTTCATGACGCTGTAAAACGAGTTTTTCGAAATCAGCGCGATTCTCGAAAAGTGCTTGGCGCGGATGGTGAAAAAGCTGGGTTCACCCGTCAGGACTGCGAGGCCACCGACGACTTCTCCGTGATAGGCGGTGAACATGTGCACTTCTTCTTCGCTCTCGGTCATTTTTTGGGACAACATCAAAGCACCGGATATCACATACACCAGAGCGATGTCCTGAAGAAGTTATGTTTAAAAACAAACACGAAAGACATCATTGTAAGTTAATTGCAGTAGCGCTTTTTCTCTTGGAGCTGTAAGTATCGCGCAAAAGTAAGAATAAAGAAGACAGCTATTGGCTAAAACAAGACATCAAACACTAATAGGTAGGGTAGGTAGGTAAGTATCAACAGACACTAAACAACAATAAGTAAGTAGCTACCCAATCCATAGACCCAGGCGATAACTTACGGCTCGATAACAAGTTAGGAAGTAAAGTTAGGACGGCTAAGTTACTAAATACAGCGGTCTGATTGGTTGATCGACCTTGTTATAGGCCGCTACTATGGTGATTCTCACTTAGGGCGATCTGAACCCCAATTTGGTATTGACCCGTTAGGCTGTAAGGTTTATCCATTCATTATTATCTGATCACTTTTGAAGTTCACTGTTCAATATGGCGTCATAACGGACACCAAGACTTGGTAAGTGACAAAATACTCAGAAACGAAACGCCAAGTAGAAAGAAAGCTGGGAATTGTGATGATAGGATAGAATTCCTGAGTGGTGAGAGGGGGAGAAAAGAAGGAAGCTTCCAGCTACTGGGAAACAACCACACTATCAATTATCTGCATACAAAAATAGCAAAACAAAACATGTTTACAAAATTTACAAATTAAAAACGATAGGTATGTACTACTGGCCACGTCTACGCGAGGCTTAGCGCTGATGCTAACAACGTTTTCGCTTGTTGTAAGCCTCGTGTAAACGTTAAAACTAAAACGTTAACTCAACTTAAAACGTTGAAAATCAGATAGACGAATCTTTCTCTCCATCAGATAGACGAATCTTTCTCTCCAAGACATATTGGAAAATGCGCTAAGAAAAATCAAAACTCGACCTTAAAACTCACCTTGTGGGAATCTTCCTTGATGAGGTATGTGCCCGCCGCAACTTCTTTGATTTCGATCTTGTCGTGCAGCGAATAGTCATCCTCCAGGCCCAATTCCCGTATGAAAGCTTCATTGGCCATTTCAATCAGCGTTTCCTCATCGACATTGTCTGGTACTACCGAATGACGTTTTTTTTGCAGACCTGTCACGTCGGGGGCCTTAAAAACATCAGTTTTCAAATGGGTGAACTCAGATAAGCTCAAGAAAACACACGATATAGGACGATGACATTTCGAGGTCGGCCACCATATCGGGAGTATTCGGTGAAAACGACTTGGATTCCAGACTGGATTTACTCCTTTTATGGCCTGGAACAGGCACAGGTTGTGAAGAACTACTGGAAGAACCTTCCATTCCAACGACGGATTCTTTGGCAGCAGCGGCATCGCCCTCGCGTTTTTTCGTTTTCAGTGGTGAATTTGCCGCAAAAGTTTTACTGGCTTTACTCCTTGGTCCCTATAATAATAGCATAATAAGTACAGAAATATAATTAGTATATCACATACTAAGGCGGCAAGTTCTGCTAGAGCAAGATAGCTCTGAGAGGGATTACTGCCGAAAGTATACCAGTATGTATCACAATCATTCAACAATCATCAACACGATTAGGTATTACTGCGAATGAATTATACCCAGACGGTTCACGTAATTCAATTTCGGCTTCGCCGAAGAATAGGTGGCAATGAACATTTTGACAACTGAATAACAACTGTTCATCGCGTATGTTAGTTGGCATAACAGTATATTATGTACACAGTACATACCAAGGTTGAGAAGTATTATTATAGCTGAAGCGCCAGTTTAGATACCGAAGCGTAGCTGAGGGACATAAGGTGCTGAAGATTATTCACTATTCAGGGTGACTCATAAGCAGTAAAAAAATTTGATTATTCAAAAAATATATTTTGGGACAAAACCTTGCTATCTTGTGCTCTACAACGGTTAAGGGCCAAAAGAATCATTTGCAGGTATTTTTGAGGAAAAATATTTTTAGGGGTTTATGGGTCGAAGGACCACCCTTTGACCCTTCATAACTCCGAAAATAAAAAATGAATTTTTTTACTTTTTATACCATCACAGAAGATTCCATACAGCGATTACCGGCGAAATACTTCTGAGATATCTAGATACTACTTTCAACTGTACAGTTGTTGTAAACAAGCTATCAAGGTCTTCCTTCAACAATATTGATAAAATTACGATTAGTGGGGTACAGTAGTAAATATTTTGCATGCGTGCACTCCCAAGATAAATTTAATTATCAATACCTACTTTATATGAGACTACAAAAAATAATTTGCAATAATTGCCCAAGATAAAAAAAAAACCATAAAACCTGTTGGAGAACCACAATTACCTGTTTGACTAATTCAGCGCTCAATCCAAGGTACTGATGTAAGGCCGTGAAGGTAACGCGTTGCAAACGAACCATAATGACTTGTATGACGCGAATGAAAATATCAGGATATTCGGCGAAAATTTCATGGAAAGCTGCCATTGGTAACTTGACAATGGTGGAATCTTCTAAGGCTTTTGCAGACACCGTCTTGTAGGGATTTGGATGACCCTTGAAAGAAAAAAAACAAAAATATACAAGAAAAACGAGCTAACACATGCGCAACTTACTGTTAGGACATCTGTAAAACTGAGCAGAGATGTGACCGATTCTCCTGGTTTCACTATTTTTAAAGATAAAGTAGCACCATCGTTCCCTGTTATAAATACGTTGAGTTTCCCATTTTGTACAATGTAGACATTTTCATCTGCATCACCTGGAAAATATTGTCAACTTTTACTTCACACGTCTCGGTTTTCTGTTGCATATAATTTTTGTTCGCTTCGAAAAAACGCTTAGATTTTTCATTCTTTCTTTGAAACGTATTTAGAACACCTCAAAACTACTTTTTATTGCAAAAATGATGTTGTTATTTTGGAAATGATACTAAGCAAGCCATTAAAAGTCATAAGAAATGTTTTCAAAATAGCAGCTGATAAATACATTTGGCAGCAAAAATAACAAATTAAACTCGAAACTGAATATTGAAAGTGAATTATTTATTTTAATCATTACCACAAAAAAAAGATTTTAAAAAAATTGCCGGATTATAAAATATAAAATCAAGCATTACATTTGAACCTGCTGTACCTACATTTCGTTATATAAATTTCATTTGATTAGAAATTTTAAATTAATTATTATTTCTCATCAGTTTCATTTATGCAAGACTGCATTTCCTGTTGAATAATTCAGTAAATATATTTTCCACCATTACATATGAAGGGTGTATCAATAACGGCACGATTTTTTTTATGGTTTTTAAATGTTATACCTACAGTCTGTTTTCTGACATCTGCGTGGTTTTCGTGTCAGATGCCTCGAGATTTTCTACGATTTCTTCGAGAAATGGGATATCTACAAGCTCTTGGTGAATAACTACTAGGTAATTATTGAATAATTAGTAACACTGTTTACTACAGTACAGGGCAGGATGTCTCAAAATTATAGCATTCTGAGTCCAGAGCGATATGTGGAATCCACCCAAAAACGTAAAAAAAATCCTGACGTTAAGTAATTTTTAAGATACCAAAGGGTGTGGGATGTCCTCTATTTTCGTTATTCAAAGTGATTTTTGGGAACTGTTAGTGATGGATCAATCAGTAAAAATTATGAACTACTGGGTGTACACTGAATTTCTCTTCAATATACAGCATGCAGGGTGATTCACAAATCTGAAAATGCATTTCTCTTCAAAAACTCCAGTAGAAATTTTTCTACGGAAACAAAGAGTCATATCTTGCTCTCTAGTTACATCATTTCAGGGATCAGTGGAATATTTTACAGGCATTAATGAAGAAAAATGGATTTTTGAGATTTATGACTCACCCTGTATCGTTAGCAGAAATTCAGTGCACACTCACTAGTTGATAATTTTTACTGATTGGTCTATCACAAAGAGTTCCTAGAAATCACTTGAAATAACGGAAATAGTGAGGGGCGAAGTCCTAACAATTGACCCCCTATATCTTTGGAAATAAACGCCATTAATTTGTTTTAATATTTGTCTCTGGTTTTTGAGTGGATTCCATATACCGCTCTGGACTCGGAATGGGATACTTTTGATACACCTGTATAGAAAACTAACATGAATTTCATCTTCTAGCCTGATGATAACTACACCTTGTAGATAGTCGAAACCGGTTGTATTTAATGGAGAAATTGAAGAGAAAGGACCAATTCGTATTCAATTTTCAAATCTACTTCAGCCTGGTATCTTTTTACTTTCCCGGCCCCCACACCAACATGGAAGGGAAAGTATTGTAATCGTGCAGAAAAAAAGTTTTGAGATTTCACCGGATATATCCATTATGAGGTACCCCAAGTCGATTAAGACCATTTCCAGAATGATGTCTGTCCGTGTGGTGTGGTGTGTATGTCTGTGATCTTCCATGATAACTGCCGAACCGTTGACCCGATCGATTTGAAACTTGGTATGTAGACATGAGGTGCTTTCCTTTTAGCACAAAACTCACTGATCTGATCTAAGTTAGAGAGATAAAGAGCGAGAAATCGCATGCGCGAAAGTGAGTACCACTAACAACTTACAGCCAGTTTCATAATCGAGCTTCAAAGTGTACTTTAACTAAAGATAAAGTTTGACTTTAAACCTACTTGAAGTGGGGTTAAAGTTTGCGTGTTTCATAATCATTGCCGTTCGAACTTTCAACTAAAATTGCATTAGTTATAATTGATACTCTAGCCACAACTAAAAATTGACGGCCGACAGTCGATACGCTTGTCGCGATGGCTTCTGATACTCTTCGAACTTCGGTGCTGACATGCGGGGAATGAAAGTTGGAAAAACGATTAAATTAATTTTTGGAGGAAAAACATTTGAAATCGGACCCACGGTTTTCGAGTTTTCCTCTCTGGAAAAACTACAAATTTTCGAACTTTTTATCCCGTGGACAGATTTTCACCTTTTTTTCAACAGGAAGAAACTTGTTCTGGAACATTTTCTAACATTTTTTTTCCTATTTCCCGGGAATTTTCCGGTTGAAAATGTAAAACAATGTAAAACCGGCTTGGGTTTTTGAGACCGGACTTGAATGATGGAGCTTAAGGTGGAGCCTTAATTGACGATTTTTACAATAATTAGATGAAGGTGGTTTTCCCGGAAAATCCAAATTTTCCTGATAAAATTCCCAATTTCCTGCAAATTATTTCCAATATTTTTCTCTAATTCTAACTTCCCACCCGAAAGGATACGTTTCTAACAAAAATTTCCATAGGTTCCTGGATACTAGTCGGGAAAGTTTTGAGGTAACACAACCGATTTTTTACCTCTGTGTTGGCGATTTAATCAAATCTTCAATTAACTGGAAGAAATACAGAGCAGTTGGTTTTGTGAGACGAAACCTGTCGAAGAAATCAATATCATCGGTACCCATCGAATCTGTTTTTTCTGCGCCTGTAGGTAGAGTTTTCTTCTACTTAAAAATACTTCTGGCTCTTCCTCATCGGATGAACTTGAAGACGATGAAGAGGTTTCTAGGTTTCGGTTGCGATTCATCATACTGTCAAGATTGTGAGGTTAAATCGCACTTAAAGTCTCGGTAAAGTGACAACATTGGCCCTTTAACTTGAAGTGCTTTTAAAGGTAAGTATTATGAAACACCTGAATTTTTTAAAGTCGGCTTTAACTTTTAAAGTTCCATTATGAAACTGGCTGTTAGGTCAGAATACTTAGTTCAGGTTGTAAAAGGAAAGCACCTATGGTTTCACTAGCTGTATTCCTTTTACACGAAATCTCAGATAATCTCACCTCAGTTAGAGAGAGAAAAAAACAGAATTGCATGAGAGGGAGAGAGACACAACTAGCAATTAAAGTAAGAATAATTCTCAGTTCAAATGACAAAAGGAATGCAGCTATTCTGGAATGACCGTATTAGTTTTTGGCTGTCATCTGTCAAACAGAAGAGCCACTATCAGAAAATGATAGAAGCTACATCTCACGGAACTTGACTGGCGATATGTCATTTGAAAGCCCTTAAAAAACTGTATTCAGAACAGGGCCGCTATTCTTGAATCGTGAGAAAAGTCCCTGGGAGTAAAATACATTCCGCAGTACACTGATGTAGCGAATGTTGCATAAAATCGTGGTTTTTAGGCAACTTTCGCTACAGAAGTGTAGTACGGATTATATAAAACTCCCAGGGACTTTTCTCACACGATTCAAGAATAGCGGTCCAGTTGAAAGTATTTCCTTACCTGTTATCTGTCAAATTATAAAAAATGCCAGAGTCTGAAACTTTGCCATTTAATTATTCAAAATCTTTAGGACCAGATTTGAGCCAAACTCAGCAGGAAGCAACACTATCAAAGAATCAAACTAATGCTGAAGTTGGAGTTTGCCACCATTCACCAGAAGGGCGCCATGAATTTTCAAAGTTTGGCCTGGCCGATTTCAGCCGAGCTTGCCCGTTCGCTCGACTTTTGCCCCATTCAATTTCCTTAGCAACCAAACCGATAAGTTTTTGTTACATTGACGTATCTATGCCAAAGTGACAAAATGGTTATGGATGCAGGCGGATCTCGGTGTGTTCTCTTGTATCGTTTGAGACAACAGTGCGCCCCGATCCTTTGTGTCTTCAAGTATCATTTTGGGGCTCCGTGAACCCCCTTGTGTTTTCCGTAGCTTTAGCAACTACGGTATGCCCATCCCATTGGCGTATTGCATACGTTCAAGCTCTAATGTGTGCCGTTCCCTTGTATGATACGGTACCAGGGCTTCATGGTGTCTTTCTGCCGTTCAAAGCCCTAATGGGGCTATCCCACTTGTGACTATCAGATTTTGCCGTTTCAGGCCAAAGCGACGCCCGGCCTTGTCTCCTTGGGTTGGTTGAAGCCCTATAGGCTCCCTGGTGTCTACGGGTGTCTTGGAGTCCCACTGAGCCTCCCTCTCGTCTTTTTAGTCTTCAGAACTATTGTGCCGTCAGGTGTGTTCCGGATCTACCCTTCTTAAGGGCTTGAAGCCTCATTCATTTACATGTCGTTTGGGGCCCTGAAGTGCAAATAATAAGAACTCCCGCCAGGTATTCTACCCGTGAATCGATTTTCACCAATTAGTTTTGAAACAATAGGTAATTGGTTCTTGAATATTTTCCAATCATTTTTCGTCCAATATTCCGAATTTTTTGCTGAAATACACACTCCTCTCTATGAAACTAAATGTTCTGACGGTGGAGGTTCTTACAGCGCCATGAAACTCCTTGAAACGCAGTGCTTTATTGTGATGTGTGTATGCAAGTTAGTTTTTCTGGATAGTCGCTCGGCTTGGTCGATTTTTTTCCTCAACTTCACAACCAAGTCTCCTCTTCCCGAAGGGACACTTCGATAAAAATCATTACTGACGTCTCTGGATACCGCCGGGGAAGTTTTGTGTCGCTCCACAACAGGTTTTTTGTTTACTTTCCCGGCCTCCCACCAACATGGAAGGGAAAATATTGTAATCGTGCAGAAGAAAAGTTTTGAGATTTCGAAAGATATATCCATTTTGAGGTCCCCCAAGACAATTAGGACCATTTCCATTCTGTGTGTGTGTCTGTTTGTAATCTTCTACGATAGCTGCCAAGCCGTCGATCCGATCGACTTGAAATTTGGTATGCAGACATGGTTTTGCTGTCGAATGACCGGATTAGTTTTTGGCTGTCATCCGTCAAACGAAAGTGTCACTATCGAAAAACGACAGAAGTTACATCTCACAGAATTCAACTTGCGATATGTCATTGGAAGGCCCGTGAAAAAACTGTATTCAACATAGGTGAAAGCATTTCGTCATATATCATCTGTCAAAGAATAAAAAATATCAAAGTTTAAGACTTTGCCAAAATTCAAAATATATCTAATGGATTTAAAGCCAATTTGGCTGAGAGCAACATAACAATGAAATCAAATTAATGCTGAAGTTGGAGTTTTCCATCATTTCCCGGACAGGCGCTAAAATTTACAAACTTTTTTCTGGTCGATATCAGCGGGACTGGCCGTTTACCTGCCTTTGGCCCATTTTATTTCCTTGAATACCAAATCTGTGAGCTTTGTTATATCAGCCTGACAAATTTTATAGGTATCGACGTCAAACTGACTTTAAGCCTCGTTGTAGCTTTTGGGACTCCAATATCCTTTGGCGTGTGCGACTTTCTTGTGTGGTTTGGTAACAAGACCCCATGGTGTCGTCTAGTCTTTCCGTCGTTTGAGGTCCTGATGCCCCCCCCCCCCTGCTTTCCTCGTTCTATAGATTTTGAATATCTAGTGTGCCTTTTGGGTTTGCTTTTGCCATGACGCATACCATTTCTGTCGGCAGCGGCCCAGAGGCCAAGAAAAAATCGAGGTGTAGATATAATCTGAAGCCCCTCAGGTCCCCTGAGTTAGCCTTTTCAACTCCGCAGACTTTTTTCATTAATTTCCAAATAACCCCCCTCCCCCCTCAATCAGAATTATTACTGACGTCCTCTGGATACCGTCGGGGAAGTTTTGGGGTGACACAATCGATTTTTCCAAATGCACTAGCTAATCTATTGGAATTTTCTCTGAAAAATCCTTGTAAAAGCTGCAAGAATTAGTCTCTGACACTGACACCATGGACGTGAGAAAGACAGACTATAAACGTCCCCATCCAAAATGTAAGAAAAAATGGAAAAAAGAGTGGCGCTCTGCAGAGACAGACCACCTAGGACTTCTGGGAGGCGATAGCATTCAACGATAATTATTTTTAAAACAATTTTAGGTACGTGACGCGACGAGTAGGACTGATTAGAATTACCAACCTGAGAATTTCACAAAAGTTATGATGAACAATTTATTTTGAGTTCCATTAAAATACTAAATCATCCATTCATATATTAGAATACCCCTTACATATGGATGGAATTGTTACTAATTAACAACTTTCTTATCAGTACTTTGTATGGAAAAAAGCAAAAAACTTTCCTACTTCTCAAGTAGGCTGTAAACACCATAAGCAAATGTTTCTGATAAGGCCTGAAACTGTCATTTAAAACTTGCAAGTATGTACAAGTTAGTTACTCCAGTTAAATTTATACAAAAAAAATCACTTTTCACAATTTTATTATTTAGGTACCTACCTATTCTGAAGAGGTAGGCACCAGCTTCAATATTGATGATTTCAGTGTGTTTGCATAATTTGAGAAAAATAGGCTTCTCAAAATGTCCAAAAACTCTTATACTCTGAAGCATGTACAGCGCATCTGGAGGCATCCGATCATCGCTCAGAGTGTCTTCCTGAAGATATTCCGCAGGAGGCTCCAAAACCTGCATTGAAAAGCTGAGCATGAAGGATGTTGCAATGTACAACAATTAAATGAAAAAAAAAATCCGCGACTTTAAAAATTGCTGCATTGAATTGAAAATTGAGTAATTCTTGCCGTACCTTGAGTTGTTCAGTGTCGTTGTCCTTCTTCAATTGCAACAAGCGTCGTGCAAACTTCATGACCATTTTCCGCTTCTTCCCTTGGCCAGAGTTCCGGACTTGACCGGATATGTTTTTCACCTTACGTAACATCTTCCTGCCATAGAAAAGGGCCTTGTCCCTTTTCCTGAACCTCATGGTGGCCTCTTCCGCCCTCATCTCTTTTATGTAGAAAGCTGGAATTTTGATAAGAGCTTATTGCATGGGTACTTGAACATTGTCTCAAATATATTTACCTTTGCGATTGCATTTTCGGACACAATAAATTACCACTGAAATGATTGTAGCTATTATGCCAGTTGCTAAGATGAAGAAAATCTGCAAGTTCAGCATGGTAATAGAGAAATGATGGGTAACAGCCACAGCAAAGGATAGAAGTGTTTGAAAACAATCCTGACATTAAATACAATAATCTTGGTTGTTATCAAAACAAGTGTAACATTAGTTTATGATTAGTTTTCAATACGATACTTATTCAAGGAAATATTCACCTTCTGTGACTCTTGTGTTAGGACGTAATTTCCTAACCATGTCGATTTGATTGATCCAGTGAGCCCATCGTTTAAATTGTACACCGCGTTTAACACTTCCATTTTAAACCGATCATGATAAGGACTCAACAATAGTTCAAATCACAATGTATTTCTTCTTATTGTTATGCTTGCATGACGGTATTGACAAAAATGCCATATTTATGACGTTCATCCCCACTCTTCAAATTCTAGAACTGTCACTTCCACACTTCGTATTCTATTTTCTTTCGCCTTCCTCAACTTAAAAAGTGCTTAAAGCGAAAAGCTAAGGCAATATCAACATACATTTTTGTAATCCTTTCATAAATTGCGGTCAACACTGGTCACGGTCGGCAAAATTTCAACATGAATTTCAAATTTAAAGTGTTATAACAACCCCACCCTGTATCATAACCATGTGACTCTGACAGTTCTGGTTCTGTCAGTTTTTTTGCGGAAAATGTCAACAAAACAATGTCGCCAACTTCACATAATTTGTCAGATAAAAAAAATCTTAGGTAAAGTCGTTTAACGGTTGGGCTACCTTCTATATTGCTATATATGATTCCTATTTCAAAACTGAACAAAATTCTTAAGTTTAGACTTACATTTTTCTGAAGTAAATGTTAGATAGGAAAAAAAATGTAGCTCGAAGATAGGGAATTTGCTTAAAGTTGACAGCAATGAATGTCAATGTCAATGTCATTCTCACGTTCTATGACGCGCTATGACGTAATGTTGTTGTTGATTGTTGATGTGTTTTTTGCCAAGAAGTCCTTATCTCATTTATCTACTGGGCTTAAAGTAGAAAAGGAGCTGTTGAAGAGCCATGGACGTATTAAAAGCAGAAATAGCCAGAAAACGAAAACTGGTGGAGGAAAAAAATTTGTTGGTAAGCATAATTCTAACCTCAAAAAAGAAACAGAAAGTTCAAGATCATTGATTTCTAGAACTCTGATAAAAAATATTTTCGACGAGGCGACCTTCTGGCTAAAGAACGGGAGGAGTACCAAAAGAAATACGGAAACAATTCCACAGAAGACGTAGATAATTTCACAGAAGCACCTGAAGGTACCTTCGCTTGACCTTGACAGCACCCAAAACAAAACCAAACTGTATTTCATTTTACAGGAAAGAAAAGAGATTCAGTTGAAGGTCACAGTCTCCTTCCTAGAGCTGAAGTGATTTCCCGTCTTCGCGACCGTTCAGAACCCATCACGTTGTTTGGAGAAACAGAAATTGATGCTTTCAAACGGCTGCGCAAATCCGAGCTTTTGGAGCCGGAAGTGAACAGAGGTTTTCGAAACGACTTCCAAGAAGCCATGGAACAGGTTGACCAGGAGTACATTGACGAGCTGCTCGCTAAAGATGAAGATGCCAAATCAAACACGAAATCCACAGACAAATCAAAAACTGTTACGAAAACATATGACGAAATCAGGGAAATGGCAAAGAAGATGGGTCGTGGGGAACGCGAACACGACATGACGGTTACAGTTCACTTTATTCAGGTAAATCAAGTGTTGAGCTTATTTCACATAAGGGGGAGGTTCTACGTATGGGGGTGGCAACTATTTCACATAAGGGGGAGGTTCTACGTATGGGGGTGGCAACTCGTCTGTCATTATTGGAGGTGGTCTTGCTTCTACCACATGTGGTGTTTGTATTGTATATGGCGGAGGTGGCGGTAATCCTGCAAGAAATTTTATTTAGGAGAAGAACAAATAAAATTAAATACATTTTATTACCTGTAGATGGAGATATTTGCTGTCTTTGCTGTTGTTGCAACTGTTGCATTAGAATGGAGATAATTGTTGAAGACAGTGATATTACTCTACCTAAATTCAATATTGTTCACTCATAGTTTATGTTATCAACTCCATGTCATACCTGTGTCCTTTATTTGCCTAATTAAGTAGATTTTGCGAAATCTAATGTAGGCCGCAATGCCCAAACCAGCGGCATAAAATACAACTACTAACACTATTAGTGGTACAGGTGCGTCGTCCATCTTTTTGTCCTGTGTATTGAGGATGACAATAACAATTGCTCATTTATCGCTCTTATCAGTTTTCCTGTCAAGATTACCCTGCTTGATTATTTATCATTGTTCCAAAATTAATGGCGCCCTAAATTTCCGTGCGTGATGGATAAGTATATGGATAATATTGCTGTCTTGTGTACTATACAGGTGTCTCAAAAATAATGGACAGTATTTACACCTGAGACTCTCAATGCAATGCAGTGATGGCGTGTGTAGTTGATTTCAGAAAATTCAACCCAGTTAAGGAGTTACAAGCCTCCAAAGTTCGACTTTTATTAACACGTTGACTGCCGTCTCGGTCAATATGACTGAAAACAAAAAGTCCTGCTAGGCCGACTCAGTCTAGATGACCGAGAATTTTTTTTTGACAATATTGACAATAATCATCAAGTCAATATGACCGAGGCAGATTTTCGCCATTTTCTTTATATAGTCCAGTCAAAATAGGCTTTAACCAGAAAGAAATTCGGAAGTTGACGAAATTTGGTGGATCGATGCAGAATTTAACGTGGAATAACATACTGAAATTCCCGAAAATTCCAATGCTTGGCTTTTTTTCTAGGACCAATAAAAGAGCACCATCCTTGTAAAATTTCGATTTTTTCTGAATAACTTGTGAACTATCACCTTTAGAACACAAAAACCAGCGAAGCAAATGTAGCGCGTTAAATTATCAAGAGATCAGTATCAAATTTATCACTTTGTGGTTAATAGTCTCCGAGATACAGCGTCTGCTAGAACGCAGTGAAAATGACTCAAAATTTATTTCCGGATTTCACGTAACAATTTGCATAATGTCAGTTCAAGGGCTGTAACGTGGACAGCAAATGTGCGGATTTCAATGTGTTTTACAATCTTGGAAAGCCCATTCAACATTTGGTATCACACTTTTGTCTAGAAGTCGCCAACTTCCAAAATGGTACTGTTCCTCGACCTTTCAAATTTATACTTGAAGTTCCGAAGAACCCCCAAAAATCGATTATTTCCATACCATACCATTTGCTTCATTTTCCAAGTATGGAAAAATCACCTGGAGAATATGTGAAGGATTGAATACCAAAAAAATAACATGTTTTAGAATCTTTTTCCTAGTGATGGTTCCTGAGGTATATGGGTTAAAAGACTAAAACGACATACTTGGGAAAAAAATTGGTAGTTCGGACACTAACTGCTGAATACTGTACGGACCTTGCATTTTAGGTGTAAGATGCCACTTGGCAGACGTGGAAAGTACATAAATATATTCACTACGTCTGCTGAGTGGCATTTTGTATCATCAAATGCAAGGTCCGTACAGTATTCAGCAGTTAAGTGTCCGGACTACCTATCTTTATCTCCAAATAGGTCGTTTTAATCTTTCAACCCATATAACTCAGGAACCATCACTGGGAAAAACATTCTGAAACATCCTATGGTTTTGGTATCCAATTCTTCACATATTTCCTGGATCGTTTTGCTCTACTGGAAAAAGTGGGCAAATGGCATGGTATCAAAATAATCGATCTTTGGGGATTCTTCGGGACTTCAAGTATCGATTTCAAAGGTTGAGGAAAAGTACCATTTTGAAGTTGGCGACTTCTAGACAAAAGTGTGATACCGAATGTTGAATTGGCTTTCCCAAAATGTGAAACACGTTGAAATCCGCACATTTTCTGTCCACGTTACAGCCCCTGAACTGACACTATGCAAATTGTTACGTAAAATCCGGAAATAAATTTTGAGTCATTTTCACTGCGTTCTAGCAGACGCTGTATCTCAGAGACTATTAACCACAAAGTGATGAATTTAATACTGATCTCTTGAGAATTTAACGGGCTACATTTGCTTCGCTGGTTTTTGTGTTCTTAATGTGATAGTTTACAAGTTATTCAGGAAAAATCGAAAATTTACAAGGATGGCGCTCTTTTATTGGTCCTAGAAAAAAAAATCTGTTGTGGGGCGACACAAAACTTTCCCGGCGGTATCCAGAGACGTCAGTAATGATTTTGATCGAAGTGTCCCTTCGGGAGGGGGCGATTCGATTTGGAAATTGATGAAAAAATTCTATTTAGTCGAGCGTTTAGCGAGCATCCTGCATCCATTGTTGAGCGGACAGAAAAAATGACAGGTTAGCTTAGTTTTCCAAGGTGATGAAATGATCCAAAAGGTAGAACTAGGTAGCTAACTGTTGTGATATCTCAAAAATGCAATGCTGGTTCCTTATTGAAATTTTTGTTCCTACTTCAGATATGATGATGAAATTACAAAAACTTGATTGAAAACTTTCACTGCATCTTTGTGTCAAATTTCAACTCTATATTTTCAATTTAGAGCTTGGGCAGACAAACCCAGACCCAATGTGCCACCTGAGGGCTTCCGATCAAAATCATCCACCCAAAGTCTAATCAGAACATTCCAGGCTGAACTTAGGCCTCCGTACCTGATTTCGATTTGATCGGATCAATAATTCGGTAATTATCGTGACAGAACCGCTTAATTTGTACGATCGCATGAGTGGTTTTATATTTTCAGGAGGAAAATTTCCGGGAAATTGGAGAGAAATTATTGGAAAATGTTCAAGAACCAGTTATCTATTCTCTAAAAGAAACATTCCAAGAAATCTGTTCACGGAATAAAAAGTTGGAAAATTTGCAGTTTTTCCAGAGAGGAAAACTCGGCAACTGTTGATCCGATTTCGAAACTTTTTCCTTCAAAAATTAGCTCAATCTTTTCTCTAACTTTTATTCACAGCATGTCTGCACCTAAAATTGATATTTCGTGGGGCTTACCGCATGTGGAAGTTTGCATTGCGTTTTTCTCAAATTCACGGAATGTGCAAATTTCATTTTGAAAAAATTACAGTCGGAAAACCGAAACCGTGTCAACTCTGAAAATAGACCTGCACGACGCTCAATACAATCTACTTTCGATATCAGTTGAAATTTCCAAAAAAAAGTCGATCCCCGAGCAGGAATAAATTTTTGAGTGGAGTCCTGCTACAAAAGCGAGTCGTGCTGGTCGAAACACCGGCGAGAGCCCCTCCTGAGTGGCAACGGCCAGGAGAAATTTCGAAAATTCATTACGCTCAACTGGAGAATGGTGGAAAACTGCAACTGCGGCCTCAATTTGACTCTTTTGTTGTGTTGCTTCCTGCCAAATCTGGTTCCAATCCATCGGATAGATTTTGAATAATCAATTGGTAAAGTTTTGAACTTTGACATTTTTTATTATTTGACAGATGACAGATAGGGCAATGTTTCCAACTGTTCTGAATACAGTTTTTCAAGGGCTTTCAAATGACATATTGCAAGTTGAGTTCCGTGAGATATAGCTTCTGACATTTGATGATAGTGACAGTTGGGTTTGACAGATGACAGCCAAAAACTAATGGGCTCTTTTCAGGAAACAACCATGTTTGTATACCAAATATCAAGTCGATCCAGTCAACGTTACGGCAGTTATCGTGGAAGATCACAGACAGTAACATACACACACACACACACACATACACACACATACACGCACTACATCAACTGTGGCGGACCGACCTGTGGACCAAATTGTGACGTGTTGGGTAAAATTGGTCAGAAAATTTTCTTTTCTTCTCTGTAAGATGGCGACACAACTCAGTTATGCAATACACTCCCCCGATTGTGAATACACTCGCATGGAAGATGTTCGTCACAATTTATGTAGCTCTGGAAAGTGTGTATGCCTCCGTCATAGTTAATGTAACTACGAAAGAGTGTGAAACATTCGTCACAATTTATGTAGCTTCGAAAAGTGTGTACGCGTTCGTCACAGGTTATGTAACTACGAAAGAGTGTATAAAAGCATTCGTCACAATGTATTATATAGCTTGGTATTTTCAGCCTAGTATAGTTTCTCTAGTATACCATCATTTCGCGTTTTCTCTGAGTGGACGTCGACTTACGACATCATTGACTTTGTCCATGATATACAGGATGGAAATGTCAAACGTGGTCATTTTTGAAGTCGTGTAACTTTTTTTGGAAAAAAGATCAAATTTTTCAGATTTAGACTGTATAAATCCGGAAGTTAGTGACCAGAAATCAAGTGAACCTTGCACTTGGTGACAGGAGCACAAAAATTGGTAGGATGGCACAAACGACCGTGCTCTTTCGATTGAGAAGGAGCGCCACGCAGATTTTTTCTCGAGGGGTCGCCAGGAGACCCTTGAAATTTGAAAGGAGTGGAGCCTCTACGGAACCTACGGCCTGTAACTTTTTCAGGGACACTTTAAAAAAATAAATAATAGCACAATCTTCATATTTTGAAAATCTGAATCTGGGGTGGAAAGGATGGCACTCAATTTTGAAACACCCTGTATTTTCCAATGTTTCAAAACTTAATATCTTGAAAATGAAGCCTCTAATCAAAATTTTGGAAAGTAATTTTTCTATTAGAATTGGACATAGAATTCGAAAATCGGAACCATTTTCAAAAATATTTGGGAAGGGAAGTTAAAAATAGGGGGAAAATGGGGAGGGTACATCCTATTATCTTCGTCCCTTAAAACGTTTGATGAAATGCGTTATTATGAGACTTGTCTCAGTAAACTCTGGCTTGAATTTGAAATCAATCAAAGTTATATGTACAATATGCAAAAAACTGTTTTCAAAAAACAATTTGAAAGGCCTGTATCTCCGTTATTATACCTTTGCGAGAGTATGTTTATCAAGAAAGTCCCCTTATTTTTCAATTTATTCAATTAAATAACTTTTTCAGATCAAACATATATTAGGCAATTTCACGACTGTTTTGGACTGCGAATTCAATGCAAATAATAAATTGAATGGAAATATTTTTGTTTAAAAAAATCTGTCGTCAAAAATTTATCATCAAAGGTAAGGTATGTCTTTCTTCAAAGTAACAAGCTCCTTCCTTTTTCGAAATTCAGTCACCCTAATATTATTCAACAATGGAATTGTTGTTGGACCCTTGAGAATTTTTGCGACGTTGGCGCTGTCGGACCAACCAATTTGTCGGTGTTTTTAAGTCACGTTGTAGTTGTCTTTGTGAACCTAAAGACCTCGCTGAAGACATTCTTTTATGCCATCATTCAAAACACGATTACTAGTAACAAATGAAGGGTGATCCAACTTGAGCTTGACAATGCCAGTGCCGAATATCTCCAAAACGGCGAGATATTTGTCCATTTCAAAGTGATATTTATACACAAGAAACATGTACAAATTTGATCATGGAGCAATAACGACTAATAAATGCATCAAAGTGGAAATATAGGTGTTCGAAAAATGTTATTACTGTGGTCGTCGTGAATTTCTTGATTGTCATAATCGACTTCTAAACCCACAATTTGAAATTTGGTTCAGGTATTCGAGCACAATTAGGTCTGAAGGCTAACATTCAGTGCTAGCGAAACAATCTTATGTGTAATGTTAGCTAAAGACCCAGTTTTACTTGAAAATCTGGACCAGATTCCAAACTGCGCCTACAGAAATTCGATTTTGAAAACAAAAAAATTCAGACGACCACAATACACACTTTTTTGCATACCCATAGGTACCTACTTATTTTTATTTCTACGTGCTTATTAGTCGTTATTGCTCCATGATCCACTTTGTATAACATATTTCTTGTGTACAAAAGTCACTCTGAGATGAACAAATATGTTGCCGTTTTGAAAATATTCAGCACTGTCATTGCAAAGCTCAAGTTGGATCACCTTTATTTACTAGGTAGTTCGAAATGAAACTGACTGAAAAATATGTTTGGGCGGGGGAATCGAGCAGAAGTGTATAACGGTCCACGTTTACGCGCCTAAACGTATTTAAGCCCTTTATTCCCTCACAGCATCAACAAGAGCAAGATGGGACACATGTGTGCTTATAGAGTCAATATACTCGGGGTCTATGAATCCTGACCGATATTTTTATTACGGGATGGTCATTTTATACCATCGTGTTTTTTTTTGGGTGTAACGCGTGGGAGAAAGCGCACTATAGCTGTTATTCTTTGACCTTTGTTGGCTTCTTGAAATAATGTGACTAGTAGGCTCGACTTTTTCGCGCTATCGATTCTTCTGTAGGGCATTCTTCGCCTCCCTGCATAGATCGTAACCCTCAAATCATTTCAAAAATTATTTTCGGGGTTGTTAGTAATTTTCTCCTTATCGTCATTTCTCATGCCGTTGGAGTTGCTGCATTTTACCCCCCAGGCCTCCTCAAAAATATTTGCCGATGCCCACGTATTTATTACCATCTAACCTGTTCATCATTATTATACTTCTCCTGACTGTCGCTAATCAGTTGATAAACTGCTTACAAACTGAAGTGGATATTTTTGAAATAGGGTATTTTGAAATCCCTACAAAATTCTTGGAAATAACTCGATTGTTGAGCTGTAAACACCGTTTTGAAGAAAAATGTTGAAATTCTCATGAACTCCTGAGGTCCTCGTCATTAATTACGTGGACATGTCTGATACAGGGTGATGAAAAAAGTCGTTCAGTTTTGTTATTTTTCACTCTCGTGCAGGAGATTATTCATCCACTCTGTACATCTATAGTCTATACTCGATTGGATCTTTTAGTCTGTAGCTTGTGTAAGTCGTCAGATTTTAGTTTCCCCCTTTCCGTTGCGTCATAGAAATATAGCTTTCAACTTTTCAGTGACATTTTGCCGATCGATGAATAAATCAGGGTGGAATCGGAATAAATCAGTATTGAGCAATGCCACTTGGTATTTATTCAACGATTTTTCACGCAAATCTCAAAATTGAAAAAATAATCACTTTCGTAATCACTTTTCTACTATCTGATGTATAGGTACAGGGTATCGCAAAAAAAATCCAAAAATGGGAGACACAATATATCTACAGGCAACTATATCTGAACAATTTCCCTATAGGTTCCATAATAACTGTCAAATTGAAAAGTAAAATTTTCCACAATCTGTAACAAAGTGTCAAAAACAAATTTCTCGACACCCTGTATATACATATTTCTACATAGCATTTTATGTAGTCTTCCATCCTGAATGTAATTACAGGGTTTTCCAGTTTTAACCTACTTAACTTTGGAAAAGATTTTTCTCGTACTCCTGATTCATAAAAATACAACATATTATGTGCTTCTTCTCGTGCTTCTTACTCGCTTCCTAGAAAAAATACAGGGTGTCAAAGTTCACTATTTTTGATTTTTAGAAATTTGTAACTTGCCAAACATTCAACAAAATTCGCTGGAAATTAGCATAGGCTGGTTCGTCGAAACCATTTAGGTACCTCTGCCAAATCCAAATTAATGACCCCTATAACTCCTACGCCACAGACTGAATCAATTCTCTCGCGCTGTAAAAATCGCAACCGCACATAAGTAGTGCATAAGTATAGATTTCTTATAAAATAGAGGTATCTTCCTTGATAATGAATCAATCAAGTTAATTCTTTCACTAAAAATTTCTCCATTCCTTTCTGCACTTTTCATTCGCTAGATGTATGATGTATGCATACAGGGTGTTCGGGTTTGGCTATTACAAACTTCAAGGGATGATTCCCTTTCAAAAATAAAGCCGAAAAAACAAAAAACTCATGGTTCTAAAATGCTTTCTTGAAAAAATACAGGGTGTTGAAGTTGACTTTTTTAAATGGTTTTTTCACCGTAACTTTTGAATCGTTGGACCGATTTTAATCAAATTTGAATAAAAGTTTAGTCAAATAAGTTTCCATCGAATAATAATACCACAATTTATCAAAAATTTCTGGGGGCGTGGATAACAGGGGACTGTCCCCTATTTTTGCCCCTATTTTCATCTACCTCAAATAGTTTTCAAAATTGTTGATATTTTCGGATTCTACGTTCAATGTAGAAGGAAAAGTTACTTTTGCAAAATTTTTATTAAAGGCTTCATTCCCAAGATATTTGGGTCTGAAACTTTGGAAAACGCCTCGAAATCGCGACTTTCAAAAGCCTAAAAATTAAAATGGAATAAGTTTTCTAGGTCGCTTAGGTTGATTTATTGCCTTTTTCGGCTAAGAAACGACGCGTTTTCAGAGAAAAACAATTTGTGCTCTGGAAAGTGGCGATTTCGAGATGTTTTCCAAAGTTTCAAAACCAAATATCTTGGGAATGAAGCCTCTAATAAAAATTTTGCAGGGGTAACTTTTTCTTTTAAATTGAACGTAGAATCTGAAAATATCAACTATTCCAAAAAATAATTAGGAGAGATAAAAATAGGGGCGAAAATAGGGGACAGTCCCCTATTATCCAGGAATCTTTTATGGATCGTGGTATTATTATTCGATGGAGACTTAGTTGACTAAACTTTGGTTCAAATTTGATCAAAATCAGTTCAACGGTTGAAAAGTGACGGTGAAAAAACGATTAAAAAAAGTCAACTTCAACACTCTGTATCTTTTTAAGGAAGCATTTTATGACCATGAGTTTTTTGTTCTTGCGGCTTTATTTTTGAAGTGGAATCATCCCTCAAAGTTTGTAATAGCCAAACCCGAACACCCTGTATATATGTACGTCTGTCTGACGCGAATTATGCCGATGCCGAAGTTTACACTGGAGTCAATACACATAATTTCCACTTTGTAGAATCGCGGGGCGGAACCCGCTTCTTTAAAAAATTGTATCTTCTATAGCAATAACGGAATCAGAGTGATTCTTTCACTACAAGTTTCTTCATTAATTTCTGCATATTGCATTCGCTGGATGTATGCATGTATCTGAAACAGTTTGCAAGATTCCTCGATGTAGAAGTTCACACTGTAGCGTCAAAACCGACAAATGTGAAATAGCGAGGCAAAACCTTTTCTTAAAGAAAATCTATCTTCTATTTCAATAGAGGAATCAAAATGATTCTTTGACTAACGATGTCTCCAATAATTTGTGCATATTTCGTTCCCTGCATGTATGCATGTATATAAAACGGTTCGCAAGATTTCTCGATGCAGAAGTTCTCACAACGTAGCGTTGAATACCGACTTTTTAAACACTTTGATTTTTTTCTTGCAATCGTGCGGTCTGACCAAATATTTTTTGTTTCTATTCCCATCCGCAGACAATCAGCATTAATTTTCAAAAAACCCGATACCGCTACGACTCTTCGTTTAGGAGGAGTTCAACTACAAGATGGACAGACGGACTGACGGACGGACATCAAAGCACCGCTAATAGCGTTATTCCTGAATATTCCTATAGTGGGGGGGTTAGCGGAATGGTCTGTGCATTTTGTGATCAAAGCATGAAATTTGGCATACTTGTTCAGAAGACCCTCCTTCGCAATTCCAGATGTGGCGCCACGCGAGATTTTGCACCAGAGACACTGTATTGCGGTTAATATACCTGCTAGGGGTAAATTCTGCAAAAATGGTTCCTGGCCAGTCTCTGGTACCGCAGTCGGTATTTTTTAGTTCTGTTTAGTTAAAACTACATGTAGAAATGAGTGAGGAGTGCATTTTCACAAGCAAAGTTCCAAATGCTGCCTTTATACGTTGTTTTAATACATTTTAAGGCCAACTTTGTTTTAGTACAGGAAACGTGATAAAAAAATTGCCAAAACCTCGGCAAAAATATGAACGTCCTGGAAATTTGATTTTCAGTTCAGAATTATGTGCCCTACTATATATCTATAATTGCCAAAAATCGCACCCCGAAGCTTCGAGTTATTGGAGGGGGGGTGAAAAATTTCAACTCAAAATGAAAGGTATAGAACCCGATGGAACCCGTCAATCCAATGGATGCAAATACGTCGTAATTCGACGCATCACAACCAGTTGATACAATTTTGGCACAAAAAGTGTCGATCATTGTTGAAGGGGGGTCGTGGGGAAGGGCGAAACTTGGCTGGGTGGCTCTTTTTCTTCCTGGGCCATGAAGAATCGATCACGACAAGATTGGTATCTTTTCCGACTAAATTCAATGTCCTGGACTTGAATCCGATGTCTAAATTTGGATAAAAACAAGTTCGAACAAGTTAACTTGAGAAAACCTGTTTTTTCTTGGACAATTTTCACAAAACTTTTTTCCACTGTTAGAGGTATTCATCTTTGAAAATATCTCGGAAGCCATTAGACCAAACTGCATTCTTCACGAAAATCATCCATTCGATCAGTAACTTTGTTTGTCGAGGTAGGAAAAATCGATTTGAACTTTAGTCGGCACTGCCCGGCGTCTACTAATGACCAGAACACTACAGCATGCACCTTCAAGTAATAACTCAATACCCTGCATTGCGATTTATGACGATTTTGTTTATGTTGTAGGAAATTCAGTTCTGCACAGATCCTCGAACTTTCAAAGATAAGTTATAATTTTTCAAATAGTTTGGGCTATTTTCATTTAAAGATGCATGGTGTAGTGTTCTGGTCAGTAGTAGACGACGGGCTGTGCCGACTAAAGTTCAAATCGATTTTTTCTATCTCGAAAAACAAAGTTATAGATCGAATGGATGATTTTCGTGAAAAATACAGTTCAATCTAATGGCCTCTGAAATATTTTCAAAGAAGAATGCCTCTAACAGTAGAAATAAGTTTTGTGCAAATTGTCAAAGAAAAAACAGGTTTTCTCAAGTTAACTTGTTTGAACTTGTTTTTGTCCAAATTTATACATCGGATTCAAGTTCAGGACATTGAATTTAGTCGGAAAAGATACCAATCTTGTCGTGATCGATTCTTCATGGCCCAGGAAGAAAAAGAGCCACCCAGCCGAGTTTCGCCCTTCCCCGCGACCCATCTTCAACCATGAACGACACTTTTTGTGCCAAAATTGTATCAACGGGATGTGATGCGTAGAACTACGACGTATTTGCATCCATTGGATTGACGGGTTCCATCGGGTTCCATACCTTTAATTTTGAGTTGCAATTTTTTTCCCCTCCTCCAATAACTCGAAGCCTGGGGGTGCGATTTTTGGCAATTTTAGATGATTAGTAGGGCACTTAATTCTGAACAGAATATCAAATTTTCAGGACGTTCCTATCTTTGCCAAGGTTTCAGCAATTTTTTTACCATGTTTCCTGTACTAAAACAAAGTTGGCCTTAAAATGTATTAAAACAAAGAATGAAGGCAGCATTTAGAACGTTGCTTGTGAAAATGCACTTCTCACTCATTTCTACATGTAGTTTTAGCTAAACAGAACTAAAAAATACCGACTGCGGTACCAGAGACCGGCCAGGAACCATTTTTGCAGAATTTACCCCTAGCAGGTATATCAACCGCAATACAGTGCCTCTGGTGCGAAATCTTGCGTGGCGCCACATCTGGAATTGCAAAAAAAGGTCTTCTGAACACGTATGCCAAATTTCATGCTTTGATCACAAAATGCACAGATCATTCTATTTTTTGCCGTTAACCCCGCCACTACTACGATTATTGTTTGTCTTATTCTAGAAAATAGTAGGGGGAGACGGTGACACCACATTGCATCGTATTTCTGACGTCAATTTTGGGGTAAATATCAAATTTTATCCGAATATCTTGAAAAATCACTGATTTATTGAGAAATTTTAATTTTCATGAAACCGGCCACTACTTTCAGGATATTCCTGAAACGGCTGAAAATATTCAGACCCGGTTGATTTTATCTTGATAAGCATCAAATTTTGAATCTACATGGTGATTTTCATGACTCCAACTCTTTTAGTTCCTGAGTTTCAATTTTTTCATTTTTGATCATCCTGTATACAGCGTCTGCACCAACCACCATCGTGGCACCACTTTTGAAAATTAAAACAATGTTCCATAGAACAATTCTGCCAAGTGGCATCGCGGCCTCAAAATTTGCAGGGTTCGTCCAATTTAAATGGCTTAGCCGCGCAACTAGCATAAATGAAGCGGGAATGCTGCACTAACTGCCCCAAGAAAACACCAATATAATATAATATCGGATTTCTTTCAGCTCTCGGTCCGCAAGAGCAAGAGGCAGTTCGGATTTAGGTAGCCAGAAGTGCCCGAAAAGGGCGATCTGGGCAAAAAAAGCGTCGGGGGTGGGTGAATGAAAGAGAATGAACCATCCGAAACCATGTGCTTTTATTTTGCAAGCAAAGACTTCCAAATATTATGGGATAGTGTCGTGTTGACTACTCGGTCGACTAGCTCTTCAGGCAATACGCATTAGGGCTGGATTCGCAGCGGTGACATTACCTTCAATATTTCTCCCTCAAAAATTAAGAGATAAAAACTCAATTTTATTTTATACAGTGTACTGAGTATGTTAGAAAATGAAGTGCCTACAGAGTGTTTTTTCAATTATGCAAAAGAAAATATTTTTTTCTTCCTTGTTGACAACTTTTTCTAAAAAACGGCCATAGATTGAATTTCCTACGTCTCTCCAAATTATAAAACAGTTGATGATTTTTCAAGTGTCAAAAAATGTCTAACAAACTTTTCCAGTGCCTAAAGGCCATTCGGCTTCTAAAAAAAATGTGGAGTAATCCAAGCGGAAACAAGGGGCCGTCTTCATAAATTCATATTTCGCTTCTAAGCTAAAACCGCATTTAGAGGTGTGCGTTTGGGGGCGATCCATTTATATTTGAGTGTTCAAAATTACAAAATACAACTACATACATAAACATATTTCTCCCTCAAAAATTAAGAGATAAAAACTCAATTTTATTTTATACAGTGTACTGAGTATGTTAGAAAATGAAGTGCCTACAGAGTGTTTTTTCAATTATGCAAAAGAAAATATTTTTTTCTTCCTTGTTGACAACTTTTTCTAAAAAACGGCCATAGATTGAATTTCCTACGTCTCTCCAAATTATAAAACAGTTGATGATTTTTCAAGTGTCAAAAAATGTCTAACAAACTTTTCCAGTGCCTAAAGGCCATTCGGCTTCTAAAAAAAATGTGGAGTAATCCAAGCGGAAACAAGGGGCCGTCTTCATAAATTCATATTTCGCTTCTAAGCTAAAACCGCATTTAGAGGTGTGCGTTTGGGGGCGATCCATTTATATTTGAGTGTTCAAAATTACAAAATACAACTACATACATAAACAGCCGCTCAATCGTAATATGTAGGTATTTTTCAAAAGTTGAAAATAAGCGGGTAGCACCTGAACGCGCACCTGTGAATGCGCTTTTAGCTTGAAAGCGAGAGAATTTGTAGCGCAGCATCGCCGATGAGTGCTGCATTCCAGAAGCCAGCTGAATCTCTTGAGTTATGATATGCGGACAAGTACCCGTGTGATTATTTTCATTTATTTCCAAATTTTGGTTTGAATAACTGATTACTTATTTAGATTTTCTAATCATTTGAAACGTTGAACAAATTTTCGAGCAAATTTTGTGCTGATTAAATTTCAGATCTGGATGGTGCATTCACCTGCACAAAATACTTTGTGAAGAAATGTTAGTTTTGAACCAAACCATTGCGGATACACTCCCAATATACAGGATGACGCAAAAATAAAAGTCCAGAATAGTTTGTTCAAGGGAATAGGTACTCTTGAAGTGCCAGAAAAATGTGAAAAACATCTATATGCCGATCAGCTTTTAAATTCAGCACTAGAACGGTAATTTTCTTACGCCAAGTTGGCAATTCTGCGATAATTGGGGATGCTCAAATTTGTAATGTTGGATCACTTTTTCCCTAGATGACCTTGAATTTTTATTGTCAATCGAGTACAGCGCTGTTGCAAGATTGTATAAACGTTCAAGGCGTCTTGATTTTGGTAGATTTTCGCCAGTTTAAATGGGCGACTGGTGGAATGTTTTTTCCAAGGTTTTTTCAAATAAAATAATAAATTACGTTGAGGAAACTGTTCTAATTTTTGGTCAAAAATAAAGGTCAATAGCTGATATCTAAATTTAATCTGTGCCTTTTAAATTTAACACTAGGTGATAGATTTTACAAGCTCTCGAAGGTAATAATCGAAAATTTCACAATTTTTCTGAATTAATTGCTATGCCTGTACTAAGGATACAATATTATTGACAACGTAAATCAACTTATATAGTGCAATAGTACCTAGTATCACTATATGTAGGTACTTAAGATACATTGATACTATAACTAAATATATACAACAATTCTTGAAAACCTGTGAGATGAATTAACTTCAGCTACAGCATTCGCTCGAAGATCTATAGGCAAACCACAGAAAAACAGCTCGACGTAGCTTTAATGCAAAAAAAAAAGGAAAAGATGTCAGCGAGGCTGATATCAGTGGCCATCTTAGGGAACAGAGGGTAGAGTAAATGCAGCAAGTGGGCGAGTGCGAAGTTGACGATGGAGATGTTGAGGAACTACAGGTCTAGCTCAGATGCAGTTTTTGATAGCCATTGTCCGCGGACACCTACTCCGCGACGATGTGGTTCATGGTCTGGTTCTCAGTTCCACACTTAGAACTCGGATCTTCTACATATCCTCACTGATAGAACTGAAATCTGCATTTTCCCTGCCCTGTTCGTATCCTATTGAATCCATACTTTCCTTGGAAGGGAGAAGCTCTTCGGATCCTCTACAATCGCTCTGTTCTTGACGGCGGCTTCAGTATCCCATATTTCCTTCCAGTGTCTTTTCATCTCGAAATCTGCAGCATGGATTTTTGGCTGCGATGTTCAAAATTGGCAGCCAGAAAGTCTGGGTAGATTTGACAACTCCAACAATGATTCTCAATGCTTGGTTAAGAATGACGTCAATGATGTTGTGTGTGTGTGCTATTCATCCAAACAGGAGCGTAGTATTCCGCTGTCGACTAGACCAAGACAATGGTGGATATCCGAAGAGTAGTGGCGTCGACACTCCATGTAGTTCTCGCAAGTCTCTGAACCAGGTTCATTCGTGTCTTCGTCTTGGCAGTGAGTCTCTCCAAGTTGATCTTGAAGGATAATGTTTGGTCGAAGGTCCCACCGAGGTACTTGGAGTGGTACTGTGCTGCAGATGAAGTCCGGCCATCAAAGCTGACATTGAGGTGACGAACTGCTTCTGTCGTTCAGATGAATGGCTCTAGTCTCTATCTCCAGAGAGTTCGGATTCAATCCTCATTTCTGAAAGATGACAAAATTCTGTTGGAAAATCGTAATACATATTTATTATGTGCAGAAATATCATAGTGAAAAATCACAGAATCGGCGGGTTTTTATTTTGCACATCTGTGTTATTTGTCCAAAAAGTTCGTTTTCAGTTTTGACAAAAAAATACAAGATAAAACTTTGGATCAAGTTTTCATTTTTGGCTGGTCATAATCTACTCACTGTTCGACTGAATTGGTTCAAATTCATTTCATGGCTTGTCTCTGTTGACAGAAGGGCTGGCCTAAAAAGCTAAAATTACAGAAGCCAACTTTTTTCAATCGAGTCACATCGCAGGTCAACCATTAAATTTGCCTCAATATGGCTCGAACCCGATAACAGTATTCCCAAAAATGTAAATTTGACCAAATAACACAGGGATACATTTTTCCGAATCTGCGGCCCCAGAATTTGATTTACCCAGTAATTCTTGACAAGTTTTAACAGAGGAATATTGCTGGTAAATCTAAACAAAATTGAAATCCCCTATCTGCCATTGGTCTATGTAACGTTAATGAATAACCTTATAGCGTGGAGACCTCAGGTGATGATACGCGCCGCAAAGCAAGAGCGCCTTTCTCTGGTGGTAATTCATGCGTGGCCCCAAGCCGTTGGTAATTTGTGGGCATTCCCTGGAATCCCGTGGCTATCCATTTAATTTGAAGAAATCGTATCCGGTGGAAATCCCGTGGTAATCCCGTGGCAATCCATCACAATCCGTTGAACGTTCTGATGTCCCAGTAATTCACCCGAGGATCATTTGCATCTGAAGTCAACTTTGAATGAAAGAAAAAATTTACATGAACTTAAGTACTCAGACAAGAGTGTTACTCGTACTTACCTTATAAATATACAGGCAGAACCATGAATATAGCAATAGCAGAACCGAGGGCAGAACACTTAATGAAATTTTCCCAGGAATGTAAACAACTATGACACTCACCTGACATCATGACAAACAACGGCCAAGGCAACAGGGCAGCGGATATGATGCAAGGAGACGCCAGAACTGGCATTTCTTGTCAAAATTTTCTAACCTCTTTGAACTCAGCCCGTTTTCGCGCAACTTGGTCTATGAGCGTCCGTTACACTCTAGGCAACATGGCCAACCGCGTTTTATTTTCTGCTGAATTTAAAACGTGATCGGCATATAGGTCATTTATTTTTGGAAATATGGAGGGTCAGAGGGTGGAACTTGAAGCCCCGATATTTTCGTTGTCTTAAACGATTTTAGTAGACTTTGAACAAAAACTAAAGAGCAATATTCAAAATTGCTGTTCACAGTTTTGTTCAACATTGACTAGAAAGCATTTCAGATGGATTACGAAAATAAAGAGGCTTAATAAAATCCCATCCTTTGACGAAAAATTGAAAAGTACATTTTTCACCATTTTTCTGGCCTTCGTGAAGTATTTAACCGACTTTTGAGATTTAGCGATATCTTGTAGATATTGCTTTTATAATAGAATCGTAATATCTTCTTCCTGCATTCGGTGCCACGACCGCTTTAATTCGGTACCACGACCGTTTTAATGCAGTACCTACCACGTTAGTTTTGATTCAATCCCTGTTAGAATTGACCTGCCGAAACAATTCCGCGGTGGTAACAGCTTTGCGGGTGCTGGTCTTCCGCGGGGATACCCCGCCACATAACTTCCTCATTACCGAAGACTTGCTTCCGTCTGCCGCCATCGAACCGAAAGCAGCTTTTCGGCAAGCGGACATTCTATTTTAAGAGGGTCCGTCACAGTTGATGCAAAACTCACAAAATATACACTCAGATAGAGGGCGCTGGCATCAGTGAAAGACAGGTCAGTCATAAATATGGTAAAGTTGTGATGAGGTGTATAAGTAAAAACAACCACATTTATGGCGGATTTTTGGAAAACATGTTCTAGCGGTTAACTAAACAGTCACAATTCGGTTGATGACTTCAAAAAATTGTGGCGGACTGAAAAATCCTCCACTATTGGGTGATCCGTCACAATTGGGTCCTATTCACACACAAATCCGCCACAACTTAGGCAGTACAAACACACACACATACACACACACATACACACACACATACACACACACACACACACACACACACACACACACACACACACACACACACACACACACACACACACACACACAGACAGACATCATTCTGAAAATGGTCTTAATCGTCTTGGAGGACCTCAAAACGGATATATCCGGTGAAATCTCGAAACTTTTTTTCTGCACGATTACAATACTTTCCCTCCGTGTTCGTGGGTGGGCCGGGAAAGTAAAAGCCAAGCGTTGGAATTTTCGGGAATTTTAGTATGTTATTCCACGTTGGATTCTGCATCGATCCACCAAATTCCGTCGACTTCCGAATTTATTTCCGGTTTGGCCAGATTTTTGCTTAATTTGACTGGACTAATAGGGATGATGAATATTTGTAAATTTCTCCCGTAGGACTTCACTACTTGCGGATATCTATCTGTGAGCATAATGGCTCAAACAATGGAAATTTTGCTCCATGTGAAATATGCCCTTTGGCTCGAACATAAAGTATAGTGAAGAACGCTTTGGCAGCCAACGTGTTAATGTTTTATGCTAATTACTCATGATTCATGAATAGCTCGACGTATTAAACTGTAATTTGACATGGCAGTGTCTTGACTCATCGTCTACCTTCAGGTCAAATTTCGGTAGAATTTCGAAAAAAAAGTCTAAAATAGGAGGCTTCGCCCCAGAAGCTACAATTTTTCGTGCTGGAAACTGGGTTTTCGAATCCAGTGGGATTGAATAAGTCTCAAAGTTTTTTTGCCAACCGGTAACCTTTCCATGCCACTGAACACACTTTAAAGAGCAATTTTGGAAAATTTAGCCTAGACTATTTTTGCTAGAAAAAGTGTCGATCATTGTTGAAGGGGAGACATGGGAGGAGGAAGAGTTTGGCTAGGTAGATTTTTTCTTTTCTGTCCATATAAAACCGGTAGCAACAAGTAAAGGGAAATAGGAGGGATCATTGATAATACACTTCTTTTCATAAATTCTAATTCACGTTAGTCCGGATGTTAAGAGCCATAAAACCACCACCACCTTGCATTTAATGATTAAGCAGTGCCGTTTGATACGAATGTTGTACATACCCGTGCCTCAATTTTAAGAGGTGTTGCCAAGATGGCGGTCCGTGCAGACGCCGTAAACAGGGTGATCAAAAATATAAAAATTTCAACTCATGAACCAAGAAAGTTGGAGTCATGAAAATTAGCATGTAGATTCACAATTCAATGCTTATTAAGCTTAAACAAATCGCGTCTGAATATTTTTTGCCGTTTCCGAAATATTTTTAGTTCAGTGGTCGATTTCATGGAAATGGACATTTCACAAAAAATCAGTGATTTCCCAAGATATTTGGATGAAACTTTGCATGTAGACAAAGAATGACCTCATTAATCAAATGTGATGTGTTGCCACCGTCTCCGTCTACTATTTTTGAAAATATGACAGTCGACTTCTTTTTCTCTTTTGGGGTCTGGTTGTGGCCACAGAGCTGTGCGCATCGCATAATGTTTTGCTAGACATTTTCTAAGTCTTCCCATGAAAGGAATTTTGTGAAACCTGTCAACCATCAACCATAGTTTCCGCCTGTGCAAATTTCGGTCGTGGATAGTTTCGCGCATTTTTACGTACAATTCCTGGATTACAACGGTGCCCGATCTGCTTCTTGTGTACAGTGCGATAAGTTTTTTCCGACGCAAAGCCTGGCTTTTGAATAATGGCTCCACCTGTGTGCCCTGGATGTTCAGCGAGTGTAAAATATGACGACGGACGTTGTGTTACTTGCAAAAGAGTTTTCCACAAGAACTGTCTCCGTCGCGACCCCACACAACAAGATGTAGACGCTGCGAACTTGATGTGCCATGAGTGCTTCAATAAAAAAGTTCCCCTTGATAGTTCCCATTTTGATGCCATCATGCAACAGTTTGCAACCGTCAATGCTTCAATTGAGAAATGCAGCCGTAGTATAGAGGTCTCAAACAAATTACTGGAAGAACACTCAAGAGGAATACAGCAGTGTAAAAATGAAGTTAAACTACTACAAGAAGATAACAAGCTGATGGCTGAAAAGATCGCTAGGTTGGAAGGCAGCTCGCCTCGGAATGATGTCAGCTACATGGAGCTATGCAACAGACTGGAGCGTGAAAAGAACTTGATGATGTTTGGTTTTCCTCTACGATCGAACACCGAAATCTTGGAGACCGCTAAGGCAGTCCTTCGAACACTCGAACGCAATTTCAATCCCATAATCACATCTGCTGAACAAATTGTAACAAGGGACCGAAACGCACCGGCAATTGTCAGAGTTCAGCTTCTGAACAAGAAGGACAAGTGGAAGGCCGTCAGCTCTGCGAAGTACATCGACAGAAAACTATTTCCCACAGTTAAAATTCGAGCAGATCTAACCCCGCAACAGTCGGCCCACTTGAAGAAGTTGCGTGAAGAAATGAAGACGAGAATGCAGACAGAGAACAAGAAACTAGTTATACGGTATTTTGATGGTGAACCGAAAATCGTCGACGCAACTGAATCTGATTCTAAGCGGCCCAGGGAGGAAGAGGAGTCTCCGCGCCGCCCATACAAAGCAAACAGGCCCAACACTCAAGAGCCGGATTATCCTCTAGATCGAGATGCAGAGCAGCCCGACCTGTAGCAATTATTTACTCAATTCAAAGTGACGTTTGCCAATGTGAACGGTTTAGGAAACTTGGACGATCTGATTAAAAACAACTCTGAATTTGATTTTCTGTGTGTCTCTGAAACATGGGCTACGTATGCGATTGTGGATCCGCCACTTGCTCTTCCTAGTTATAAAGTATTATGTTCACCAGCACTACGGCAAAAAGACAGGGGAAGGGCAAGTGGTGGGCTGCTGGTTTTATACAAGAGTGGTTTTGATGTTGTTGTCATTTCTGTCACTCACTGGTGGATTATTTTCAGGATCAAGCGGGAATCATTTATTATCATAATAATATTTATGTATATTAAGCCGTCATTGGATGTCCAGAATTTTCTTGAACTACTGGAGCTTACAGTCACGGAGTTATTTGAGAAATTTGAAAATGCTATGTTTGTTGTGGGGGGTGATTTTAATTGTAGAATGGGTCAGCGGGGCGAAGTTTCTCTTGAGTCCATAATGGGTACCGTTCTGTGTGAATTAAGGTCAAGTTGTGACAGTGTACTGAACACAAGAGGGCGTCACTTGCTCGAGTTTATGGATTCGAATTCATTCATACTTGTGAACGGGCGAACACCCAGTGATTGCCCAGGCAAATTCACTTGTGTCAGGGTTAATGGCAGCAGCGTGGTCGATGTAGTATTCTGTTCAAGCGCACATCTCTCTTTCATTTGCGATTTCGAAGTCCTGCAATGTCCCGTCTTATCTGATCATTTCCCTGTTTCTATCCGTTTAAGTATTCCTAACAGCACTGCTCGTGATGCCAAAGTGTCAGAGGTTGGCTCCGTGGTCCTAAGCAGGACCTTGCTTTGGAAAGACTGTTTGTATGAGGATTATTTATTTTGTATGTATTACTCCAGTAAAGTTTCTTGCATTGGCGATCAGGAAAAACTATACAAAAACTTGGTATCGGCTATTGGTGATAACGCTGAATTTTTAGGTATGATAAAAACTTTGAAAAGAAAACCGAAGGTGTGTACGAACAAACCTTGGTATGATTATGATTGCATCGTGCAAAAAAAGAATGTTAACGCTGCATTATCCACATGTAAACGCAACAACTTCACTTCCCATTTTCGCGACATTTACCTGAAAGCAAAAAAAGACTATAAACGTACGATGCGACAAAAAAAGAACGCGTTTGAACAACAAATAATAGACAAGCTGACACAGTCCAGGAACCAGGCAGAGTTTTGGAAAACAATCAAGAAGTATCGTGCACGCGGTTCTGGCCACGCACTGCCGCTTAATGTTTGGGAAGAATTTTATAGCTCAGTGTTTCCTCCTCGTATTATTGACAACACCACTTTCTTTGATGCAAGACATCCTCACTTTGATTCACCTATCACCGTGGAAGAACTAACAAGCAGTCTAACTAAGTGTGGTAGAGGCAAATCTGCGGGTAGCGACGGGATCACATACGAATTTTTGAAATGTCTACCTCAGAACTGGCTCTTTTACATTACTGCCATGTTCAATAAAATTCTTGAACTTGAAATTTGCCCATCGGGATGGTCCGAGGTTGTACTCGTAATGCTGTTTAAAAAGGGGGCACCTCGTGATCCAACGAATTATAGGGGTATCGCGTTAGTAAACTGTTTATTAAAAATATTCACACAGGTCTTGTTAGAACGTTTGACTTCATGGTCGGAGGAAAATGAAATTATTCCCGAATCACAATCTGGGTTTCGAAGGAACCGTGGCTGCATCGATAATGTCTTTTCACTTACATCCGTTATCCATATAAATATTCGGCTGAAAAAGCGTAAAATCTATGCAGCATTTGTTGATTTAACGCGAGCTTTCGATTCGGTGAATCATTCTATTCTATGGAGTAGACTTTTTAGTCTAGGCGTTAGCTCTAAGATAGTCAGAATAGTCAAAAGCCTATATGAATCGGCTTCTGTGAAGATAAAAGCAGACAATGCTTACTCGAAAAGGTTCGATATTACCGTGGGAGTTTTACAGGGTGAATCCTTGAGCCCATTGTTGTTCTCGTTATTTCTCGCGGGTATTGAGCGGTACTTTCGATCTAGAGGAGCAGTCGGGATAGACATTGACGGGGTGAATGACTTGCTGATGCTACTTTTTGCTGACGATTTGGTGGTTTTGGCAGATTCTAGGAATGATTTGAACAGGAAGCTCAGTATTTTGAGCAATTACCTGGCCGAAAGCGACTTGAAAGTGAACATCGAGAAAACCAAAATTATGTGTTTTAGGAGGGGTAATTTTGCTGAATCGTACAGAGAGAGTTTTATATATGACAATAGAGCTTTGGAAGTAGTGAATAGTTATTGTTACTTGGGAATTATATTTACACCTTCCTCTTTCTTTTTACAACATACAACGAAGGCAGTGCAACGCGCTAATATTGCCATGGGAGCGGCCATGGGCTTGATGTCGAAATCTAAACTTAACTGCTGGGATTCTCGAATGACCCTTTACAATTCAATCGTTGTTAACTCCATAACACATTGTATTCCGGTATGGGGGTTGCGTTATGCCGATGTCTTGGAAAAAATTCAATTAAGCTTCTTTAAACGTCTGTTGTTGTTGCCAAAAAATACACCCAACTATTTGATTCGCCTTGAGACGGGAAATGTCAAGCTTTGTCACTCAATGTTGAAGCACACCCTTAAATTTTTGAAAAAAGTGTTTTTGCTCCCACCTTCTCGTTATCCGAGAAAGTGTCTTCTTCGATTGATAGAGCTTGACAGATCTTTCCCAGGCAATTCCATCAAGTTCAATTGGTATACGCAGCTTAAAAACATACTTAACGAGCTGGGCTACTCAGAGTTGTGTTCGGTAGAGAATATTCCTGCTTTGGGTTCGCACATCAGTGAGATCCTCCTCAAATACAGAGAGAAATTGTTCCAGGATGACCTTGACAGATTGAGCGGTTCGCAGTTCACGCAGTTTTACAGATACTTTACGGTAGACTCAAACACCGCAAGTTACCTTTGTATGCGATTGCCTATTTGCATGATCCGAATATTTTCTCAACTGAGACTCACAGGAACAGGCGGAACTATTCGGTTCTGTTACAGGGGATCCTCCTATGTAATCGACACCGAAGTGAATTGCTCGATCTGTAACCACCAGGCCTCTGAAAGTTTGGTTCACCTGCTGTTTGACTGTCCTTTTTATCGGTGCATTAGACCGCGGTTGTTTGGGAAGATGAGGAACTTGGGTGACTTTGCAGGACTCGTCAACAGGGCCACTGAATCGCACGTAAAGACTATCTTTACTTATATTACATCGATGCTGGCGCTGCGGTCATTTGCACTGAACGAATGACGGATTAATCTTTTGTGTTTGGCACTGGTTTGGCTTTATTTCCAATTTGGGTATAGGTTTTGGGCGGTTTTGGGCGATTCATCTTCTCAGTTAGTATTCATTGTGAATTATTGAAGAATGTTTTATTTATTATCTTATTGTTAGAATTTGTACGTATTAATTATGTTTTTTTTTTTATACTTACACCTGACTCAATGTTATGAAAATGTATTTTTTTTAGAAACATTAAACATTGAATTGAATTGAATTGAATTGAATTTTCTCTTATGGCCGCCATCTTGAATTCGCCCATTATGAAATAAGCGGAAAATCAACTGGTACTAGCAGTAATGGTCATACTCAATAATATGATTGCAAAAGTAACCGTTTTTGGTAAGTAACTTTTTATAATTGGCCACTTGGAAACGTTAAACCCATTTTTACGAGTTTTATAGCACTTCGGCGCTTAACACGACCAAAATGACCATTGTAAAGATGAAAATGTAGTTTGGAAATAATCCATCATCTTGTTTGGTTTCTTTGACATTTGTGCATTTCCGAAAAAAAAATTGTAAAACAAAAAATGACCCACCGACAAAAAAACAGCGAGTCAAAAACAAGAAATTTATCAAATAAACGTATTTCCAAAACTTGTCCCATTTCTCAAGATATAGTCAGTAGTAATACAATGAGTGGTACGATTATTGTCGATAATTTTTTAGTAATATTATGAGTTATAATCCCAAAGCTGAAAATACAACGAGCCCATAGGGCGAGTTGTATTTTCTTGCATTGGGATTATAACGAAATGATATTATTGAAAAATTATCTGACGATTAAGCGTACAACGCATTGTATTTGATAAGACTATATAATGAATTGACAGAGCGCTACCCAAGATTCTGGGTTCTACCAGTGTTGTTCAAATGGTTGAAATTTTACAAAGAACTTTGTGGTATACACTGATTAATCAGGGTAATCTTATTCTTTACTCAAAATGGTTTTAAATATTCACTTCATCATCATAATAAACTGCGTTCTTATTAGCGCAATAGTGCTTTTTTCTTAACGTTGGCAACGGAAGATCTCGAGATGCTGCGTCGGTAAAAGTCAAAAGTTGGAAACGTCATTGTTTGACGTTCGAGTTTGTAGGTTAGTTGCAGTTGGAAATCGGAAGATGAAAAACGCTTTCAAACAAAAAGTGCTATGAAAAAGTGCAGTAGACCTATTCAGAATCAGAAGTGGCTTTTATGCCATATATCCAGCTACACTGGAATTTCTCACCAAATTCAGGGTGCTACTGCGAAATAGACAAATCAGAGGATATTATGCCAGAGAATGGACAAGAGGGCGACAGGTTATAGGTACAATGTTATGATTGATTTTATTGAAATACTTGAAGGTTTTTTCTTCTTCAGCATAAAGGGAACCTTAGACTGATCTTGGAAAGTGCAGAAGCTTCAAGAACATCTCTAAATGAAGCAATGGAGATGGAACGTTTCGATCGATTGACACTTTGTAGCATACAATTTTTCTCAATACAAATTATTTGTAAAAGGCAATTGAGTAAAATGCGTTATATTTGTACTGAATTTGTTTAAATAATTTAATGAAACAATACGGAAGTAAGACAAAGTTGAGAGTCGAGGAACATACTTAACAAAACATGATTATTGCATGAACGGTAAGTTAGTGACACGAAGTTGAGATTCAAGACACATACTCCAGTAAAGCATGCATGGATAGATAAAAAAACTATTGCCTACACTTTATGTTATCACAATTCACTCAAATATTGTAACAGGCTGGGGAGAGTCTTCACGTGCAAAGTTGTATCTTGATTCAATGTATTTAATGAAACCGAAGGACATTTTTCTTTGATGTAGCAGAAGCGTCTGCTTGTAATTTGAAAGCCGTTGTATAAGCCATTTTTGGTGAAGGCCGTGAGTAGATAAAATTGAGATTCCTCTTGGAAAATTAAACAGCGTGTGTCCTGTTCCCAGTTCAACAAAACTTGGGCTTCTTTTTTTCTTCTCCTATAAATCAAAAAGCACAAAATTTAACAACTAACGGTGTGGAATGAAAATTTACTGGGAAAGTGGGAATACTTATACCTTTAAATGGTAGAAAATGCTCTATAATGCATGGAAAACGTTCTTGCAATGTTCAGTTTCATATATTTTGATTGTGACAACCAGTGACAACTGACAGCACTGACATTGCGTAAATGCGCTCTGAATGACAGCCACTGCCCTGGTCTGGGAGAGGGGGAAGGACCACGGTACCACAGCGATAATATTTACGTCAAGGAGGACGCCTGTATTGCCGGGGTGGTAAGCGTAGAGACGTGCTGATTGGCTGCCTATGCGCATTTCAAGAGTTTTGATTGGTTCTTGTTCAATGTATTATATAGTCAGTATATTTTGGGAATGAATAATGAAGAATCAAAATGGTTCCGTAATTCATCTTGACCAAGATATTAGATGGATTTAATACCCCATAGTCATCTTCACAGTTGTCAATAAGGTCGTGGTAAGCGCTGAAGAGCTGTAAAACTTGTAAAAATGGGTTAACATTTCCTTATGGCCAATTACAAAGAGTTACTCACTGAGAACGGTTATTTTTGCATTCAGATTATCGCCTATGACCATTACTACTAGTTTCAATTGATTTCTCACTTATCCCATAATGAGCGAATTCAAAATGGTGGCCATAAGGAAAAAAGCAGTCGACAGTCATATTTTCAAAAATAGTAGGCGGGGACGGTGGCAACACATTACATTTCATTCATGAGGTCATTCTTTGTGGAAGTACAAAGATTTATCCAAATATCTTGGAAAATTACTGGATTATTTTCTGACGTGTACAATACGTACATATTTTGTATGTTGGTATGAAAATAAATCTATCTATCTATCTATCTATCTATTGCAAAATGTCCATTCCCATGAAACCGACCACTGAATTCAAAATATTTTGAAAACTGCTGAAAATATTCAAACATGGCTTGTTTCAACTTGATAAGCATTGAATTGTGGATCTACAGAGTGATTTTCATGTCTCCAATTTTTTTGGTTCCTGAGCTGGAATTTTTTCATTTTCGATCACCCTGTATACAGCGTCTGCACGGACCGACATCCTGGCAACACCTCTTAAAATTAAGGCATGAGTATGTACAACATTTGTACCAAACGGCACTGCTTAATCATAAGTTGCGTTCGGTTATTACGTCAGATGCCCGATTTACATCTACATCGTTCGGTTATTGCATCTCAAGCAAATCGACGCAGATCTGAAGCGTTCGGATATTCCCTGCCAGACGCGTCAGATGTACATCCGTTTGCTCGGAGGTTTTTGGCCGAGGTCCCAGATCTTTTTTAGACGTATGTCAACTTGTCATTCCGCGTTGCTCGTTTGAGGTTAGGGATTAGGCATATTTCCGCATTTGAGTGAGCAACAAGTGTGACACTGCTGGCTGGGGCTGGTTATTTGACGTAAAAATGGCAGAAGGAGCGAAAGCGAAGTGGCGATTCATGGTAAACAAATTCGACTAAGCGGGAGCGCACGCCGTCAGCTGTCAACTGCTGTCAACTTCACTTATTGTTTTACCTGTCATTTGTCATTATTGCATCTGCATCGTTCGGTTTTGTCAAATCATATTTTGGTCACGTGACTAACAACCAACACATATCAGACGCATCTGCATCGCCTCTCACATGTTATTACCGAACGCAGCTATAAAATGCAAGGTGGTTGGCGCTTAACATCCGGACTACGTCCTAAAAACCATTTTTAGAGAAACTTGTGTACGATGGATAGCGCGCCCGACTGTCATGCCAAGGGTCATGGATTCGGTCCCCAACAGTGGCTGGTCGATTTTTTTCTCCTGAAACAAGTTCCTTCATTTAGTTGGAATGCTTGCTAGATGCAAAGACGCCGTGTGTCCCATAGCACGTGAAATATGAACGATGGTCCGATGCGATGTTGGTGGTCGTTGAAGATCGCTCAGTTGCTTCAACAATAAATCAAGCGGAATGAAAGAATAGAGAGATAGCGGAAAGAGTTACCTTGGCATAGGGATGTCTATTTGGAGTCGAAAAGCAAACTTCAACACCCCGCTGCTATCAAAATTTTCTCCAAATTCAAATAAACAAAAATTACTAGGTTTTCTTAAGTACAGCTCTACAGCCAGTAAGTGATCTGGCAAGCTCCACTTGTTCATAGCGCAAAACGTGAAACTTCATGGTTCAATTTTCACTAGGAACTAATGGCATAAGTCAAGTAGGGTAGGGCCGGGTTGATTCGAACACGGGGCATTTCTGGACAGTTTTAAAAAACGCCCTAAGGTCGATATAGGAGGGTGCAATCTCAAGTGGCAAAAAAACTTCAATCTTAGTAATAATTTTCATGGTTCACTCCTCAAGGTCTCATTTTTCATTTTGCATAAGGTAAATGAAAATCTAACTATACAGGTGTCTCAAAAGTCAAAAGTATCGCATTTGAGCGGTATATGCAATCCTTTCAATAAAACGAGAAAAATATTTTTAAAAATTAATGACCCTAATTAAAATTGGTCGTATCTCAGTCTTCCCACAAGTGTATTTTTTATATAAATTGTCTGACCGGTTTCGGGAACCTCTTGTTTCTCGTCGTCAGAGTCTACAAGTCAGAGTAAAAATTAATTAAGAAGGAATATAAAGCAAATAATTACATACTTTAAAATTAGTGTAAAATTATAATATTGTGTCAAGTTTTAAGTTTTAATGACGTTCATTTTTGAAGATGTGGGGGTTCAATGGTTGGAATTGGCCTCTCACTACTTCCGTTATTCAAAGCGATTCTGGGAAACTGTTGGTGGAGGATTAATCAATAAAAAATTATCAATCACTGGGTGTGCACTAAACTTTACTTCAACATCATACCCCACAAGGGTATGTAGCGCACCTGTACATTTAATTTTTGTTGATAAATCTTTCAGAGGCCCTGATGAAGGCTCCACACACATAAAGGGGCTGAAACGTTGGCCCCGGTTGGCCCAATAAAAGTATTTTGATTGTCTACATCTCCGCTAAACTTGATCGAATAATTTAAATCTACAGACTTCATCGCCTATAGTTACTGTTGAGGAAAGATTTTTGTTTTCAATTTCTTTGAAAATGCTAAAATAAAATTAGCGACGAAAATTAAAAAGTTATAAGATAAATGAAAATTTCAACCAAGGATGTTTTTGCAGTTGTTACTGAAAATGTGGCAAGACCAACTCCAAACCCGTTCAGCCACAGAAAAGCGAGGAACCAAGGGTAAACTTGCGGGGGCCACATACACACAAACACAGGAGTACGTCAAACCACTCCTAAGGAAGCTGAAAAATTTCACGCTACCAGAAGACATTTCGGACAGTTTAACTGAAATTGTCGTGCACCTTTTGAACCGAAATTACCTGAAGGTAAGGAGAAAAGATAATTTATTATTGTTGTGTT
The DNA here is from genome assembly GCA_949128115.1 of Anaspis maculata. Classification (NCBI taxonomy): domain Eukaryota; kingdom Metazoa; phylum Arthropoda; class Insecta; order Coleoptera; family Scraptiidae; genus Anaspis; species Anaspis maculata. The sequence continues at coordinate 75,747,017 of OX421962.1, forward strand.
TACTGTTTATTTGACTCAAAGATCAAAGTCATGAGTAGTTGGTGGTATACGAGGTGGTATATGTTCTGGAAAAGACGAAGAGGAAGATGAGTGAGGAATTTCTAAGACAGTTTCTGCGATAAGGAGGTAGCAGCTAAAAGCGATAGAAAAGTGTAGTTGGAACTATTGTTCTTTTATGTATGTCTTTCACTTATGCAAAGGTGTAGGTAGATACTGTTACGACTTGCCAGGCTCTCATGCTCATGCGATTCCAATATTTCCAATACATTCGAGAATAAACAGGGAGGCGTATACTGGTATATTCGAGGCAGTGCAGTTTCGGAAGGTTTGAGAGAGCTGGAGATCAAGATGCGCGAGTAAGACACATCTGCACAATGGCGGAGGTGCGGCGCTCTATAGCTTGCCGGAATATACGCCAATCTGATGGGCATTGATAATACATGCATACTAGAGTCGCGGTGAATCTAGTCGTGACTAGAGTCGCGGTGAATCTAGTCGCGGCCGACGCTGGAAAATGTCGGATTGTTCCCGAAGGTAACACATCAGCTCGCACATCAGTATACAGGATGTTCAACTTTCAAGTCAATAAGTATTTCAGGAGATAGTAGAATATCGAAAAATAAGAACTTTCGCAAAAAAAAAACAAAAAAAAATTAAAAAAATGAAATAAAAATTACAAATTTTACAAATGTGACAAAAGTCATATGACCAGCTTGTAGGTATGCATCAACTCACTTTGTATACCAGATTTGGTCAAAATCTAGTTATAAATTCGGAGTTATAACAAAAAGAAGACCATTTTCAAAACTCAACTATGAAATAATAATAGGAAAGCTTCAACGTCCTCTTCACGAACTGTAATTTATTTAGTATTTACAGCTGTTTCGTACGCTTCGAAGCAGCGTACATCTTCAGACAACTTTTTTTTGTCGGGTCAAATGTCACAGTCTACCTTGATTTTTTTGTTTGTTGACGGAAATCCAAAAACAAGTCGGAAAATTACACCATTTCCCAATAAAATGGCGAAGAGCATCAACATTACATCCCGCAGAATTTGTTTATCCATCTGCAGCGGAAATGTGCGGAAAATGCGTTTCAAAAAGTGATTCGGCCAATAAGAGACGGGTCGTCGTGAATTATGGTGCCGAAGTTTTGGGGTTTTCTATTTTTCAGATTTGGGAACTTGGAAACAATCTCTCAGGTCACTCGAATTAAGGTTAGGCTGGTTGTGTACTATACAGGTGTCCCTAAATTAATGCAACTAAATTCACAGGCAGATAGAAGATTGGAAAATAATGCGACTTTCTCATTAAACATACCCTTGCAATCGTATAATAACGGAGATACAGGCCTTCAAAGTTGTTTATTAAAATCAGTTTTTTTCCATAACTTTTGAACCGTTTAACCGATTTTATTCAAATTTGAACCGAAGTCTACTGAAACAGGTCTCTATTGAGCAATAATGATGCATTTCATGAACTTTTCCAGGGGCGAAGATAATAGAGGGTACTCTTCCCTTTTCCCCCCAATTTTTTACTCCCTGAATGTGTTTGAAAATTGTTTCAATTTTTTAATTCTACGTTCCATTTAGAGCAAAAGTTACTCTTGCAAAATTTTGATTAGAGACTTTATTTTCGAGATATTTGGGTTTGAAACTTCGAAAAAGATCTCGAAAACACCACGTTCAAATGCATTAAAAATTAAAATTTAAGAAAAGTCATGATTCCTCAACTAAAATAAGTTTTATAGGTATTTCAAGTTGATGAACCACCATTTTTGCTGAGAAACATAGTTTACAGAAGAAAAAAATTGGGCCCTGGAAAGTGGCGATTTCGAGATGTTTCCAAAGTTTCAAACCCAAATATCTCGAAAATTAAGCGCCTAATCAAAATTTTGCAAGAGTAACCTTGGTCTTTAAATTGCACATACCGTCCGTTTTTTCTTCTAGGCCCCAGCGCGTAGCGCCAATATTATGGGTTCCACGCCCAACATATTATATATTTTTGAAATCAGAAGAACAAAATCTTTCGATTGATGGTATGTCAAATTATTTTTGACAGATGTCATTTTTTGACAATTGACAGAATAGTACTTGTGATACATCATTTTGAAGCTCATTAAATTCTGAGGGAAACTGTGTCTTTATTTTTGGGATAGAATGTCTTTCAAAGCTTCTAGAGGTCTTCAAATAGGAAAAATTGTTGAAATTCAGAAATACTCAATAAGTACGTAAGTATAGGCAAAAGAGGTATTTTCAATAATAACTAATGATAATAATCAATAAATAATCACAATGAAACGGAAAATGCCCTGAAGAAGTTACTCTAAATGACCGTCTCCTTGTTCCTTGAATGAGAGATTCAACGACCGGTGAATTGGAACTGCCAGCCCAACGCGATAGTATTCGCGGTGGCCAGATATGACCCCCTCGAAATTTTTATGAGCCTATCTGAAAGATAAGGTGTTTATAGAGTCTCCCGCTAATTTGAACGATTTAAAATCAGAATATTATTATCAGTTGATATTAAAAATACCTTTTAATGATTGAGTAGGTATTTCTGAATTTTAACAATTTTTCCTATTCAAAGACCTCCACAAGCTGTAAAAGACATCCTATTCTAGAAATGAAAACACAGTTCTCCTAAGAATTTTATGGGCTTTAAAATGGTGTGTCACAAGTACTATTCCGTCAATTGTCAAAAAATGACATCTGTCAAAAATAATTTGACATATCATCAATCGAAAGATTTTGTTCTTCTGATTTCTAAAATATATAATATGTTGGGTGTAAAACCCATAATAAAGGCGCTATGAGCTGGGGCCTAGAAAAAAAAACGGACGGTATAATTCAAAAAATGAAACCATTTCAAAAAATATTCAGGGGTAAAAAATAGGGGGAAAAAAGGGGATGTTACCCACTAATCCCACTATTATCTTGGCCCCTAAAAATGTTTGATGTAATGCGTTATTATTGTTCAATAGAGACTTGTCCAAGTAAACTTTGATTCGAATTAGAATAAAATCAGTTGAACGGTTCAAGGGTTATGAAAAAAAAACTGTTTTGAAAAAACAACTTTGAAGGCCTGTATCTCCGTTATTATACGTTTGCGAGGGTATGTTTATCGAAAGTCCCCTTATTTTTCAATTTCCTATCTCTCTGTGGATTTTGCTGCATTAATTTCGAGACAACTGTAGACACCTTCACTCTACAAAATGAATGTAATACTTTCTGTCAAAACCGATTTTGACAAGGTGATATTGATCAAAGCTTATTCATCTAATAGCCCAGGCGCCAGGGAGCAAACATCTGCTCAATAAGGAAATAATTGTTCACTGGCTGGAAACTAGCTTAAAACGATCTGTGTGGCTTAGGTTTTGACATACTAATGTATGTCAAAACCTAAGCCAGACATAGCCTAAGCCTAAGCGTGACATACATTAGTATGTCAAAACCTAAGCCACCCTCCCCCCTATCGGCCAAAACCTATTCCCCCCTTTCGGAAATGTCGGCGTCATGTCGCCATCATCAACAAGAAGTGCACCAGGGTGGTTTTTGCCGAATATCTTGATTTTGGGCCATCTGACAGCAAAAGATGTAAGGAGTCATTTTGAAACGAATCAAATTCCCTACAGAATAGTTGTCAAATTAACTTTCTGCGACCTATGGTCTTTGAGATAGAGCTTCTGGAAGCGAGAGGCATTGCCTTTAAAGCTCCATGGTCACTTGACTCGAAAAACTAAAATGTCGATGTGACAGAAAAATTTCAAAATGAGCTTTCTCGAGAATCCTTAATGCTATAGTTGCGGCGATGATCTTAAACTCTTCCTCTTGAACCGTTTATTACGAATATAGAAAAGTAAAAAACGTCACATTATACATACAGGGTGGTCCGACTTTTATGTCATTTAATTTAAGGATCGATAGAGAATGAAAAATGAAGGGGACTTTCTCCAGAAAACATATTTGAGAAATGCCTAATAACAGAGATACAGCCCTTCAAAGTTGGAAATAAATAATCGTTTTTTTCGCATAACTTTTGAACCGTTCAACCGATTTGATTATAAATAGAACCAAAGGTTCACTGAAACTATCCCCTGTCGAACAATCATAACAGGTTCCATAAAAAAGTTTCAGGGGCTTAGACATTAGGGGGTGACCCTACTTTTCCCCCCCTATTTTCCACCCCCCTAGTTATTTTTGGAAACTGTTCATAATTTTGAATTCTACGTTCAATTTTGAAGAAAAAATCACTGTTTTCAAAATTTCACTGTTTCACTGCAAAATTTTGATTGGAGGCTTCGTTTAGGAGATTTTTGGGTTTGAAACTTTGGGAAACATCCCGAAATCGCCACTTTCAAACGCTTTCAAAGGTCTAAAAATTAAAATCCGAAGAAACTGATGATTTCTCAGCTGAAATAGGTTTTCTAGAATTTCTAAGTTGATGAACCACTATTTTTTCTAAAACACCGGCAATTTTCAGGAAAAAAAATTTGGGTTCTGGAAAGTGGCGATTTCGGGATGTTTTCCAAAGTTTCAAACTCGAATATCTCCTGAACGAAGCCTCTAATCAAAATTTTGCAATTGTTACTTTTTCTTCTAAATTGAACGTAGAATTCAAAATTATGAACAGTTTCCAAAAATAACTAGGGGGGTGAAAAATAGGGGGGGGGGAAGTAGGAATTTTACATTTTCTATTGATCCTTAAATTTAATGACATAAAACGAGGATCACCCTGTATACAGGGTGTACTGAGGGAATCAAGTCAGATCAGAGAAATTTTACATATTTCTTCGATTTAGCCTATATGCGACACTCTAAGCACCTATCACGAGTCCAATATCAATATGGATGTGCTCTGTAAGCTTCACTTAATACACTAAAGAAGTGGTCAGCTTACAGCTTCACTGTAAAATGTTTCGAAGGCCCTCTGAAATCATCAAAATTTTCAAAATTTACAGTACCAAGAAATGTATATAACAGTATATTATATACCAAAAGACCAAAGTGAATTTTTAGTGGGGGGAATGGGGATTTTTAAGTGGGGATTTGGACCCAAAGGGCCCTCGAGCAACAAACTTCACCCAAGGGATCAAAAATTCACTTTGGTTCCTTGGTATATAATATACTGTTACATACAATTATTGCTACTGTAAATTTTGATGATTTCAGAGGGCCTTCAAAACATTTTACAGGAAAGCTGTGAGCTGACCAGTTCTCAAGTGTGTCAAGTGATGCTTAAGGTGCGTTCAGTCAGCTTATTTAGCCGCAAGTTTTAATTTTAGTCGCAAGCGACGCCCATTGGCTCTTATGGACCAGCCTCCTCAGAACAGCCAATAAGCGATGCAGCGCTTACGACTAAAATTAAAACTTGCGGCTAAATAAGCTGACTGAACGCACTTTTACAGAGCAATGCATATATATTATGCATTCAGCTTTTATTTGCAACAAAGCAGGCCTTGGAATTTTATTTTTACGTTTTTTTTAATTAAAAATACCTAGACACTTCAGCTATTACAGCTGCCAGTCAGTGTCAGTGTTGATACTCTGTCAGCTATACCAGCTGATATAAAGCAATGTTGTCTTTCCCCTTGCCGCTTAATTTTTGTGCTCACATCCAGGGTAGGTGCTCACTGTGTTTGATAAAAAAAAGCCTAATGTTTCTGACAGTTTCTGATGTCAAAGCAGTTACACAGTTGGTGTAAGATGGATTTTGATCTTTGGGTGTGGTTGAAGGTTGAAGATTGGAATAACGTGAGAGAATCTTTTTGAAGATCACCAGATGTGAAACTTATTCTGCCTACACACATTTTGTGAAACTCCTTTCTTCAGTACTTTTTGGCTAGCTACCTACAGTGCCCAGTAAAGCTAGCAGTGAAATGAAAAAATCAATGAAGATGAAAACGGAGCGAGGACCTAGCTGATGAAAGTCCGTTTTAGACAGGATGGCTGAAAAGAAACTAAGAAGCTTGTTCGATCATGTGCGACCTCAAGTGATGGACAGTCCCTACCTATCTCCACAACTTTCCGGAGTCCGAAATGTTCCGAGTTCAAGTACCTTGTTTCTAAAAGTACCTACCCTAATAAAAATTAATAGGCCAGAGCCATCATTCGTTTCAATTCAAAGGTCTTCACTTTTATTGTTATTGGTAGATGCCAGTACTATTGCGGCCTTTTTAAAGTGGACGACAGTTGACAGATTTCTCAGGATTCTGGCCTGAACGTCGCATGACAGCACGCCAACTCGTTGACATTGTCGTCCACTTTATTTTGGCCGCAACCGTACCAGATCGATCTCTATCGACTGAAAGAAACACGGCTTTCATGACACAGCTTCCTCCTTGTTAAATACAGCCAAATTTTAAATTTCTCTTCTCACTTTGTATAGCACCGCCTGTACAACTTCATTTGTTCCATAATTATGTAGAATGAGGAAGAACTTCTCCACTACGCTTGAAGAATGACAAGAGGTTGATAGTCTATGTCATTCGGACATTCAATCAATCAGAAATGAACTTGCAACAGTGGCCGCATTCGTAAGTCACAACAGTTGTGGAGCACTTATACGCGATTCGTCGAAATTTTAATTTTGACCAATGGCGTAGAATTGCTCCACAACTGTTGTGACTTACGAATGCGGCCAATGTTCTGGATTTTGAAGTAAAGCGATAACCCCAGAAAATATTGCATAACCTAAACTGTGGCATTCCACTGACAGCGCTTTTACAGAGCGGATTCTGTCAAACTAGGCTCGCCTGCTTTGTTGCAAATAAAAGCTGAATGCATAATAGATACTGGACTCGTGATAAGTGCTTAGAGTTTCGCATAGGATGAATCGAAGAAATATGTCAAATTTCTCTGATCTAATTTGATTTCCTTAGTACACCCTGTATATGTACAATGTGACGTTTTTGACTTTTCAATATTCGTAATCTATAGTTCAAGAGGAAGAGTTTAAGACCATCACCGCAACTTTAGCATGAAGGATTCTCGAGTAATCTCATTTTGAATTTTTTTGTCACATCGACATTTTAGTTTTTCGAGTCAAGTGACCATGGAGCTTTAAAGACAATACCTCTCGCCAGAAGCTCTATCTCAAAGACCATAGGTCGCAGAGAGTTGATTTGAAAACCAAACTGTAAGGAATTTCATAGGCTTCAAAATGACTTCTTACATTTTTTGCTGTCAGATGACCCAAAATTAAGATGTTCGGCAAAATCCACGCTGGTGCACTTCTTGTTGATGATGGCGACATGACGCCGACATTTCCAAAAGGGGGGAAACTAGTATGTCAAAACCTAAGCTACACAGATCGTTTTAAGCTAGTTTCCAGCCAGTGAACAATTATTTCCTTATTGTTTTCCCTGGCGCCTGGGCTATAACCAGACTGAAAAATTCCGAAAAATGAAAACTGCTCAATTCAAGTATTCAATATTTTAGGTTGATCATTCTGGATGGGTGTTCTCACCTGATGTCTATGGGTTGGTCATTCTGGAGAAGTATTTCTACTACTGACCTTGGTGGTAATTGATATAGGTACCTGTATGGCTTATTATTTTAAAGAGTGAATAGTCTCAGAAACTCATTCATCCTTCTTCTCTGTCCCAAAACATATCTTTTAGAGCATGGAACTTGGCATATTATTATCTATTTCAAGCTTTAAAAAAAAACACAGCTTGTCATGATAGGCCAGGCGGTATGTCGATAAAATCACTACAATCTGGAAAAAACTCCGACCAAAGCTTTTATGGTGTCAAACTCTTCGTAAGGTCAGTGGTTATCTACCACTGAGTTTCCGCCCAAAAACGAGTTGTGCTGATTCCTCCACATCTGCGCGAAGGTAAAAGATGCCTTGAAAGTGAAAAAAGACCTGTTAAACCTTCGTACTTTTTTGTTATATTTGCCTAAATGCAAACGTACAATTCTTACGCAAACATTTGAAGGATCTGTCATCTCTGTGCCAGTCTTACTGTTGAAAAAAAAGATTTCTTTGTGCGGGTCAGATAAATTACATTTAATCGTTTTTCCACACAAGAAAACAAAGGAGCAACATGTATTTTGCATGTTTTCTAATAACTCGTACCCATTGAACCCATTTATGGCATTAAAATTTCAATAACAGCATTTTTGAAGATGTTGCCAGCAAAAAAATTAATAATTTTTACCCGCCTGTTCAGCAGCAGTTTTTTCAATTTTACCAAACACCGTTTGCAAAAATTGTATTAGGAATGAAAAGCTCAACTTCTTCTCTAACGATATCCTGCCTGGCTTAACCGTGGCACGCACTTGAAAGTCTAAAAAACTGATTTCTTTCCGAGAGGTCCTGTTTCACCCGCGTGCGGCCGTGCCTACTTGACATAGACCGAACTGATTACACGAGCCTGGAAATGTACTCTTTTCCTGCTTTAAAACGCGACCATTATTATTAAGACTTTGTACATCGATTTATGGAGAAATTATGTATTATTTTCACGAGCCTGGAAATGTACTCTTTTCCTGCTTTAAAACGCGACCATTATTATTAAGACTTTGTACATCGATTTATGGAGAAATTATGTATTATTTTATCATTAACGGTTGTGTTTTAAAGCTGGGAGAGAGTACATTTCCAAGCTTGTGTAATCAGTCCGGTCTATGTCAAGTAGGCACGGCCGCACGCGGGTAAAATAGAACCGCTCTAAAAGAAATCAGTTTCTTGCACTTTTAAAAAGCGTGCCGCGGTTAAGTCAGATATAATATCATCAGAAAACAGTTCCAGCTTGTCATTCCTTATAAAATTTTCGAGAACGGTGTTTGGTAAAATTGAAAAAACTGCTGCTGAACAGGCGGGTAAAAATTATTCACTTCTTGGCGGGCAACATCTTCAAAAATGCTGTTACTGAAATTTCAACGCCATAAATGGGTTCAGTGAGTACAAGTTATTAGAAAACATCCAAAATACATGTTGCTCTATCGTTTTCTTGTGTGGGAAAACAATTGAATGTGATTTATCTGACCCGCACAAAGAAATCTTTTTTTTCAACAGTAAGACTGGCTCAGAGATGAGGACAAATGCTTCCAATGTGTGCGTTAGAGTTGTACGTTTGCATTCAGGCAAATAAAATAAAAAAGTACGGGGGTTTAACAGATCTTTTTGCACCTTCAAGACATCCTTTACCTTTGGGCAGATGTGGAGGAATCAGCACAACTCGTTTTTGGGCGGAAACTCAGTGGTAGATACCCACTGACCTTACGAAGAGTTTGACACCATAAAAGCTTTGGTCGGAATTTTTTCTATCCAGAATGACCTACCGCCTGGCCAATGAAAAATTCGAGCTCTGTTGATTTTTCATGTTCAATGTCATTTTGATGCAGGGGAGGTTACATTAGAATTTGTGTCCCTATGACATAAAACCTTCATTTAAACTACGCTCTGTTGTCAGATTGTCATTCTGGGGACTGCATCGCCGGTTTGCTCACTGACCAGAACCGCTTTGATGCACAGACCATGATCCTGGAACAGAGAGTGAATTAACGTGAATTTTTGACTTTTTTTTTTTTTTTTTTGTTGAATGTTTTACGACGCATCAACTACGAGGTTATTAGCGTCGACGGGACATTCAGTGGGTTTTTGGTACACGTTTCTATTCCTTGAATTGCCTACCGTTAGCTATGTGACGCCCCAGTACTCTGATGGCACTGAACTCTGTAGTCAGAAATCCATTTTTTCTGTAACCGCTGTAGTCAGACAGGTGCAGATATGGCATAGTAAGGTCGGGACAATTTTTGGACAACACAAAATATCCATGGACGAGGCGGGATTCGAACCCGCGCGGTGTGTCACGACTGGCTTGGCGCGCCAACACCAAGACCACTCAGCCACCGCCGCTCCAATTTTTGACTTGATACGTCAGTTATCTAGTTCTTATGGGGCGCCAGCGAGCCCCCTTGCTCTAGCTCGTCCGGCATGAATGATGACCTTCTTACATAAAAAATCTATAATGTTGAGTCGATCTACTCAAAGACCGATACACTCACGAGCTCACCCGACCGCACCTCTAGGTTGATGGTAAGGGGTCATAAGTTCAGGTTACGAGATAACTTGCGACGAAATCACACTTCGGCGCCAGAAATGGATCCTCCTCGGTCATTTTTAAAACTGTAAGTATATCTCCCATCGGGAGGAGCTTGTGGTGTGGTGGTCAGCGCGTCTGACTGCCATGCTAGAGGTCGCGGGTTCAATCTCCGCCGGGGACGGTCGGGTTTTCGCCTCGAAAACTAGCTTTTCGATTTAGTTGGAATGTTTGCTTAATGCAAAATACTATATGTTTCGCATAGCACATAAAATACGAACGATGGTGCCGACCCCATGCGATGTTGGTGGTCGTTAAAAATTCCTACCCTGTGTTGGAATACATAGGGGTTCGGCGAAATTTCCGGTATAGTGGAGGAAAGTATTCACCGGCGTCAGTGTTAGGCCTCGTTGCGAAAATAGGCCGACGTAAAATAGATGAAAAAATCTTCTATCACTTCTTGTGCATATATTTTTGTTGCTGTTGCACCTTCCAACACTTCTCGCTATTAAAAGTAACATTCCTAACGGTGTTTCAAGGCAAAAAAGGAATGAAAATTGCTTGGGCGGTGAACTTGCTTGACAACAGTTGTCAAACTTACCGCTTGAAGCGCTTAACACCTCTGGAACTAGTGGACCCCCGATGATTTCGTCTTCCAATTCTTCTGCTCGACTCTTCCATCACGTATTAGAAGTTAAATTTTCGTTGAGTACTATTTATTTATTTGTTATATATTGAAAACCTTAATGTAGGTTCACAATTCTCCTCATTTTAATTTAGAAACAACATTAATTTATTGTTATTATTTTAACAGATTATGAATAATTTATTGGGGTTAATAAAAAAAAAATATATATATATTTTTGTTGCTGTTGCACCTTCCAACACTTCTCGCTATTAAAAGTAACATTCCTAACGGTGTTTCAAGGCAAAAAAGGAATGAAAATAATGTGTCAGATCAGGAATTAACTGGCAGTCCAGCATTTCAAACATCATTTTGACAAATTTGATTAAAATCATCTTGACTTCTTCAATCCATCAACTTATCAGATTGTCCGAATGCCATAGGCGACTGTGGTTTCTTTATGTTTGGAATGGACAAAACTTATTCTCTGAAACCTGCTGGACAATCATGGGGTCTAGCTATAACGGCGCCGAATATCTCCAAGGGAAACTCCTTTCGTTATGAACGAACTTTTTCAAATATTCTGCGCGCTAGTCCGACAGAGATGTGCGCGCCACCACACTGCGGCCTTGTGGGGCTGCGACGTAAATCGTGCGAGACAGACCGCCTTTATTGAAAAGTTCCATTGCGAATATACAGGCTTATTCACATGGTTCCATTAATTTTGGTTTTTGAAAGAAGAATTTCTATTTATTTTAACTTTGTTTCACCCTGTGTGCATCAAGCACACCATCCATAGCCACGATTGTTCAGCAAGCTTCAGGGAATAAGTATGCCAATTTTCATGCTTTTATCACCCAAGTGCAAAGTTGAAACCTTGAACATCCAGACTATAGGTAGAAGGAAAGATTCAGATTCATGTTTCAAAGAACATTGTCTACTAAGAACAGATTTTTATCACTCCACATGCCATTCTCCAATAAAATGTACTGTACCAATAATCATTCTTATTCCGCAGGCCAGCGACGCTTACCTTCAGATGGCCATAGGAAACGCACCTTGGCCCATAGGTGTTACTATGGTCGGCATCCACGCCCGTACCGGACGTGAAAAAATCTTCTCGAAAAACGTAGCGCACGTCATGAACGATGAAACACAAAGAAAGTACATCCAGGCACTGAAGAGGCTAATGACCAAGTGCCAAGAGTATTACCCAACAGATCCTTCGAGATGTGTGGAATACGCCGCCTTTGGACCTCCACCACAAACCGATTCTACTCCCAACTGAACCAGAACCAACTTTGCCTGTATTCTGGCGTTGAAAATGTACGTACTTACTACTTACCCATATGAATATTGATTTACAAGTAGGTATGTATTTCAAAACTCAAGGATTATCTCTAAATGTAAAATTATGTATAAAGATCAAAATGATTTAATGATAAGAGTTTTTATTTACGTTTTAATTTGAAGAAGTGAAAGTTACAGTCGATGCTTTAAATAGGTACTTGGGTATAATACTTGTCTTATTTTTCGTTAACAATCTCTTTAATCCCTTTCGTTTTGAAGCTTATTGCTTACTGGGTGGAGGTGTGTACGGAGGCGGTAAATCTCCTGGTGATGCGTGCCATCCTAAATTTGATGATTCAGAAATCGAATTAGTATTATTACTGGTCACTGAACAAAAATATAACAGTTACCTGCACTTGGCGGTTGTGAAGGTGGTGGTGGATAGGTCGGATTTACGTGTACGTTTTGGTAAGGCGGTTGGTCTTGAACGTGGATGGCATTTGGTGCGTTCTGGATTATAGTCGTATTCATTACCACCATCGGCATGCTCGGGATCAACCTGCCTGATATTAGTCAAAATATACTTTATTCTTCAAACAAACTTACAGAACAATATAACTTTTGTTGACACCCAAAACGGCAGTAACTCGCTGCGCTCTTCCGTCAGATCTTACAAACACATCACTAAAGTAAAGTGACATTTTACTTGCAATGAATAACAATAATATGCTACTTTTAATGGATTTGATTGTTGAGTCTTACCCATTTTGACCATCTTTTTTCGCAGGGCCACGCTTGTAACCCCCACATAAATGAAAAATAATACACTTTCTATTAGGACTGTAACTCCTGCCGCTATGGCATCACCAGATTGCATTTTTAGGCTGTTGTTTGTAATGATTTGCCACGAAACTGTAAGAATAGCGATTTTCTCACTTTTTTATCTCTGTTATGCGATATAACTAGTGCGTTATTCCTTTATCTTATTATCAGTAGCTTCACACGAAATTGCATGGGTACGGTGTCAATATCTGTTTGATCGGTATCCATTGTAACTGGAAAAACATTTCATTGCCGTTAATGAAATTTCCGAGGAAAGAGAGTGATGACAATAATACGCCATCTATCTATAGTTCCTAAAAATTTGAGCTCAAGTACCTACGCAATGTAGAAATACGAATACTTATACTGGATTATGATTTTTATTTGACTCTTACGAGGAGTAGATACTTCCTTATAGTCTAGTCACTATAACTTCAATAAAATTAGTACCGGGCTGAAACATTGTACACACACACAGACACGCGCACGGACACGCGCAGGCGCACGCACACACGCACACGCACACGCACACGCGCCGCGCACGCGCACCCACACACACACACGCACACGCACACGCACACGCGCACGCACACGCGCGCGCACACACGCACACACACACACACACACACACACACACACACACACACACACACACACACACACGCACGTGTTGAAATAGTATATTATTATACGAGTTTAATAAGACGAAGTTTGTCACACGACTGTTTTTGGGGCACGACGAACGTAGTGAGGAGGGTCCCAAAGAAAGGAGTGTGACGAAACGTCTTATTAAACGAGTGTAATATACTATTTTATCTATTTCGTCGCAAATATTTGGAAGAAATTGAAAAATTCTAGAGGTAGAAATGCCTTTCAGTGCCATAAAAGTCAAGCGCCAGTACGACACGCATTTGCGTATTGAAAAGTGGCCAGTACGATACGGGAATAGTTGAAAATCATTTTTTTCTGCGAAGAAGTCATTTCTTTATCCCAAGATTGTCCTTTTTGTAATGGAATGATTACGCACTACCATCATGACAATCACCATAATTATACTATTTCTACTTTCGCATAGCTGGCAGATCCAAGATGGCGGCCAAGAAGTGAAAAGAGTTGTCTGTCTTATTTCCAATGGTAGCAGAAAGCAGACCTGAACGATGTCTGATGGTTGCATTTTATTTCCGATACAATTTATTGTGGAAATACCAAGTTATACTTCAATCTCTCAAAAAATCAGTGATTTATTGGAAAAAAGTTGAAATAAGAAAAAAATTTCATTTTTCCGGAATATTACAAAAACAGTCAAAGATATTTCAGAACCACTTACAACATGTTCGTGAGCATAAAATTATGAATATACGAGGGGATTTTTAATGTCTCAAGCTGTTTTTTTTTATTCAGGTATGGCTCTAGTTTTTTTTAGCGCATTTTTCATCTTGATGAAAATCGCTATTGCAGCCGCTTTGTCCGTCCGTTCCTCGGACTCCTCGCAAACTAGACGCCCTAGCTTTCTGATTTTTTTGCTGTTACATAGCTGCCACCTCCAAAGCGTGGCTAGGCTATATTGAATGTCTATACCGCGCCGCCAACATAGAGAAAACCGCCCCCGATCAACTTGAAATAACATGATGTTTCTCCCAGACCTAATGCTCTGATGTTCTCATTTTATGAATAATACATAGTTGCCACTTATAAACATAAACTCAGAAACATTCCATCTTCAATATGCCCGCCGGCATGAAAAAATTGGTAAAAACAGCCCCCAGACCGAAGACCCGAAGACATAGCGATCTAATTCTTTCGCTATATGAATAGCTGACTAAAAATGAGAAAGGATAGGCTACTTTTGGTTAGTCGCCGCCCCCAAACGACAAAAAGGGCAACTTTCACAAATGTCACTGATTGAGATGTTTTCTCAAACATTTGAAAAATGCCAACTCAAACTGTGCAACATTTGCTTAGCCGAATGCTGCCGCTCCCACACGCCGCGCCGCCCCCAAAGAGATAAATCTCGAGATAAATGAAAAACATAAACCCGATGACATAGCGATCTAACGGCTCGATACCTAGTTGGGGCTGAGACCGCCGTAAGTGCGGTTACCATAGCAACGGCGAATAGCAACCAATCAGACTGCTGTATTTGGCGAGTTGCGCCGTCCCAAACTTTGCGCCTGCAACTTGGTATCGAGCCCTAAGTTTCGCTATATGGATAGCTGAATAAAGATGGGAAAGGATAGGCTACTTTTGATATGGCACCGCCTCCAGCTTCCGCTCCCAGAAGAAAAAAAGTGCAACTTTTAACAATTTTCACTGATTTGGATGCTAATGTGACCTCAAACATTTAGAAACTTCAAGCTCAAACTGTGCAAGAGTTTCTTTGCCAAACGCTGCCGCTCCCACACGCCACCCATAAAGTAAGAAATAAATGTAAAACATAAACCTGAAGACATAGCATTCTAATTCTTTCGCTATATACCGGGTGATCATTTGAAAACTATCCACCTGCAATAACTCCCGATTCCTAGTGAAAATGTCTTCGAGCAAAAACAGGTCGATTCTTATATCGAGGGGGACATCTAAAACATACATTAGCGTTTTTCTATCTTTAGCCCCCTCGCCCCCACCTACCCCAACTTTGAAATTTCAAATGACATTACCTATTTTGCGATACATCAAATTCAACAGAATTAAATTCTCTTTCTGAAAAAATATTTCTAAAATTTTTAACCCCACCCCTCTTCCCCCCTAAGTTCTCTGAGTGTCCAAGAAAATATTCTTGACCCCTCAATTCTCTTCAATGCGGTCAACGTCATCCTGCACAGCATCGAAAGAGAAAATTTTCTATGGAAAAAGTGCCACCCAAATTCACCCCTTTGCTCCCCCCTCCTCACCTTAAAAATCTAAAATGACAATACCTACTTTGTGATACATCAAATCAAAGGGAATTGAATTCTCTCCCTGAACACAATTTTTTTGAAATATTTCAAACCCCCGTTTTCCTACTAAAATACTCCAAATGTCCAGTTAAATGGGGGAGGGGTTGAAAATTGAAAAAAAAAAGTTTTTAGAAAGAGAATTTAATTTCCTCTAATTTGATGTATCACAATATTTTGTTAAATTTTAAAGCTGAGGTGGGGGAGAGCAATGGGGTGAATTTGGGTGGCACTTTTTCCACCGAAAATTCTCTTCTTTGAAGCTATTTGAGATGATGCTGACTAAACTGAAGAGAATTGAGGGGTCCAGAATATTGAAAGGGACACTCAGAGAATTTTTAGGGAGAAGGGGGTAGAGTTAAAATTTTTGAAAATATCTTTTTCAAAAAAAAAATTTAATTTTCTTCAATTTGATGTATCGCAAGGTAGGTAGTGTATTTGAAATTTTATTTTTGGGATGGGTGGGGGCGAGGGGGCTGAAGATAGAAATTTGCCTATGTATGTTTTAGATGTCCCCCTCGATATAAAAATTGACCTGTTTTTGCTCGAAGAAATATAGACTAGGAATCGGGAGTTATTGCAGGTGGATAGTTTTCAAATGATCACCCGGTAGATAGCTGACTAAAAATGGGAAAAGATAGGCTACTTTTGATTAGTCGCCGCCTCCAGCTCCCACTTCCAAACAAACAAAAAATGCAACTTTCAACAATTTTCACTGATTTGGATGTTAATGTTTAGAAACTTCCAACTAAAACTGTGCAACAGTTACTTCACCGAATGCTGCCTGCCCCACCACACACCGTCCTCAAAGTAAGAGATAAATGAAAAACATAAACCCGAAGACATAACGATTTAATTCTTTCGCTATATGGATAGCCGACTAAAAATGGGAAAGAATAGGCTACTGTTGATTAGTCGCCGCCCCCAGCTGTCGCCCCCAAACAAAAAAATATTGTTGATTGAAAGAATTTTCATTCAAATCTATTTCATTGGCAAGTACCCCATTCCGATAACAGAATATCGCAATGGGTTTCGATTGAAGAGAGTGGGCAAAGAATGGTTTTTCTCCTTCAACCAAATTTCTTTACATTCACAATATGCCTCTTTAAGAAAATCCGCCGAGACTCACGCACGTGAAGGCATACTCACTTGTTTTTTAGCGCATTTTCCATCTTGATGAAAATCGCTATTGCAACCGCTTTGTCCGTCCGTCCGTCCGTTCCTCGAACTCCTCCCAAACTAGACGACCTAGCTTTCTAATTTTTTCGCTGTTACATAGCTGCCACTCCCAAAGGAGGGCTAGGCTATATTGGATGTCTATATTGCGCCGCCAACATAGAGAAAACCACCCCCGATAAACTTGAAATAACGTAATATTGCACTTTCCAGCAGACCTGATGCTCTGGTGTTCTCATTTTTTGAATAATACATAGTTGCCACTATAAACGTAAGCCAAGAAACATTCCGTCATCAATATGCGCCGCCGACAGGAAAAAACTGCTTAAAACCGCCCCCAATCACTTTAAAACGAAAAACATGAACCCAAAGACATAGCGATCTGATTCTTTCGGTATATAAATAGCTGAATAAAAATGGGAAAAGATAGGCTACTTTTGGTTAGTCGCCGCCCCCAGATTCCGCCCCCAAACGATAAAAAGTGCAACTTTCACAAATGTTACTGATTTAGATGTTCCCTTAAACATTCAGGAACTGCCAACTCAAATTGTGCAACATTTGCTCAGCCGAACGCTGCCGCTCCCACACGCCGCCCCCAAAGTAAGAGATAAATGAAAAATATGAACCCAAAGACATAGCGATCCAAGTTTCTCGTTATATGGATAGCTGACTAAAAATGGAAAAGGATAGGCTACTTTTGATATGGCGCCGCCTCCAGCTGCCGCCCCCCAAAAAAAAATGCAACTTTCAACAATTTTCACTGATTTAGCTGATACTGTTACCTCGAACATTTAGAAACTCTTGACTCAAACTGTGCAGGAACTTCTTTGCCAAACTCTGCCGCTCCCACACGCCGCCCCCAAAGTGAGAGATAAATGTAAAACATAACCCTGATGACATAGCGATCTAATTCTTCCACTATATTGATAGCTGACTGAAATTGGAAAAATATAGGCCACTTTTAATTAGCCGCCGCCTCCAGTTGCCGCCTCCAAACAAACAAAAATGCAACTTTCACAATTTTCACTGATTGTCATATTTCCCTCAGATTTAGAAACTCCCAACTCAAACTGTGCAACAGTTACTTTGCCGAATGCTGCCGCCCCCACACGCTGCCCACAAAGTGAGAGATGAATGTAAAACATAAACCCGAAGACATAACGATCTAATTCTTTCGCTATATGGATAGCTAACCAAAAATGGGAAAGAATAGGCTACTTTTGGCATGGCGCCGCCTCCAACTTCCACCCCCAAAAGAAAAAATGTGCAACTTTCAATAATTTCCACTGAATTACATTTTAATGTTACCTCAAACATTCAGAAACTCTTGACTCAAACTGTGAAAGAATTTCTTTGCCAAACTCTGCCGCTCCCACACGCTGCCCCCAAAGTAAGAGATGAATGTAAAACATAACCCTGAAGACATAGCGATCCTCGTAGCGATCTAATTCTTTCACTATATTGATATATAGCTGACTGAAATTGGAAAAATATAGACCACTTTTGATTAGTCGCCACCTCCAGCTCTCGCCCCCAAACAAAAAAAATGCAACTTTCACAATTTTCACTGATTGTCATATTTCCTCAAACATTTAAAAACTCTCAACTCAAACTGTGCTCAGTTACTTTGCCGAATGCTGCCACCCCCACACGCTGCCCTCAAAGTAAGAGATAAATGGAAAACATAAACCCGAAGACATAGCGATCTAATTCTTTCGCTATATGGATAGCCGACTAAAAATGGGAAAGAATAGACTACTGTTGATTAGTCGCCGCTCCCAGTTCCCGCCCTCAAACAAAAAAATGTAATAATGAGTGAAAGAATTTTCATTCAAATCTATTCCATTGGCAAGTACCCCATTCTGATAACACAATATCACAATGAGTTTCGAATGAAGAAAGTGGGCAAGGAATGGTGTTTCTCCTTCAACCAAATTTCTTTACGTTCACAATATGCCTCTTTGAGAAAATGCGCTACTGAGACTCACGCACGTGAAGGCATACTCACTTGTTATTTTTACTTTCCTCACCCTGCTGTATACAACGCTTGCATAGGTGTAGCTGGTATTTATCCTGCCACTACAATCACAAATAATTAGAAACCACCGAGAACATGATGTGCAAATAATTCTTCCATCGTGGTTTTTTTTTAGAGTAAACAACAGTAATACTAAACGCGTTGAAAAAGAAATGAAGAAAAATATCCTCAGGAACCATAACAGCTGAGGATATTGAAATCACCTTATATATTCGTGATTTTGCGAACTTGCGTAACTTGCGAAGATGTCGTGTACCTAGGTACTGTTCTGGAATATCTTTGACCGTTTTTGAAATATTTTCAAAAAACTGAAAAATCTTCATAATTCAACTTTTTTTCAATAAATCAGTGATTTTACGAGAGATTAACGTTCAACTTGGTAATTCGGCAATAAATTATGTAAGAAATAAAATGAAATAATCAGACAATTTTCAAGTCTGCTACTAATGTAGATAATAGAGAGTCAACTTTTTCAACTTCTTGGACGCCATCTTGGATCCGCCATCTATGCAAAAGTGGAAATAATGTATAGTGATTACTGATTATCAAGATGGTGGTACGCAATCATTCAGTTACAAAAAGAACAATCTTGGGATAAAGCAATGACTTCTTCGCTGAAAAAACGACTTTTTAACGCTTGATGGCAATTATCCAAAGTTCCCAAGCTCGGATTTCAGGGGACCTTCCACAGGACACTTATGACAACTGAAGGAATGTGTGTACAAAATTTCAGCCCTCTACTAATTTTAGTGACTGAAATATTAGTAGTTTCCTAAATCGCCCTGAACACGACATGTCTTTGTTCTATTGTTAGTACCTATTTTTCTTGTTAGGGTTTTTTCTAAAGTGAATTTCGTTTCATACACTTTCTTCTGTATTTTTAGAAATCAAGATCATAGAACTGTGTAGCCGGCCTCACAAACCCACATAATATGTGGAGATTGTGGAGTTTGTTCCGCCACGGCATTTTTTTAACGAGATTTTGCGTAATACCGGATCATGGGAACTAAGCTTTAGCAAGAAATCAACGGCAAATTAAATTTTGCTTATTTATTTTTCCACTAATCAATTGATTTATTTTATTAGAATTTTATTGAAAGATCCGAGGAAAGATCAAACCTCAAATTTGTGTATATCCCAACAGCATCAGCCCAAGCTTATTGCTATCTTATCAGACTTCCTTTCAATAGGTATCTTTGTTTAGTTTATCATTCATCATAATTCACCATTGTGAAGAAATTTTTCACTTACATTTTTCCGATGATTTTTTTAAATCAGTTTTCTCAAACATTTCATTTTACACTCGATTGTACATATCAGAATTAGAAGAATTTAAATAATCATTCTCATTAACATGTCAACATTTGGACATTGAATTAAGAGTCCTCTGTACGCTTAAAGCAGCTCCGACTAAAAGGCCTCTAAATCGAAGGCGGTTATTCTTTTTCAACTGGTATTTGGTGATTATACTTCATATCTCCATAAAAACATGTGAAAGGAAAAAAATCCGAGAAAAGCCGATCACAGCCGAAGATAGTCAAATTTTACGGGCGCCATCCTAGGGCCTTTATTTGACTTGGAAGAAAATTTCTTTTTCCAAGGTGGACTCTCTACAGTATTCTGCACCAACGTACCGGGTGATTTTTTAATAAAATATCTGGAGCCGAAGTTATTTGGCTGTGAAAATTGTTAAATAAATACTCAAAAATTTGGAGCCCCATATCTTCAGCTGAAATTTTTTTACTGAAAAACCACCCGGTACGATTGTGGAGAATACTGTTGAGAGTCCACCCTAAAAAAATGATTATTGTTTCAAGTCAAATAAAGGCCCTAGGGTGGCGCGCGTAAGATTTGACTATCTTCGGCTGTGATCGGTTTTTCTCGGATTTTTTTCCGGTAACATGTTTATATAGAGATATGAAGTGGAATCTCAAAATGCCAGTTCAAAGAAAATCACCGGCTTCGATTTAGAAGCATTTTAGTTGGAGCCACTCTGAGCGTACAGAGGACTCTTAAGAATAAAGCTCAATTGAAAATAATCGAATTAGCGGAAAGAACTCTTTATTGTTTTAACTGGTACGACATTGGCTTAATGTAGGTAGGTACGAAAGTGGGAAGATGGACGGGCGTTTGATTAATATCTGTTCGCGTACACTTGTTGAGGGTTTATAATAAACGGTTGTCCAGAGCCTGCAAGTCAGAAGTAAATATAACTATTCAAGACTATTGGAATATTGCGTGCTTAATTAACGTACTTAGATCAACGTTGTCAGGATGAACAGGCAGAATACGCTTCCTTCTCCAAGAAACATAAATTTCAACAAAGTAGTAACCTGTGAAGATAATTTTACTTACATTATAAAGTTGAATTACAAAGTATTGTTTCGTTTAGCTTGCCTTTCTCCAATTGTGAATACATCTTTCTTCTTGAATACTCATAGATGGCCCATATTATTAAAATCAATACACCATAAACTATTGAAATGTAAACAAATACGTCTATGCCGTTGTCGCCGTAGTAGTAATAACTCATTTTGATTCAGCTTCGAGCTTTGAGTTAAAGACAAAGTGCACCAATCACTCTCAAGCAAAAGTCTTTATGAACTTAACAACGTTATACTTTATCTAAAGCGAGAAAATATAATACGCACATCAGTTGTCAGAAAATCGATTGCTTTTTATCTTTTCATCATTCTGATTAACCGCCATTATCTTATTTTCACCTTTATGCGTTATTGCGTTATTTCTGCGACAAGGCCATGTAACGCCGAACGATGACAGGAGACCAGGCTGTTCATGATTTGTTTGAACTTTTTTCCGCCATCGCCATTATCTCCGCTCAATGACGATGGCCATCGATGACAAGAGTGCAATAATCCACAGGGAACAGTTTACTAACGGTTGAATTCGGCAAACCGATGAAAAGCGTAACGCAAAGGGACAAAAGCACCCTATGAACCTGCAGGATCCATGGATACTTGCCAGAAAAGTATTTTGAGTTCTTGCTGAGTTGAAAATGGAAGTGCTAGAAGATAAAATGTTTCAAAAAATACGTGTGGGGTTTATATTTACATAAGATTCTTGCGACAAAATCAATTATAATTACAATAAAAAATAATACAAAATTAATCAGGTCGTCCTATGTGTCTGATAACGCTCATGAGTCCACCTGGAAATAAAGGTCATTGAAATTATGTGTAACGAGCGTTCAGTATAATTTGACGCCAAAGTAGGGAAACGGCGTTGCGGAATCAATAGCTGTGGGCTTATTCCTTGACAGAAATTCACCATTCAGGTCTCTTTCGAAAGCTACAAAGATGTACTTCGGTTTGAGCCTATTGGCATACCCAAAATTCCCGAAAAATTACGAAAATTTTGAAATTTGAAAAAGTCATTTTTGGATTTTGGAAATGCCAATGGGTTCAAACCAAAGTACATCCTAGTAGCTTTTGAAAGAGACCTGAATGGTAAATTTCTGTCAAGGAATAAGCCCACACCGATTGATTCCGCAACGCCTTATTTCACCAATTTAACTCCATCGATCCTTGAATAGCTTGGTTTAGAACCACCGTTTCATTTCCAGAGGCTATCTAATGTTGATATTAAGTTTCATTTAATTTTCGTTCCATGGGTAGATACAAAGTAACTTACCGTTTTCCATATATTCAGGAGGAATGCCAATAAATGTCCCTTGCTTGTCGAGGAAATAGTAACCTGAAGAATTCTGTTCACGTATTTGTAAAATTCACAAAATGATTGCTCACCTCCATTGATCATTGCCATCGTCTGTCGCTTGCCTTTTTCGAAAACTAACAACAAAATTATCATGCACACCAAAAATATAGACGATATAGGCAGCAGCACTATCAGGTAGACTTCCATTTTTCTTTAACCATGAGGCTTTCGGACTCGTAACAAAAACAAAACAAAAACAATATTCGATGGCATAAGAATATTTTTTAGTCACATGGATTTTTGTCTATAGCCATGTATGCCAACAGGTGGATCTTTAATGAACTGTCACCGTTATCTTTTTATCTTTTGATAAGAGCATTAACAGTAAAAATTTATCGCACATATATTTATATTCGCAATTAGGACAACAAAGGAGTACCCATGAGCGGAAAACAACATAAAATGTGATCAGAGTTTTTCTTATTCCAGGTTCAGATTATAATTATTTTTATTGTTTACATTCTTATTTACTTCAAAATTTGTTGATCGATCTGAAATCTAGAAAAATATTAAAATATTCTCCAGTGCTTGGAAATACTTACGCTTGCTATTTTATTGAGAACTAGTAAGACGGGCTTTTTCTTACTTACTAATAGTGTGGTCTGTTGAGGAAAAGGAACGTGGAACATACATTTCTTAAGAGTTCTTTAATATACTTGAGTTTGCCCCATGGCACTTGTAAGTCCAACTGGAACAACGCATTCATTAAAGTTACAGTACGGTGCCCAAAACGGGAATAGTATTTCACATTATAAGTAAAGTGAAAACCTGTTTTTACTGATTGTAGGAGGAAATGACTGGCGAGCCTGTCGCCTTCTTGACCCAATAAAAACGGTTATTAGTTATTACCTTACGTATGATCTATAATATTTTGTTATTCACTTATAAATAAGAAATAAATAGATCTTACCAACTTGTAAACAAAATACAGGTCGGCTGTCAATTTTACAAGTCAGTAGGAAGTAAAACTGTTCAAGTGACATTCCACTGTTTGTGTTCTCTTTGACTGAATGACGTTTATGAATGATTATCAAATGAAGATCTTGCTATATCCCCTTCACTTTTTATTTCCAGTAGAATGACTTTTTGGAGCAAAAATAAAGTGACAAGCTGGAGCGCTGGGAGGATACAACTGGTGGCTGCTGATGGTTTCGCCCCAAAACTTTGCAGGTGCCATCAGTCGTATAGACGTAGCCTCCCACCTTGTCACTTTATTTTTACTCCAGAGAGTCATTCTACTGAAAATAAAAAGTAAATGGGATTTTTTTTTTATATCTTACCCAACAACTCAACTCATCAAAATCTACAGCGTGAGCAAAATGAATCCTAATCGGAGAAAGCTGGGCATCCTAGAAAGTGGGTCATGGACTGATCCCAATTTCCCAAAAATGACTGAAATGTGACAAAGTTGATCCAAATGATCAGATCCTCCAAGCTCTGCAATTTTGACCAGCTTTCTTTGATTCAGTTAATTTTACCTCAGGTTATACTTGAAAGCCATAAAGAAACTGCTACCTACCCAACATAATGTTGATCGTAACATGTTTTGGGTAGCAATTTCAATTGATGAATTTACAGTAGTAAAAAAATGGGTCCAAGTAACACCATGGTTGTGTCATTCCGTCCCGTTTTGCCCAGCTCTCCCCTACTTGAAATTCAAACTTACGATTCTCAGCCATGTCTGGAGGGATCCCCACAAAGGTATTTCGGTTCCATACGAAGAAGTATCCTGTATGTAAAAAATTAATCCAACAACTTCGTAAATCGTAATACTTATTGTTACGTTGTACGAGTAAAGCTACATTCACAACCTCCAAATTAACGATTTTACATATACATACGCATAACCGTAGAAGTCTGGCATGCGCATTCATATGATGTTGTTCACAACCTCAACTTCCTACATAGCGCAGACTTGTAATTTCTACGTATACATAGAAACTTGCAAGGTCCAAGCTTTTATGTATACAAAGAATAACAATAATTAGAAAAAAGTAGGTATACTTACCCTTATTAATCATTTTAACGTATGCTCTTTTAGTTCTTTCGAAAAACAGCAAAACAATCAGCATGGCAGCGAAATAAATTGTCGATATTGGCAACATAATCATTAGATAAGGCTCCATTGCATCAATTTTGAAACTATATTGTATAAAATGGAACACGTCTAGGTCTACTCGCGGAATTTCTCTGCTGGTACTATGAAATCGCGAAGTTTATCGACACGTGATAAATTTATATTATCTGAACTGCCCAGTGTGATAAAATTAATTAAAATTATAGATTATAGGTATTTTCGCTAGTTTTATTGAACATCGCATTACACTTGATTTTTGTGAATTTTATAAAATTATCATTCACTAGGTAAGTACTACTTACTTATTGCTTTTATAGATAAAACCCTGCCCTGATATCTGTTTTGCTTTCTTGAAATTGCTGCGTGAGGGTTGGCTCAGGATAAGGAAGGATGGATGGAAATACACAGCCAAACAGTCCATGGACTGATAATTACCTTCGAAAAATTGAAAGGTATATGGTAATCGCGAGAAAATACACGTTTTTTCTCGCGTTTTTTGGAGTCCCTGTATGCTAAAATGTCAAGACCTGTAAAAACTTCTCGAGACTTCTCATCGTAACATTCTTTCTGCAGCGTTCTTGATATTACGAGACCTAATGAGACCCAAATAAGTCGAAACACGTGTTTGCTGAATTTCGATGGTTGTTGCTCGGTCGGGCTGGTGTTCCAACACTACTTTCCTAATTTCTCACATAGTTTTGCTTTAGCTCAAGAGCCTCCGCCCTTTCATAACGGCATCTATCTACTTTGGTAGAAATCGCTACATCAAAATCTTCTGTCCCTCTTTGACAGTGACATTTCCGTTTGACATCAGTCATCACGGTGAAAAGTTTATCTTCACTTTTCTACCATAGACCCTACGTGCATTCCAAATTTGATCGGAATCTGTGTGACAGTTTAGAAATAAATCCAGAAACAGTTGGGTAGGTAGGTACTTACGCGACGCGTCGGGTATCGCATACCTATTGCACATTTTATTTTCCGTATTATGTAGTAGTGAAGTGGGCATTTTTTTGTGCTTGCTTGAATTCGCTTCTTGGGTCTAACGTATAAGTAATACTCCATTATTTCAAAGCAGCTTTATTAAACTCCAGTCAAATCAGTTGTGCCATTTTCTATCTTCATAACTTCAAATTGGATTATAATCACTAAATACGAACACACTATTCCAAAGATCTAAAACAGTATTATTGTTATTGAATAAATATTACGATTTTCAAAGTGTGCTCAAGCCTTAACTGAAGTCAAAAGTGATTCGTCTATTTCAAACAGTCCCCAAACTGTGAAAGAGACAGACTGATGTGCGATTTGTAACGAGAAGTTTGTAATCTAGAAATCAGTTCACAAACTATAGTTAGTGTCTTAATTCACAATTTCGGTTTTGAAGCGTCAAAAAATGATTTTTCGCTTCAAGAAAATGGAGACTTCATACTAGAGAAGTTCGGTATCAGGGATCACACTTCGGTACCTGCCTTTAATAAACAAATTTCAGATTTGGTTTTGATGCGATGGAGACTCCTGGACACACTTTTAGCCTTCAAATAAATTTAAAAGTTAGATAGGTAGGTACTTACGTCTGTCTCAAGTTATCACGGAATTAAATACCTCTATTTTTGTGGTAACACAAACGTAGACGATTCCCAACAAATTTAATATCAGCACCACCAAATGAACCACATTACATTTTCGTTGAATGCGTAATTCGTGCGTAGAAAATGTAAACAATAAATACGTAAAGTAAATAGAAAACATGGTTATATTGGTTATAGAGAACAGTATTAGGGGCGAAAAGATCTCATCGAAATTCTGAGCAATTTGACGTAAACTATGATATAATTTGTGTATTAAATCCAAGTTGTGCACAGCATATTCTTCTTTTCCATTTATTTTGTTACCATTTAAATTTTTCAAATCGCCAAGCTTTTTGTTCAAAACTTGAAACCTACATCTCAATAAAATGACTAGGACGCAGTACTGGATGACGAATAAACTATTCAGAATAAACAAAATTGTCGAGGATACATAAAAGAAGATGTCTGAAAGACTGTCAAAACCAAACCGAAAATAAACGTTCACTGGATAAAGCGACATGGCGATTATGAACAATGCTGAATAGAGTATTGTAAACCGAAATGGAATTGTTGAGATCTTCAAATGAATTTTGTTGCAATACAAAATTTTGTCGAAATTTATCAAGGCGTTGATGAACCGGATGGTCTGGAACCAAAATCGTGAAATTTAAAAAAAAAAAGATTTTCCTCACCTTGTTTCGTCTGAACGTGGACGATATAATGACAACAAATATTTCGAGGGCGTAGATAAAGTAGCCTGCTGATTTAAACGTGGATATTACGACGGTGTCTGTGGTCTTTTTGGAACCAAAAACTGTCAGGTACACAAATGAGATTGGGACGGAAAGTAAAAGTGGGAATGCCCACGCTACTGTGTTGTCCTTTTTGCATTGTATCTGTGAAATTTTGTACGGTGCTAGTCCGAAGATTCTAAAAATTAAAAATAAATGCAAGAAATTTTCAGTGAAATGCCTTGGCCGAGGTCTATGCATTTTGTTGTTAGTTCTGTTTGTCTTGGTAACGTCGATGGTTATCTACGCGCTTCGCAGGCGTGGCAAGAAATTACAATTTGATTAATTTCTTCATCATTTCATTTAGTTCTAGTTTGTTTATTTGCTGAAAGTTCTAAATTGTACAAGAATAATTATAGATTGGTATAACAATTGATAGTATTTGTAGGTACTGCACAACAATCTGATTGTTCCTATGCAACCTGTTTTTAGCGCATTTTCCATCATGATGAAAATCGCTATAGGGCATTTTCCTGGCCATACTGCACATGTGCGAGGTGCAAGAAATGGCGGGATATTGAAAACAACCGGACAAACTAATGCATTTACGCAGATTTGTCATAAACAAAATTTATGCACAGATGAAATATTATAGCATATTTTGTCTCAAAAATAGACTAGCCTTGGAAATCTACCGCGTTATATTACATTACAGGTGCATTGAGTAGGATTCAAAGGTTTTTGTCCGGTTTTTTCAAAAAGCCCGCCTAAAATTTAGCGCATGTCCCTGAAATGATTGCTCAGGACAAGCCCCTATTGCAACCGCTTTGTCCGTCCGTCCGTCCGTTCCTCGAACTCCTCCCAAACTAGGCGCCCTAGCTTTCTAATTTTTTCGCTGTTACATAGCTGCCACTCCCAAAGGAGGGCTAGGCTATATTGAATGGCCCGTATTCATATCCCACTTTTAAGCTAAAAGCGCTTTTAGTGCGATGCGCATTTAGGGACATTTCTCATATTTTAGTGTTCAAAAATACAAATTAACTCGCAAATTAATTGCAATTAAGTACATACAATCGCCCTCAATCGCAATAATGTATTTTTGAACACTGAAATATGAGAAATGCCCCTGAATGCGCATCGCACTAAAAGCGCTTTTAGCTTAAAAGTGGGATATGAATACGGGCCATTCAATATCACTCTCTTATAAGTGAAAAAAAAAATCAAAAAAGCGCGGGTAAAGTCGAAAGTGCACTTTTCGAAAAAAGCGCGGGTATACGGCGGGAGTAACTATCACTCTCTTATAAGTGAAAAAAAAAATCAAAAAAGCGCGGGTAAAGTCGAAAGTGCACTTTTCGAAAAAAGCGCGGGTATACGGGGGGAGTAACTATCACTCTCTTATAAGTGAAAAAAAAAATCAAAAAAGCGCAGGTGAAGTCAAAGTGAACTTTTCGAAAAAAGCGCGGGTATACGGCGGGAGTAACTATCACTCTCTTATAAGTGAAAAAAAAAATCAAAAAAGCGCGGGTAAAGTCAAAAGTGCACTTTTCGAAAAAAGCGCGGGTATACGGCGGGAGTAACTATCACTCTCTTATAAGTGAAAAAAAAATCAAAAAAGCGCGGGTAAAGTCGAAAGTGCACTTTTCGAAAAAAGCGCGGGTATACGGCGGGAGTAACTATCACTCTCTTATAAGTGAAAAAAAAATCAAAAAAGCGCGGGTAAAGTCGAAAGTGCACTTTTCGAAAAAAGCGCGGGTATACGGCGGGAGTAACTATCACTCTCTTATAAGTGAAAAAAAAAATCAAAAAAGCGCGGGTAAAGTCGAAAGTGCACTTTTCGAAAAAAGCGCGGGTATACGGGGGGAGTAACTATCACTCTCTTATAAGTGAAAAAAAAAATCAAAAAAGCGCGGGTGAAGTCAAAGTGAACTTTTCGAAAAAAGCGCGGGTATACGGCGGGAGTAACTATCACTCTCTTATAAGTGAAAAAAAAAATCAAAAAAGCGCGGGTAAAGTCAAAAGTGCACTTTTCGAAAAAAGCGCGGGTATACGGCGGGAGTAACTATCACTCTCTTATAAGTGAAAAAAAAAATCAAAAAAGCGCGGGTAAAGTCGAAAGTGCACTTTTCGAAAAAAGCGCGGGTATACGGCGGGAGTAACTATCACTCTCTTATAAGTGAAAAAAAAAATCAAAAAAGCGCGGGTAAAGTCGAAAGTGCACTTTTCGAAAAAAGCGCGGGTATACGGGGGGAGTAACTATCACTCTCTTATAAGTGAAAAAAAAAATCAAAAAAGCGCGGGTGAAGTCAAAGTGAACTTTTCGAAAAAAGCGCGGGTATACGGCGGGAGTAACTATCACTCTCTTATAAGTGAAAAAAAAAATCAAAAAAGCGCGGGTAAAGTCAAAAGTGCACTTTTCGAAAAAAGCGCGGGTATACGGCGGGAGTAACTATCACTCTCTTATAAGTGAAAAAAAAATCAAAAAAGCGCGGGTAAAGTCGAAAGTGCACTTTTCGAAAAAAGCGCGGGTATACGGCGGGAGTAACTATCACTCTCTTATAAGTGAAAAAAAAAATCAAAAAAGCGCGGGTAAAGTCGAAAGTGCACTTTTCGAAAAAAGCGCGGGTATACGGGGGGAGTAACTATCACTCTCTTATAAGTGAAAAAAAAAATCAAAAAAGCGCGGGTGAAGTCAAAGTGAACTTTTCGAAAAAAGCGCGGGTATACGGCGGGAGTAACTATCACTCTCTTATAAGTGAAAAAAAAAATCAAAAAAGCGCGGGTAAAGTCAAAAGTGCACTTTTCGAAAAAAGCGCGGGTATACGGCGGGAGTAACTATCACTCTCTTATAAGTGAAAAAAAAATCAAAAAAGCGCGGGTAAAGTCGAAAGTGCACTTTTCGAAAAAAGCGCGGGTATACGGCGGGAGTAACTATCACTCTCTTATAAGTGAAAAAAAAAATCAAAAAAGCGCGGGTAAAGTCGAAAGTGCACTTTTCGAAAAAAGCGCGGGTATACGGGGGGAGTAACTATCACTCTCTTATAAGTGAAAAAAAAAATCAAAAAAGCGCGGGTGAAGTCAAAGTGAACTTTTCGAAAAAAGCGCGGGTATACGGCGGGAGTAACTATCACTCTCTTATAAGTGAAAAAAAAAATCAAAAAAGCGCGGGTAAAGTCAAAAGTGCACTTTTCGAAAAAAGCGCGGGTATACGGCGGGAGTAACTATCACTCTCTTATAAGTGAAAAAAAAAATCAAAAAAGCGCGGGTAAAGTCGAAAGTGCACTTTTCGAAAAAAGCGCGGGTATACGGCGGGAGTAACTATCACTCTCTTATAAGTGAAAAAAAAAATCAAAAAAGCGCGGGTAAAGTCAAAGTGAACTTTTCGAAAAAAGCGCGGGTATACGGCGGGAGTAGCTATCACTCTCTTATCAGTGAAAAAAAAAATCAAAAAAGCGCGGGTATACGGCGGGAGTAACCATCACTCTCTTATCAGTGGAAAAAATAATCAAAAAAGCGCGGGTAAAGTCAAAGTGAACTTTTCGAGAAAAGCGCGGGTATATGGCGGGAGTAACCATCACTCTCTTATCAGTGGAAAAAAAAAATCAAAAAAGCGCGGGTATACGGCGGGAGTAACCATCACTCTCTTATCAGTGGAAAAAATAATCAAAAAAGCGCGGGTAAAGTCAAAGTGAACTTTTCGAGAAAAGCGCGGGTATATGGCGGGAGTAACCATCACTCTCTTATCAGTGGAAAAAAAAAATCAAAAAAGCGCGGGTATACGGCGGGAGTAACCATCACTCTCTTATCAGTGAAAAAAAAATCAAAAAAGCGCGGGTATATGGCGGGAGTAACCATCACTCTCTTATCAGTGGAAAAAAAAAATCAAAAAAGCGCGGGTATACGGCGGGAGTAACCATCACTCTCTAATCAGTGGAAAAAAAAAATCAAAAAAGCGCGGGTAAAGTCAAAGTGAACTTTTCGAGAAAAGCGCGGGTATACGGCGGGAGTAGCTATCACTCTCTTATCAGTGAAAAAAAAAAATCAAAAAAGCGCGGGTATACGGCGGGAGTAACCATCACTCTCTTATCAGTGGAAAAAATAATCAAAAAAGCGCGGGTAAAGTCAAAGTGAACTTTTCGAGAAAAGCGCGGGTATATGGCGGGAGTAACCATCACTCTCTTATCAGTGGAAAAAAAAATCAAAAAAGCGCGGGTATACGGCGGGAGTAACCATCACTCTCTTATCAGTGGAAAAAATAATCAAAAAAGCGCGGGTAAAGTCAAAGTGAACTTTTCGAGAAAAGCGCGGGTATATGGCGGGAGTAACCATCACTCTCTTATCAGTGGAAAAAAAAAATCAAAAAAGCGCGGGTATACGGCGGGAGTAACCATCACTCTCTTATCAGTGAAAAAAAAATCAAAAAAGCGCGGGTATATGGCGGGAGTAACCATCACTCTCTTATCAGTGGAAAAAAAAAATCAAAAAAGCGCGGGTATACGGCGGGAGTAACCATCACTCTCTAATCAGTGGAAAAAAAAAATCAAAAAAGCGCGGGTAAAGTCAAAGTGAACTTTTCGAGAAAAGCGCGGATATATGGCGGGAGTAACCATCACTCTCTTATCAGTGGGAAAAAAAATCAAAAAAGCGCGGGTATACGGCGGGAGTAACCATCACTCTCTTATCAGTGGAAAAAATACTTATCAGTAGTTGAAACTGGGGTGTACTACAGGGTGATTCAAAAGTGTCGGACCACCGTAAAGGTGCATAATATGAAGGTGTAGTAGAGTGCTGGAAAGCTGTTGGAAAAATTATATGTCTTCTAGTTTTGAAGTTATGTAGGGACAAAAGTTGGTTCTTCGATCGCTTCTATTTTCGTTGTTTCAAAAGATTTCATTGAACTGTTTATGGAGAAACAATGAGTTCAAAAAATGAACCTCTGAATATGCAGAGAATTTCTGTTTTCTATACAGGGTGAGTCATGAATCCTGGAATTTTTTTTTCTTAAAGTGCCTGCAAACAGTCACATTAGTCCCATAACCTATGTAGAGCAGTATAAAACTTTAAACACAATTCATTTTGATAGCATTATTCCTGTTTTTTTTTTTAGGAAAACTAAATTTTTGTAGTTTATGATTCACCCTGTATAGAAAACAGGAATTCAATACAGATTCAGAGGTTGATTTTTGTACTTATCATGTTTCCATAAACAGTCTTACCATAATCTTTTGAAATAACGGAAATACGGGGTGTTTATAAGAAACTGTGATCGCGGCAGGCATGGGTCAGGCCGAAAAACGCAGTAACAGACGCAATTGTAGTGATCGAAAGCGGATTCCAAAGGCGATGCGATCACAGTCGTTTATAAACACCCGGTAGAATCAATCGAAGGACCAACTTTTGTCCCTTCATAACTTCAAAATTGAAAGACATAAATGTTTTTTGATAACTTTCCAGCACTCTACTACACCTCCATATTACCCACAACGTGTCAAGATGGTCCGACACTTTTGAATCACCCTGTATCTGCATCTGTGCGAAATTTGAGGAAAATTGATCAAGTGGTTCAAAACTTATTGAGAAAAAAACCTGTAAGTAAGTGAACTTTGACAGCCTGTAACTTTGTTATTTTACATTTGAGAAAATACATAGGCTACTGTCTGATTTCTACATGACTCAAGTGGGCTGTGTTTCTGGTCGCCATCGGCTAGCCATCGACCGGTCGCAGCCCACTAGAATCATGTAGAAACCAGACAGCCTATACCTACTTTTTGGAATATTGGAATGATTCTATAGTTATTTTTTTATTCTCTATCGACCTCCAAAGTTTGTCTACCAAAACCTGGACCACCCTGTATAAGAAGTTTGTACAGTGGAAGTCATTTATAACGACGTCGCTTTTAACGACAGGTTGCTTATAACGACAGAGGTTGCTTATAACGACAGGTTGCTTATAACGACAGGTTGCTTATAACGACCACGTCCTAGAGAATTGGTTGGATTTCCATATGCGACAACGCTTCCAAAGCCCGTGTATAACGTCGTCGGTTATAGCGACGAAGTCGTCTTTAACGTCCTGCTCAGCCCTAGATTAGGTCGGATATAACGGCGTGCGGACGAGAATCAAGTCACGCTGGCGTGTGTCGAATGTTCCGATTGGTCCAACTTTGTAACTTTTTCAACTTGTTTTCAACAATCTATTGAACCGACGACGTTATACACGGGCTTTGGAAGCGTTGTCGCATATGGAAATCCAACCAATTCTCTAGGACGTGGTCGTTATAAGCAACCTGTCGTTATAAGCAACCTGTCGTTATAAGCAACCTCTGTCGTTATAAGCAACCTGTCGTTAAAAGCGACGTCGTTATAAATGACTTCCACTGTACAAACTTCTTATACAGGGTGGTCCAGGTTTTGGTAGACAAACTTTGGAGGTCGATAGAGAATAAAAAAATAACTATAGAATCATTCCAATATTCCAAAAAGTAGGTATAGGCTGTCTGGTTTCTACATGATTCTAGTGGGCTGCGACCGGTCGATGGCTAGCCGATGGCGACCAGAAACACAGCCCACTTGAGTCATGTAGAAATCAGACAGTAGCCTATGTATTTTCTCAAATGTAAAATAACAAAGTTACAGGCTGTCAAAGTTCACTTACTTACAGGTTTTTTTCTCAATAAGTTTTGAACCACTTGATCAATTTTCCTCAAATTTCGCACAGATGCAGATACAGGGTGATTCAAAAGTGTCGGACCATCTTGACACGTTGTGGGTAATATGGAGGTGTAGTAGAGTGCTGGAAAGTTATCAAAAAACATTTATGTCTTTCAATTTTGAAGTTATGAAGGGACAAAAGTTGGTCCTTCGATTGATTCTACCGGGTGTTTATAAACGACTGTGATCGCATCGCCTTTGGAATCCGCTTTCGATCACTACAATTGCGTCTGTTACTGCGTTTTTCGGCCTGACCCATGCCTGCCGCGATCACAGTTTCTTATAAACACCCCGTATTTCCGTTATTTCAAAAGATTATGGTAAGACTGTTTATGGAAACATGATAAGTACAAAAATCAACCTCTGAATCTGTATTGAATTCCTGTTTTCTATACAGGGTGAATCATAAACTACAAAAATTTAGTTTTCCTAAAAAAAAAAACAGGAATAATGCTATCAAAATGAATTGTGTTTAAAGTTTTATACTGCTCTACATAGGTTATGGGACTAATGTGACTGTTTGCAGGCACTTTAAGAAAAAAAAATTCCAGGATTCATGACTCACCCTGTATAGAAAACAGAAATTCTCTGCATATTCAGAGGTTCATTTTTTGAACTCATTGTTTCTCCATAAACAGTTCAATGAAATCTTTTGAAACAACGAAAATAGAAGCGATCGAAGAACCAACTTTTGTCCCTACATAACTTCAAAACTAGAAGACATATAATTTTTCCAACAGCTTTCCAGCACTCTACTACACCTTCATATTATGCACCTTTACGGTGGTCCGACACTTTTGAATCACCCTGTAGTACACCCCAGTGATTGCCTGAAAACAAACCATTTAGTGGCAGAGATATTGAGAGAGAGCTGGCCCGATTTCTACGCCACTGGAAATTTTTGCAAATAGGTATACAGGTCCGTTTTTAGAGGCTAAGCATGGGTATCTCGCTTATCTTTAGAGATACAGAGTCGGTCAAATTAGAAAAAAGTTGCGAATTTTCATGGCGATCAATGATCTAAAAAAATATTTGACTTGTCAGTTTTAGTTTTCGAGATATTGAGAAAAAAACTGAAATTTGTACTTTTTGTTTTTATTTTTTATTTGAAAAACGGTTGAAGATAGCCTTTTCTAATTAAGACATTGTGAAGGCACTTTTCCAAGAGGAATTCAATGTTGCCAAAATCTTCATTCTAGCTTTCAAAACAACCGAGATATGACATTCAACTTTTTTTCTCTTATAGGCGCCATATTGGATTTTGACATTTTTGAATACAATATTTTTTCCTGGTTGCAACGATGTGTCACATGCATGTGTCATTTTTTTCATTTTTCAAAGAGTGCTTTGGATACAAAATCAGCACCGACAATAAAAAAAAACCGTAAATGTTAAACATTTACTCTACAGTGACATGTGGCACATCGTTGTAACCAGAAAAGAATACCATATTATTCAAAAATATCAAAATCCAATATGGTGCATGCCCATTAGAGAAAAAAGTTGAATGCCGTACTCGGTTGCTTTGAAAGCTAGAATAAAGATTTTGGCAGCTTTGAATTCCCCTTGAAAAAGTGCCCTGACAATGTCTAAATTAGAAAAGGCCACCTCCAACCATTTTTGAATTTTTTTTTTCTTTTTAAATTCCTGTTTTTCCACGATATCTCAAAAACTAAAATCGATACGTAAAATTTCTTTTTGGATCATTGATCGTCATGAAAATGCGCAACTTTTTCATGATTCAACCGACTATGTATCTTCCAAGATAAGCGAGATGTCCATGCTTAGCCTCAAAAAACGAACACCCTGTATACTGATGCAATTTTTTGATTCTACGTTCAATTCTAAGTGAACTAGCGTATCATAACTATGATAGGAGAAACCGATTTTCTTTGATATGAATCACAATTCTTAGTAAATTTTCCCAAAATTTTGTTTTCACGGTATTTCTGGAATTTTAGAAGATATTGTGAACGGTTTGCTTCCTCTCAATAAATACTGAATCAAGCATACGGTTGTTCACATTTTCACAGCTCCACCTGTGTCGGTTCATGCAATATATTATTTTGAATTATTTTCTATGTATTTACCCTGTATATTTATAGGTATACGACGTCAGCCATATTCGACATAATAATTACGAGTTCGCTCTTAATTCGATTATATTCCTCAGGATAAGAATCATCCGTTCTCAAGGCGTGTTCAATTCGGTAGGTTTCCATAGCTGACCCGCGAGTATATGCCCCAGATAGAAAAACTGATGTAAAATTGGTTTGAGGCAGTGTCCGTAATATTTACTGGTAAAAATAAAACACTACTTTAATTGACAAATTTAATTATAGATAGGTAGTGGAGGGCACCGAATTTCGTACACCAAATTTGTCATTCCAAAAAAAGAGACAATATCTTGCTCCTTAGTTATTACGACCTGATAGTATAGAAGACTTGATTCCTGGATTCATGATGAATTATTATACTACGTGAAAACTCTTTCATTGCCATGTCATTTGAAGTACGAAATTCAATGACTTCATTGCACTTAAGCAACATTCAAAGTTCATTATGTAATCAGAAGTTTAGGTATCAATACTGTTCAAGTCAGTGCTTTGAGTCTTCCTCATGTCCAAGCTCATCTGCGCGTTTTCCTGCTGCTTCAACGGCATTCATGACAGCACCCCTGAAGAATATAATTTATCAATATGACAACAATAACAAAAATTACGAATTAACAAAACTCTCGACAAACCCATAATAATTTTGTAATAACAAATGATACTTTTCATAATTCTCTTATTAGCACTTGAAAGAGTCGAAAAAATAATTCTACCTAACAGCTCCTCTTTCCAAAGCATGCAACCCAGCAATGGTTGTGCCGCCGGCAGAACAAACTTCGTCTTTCAAAGTGCCCATGTGCTTGTGCGTATCGAGCACCATTTTGGCAGCTCCCATCACGGTTTGTGCGGCAATTTTGGTCGACATTTCTCTGTGCAATCCCATGCGTACACCTCCATCAGAAAGCGCTTCGATAAATAAGTACACCTACAATTTAACATGATAGAAAAAGTAGTTTTCTTGGAAAAGTCGAATACAAAAGCAGGTCCACTACCAGAGACAGCACAAATCGCATTGATCATCTTTTCTTCGATCATCTGGCAATACCCGGTCACCTCCAAGATGGTCCTGACAACTTTCACGTCATCTTCTGTGGCGTTCTTACCGGGACAATACACCGTGCACCCTTCACCCACCAGCATGGGAGTGTTGGGCATGACACGGATCACTCGAGAACCTTTGAAGCTCTCAGTTTTCTAAAACAACCAGTACAACTAGGCATGTAGAATTTTTTGAAAGAAACAAAAAGATTTTTTTTACTCTTTCTAGTTCTTTCAGTGTGAATCCAGCTAAGATGGAGACAAAGAGTTTGTTCGTCAAGTTTTTGTTGTTCATTTTTTCGACCAAGTCATCGATGACTTCGTTGAGCAGATGAGGTTTGACTGCTAAAAATACAACATCAGACTGATGGGCTACTTCGCTGTTGTCTGTTGTAACGTTTGCTCCCCATTCGGCCCATATGTCTAGATTTTTTATGAAGGGACTAGAAACGTACACTTGTGAATAGTCGATTAAACCTAGAATTAGAAGAAATCGGTTTGAAATATTCAACTACAGCAGTAGCTCAGCCATTACAGGTTTTCACTCTCACATTGCTGAAAATTGGTAGACGTTTTCTTTGAACACTAGTGAACAACATATCGGAAGTCCCGTAAGTTCCCGAGTGTGCGTCTTCAACTTAACAGGGAGAAGAAGAATAAAAGGACGAAAAGTTGTAAATCATGAACCAAAAGGGATAGAATCGTGTAAATAGTGAGGTCGGTACACATTTAAAACCGTGACTATAAGGCATTTAATGCTAGAGAAAATTTCCTTCGAATGAGTGTTTTACACGGCCTATCGGACGATATTAGAAGAGGAATCACAAAAACTTTCTAAAAGTGAAAGTGCGCTACTGAGTCTCACGCCCGTGAGGACATATTCACTTGTTTATTCATCTTAGCCCTGTGAAATTGATGGCGCGCACACGGGAACTTACGGGACTTTTCTCATGTTGTTCAGTACTGTTGATGGGAGGCGTGTACCAATTTTCAGCCTTACGATATTGACCGTCAGTTCCACAAAAAAGATGATCAGCGATCAAGGCTGATTGCAGATTAACTGAACTTTTTTCTGCTGAATGCTAGGTGATTACTCACAAAAAATGCCTGAAATCTGTACTAGACCCCATTATTGAGGGATAAACCAGCATTTTCATTGATCAGTCAGCTACAAATTGACAAACAAAAATCGCAAATCAACTAATCTCGTATTATCTGTTTTGTGGAACCCACGGTAAGTCAAGGGTCAAGGCGATTTTTTGTTTAGTATGACTGGGCTATTAGGTTGTTGTATGGTGACCTTTACCTCTTCTCTCGATGCTTTTGCATATAGCTTTTGACATGTTGCCATCGCCGATGAAGCCAATTTTCTTTTTAATTTTTTCCGGTGCTTTTGTGCAAAATTTATTCTTTTGCAGAAAGACACGAGTTGTCTTATTGCTAAAAATTATTTAGGTACAAATTTAGTTGAAGGAAGATTTTTATACGTGTGTTTTTCGAAAACTGCACCAGCCCATAACTTTTTTCCTATGGGATATACAATAGATTCGAAATTTTCATGGGGTATTTGTGAGCACTTTTACTATTTTTTTTGCGTTGATCATGAAGCAAATGTCACTACCGGAAGTAACCGGAAGTGACATAAACTTTTGATTTTTAAATGAAATGCCTGTATGTATATTTTTTGATATTCGGATAGATTTTTTTTATTGATACAGTATGGTGGTCTTGAAAATTCTCTACGATAAAAAATTACTATTTTATAGCGGAGATAATAATATTTGGGTTTGAACTTTGAAAAATATCCCGAAATCGCCACTCTCCAGAGCTCATATTGTTTTTTCGTGAGAACTTCTTGTTTTTTTTTTAAAGGTAGGTTAAATTTATTTCAGTTGAAGAATCATGAGTTTTCTTGGATTCTAATGGTGCGATTCTCTAAAAAGTTACATTCCATAAAGGCTCTGTTACGTTGTTATTATCTAGGCAACAGCCAATGGCCGACACGAATTTTTACATAACAGAGCGTTTATGGAATGTTATTTTTTACAGAATAGCACTATTATTCTCAAGCCTTTGAAAGTGGCGATTTCGAGACGTTTTCCGATGTTTCAAACCCAAATAAGTCGAAATTGAAGTCTCTAATCAAAATTTTGCAATAGTAAAACGTAGAATCAAAAAATTGGAATAAAAATAATTGGGGGGGGGGGATCGAAACTTGATGTTTAGAATCGAAACAATGATAAATTACATTTAAAATGAAATAACAGTGAGAAACCCTCTCTTAGCCAACTACTTTAAAAAAAAAACACAGTCAACTTTATTCCTGATGAGTAGACAAAAAATTTTTTTTTCGGTAACAACTCCAATCTTTTGAAGATATTTCAAGAACGGCTCAAGATATTTAATTCAAGTTTACGACGACTTCATGGCCATGACATTAGAATTATTTATGGCGATTTACATGTCTTCACCTATTTTGGTTCTTGAGGTACATTTCTTCAACTTTTTATTTTCATTTCACCCTGTATATGTCGCCGGCATAGTTTGTATTGATGGCATCAAGTTTCAATCAAAAGAGAATGGATCGCACAACACCTCTACCAAGTGGCACCCCGCCATCATAAAACTCAAGGTCCATACAGTTTTCAGCATCGAGCATCTGGACTATTTTGATTTTCTTGTGTTTTGACGAAGAAGGAGAGGACTGACGATGAAATGTGTGAGGACCTTTCTTGTAGACCATAAAGTTTCCAACAATTTCTTTTCGTGAACTATTTTCCCAAATGCTATTGTTCACGAGATATACGCAAAAAACTGATCCTCAAGCTCTTCTCGAGGCCACAACGGCCGGAGCTCACACCGGATTCTTGAGGACCTTTAGTATGTTAAACTACATGCTTAACTGAGTTTATATACAAAAATCCGGCTGACTTTTATTTTTGTTCGCTATTTGCGATTCTAACAGCTAAAATTCCTGGACTATGAAGAGTTATTTAAAAAAATCCATTATTAAAAATTCAACTTGAACATCCTGTAACTTTTCAATGGAGCATTTTAGGACATTGAAGTTATATTTTTTCCTGGTCCGTTTTTCATGGGAATTCTCCCCTAGAAATTTGTAATCGTAATTGCGAAATATATGTATACCCCATAGGAAAAAAGTTATGAGCTCGGTTTCCGAAAAACACACGGTAGGTTGATTTTTGCCTAAATTAATGTTAATTTCACAAATCCAAAAACTACTTGCAAGTAAGTACCGAACGGCTTAAATATCAGTTCCCAAAAGCCTCGCGTTTTACATTTTATTCTCTTTCAATACAATATACCCATCAAGGCTATTCATATTGACCAACAATGTGACATAGGTAATTATTTACGGAACTTTCCAACTTCTGCATCAATAATAAATGAAAAAAATTGAAATTTTTTGATTCGATTGTAGGATGTAGGTAAAGATAAATTTAGTACTTTTCAGTTTATTTTGAAGTTGCCTTTTTTGTCAATGACAATCGCCTAAACCTACCCCAATCCAGCGGGACCTACTCATCGAAGAGTATAAAATCAAAAATAAATAGTATGGATTTATTATTATTTGAAATAAATAATAAATGAATTATAGAGCTAATTTAATTATTATAGATGTACGTACTAGAAATCCCGAAGAATTATTGTCTTCAGCATCATAAAATGGGAAGGGTTCATCGTTTAACTGGAATACTGTTCTCTTGTTGCACAATCGTCTGAAATCTTGGTTAGGAATATAAAAGCTATTTATTACCTAGGGTAATACATCAGCGCTTCTCAACTTCCGTAATTGAAAAACATTTGTTAGCTAAAAATATATTGGATAATCTTTTGTATGGTCAGGTATCCATAAGCCAACCTGCATAATACTGATTACGTAAACTGACCAGTTGTTCTCAAAAAGAGGAACTGGAAGACATGCGTGTTGAAAGATCGGATACCATTTAATTACGAAGAACTGGAAATGTTGGTCCTTGTTCTGTTCCGTATATTATAAATTTACACGAGGTATAAATTGAGAATCACTGTTACATGTGACTAGCCGACGCGTGACGACGCCGGCGTCGTAATTTCGATCTCTGGAATGCACAGGGCTGGATTAAGGAACAATTTGTATATGGCACCAAATATATTTTTATTTTTTTCAATGATATACACTTGCTCATTTTGTAAATGCTTTTCCTATATATTAAGTTCCCTATTAAATTAATATTAAATAAGAGAATTGGAAATAAAATGACTGTTTTCATCAATAATTAGAACTAAAAATAAATTATTTTTTGTTTGTAAAAGTAAAGTATCAGTTTGTCACACGTTTTTTTTGTCATTTTGTCACCTGTGCCTTTATCAATACTTATTCTTCCTTCTAATTAATATTTTGTTATTATTATTAATATCTTGCTTTCGACGGTTTCATTTAAACTGGCCACAATTATTTATCATGCTTGATCCCTTTCTTCTCCCCAAGCTCTGCAGATTTTTTTGCTGCTGCTTCAACTGCATCCATAATAGCTCCTCTGTTGAAAAAATATGAAATAAAAACCATTGGTGTGTGATGTGCATCGTCATCATGCGTAACAGAAGTGAAACTTCTTATTGTGTATTAAACAGTTCCTTCAATGCCAAGGTGGCATCAAGCTTGTAGGATCCCTGTCAGACATGCCTGATTAAATATCAACGAGAAAATCAAAATTATCACAAGTCTGAAGAGGATTCAGGCGATTGAATTTAAGAGCTGTATGAGAAATACTGAATGAGACGATCATAGTGAATATGACCATGAAACTTCATGACCATGACATAACATTTGAAATTCAGCAGAATTTGGAATACAATATAGTCCGGACGTTAAGGCTGTATTCGCAGGATATTGATATTTCTCTCTCAAAAATTAAGATAAAGAGATATAGAGATTTTGATGCGATTCCATTGAATGTTGCCGCCACATCCATTGCCGCCACATTTTTTGACATACAAAAAAAAATTATCGACTGTTTTATAATTTGAGAAACGTAGAAAAATGAATACATGGCCGTTTTTTGAAAAAGTTGTCAACAAGAAAGAATAAACTATTTTTTTACATAATTGAAAAAACGCTATGTATTATTTTTTCAAATACGCTCAGTACACCGTATAAAAAAAAATCGAGTTTTTATCTTCATTTTTGACGGAGAAATCTTGAAGATAATTTTGCCCTGCTGAGAATACAGCCTTAAGGACGGCATTTCCTAGCATAAAAAATGGCTGAAACAGACTGCGGATAAGCTGCAGAGCAAAAGAGAAACAGATAGATTCTTGTGGCGTGAGTTTCTGCCAAATCTGAGCAGCTAAAAATGTAAGAAAAAAAATGAGTCATTCAAATCTGGGCTGTCAAGAGAATGAAAGACTTTTTGAAAAAAATACAGAAATTATGAAAAATTTCTTTTGAGTTTTTCCAGTTTTGAAATTTTTAAATACTTATTAATTTTCATTCTAAATTTAAGATTACTCTGCTTTTTTTCAAGTCTCTTACTCCACTGCTTCTCAGGAAACTTTTCACGTTTAAAGAAAAACACTAGGAAATGCCGTCCCTAAGGCACAAATATCGCACCAACCCTGCAAAGCATAATCAAGCGATGAGACTTGCCGCAAATGTTCACTGGAAAAATCTTGAAATTAGTGATCAGTCTCATGGGAACTGACAATTTTCAGTAAAGGTGGATTTATGCTCGCGAAAAATAAAAATAACAATAAGAATGAAAAAAAAGAAAATTTGAAAATGAGCTTTCAGATTCAAGCGTTTATGCTCCAAAATAAGAAATAACAATAAGAATAAGGAACTTCAACTTTCCATTCACTGTTGCGTATTGACGATGCGCAGATGTGTCAACAGTGGCGGCGTAAGTCTTCAAGGGCAAAATGTTCCCTAATTTCTGCACAAATCATCCTCGATGTTATTGAATAAACAAGTTACGCGGTTAACTTATGTGGAATAATATTCTACAATGTGTTTTAAAGCCTTCCGTGGCTTGTTTTTCCTGCTGTTAATGACGAGATCCTAGCCCCTCCCAAAAAATCCTTGTCGCTGCTACTGCCCAAGAAATTTAAGGATAAAAATAACAAGTTGAATATTTTCAACTTCTGCTCGAAGATAAGCCGAACGAGTGACGAACGCAGTCGAACTTTGCCGATGACGATGGGAGCTGCTTTTATACAATCCGCAGTACACCGATGTAGCAAAAGTTGCCTGAAACCGCCTATCTTTAGGTAGGCGGGAACTCCCACGGGTTGCTTCGTAACGGCGGTCCAAATGTGGCGCCATCTACCAGTTATCCTCACAAGTTCACATCAGTGGTATTGTCTATTACTGCAATAATTTAGTTCGAGAAATAGATACCTACACTACACATGATATCAATATGCGATATTCAAAGGCACGACTTGCGCTATAGGTTCGCAAAGCTAGGGGATGGAACTCATGCGTCTGCGCGAGCTAGGAAAAGTCAAAACCTGCAGATTTTCAGGCATCGATTTAACAAAAGAAAATAGATGACAAGAAACTCCTGATTTCCATGCTAGATTATGCGAAATGATGTTGTCCATGTGCATTGCTGTCGAAAAAATGAATTCCGCGCGTATAGTGCTCCGAAAAGAACGAAAAAGCCGTTTTCAGTGTATAACTGGTTGCCTAGAAGGTGATGTTTTTAGGGAACACACATGAAATGGAACTGTAATGTTTTTTTCGTACGGTTTTTGCAGCCAGGCACTCAACAAACTGCCTGTCATTCTGATATAACCCGATAAAATTTTAGTTATCATTTGCTTACATGCAGTTTCATGCCATTGACAGACAGGACGGCAACCGTAATGGTGGCCTTACATTGAGCATCAAATGCTGCAGCTTTTTTTGCTGCCGAGCTCTCATTGGTCAAATGTTGGTCACTGACAGCAATAACAGGCGTCAGTTCCAATCAGAACTCTGCTGCAAAGAAAGCTGCAGCATTTGCTGCTCAATGTAAGGCCAGCATAAGGCAGAGAAGAATACTAGAAGTAGGGCGGTATTTTCAAAAACACACCAACTGATAAACACGTTACCATATTTTCGCTCC
This sequence comes from Anaspis maculata, assembly GCA_949128115.1. Lineage (NCBI taxonomy): Eukaryota > Metazoa > Arthropoda > Insecta > Coleoptera > Scraptiidae > Anaspis > Anaspis maculata. Next base: position 75,791,037 of record OX421962.1, read on the forward strand.
TTGTGTATCTAAAACTGATCCATCATTGCTGGTCTTGAACACAATGAAAGATCATGAAACACTTTTTTTCCAAAGCTTATTTGAAAGTTTCATTTCCAGCCGTTTCAATAATATACAATGTTGAAATTACGCTTTTTACATGTGTTAGCATACGGCACTATTCTCAAATCCCCTAGCATGGTTGCGCCAGCGCAGAAATGGCACTGAATTTCGCCTATTTAAAATAATGCGATGTAAAAAATTCATTTGTATACCTACCTATTCAAGTATTATCTACAGATTAGTGATACTGTACAACACTGAACAAAACAAATAGGAAAACAACCACAATAACAACAGCATAAAGCTAAAAACTGTAACTAAAAATTTTGACGACTTTCATTTTAATGCTTCGAGTGACACCTAGGAGCAATGTTTCAGACTATTTCTTATTCTAATTTTTATTTCTGGAGTATAAATGGGCAGTTGCCGTGCTTATTTTCCTTATTTTTATTCTTATTTTTTGCGAGCATAAATCCACCTTAACTCAGTTATTTTTCAAGATAATCGGGTGAAATTCGGTAGTAATATAAATAGTAGTTAAATAGTAAAGTCAATAATAGAATTCCGTGTGCTGCCACCGTCCCTGCCTGCTACATTCGAAAATACTATATACTCGACTATTTTTCTACTTTTGGCCGCCATCTTGAATTCGCCCATTATTGAATAACTTGGAAATCAATCAGTAATAGTAATCATGATCATAAGCAATAATCTGAATGCAAAAACAACTATGCCCAGTGAGCAACTTCTCTTTAATTGACCTAAAAGAGCTGGTGGACCGTTGGATCTATTTTTATGAGTTTCACAGCACTTTGGCGCCCACCAATCCCACCATGGTCAAAATTACCATTGAAAAGATGAAGAAGGGTGTTCCGAATTATCCCCATCTCTTTTGAGGTTGGATACAAAACCTTTTTGATCAAGTTCAGCTGTTCTTGAAATAGCCTGAGAATATTCTGAAAAAATGGGTAGTTCAAAATAAAAGTTCATATTTTTAAATGACCAGGATTAGGTATACATAGTCAATTGTAGGTATAATTAATAATGGGCGACTTCAAAATGGCGGCCATGAGAAGAAAAAGAGTTGACCGTCATATTTTCGAAGATAGTGGACAGGAACGATGGAAATACACTGCATTTCATTCTTGACTCAACTTTTCATGGGACTACTGAATTTCACCAAAATATCTGAAGAAATCACTGATTTATTGGAAAATGTCAATTTCATAAATGTCAATTTTTATGAAATTGACCACTAATTTCAGGATTTCTCAGAAACGGCTGGAAAAATGGAGATGCGGTTTGTACGAGGGTTTGTAACATTAAATTATGAATCTACATGGTGACTTTTATTACTCCCAACTTTTTTTGGTTCAGGAGTTGGAATTTTTACATTAATAAACACCCTGTATACGGCGTCCGCAAGTGGACCCACCGTGGCACCACTTCTTTAAACTTACTTGCTCAGGAGTCTAATGGACATTTGTGACAAGTCTCATCACTTGATCACTTTTTGCAGGGCTGTAGCCCTTAACGTCCGAATTATGAACGTGATATAGACACTTTCTGGTCTCTATTTCTGGATTTATTGGAGAGAGTTAATGGAACATTGTTCCACTTGGTACGTAGGCCTCGCTATTGGGCCCATTGTACCCCTTCCTAGACCAGCCTGACTCAACGAGCCACAATGTGGGCTGACGGGGGTGACTCTCTTCAACCCCCGACGCAGTGCGGGGAGCACGCCGTCTGTTCACAGAATAGAAATAAGTGCTTCGCACAGAAGCCGCACTCCGGTCGGCTCCTTTGATGTTTTCGGTTTACCGTCAGGGACCTTGAGCACTACTGATTTAAAAGGCCCATCGTCTATGCTCTCGTACCTTTACTGTCAGAATGAAATTTGTATCCACAACCCACATACGCGCAAGCGGTGCCCGATTTTCTCTTCTTTGCGGAAGGTGGAGGATTCTCCTCAGCCAAGGCCACATGAACTTATCACCAATTCACCACCACAAAACCGTAGTGAGGAGTCCAACTAACAGGTGAAACACGAACACAGGTACAGTTGAGGTTAGCTTTTTGTCAACAAACAACAGGAAGAGCGACGCATTAAATGACATTTAGCAACCGCCATAGCTTCGGCGGGCAGCAATCCGCCAATGACGCGTCGTTCACAGGGACGAAGCCTCACGAGTGTGCCGAGTACACACGATGGACCTTTAAACCAGTAGTGCACTTCTATCTCGCTCATATTTTTGATATCCTTTTCAAGTGATGCTTCTGTGCCAGGCACTTATTACTATTCTGTGGTCTGTTTACGAATTTCGTAAACGAAGCTTGAGTATTTTCTATTGTATGAACTTGTGTATTGTGATTCGTCTTTGCAATCGGAAACGATCGTAAAAAGTCGTGCCCGTGGATGAATGCCGCCATATTGCTAAAATTTCAGCGACGAAGAGGGAAGATGCAGATTTATGCTAGACAAAGAGCAGAAAGATCGACACTTTATGCAAAACCTAAGATTTTCGTATTTGTACCAAGCTTGCGGTCTGTGCATAGGCACGGCTGTGAGTAAGATACGCAAGGAGCTGGTCGATTTTTACGAAATACGGAAGTGGCGTGCTCGCAAAATTGGGATACGAAAACGAACTTCGTAACCGTTTGAACGCATGCTTTGCACGGGGCAGAAGACGCAAGGGATTGGGCGATATTCACTATTTACGAAACATGAAAGTAGCGTGCTAGCAAAATTCGTATACGAAACGAATTTCGTAACCGATTGACGGCGTGCTTCCACCACTGTGTAGGAGTGTAGGTGTAGGTGTCCGACACATCTACGCCCTGCGATGGTACGTTTCCGACTTCGTCCGTCTCCCTGACCTCTACACATTGACGTACTGCCAGTTGCAGACGTGTACTTATGGGCTTTTCCCATGATCACCGGAGGAGGAGTTTCAGCTGGCTTAGAGTCAGATGAGACCTGCCAGCGGCTCGCTAACTGGCACTACGTCCTACAGGGGGTCTCCCAACCAACTTTTAGCCGCGCTAAGCGTTGCTGCAGTCGAATTATCACCCGACTGGAGCAGTGTACCTATTACACGCTATGGCCTCCTCACACTTTCTGGTAGTTTCACTAAATACAAATGTCACAACATACACAATAAGCTATGCAAAGGACTCACGTGGCCAACTATTAGGCCTCCATTCAGTTATTTTCCGGAAGTTGTCATTGATAGCGTCACCGTCAATACATGCGCGAAGGCACATTACGCTATGCTCCTACCGCAGACGAAAAGCATGCAAAAAGGAGAATCAAGAGAAAGATGTACAGGAAGAATAGTAACACGTGACGAAAGAAGTTCCACTTCATAATCAACTGCAACACCAGTCTGTGTAACTACCTGACGCCTCCTTTTTCCAATGCATGGATGCCAGTTATGGTAGTTCCACCAGGTGAACAGACTTCATCCTTCAAAGTTCCAGTATGCTTTCCAGAATCCAATACCATTTTAGCGGCGCCCAAGACAGTTTGTGCCGCAAAATGAGTGGCCATTGCCCTTGGAATGCCCATTTTAACTCCACCATCTGACAGCGCCTCTATCATCAAATAAACCTGCAAATTTATATTCAGTAAATTTCTTTCATATCATCAATCTATTCGGTGACTCACAAAAGCTGGTCCACTTCCTGCCAATGCTCCCACGGCATTTACAAGAGACTCTGGGACTTGTTTGCAAACTCCTGAAGCTTCAAGCAAAGTCTTGACTAGCCCTATGTCAGCATCACTGGCCCTTTGACCAGGGCAAAACACAGTGCACCCTTCTCCAACCATCATTGGAGTATTTGGCATGACTCTGACTACTCTTGAGCCTTCCAGGCCACTTAAACACTTCAATATTATGCTAGTGTGGTGCTCCTGACTGAATCACAAAACTCACATTTTCTAAAGCCTCTAGAGTTACTCCAGCTAAAATTGACACAAACAGCTTTCCTTTCACTAGTTTCGACTTTGTTTCATAGATGTTGGCCACAGCTTCTGGTAAAATATGTGGCTTGACGGCCAAAAAAATAACTTCACATTCCTCCACCACGAAACCATTGGCAGTTGTGATTTTTGCTCCGAGCTTTTGCCAGTAATCGAGGTTCTCTAAATGCGGCCCGGAGACGTTCAGCTGGGAATAAGATACCAGCCCTAAGAGAATAAAACAAATATTTTACCTTGGATTTTCCAAAGTTCCTAGCTTAAGGATTTGACCTTTTCTTACGATTCCTTCGCTTATAGCCCTTGCCATGTTTCCTCCGCCAATAAATCCAATTTTCGTGTTTTTCAAATCCATTTTCTGCAGTAAATTACGACTTGTACCTAATCGACTTGTTTCTTGTTTCATAAATCAAATTGTTTGGTTAAGTAATAAATGTCATTGGGTTGCTGAGTCTATGGTTGCTGACTTTGGAAGTGGCAACACCGCTAACAGCCAGGTTAACCAACACCATTCAAATAACTTTTCATTTATTTTTCCTAACATTTGCGTGATAATCATGATGTTAGGCATTGAAATCCTTAAAAGATGATTAAAAAATGTTGTCAAATGTAAACATGATGTAAATGGGTTTTGGCTTGCGGAGAAAAACAGAAGAGTTGAAATTTTTCATTGTCCTCAAGTTGGCAGCCATGGCAAAATGTCACCGTAACCTGTCATCATGTGACGTATGTGTTGCGCTTTGCGCTGTGTGGTTTTGAGTTTTGACCAGTTTTGACGTAAACTGTGGAGTAAACACAAGCCGTTCCGTTTTATTAACGTTTTTGCGAAGTTATTTACGTTTCCCTGATTATTTGAATCATGGAAACGATTTTGGAGCAACAACGTCGTTACCATGAAGAAAAAGAGCGTCTTATCGATGCAATGGTCAAAGAAATGCTTCACAAGAAAGCCACAGTAAGTTAACCTCGAAATTGCCGTTGTTTCCACTTCTATTTTTCTTCATTTCCAGTACAGAGAAGCGATAAATTCCGAGCACCGGTTGAAATATCTATTGGATAGATACATGACGAGTACTGACCGCCTAATTGAACTGTATGAAGACAAAGATGGACAGCGGAAAGCAGAAGTCGCCGCTCTTACTGGCCCCAATGAATTTCAAGAGTTCTACAATCGGCTCAAACAAATCAAAGATTTCTATCGCAAACATCCAAATGAAATCAGCGTACCCATGTCGGTCGAATTCGACGAGTTAGCCAAAGCAAGAGAAAATCCCTCGGAGGAAATGTCTAGTAAGTTTGTTTTTTTAATATTCAATTTAATGGAGCACTGACATATTTGTTTTAGATCTTGTGGAGTTCACTGACGAAGAGGGATATGGGAAGTATCTTGATTTGCACGAGTGCTACGAGAAGTACATCAATCTGAAAGGAATTGAGAAAGTGGATTACATTACGTATCTGGCCTTTTTTGATCAATTGTATGACATTCCTAAAGAGAGAAAGTCTGGAGAATATCGCAAGTACTTGTTGTGTTTGATTGAATATTTGAGCTGGTTCGTCCAACGCATCAAACCTCTCATGGATTTGGATAGTGAATTGCAAACTGAAGTGGATGCTGTCTCGATCCAGTGGGATTCTGGGTCAATTCCAGGGTGGCCGGTAGGTTTATCAGGACATCAATAGAGTAATAAATAGTCACGAAACAATAGTCCATAAACATTTACAATTGATTTTATTTTTCATTGGTAACAGTAGGTATGATTACGCACCAGAAAAATAGAGATACTGAAAATACTTTGAAACCTTGATTTCTGCATTTCTAATTGTGTGAGGTTGATGTATTCATCCATCTTGATTGATCACACTAGAGCATGCATAGGTAACGTAACCAATAAGTACACAACTAAAAATCTAAAAACAAAGGCTATGAAGTATTTTCACTCTCTCCAGGTTTTTTTTGCAGGCGAGATTATACATTATATAACGAGAGTAGCAAGTAGCATTATTGTGTCCTCTGTACGCTTAGGCGGTCAGCGCCTCCCACTAAAAGGCCTCTAAATCAAAGTCGGTGTTTTTCTTATAACTCTGGCATTGAGAGATTTCCCTTCATACAGGGTGTCCCACGAAGTAACCGACATAGTTCAAGGGTAGATGTACTTTCTCAAGGCAAATCAGAATCTGCCTTCGAAATTTTACTGACGTCCCCCGTTTCCGATATACAGGTGATTTATGTGTTCAACCGAAAAGTTTGATTAGCCATATCTCAGGAACACATCAACACAATCTATTGAAATTTTGGAGGTATATTTTAGAACCAAGAGCCTTTGTAGCGCCCTATTCACTTATAAAATAAATACAGGACCGTACCCAAAGTTTTGTTTTTCGAGTTTCTGTTGAAAAGTCATCCTGTGTGGATTTTTTTTTCAGAATCTGATGTCATATTCGGAGACTTCATAGAAAATGCTACAAAATGCGGTTTCTAAATTGTTTGGCACTAATTTAGCTGATCAAAAAAAAATATTGCCAGAAATTTTTATTTTTTTATTTTTATTTATTTATTTTTTTACAAAGTCACTATTTCAATTGTGGTGCTCTGATCAACCAAAAATAATGTCAGGAGAATTTTCTGGAAACATGAATTTGGTACCGTTGCGGACTTTTTAAAGTGGACGACAGTTGACAGATTTCTCGGGATTCTGGCCTGAACGTCGCATGACAGCAAGCCAACTCGTTGACATTGTCGTCCACTTTATTTTGGCCGCAATCGTACCTCAGATTCCTACCCAAATTCATGTTTCCAGAAAATATTCTGGAATTATCCTCAGTTTGGTAGAACATCAAAATTGAAATTGTGACTTTGTTTGACCACCTGGAATAGCGTTTGAGTGATTTGAATCAAATTTTCAAAATATTCATGAAAAATCTCTGTTAATAATTTTTTTTCGAATTAGCTAAATTAGTGCCAAACAAGTTGGGAATCGCATTTTGTAGCATTTTTTATGTAATTTCCGAATATGACATCAGATTTTGAAAAAAAATCTATACAGGATGACTTTTTCAACAGAAACTCGAAAAACAAAATTTTGGGTACGGTCCTGTATTTATTTCATAAGTGAATAGGGCGCTACAAAGGCTCTTCGTTCTAGAATATACCTGCAAAATTCCAATAGATTCTACTGATGTATTCCGGAAATATGAGCAATCAAACTTTTCGGTTGAGCACATAAATCACCCTGTATATCGGAAGCGGGGGACGTCAGAAAAATTTCGAAGGCAGATTCTGATTTGCCTCAAGAAAGTACATCTACCCTTGAACTATGTCGGTCTTCGTGGGACACCGTGGTCGTGACCGAGTGGTGTGTGCACAAACCGATGTGTATCTCTCTATTCCATAGACCCTTCTCTCAAGGTGTGTAATGTGTGATATTCGATTCGCACAAATAAACAGAGCAATCACTTCACTACTGCCATGAGCGGAGTGCTATAAGGTGGCAACATGAGAAGTGACATTTGATATGTCAAATTCAGGAGGGGGAAACGGTGATCACCGGTGGCTCAGTGAGACCATAGCCGATTATTTTGCTTGGTGGTGGTGGTGGGTGGTAGTGGCTCCAGTGTGACTTCTGCCTAATAGGTCGTTTCGTTTGAGATTTTCTCAAGTGCGCATGTTTGGCGTGAATTTCATAATTTCGTACACCTTATTTGAAAATTAGCGGTAAGAATTATTTCAGTGCACCCCAAATTCCACAAATAATTGAGTTTAATGTGAGATACCATTCTGGCTTTCAAAGGCAATGTTTTATTGGACTTGAGTTCAGTGATAATTTGTGGAGGTGCACGAAACGAACACTATATCGCTGCCAACTTGAACTTGTGACATGATTCTTGTCGTTTCTAACAATAACAGCAACAATAACAATAACGAAAGCAACAAAAGCACTTGGAAACAACGAGAAAACAGCCGATACACCGAAACACCGACAACCAGAAACCAGTAGCTAGTCAGAGGGCTAGACAGAGTATGCAGTGTTGCCATTAAAATTGACAGGTGTACGAATTTTTCAAAATTCGGAATAACCTATTTTGACGCGAAACAGTTTTTAATAGCACGATTTTTTTCTCCCTCCACGTGCATCCCATGTAAGACGATTGAGAGGTGAATAAAAACGTTTCTTATTATGCAATAATGTGTTAAACAGGTAACGGATTGACATTTTGCGTCCGTGCTTGAAATATTTGCAGTCATTCAAAATTTACGGCTTCTGCTGGTCGCTCTTGTCAATTTTGGTACTGTCAGGAGCACTGTTATGGCGGCTTTATAGAACTTCGTTTGTCGCCGGCGACATACGAAGTTTTGTAAAGCCACCATTATCACATACATCAAAATTTTTGTAACTTCAAAAAATGTGACATAGCCATGGAGGAGCGCTTATGTAGTATATTCACCATGAAGCCAGAAACCAAGCCTTTTATTCTATTAGGCCACAACTGCAATAAAGGAAGACCTTGTCGTTTTTTTTTTTCTAATGACAAAAATTTTAATCCATGCAGTATTTTGCTCCTGACGGTACTAGTAAGAATCAAAATTCTCTGCTTAGCATGCGTTATTCAAAGTTCATTACAGCGCGCAGCGTGCTGGTATGTTTGCCAGTTATTTTAATTGTTGGGCGTGTTCTTTGCCGTTGGCCGATAGTGGTCGTAGGTAAAAAAAAACTGATCTTATGTGCTGTTAATGCTGGGTAAATACTCCGGTGTCGCGGACCTACTGTCACTAAACATATTTAAGTAGATTACTTTGATTTACAGAAAGAAACTGGATCGGCACTGGCCAATGTGGGTGCACATCTAGACTTGTCGGCGTTTTCCAGCTGGGAAGAACTGGCTTCGCTCGGTTTGGACAGATTGAAATCTGCACTGATAGCTCTCGGACTGAAGTGCGGAGGAACTTTAGAAGAGAGAGCCCAGCGACTGTTTTCAACCAAGGGCAAAAATTCTCTGGACCCATCACTGATGACCAAAGGCAAAGCTGGAAAAGCCAGCAAGGAAAAAGAGCAGATGAGGCAACAAGAATTGGCTTGTCTGGAAGCGCAAGTTTACAAGTAATGTGAAGCTCATATACACACACATCAAAAAAAGTTTTGCACCACTTTGAGGTTTGGAAAATCCACCATGTTGCCATTGGAATTAATGCTAGGGCAGTAAATAGAAGTTGCCTATGAAGCACTTCGTTTTTAGACAACTTCTACTTATTGCCCTAGCATCAATTTTTATACCAACATTATGGGTTGCAACTCCCCATTCCAATACTGACAGCTTCACAGAATTTTCTGAGTGGTTTCTGAGTCATTTTACTGACAATAGCATCGTGATCTACAGGTTTGATTTATGCAGATGTGGAGTCAAACATGATTCAGTAGCAGCGTTTGGTGCCTTGAAAAAATATATGTGAAGTTTTTTTGTGCCCCCTATATCTTGGACAAGCAGAGGGTAGTCAATTAATTGGTGCAATGGATCAAATTGTCCATATACCATATATTAATCCTAAGAACAGTAATTGTGTTCGAAGTTCTTGGTTTGGATCACAAAATGCAGGCTTGTTTAAGCTTAGGCAGTGAACCACTAGTATAATAGACCAAAACTTTTTTTTGATGTGTTGATAAATTATATGTTGATGTGTATTTTTAACTCCCTTGTATACCGTGTTTTTCGAAAACTGCACCAGCCTATAACTTTTTACCTATGAGATATATCGATTTGAAATTTGTATGGGGTATTTGGGAGTATTTTTCTTATTATTTGCGTTATCATGAAGATCCTTTTATTTCCGGAAGTAACCGGAAGTGACATCAACTTTTGATTTTCAAATGGAACACCTGTATATTTTTTGATATTTGGATAGATTTTTTTTGTTGACACAGTGTTGGTTTTGAAAATTCTCTATGATGAAAAATGACGATTTTATAGCGGATTGAATATTAGTAAATTATTATTACCAAAGGTGGCTGCGACTACAAATAACAACCTGAAGTTTGAAAGACTCGTAAGCTTCCTTTATGACACACATGACGATACTCCATGGTTCTTTTGTGGAAGTCCTCACATCTTCAAAGTTTGGAGGGCTCCCATTGGCCCCCTTAGAAATGAAATTTCAAGTGCTGCAGGTCAAATTGCTTGTTTTGGTATAAAGTACGTCCATGCAAAATCTCGTTGCCCTTGATACCCTTGACAGACTGGAAAACTTGATCATTAAGCGTAAATTACGATATAAATGACCACTATGTCACGTCGTCATTTACTTAATGATCATTTAGAACGTCATTTAGGACCTTAATGGTCATTAACTAGGAGTAACCATAATCGCCGAATAATCGCCGGTGGTTGTGCATCATCGCCGTGATTTTTGAATACCATTGGCCAGCTTTTCTGCAATGAATCGCGATATCTGTCATTTGTCATCAAGTCCGTCATTTCAGTACGCCATTCAGACACGTATTTCTGGAAACGAGGAAAACTCCAAAAACATAAGAAATGACCACCTATCCGCGGAATGTGGATGATACGAACATTGCAAACGGGCAGCAGGATATAGATTGGTGGCGGCACTTTATTTTTGAGCAAAGTCGAATTTATTGATGAGGAGATGGGTTTCCGTAAGTATCCGTGAGACAGGTAGGTATATAATTCCCGTAGCGTGCACGTATAAGCACGTACGAAAAATTGAAAAATCTCCTCGCTTTACATAAGAAATGACCGCCTGCACCTGTTCGCGAAAGTTGGATGATACGAACATTGCGAACTTGTAGCACAGTATCGGTTGGTGGTACTCTATCTTTGGCATTCCGCACTATCGTCGAATTTATTGATGAGGGAATAGGTTTCCAGAACGTCCGTCGCGAAAAATGTGACATTTTGCAAAAGCAAGCGAAATGGAAGGTACTTATCGCAAAAGCAGTTGAAAAATTGCAAAAAAAGTTATAATGAACCACACGATAGATACAAACATAATGAACTATAACATGCATCTGTCAGTTGCCTTGCCGCTTGCTAGCCGCGCCCATAAATCAGGGCCGCGCTTGAAAGATGGTTAGACTATGGGGCTATGCGATTTTGACCAGGTTACTGACTAAATCATCGGTCTCTTATTGTTCTTTTCCTCCATTTCTTTCGACTCAATACAAATTCAACATATATTTTGGCAACAAATGAAGATAGTATGATGTGGTGTGAACATTGCAAGCAATAATTACTTTGTTGATCCTTGCAATGTTCACACCACGCTTTCTTGATTGAATGGAATCTAAGCTAAATACCACCTCACACCTCACCGAAAATATGAAATTAATATTATAATTATAGATAATAAGGGCAATAATAGCCCAATACTCCGAACTATCTCCGAACCATTCGACAATTTGACATTGACATTTTGAGGGAAAATTGATCGTCACGTTTATTCATGCGCTACGGCGCAAGCTCATAGGCTAAAGGTGCGTTCAGTCAGCTTATTTAGTCGCTGTTTTAGTTTTAGTCGTTGTCGTAACAGAGAAGAGCGTTCATACAGCAAGATTTAGTCGTAAGAATTGACCAATAGGAGCTCGAATGATACTGCGCGAACCTTACGGTCCCTCATCTTCATACGGTCCGTGTTCATAATGGGTAGTATTAATATAAAATCTCGTAAAAAAATAAGCATAAATAAGTATTTGCTTACATTTATGAGGAGTACAACTCTTCTGAAATCGAAGCAAATGCTTATGCTATTTTTTTTATTGATACATACAACCCATTACCATCACCATCCATGCTCATACCTTATACCGGTAATTACGCAACCTGCAAGTCGGCATCATACGACAAAGTTCGGAATTCTTACGACTAAAATTAAAACTAAAACTCTGTATGAACGCCGCGCATATGACGCGTGCTTTCTACTTTCAAATTTACGACAACGACTACGACTAAAACTGAAACCAAGCTGAATGAACCCACCTTTATTGCGATTTGCAGTGTGTCACCCCCAAATTCGCAATCGTCATTTAACGTTAATGATCATTACACTTAATGATCATTGATGTGCAGTCTGTCAAGGGTATAACCCAAAATGCAGTATCCTTTTGCGTACCGTTTCCACTACAGGTAATGGTGCATATGCATTGGGGGTGCATCGCGTCCGACAGCTGTCACATTATACAAAGCACATCTATCAAGGCGTCAAAATCTAGCTTGCACTGAAACCATTCGTGCCAACACAATACAATTTTTCCATAGCTTGCTCTAATGCAGAAAGCCGTGAAACTGATTATAAATACGTGCTGAATTTCGATTCTTGTGTTGCCTTTAGTTCAAATTGAATCTAGATATGAGTCTAATTCTCAAAAATTGTGATTTTAGGTTGGCAGAGTGGGTCGGATCGCAACGTTCCGCCACGAAAGAAAACGTGCAGAGAAAACAGGCCAGGACCGATGGGGAACGCGACGACAGCGAAAATGAAGAAAGCGAAGAAGAAAGTGGGGACGATGGCGACGACGACGTTCCTTACAATCCCAAGAATTTACCTCTTGGCTGGGATGGAAAGGTACTTTTTTTTTTCAAGTAGTTTAATCTGTTCGAGGCGTATCAATTTTGGTTTTGTTTCAGCCAATTCCATACTGGCTGTACAAGTTGCACGGTCTAAATATAAGTTACAACTGTGAAATTTGCGGCAACTATGTGTACAAGGGACCCAAAGCGTTCCAACGACACTTCGCTGAGTGGCGTCATGCTCACGGCATGAGATGTCTCGGCATACCCAACACTGCTCACTTTGCGAATGTCACGCAAATTGAAGATGCTTTGGCTTGTAAGTACCTACTCTGTGATCTATTTTAATCATCGTCATTTAGGGTTTTGATAAAGATAAAAAACAAGCGTGACGCAGTTTTTGAAATATGGCGTAGGTATTTATTTTTCAAACATGTTTTCAATTATTTTGATACTTTTTTAGTGTGGGAGAAGTTGAAGGTGCAGAAACAGAGCGAGCGGTGGCAGCCGGAAACGGAAGAAGAGTATGAAGATTCGCAGGGGAATGTTGTCAATAGAAAAACGTACGAAGATCTTAAACGTCAAGGATTACTGTGAGAGTTTATTTAGTGTATAGCTTGTGTTCGCGTAAGAAAAGTACATGATGTAATCAACCATAATCATTTTGATTAAATTGAGTAAAAACAAAAACCAAGATTTTTTTGTGTAAAATTTATTTAAACGTTGATGCTTAATACACATAGGTGTAAATGTCATAGATCAATCAGTTAAGTTTTGCCCAAATGTTTTACAATTTAATATAAACAATAATTCTTATAAATAAGGAAGCCGTACATTTTAAACTGGGTCAAAATTGAAGTAGACCACCCTGAAATTTTGCCTAAAGATTGCCGGGTTTTGAAAATCATTGTGATGCTCGATAGAGTATTTTTTTGACTACAAGCATACTACAAGATATCAACTTAGATCACCTGATTGTCAACCTTGCATACAATATACAATATATTAATATCTCAAAACTGTTCTGAACATTTCATTGTATTATATTTTGTTTTTTACAATGAGTAATTGATTTTTTGAATTTTTGGTGAGGACTCTGCCAGGGCCATGGGTCTTGCTCATTTTCGACAGATCAATAGATCATCGAGCAATTTTAACTCGAGATACTTCACTTTGACCGAGGCAAAATTTCGAGGTGGTCTACTTAAATTGTGGCCCAGTTTATTCAGAATGAAAAAAAGTAAATGCCTGAAGGAATACCTGCTCGAGTTGGAAAGTTGCATCCAGCTTCTTTTCAAATACAGGATGGTCACATCTCTACCAAATTTCCAGCGTCGAGTGTCTAGTAAGAACTAGCACTAATGGCCGGTTCATAAGATACGCAAGCGCTGTCGCAACCGCGTACGCTATATACAAAACCTGCTCCATTAGCGCCGGAGTAAGCGTCGGTGTCGGCGCTTGCTAACAAGCACTGGCGCCAACGCTTACATCGGAGTTAATCGAGCGGGTTGGGGTAATATTGCACGCGGTTGCGACAGCTTTTACCTATCTTATGAAGCGGCCATAAAGCTAGTCCGCACGGGCGATACATCGCAGAAAGTTCGCGACAAATCGCTTTTTTGAAACAACGACATTTAAAATAAATTGAATTTTAACGGCATATCGCCCGTGCGGACCTAGTTTATACCTTTGAGGACAGTTATCTATGACGGGAATCTCCACGGCCTACTTTGCTCACGGACTCCTCCCCACGACGTATTATCGTCGTTGGTCACCCATCCAAAAACAGGACGCGCGGAGCGGTGCTTGATTGATTTCTTCGTATCAAGCAATTTTTAATTAATCCCACACTTCCCACACATTTTTACAAAAAAAATAGAAGGGCGGTTTTACCTTGATACGAACTAGACGCCTGTTGGAAATCGGTGACATTTTGAACATTTAGCATTATAATCATCAATAAATATAAGTGTAAATGTTTTGAGATTACATTTTAGGCAAATAATAGCTACTGATACAGAAACATCACCTGACAGAGAACCTAAAATAGTATGAGGTAATATAGAAGTACACTATTGGAAAGTGACCCTTTGTTGTGCCTAACCTAATTGGACGCTGACTGGACGTAAGATAAGCGCGGAAGTTGGCTGGGAAATGAAGCGTTTGTTTTTTTTTTGTCAGGACAAAAATGTTCTCATCTGAAACCGAAGCAAAGCCTGTGCTAAAGTGAAAATGGGAAACCGCTGTGGAACCTTGAAATGTGTACAAATATTAGAAGTTGAATTCGTCCTCGGGGAATAAAATTAAAGACCTGCAATTTTTCCATTGGGTATCTACGAAGGCGCAGAGCGGACATGGAAGATATTTATTTGTAATGGGATGTTTTCAGCGTAGTTGAAGAAACTCTGCTAGATGTCTCTAGTGGTTCGTAAGGGGCTTGGGAACATTTGTGTTCTGTATGTTGACAGCTCAACCGACTGCTTGTTGTCGTTCAAAATTGAAATGTAACCCAAAAAAATTGAGCGACGTTTATCAAAAGTGTCAAAGTCTGAAGTGTTGTTTCGCTGGCCATTCTTTGTTCGTTGAACAATGACAACGAACGTGAACTGCAGCAAAACCATGCCTGTGAGGTCAATGAATAAGAAAGTGCAACTGACGCTACTTAATTTTGAATTCAACACTTCGCCGAAGTGCTCGTCTGAAGATGCTCAACAGAGTTTAGTTTGGGTGTTATGGTTCTGGTCTCCTCCTGCTTCCTGCTTTGTGTGAAAGAAAAGGCGACATGAGAATACGAGTTACAATCATTGATAAAACCTGGTAGTTTTCACTTAATCTTGTTTATTAAAAACGTTCCTAAAATAATTTGCATGGCTTTCACTCGACCTCCTCGCATAGCGCGCTGAAGTTTACGTTCAATTCAGTGGTTGTGGCTACTCCCTGGTTGTAGTCTGCAGTCTGCACTACACCTTCTAGTCTCTTCAGGCTCTCAAGCTACGAAGTTATCCACAGAACCATTTGTGGGCGCGCCTTCCACAGGGTGCGTGCTTCTCTCTTCTTTGTGTGAACATAAATTTATACCGCAATTTCGTCACATCACCCAGCAGTAAGAAAATTGTGTTCCATGTTCAATCGATTTCTATTATTGTATCTTCACTTATACCAAGCTGTTCAGCACCAAGGAGCTTTCGTACAAAGGCCGTGCGTGATGATACGGGAATGGGAAATCTGGAACTGACAACAGCTGCCACATAGACAATTTAGCATTCGGCATATTTGGCAACGACTCTATGGCAACGACCGCAACCTGTTGCAGAACCGTCACATTCAAAAATCCCGCTGAAATATCAGGGCAGCCGAACTGCGTCAGTGTCGCCAATTTATGATAATTGAATGTTTCTCAGCCCCTTACGAACTACCAGGGACATCTATTGAGAAGCTGTCAGGAAAACATCCCATTGCGACTTTTTTCTGTCAATTGCCACTTTATTCTGGCAATACAGGTTTCCTAAATTGAGCGTCTCTTTCTGGCCCGTGACGTCACGTTCGATTGCGCAGTAAATCGTTGCAGTCATGGTGTGCCAACCACAGAGTGTGCCAACATTGCCCCGATTCCATAAGCTGAACGTGTGTTTTGATGATTTGATGGTGTTATTATTGGTATTTATACAGTTTTCACAAGTAGTTATGGTAAATAAATGTTGTGTGCCACTATGCAAGTCCACAAGTTATACAGTGATGGCCATAATACACCATAAAAAGTATTAAAACTGGGACTTGGAACACGCACTTACAGATTGCGGATTAGCTGCAGAGCGAAAGAGAAACAGATAGATTCTTGTGGGTGGCGTGAGTTTCTGCCAAATCTGAGCAGCTAAAAATGTAACAAAAAAAATAAGTTATTCAAATCTGGGCTGGCAAGAGCATGAGGAACTTTTTTTGAAAAAATATAAAAATTTTGAAAAAAAAAATCATGTTTTTTGAATTTTGAAATTTTCAAATACTTAATAATTTTCATTCTAGATCTGAGATTACTCTTCTTTTTTCAAGTCTCTTACTCCACTGGTTCTCATGAAACTCACGTTTGAAGAAAAAACACTAGGAAATGCCGTCCTTAACAATTCTGTCGCAATTGACAGAAAAAAGTCGCAATTGCCAGAATAAAGTGGCAATTGACAGAAAAAAGTCGCAATTACAAATAAATATCTTCCATGTCCGCTCTGCGCCTTCGTAGGTATCTTATGCCCGGAAGGGTGGCTAATTGGCATTTTTTCAATTGTGACGCTATCTTGGCCCACCCTATTATACTTCCGTGACTATAAATGGGCCAATTCTGATATGTGGAACATACTCGTATGTTGTATAAATTTGATTATTTTCATGCACTGCCTACTACACTTGAAAATGTCACTATGCTGACCAGAAAGAAAATGCGCTACTGACCCTCACGCTGGTGAGGGCATATTTACTTGCTATTTTTAGTTGGCAGCATTAATAATAGAGCTTGATAATAGCTATTTACGATACGAGTGTTAAAAGTGACAGGTATTATTTTGTGAGCGGGAACGCTTGCGAAACGAGCATTAGCGAGTAGAGCAATCCCGCGAACAAAATAAGACACTTTAAACGCGTGTATCGTACAGGATTTTATCTACAATGGTCTTTGAAATTTTTAGTAAATTTCAGAATTTATTGAAAATATGACAGGAATGCGCAGAATCATCATTTTTTCACGTTGCCCATGACGACGTGCTAAAAGTGACGGGTATTATTTAACGCTTGTAGATAAAAGCCTTAAGGACGGCATTTCCTAGTAGTCCGGGAGCTTATGTAGGAAAAACAGCTCCCGTGGCGGTATTTCTGAAGACGATTTGAAAGTGGTTTAGTTCGATGAGGTAGCATCCCTAGTTGAAGATTTTTTTTGGTGGCCATCGATCTGTGGCGTCTGGTAACCTTGATGGCCTCTTAAAAATGAAGACATGATTTTTTTTTCCATCTGTTAAATCTTTGATACCGCTCGTCCGATTTTCATGTAAGAGAGCTCATTTCAAAGACAATTTTGACACCTGCATGAAGATTGTGACAGATTTTTGTCAAGTGATTTTGACAAAAAAATAATAACGGATGAGTCAAAAGTGAGACCGAACATGTATGATGATCACTTGAAATTTTGACATTTCTTTATTTTCCGATAGATTTTCGTGATTTTTTTTTTAAATTGCAGATGAAATATTGGAGAGAAGCTGAGGGATGTCAAACTGCCCATTCTGATGTTTAAAAATATGACGGAGAAGAGTTTAGCATTTTTTTTTATTGAATATGTGGTTCAACTAGAAGGGCAAAGCAGCCATTTATTCAAACAGTAATGTCAAACTAATACCATTTTGAGATAAAACAAACCATTTGAAGTATATCCAGGTGCAAAACTTACAATGAATTTGGTTCGGACCAAAATTATGGCCAACTATGTCAAAGCGTGTTTTCTCCGATTTTCGTCAAAAAAATTACTATTTTGTGATTTTTTTTGTAATTTACCATAGATTGTTGACGAAATTGACTCAGAGTGTAGAGAAAGAACTTATCTATAGGTGCCAGTTGCCAAAACAGGTATAGATTTTGAAATCTTCCTGAATTTCTGGAATTTCGTGGATTTTCATGATATTTTGACTTTTTTCTTAATTTTAGTTTTTCCGTTTAATTGGGGCCCACTAATGTGCAAGCACGTGTTTGAGTGGTAGAGTCAACATTGAGGAATATCTTTAGGATGGGTGGCCATCACTGTTTGTCACGTGAGGATCCCTAATGAGAATTTTTTGAAATGACGTTTTGATGAAATTGTGAAAATTTGACATATAATCACAGCTTACATTCTTATGTTTATGGGGCCTTCTCCACCTTCATCTTTTCCACCGATGCCATTCGTTTGAACAAAAAGGTCAATGAAACACAGAATCAAACATATAATATCAATTTTGTAGCGATGTGATCATCAAATATCCAATAATTTATACATGTGATTACAAATTATCATCACGTTCGAAATTGAACCTGCTACGTGGTAAGCTTAGTATGAATCTACTATGAGAAAAATGTGACACAAGTAAGTTATGAACCCTCCCTTTCCTCTTTGTCCTCCTCTTCTTCCTTATCCTCTTCTTCGTCCTCTGTTTCGCCGCTAGCGTGATCAGGATCACAGTTGGCATTTTGGCACAAGTCTTCATCAACCCCGCATTTACACATCACAGTGCACGGCAGCTTGTTAACTAGGCATTTGCAGGGTGCAGCACATCTGTTTTTCACGCAGGAGCACCTGATTAACTCCAATATGCTATTCTGAGCGCAAGGCATTTCACAGAGGTCAAGTGTAACTTGTCCATCGGTTTCTATTCTCCAGCCGTGACCAACTGGGGATGGTAGAGTAGGCAGAGCAACACAATCCAAACTCCAGATATAAGCCTGGTAGAGTTCACCCTTTTCAATGCCGGCAAGAATGAGCTCAGAGTCGGAGGCAACTTTTCCCAGCTGGCTAGCTTTTTTGAAAAAAGGTACCAACGCAGCTGAGCCAGCGTGGTGAAGTTACTCCTCGGTTGATAAATTTGGCAAATGAATTTCTCCATCGTAGCGATGACTTGCTTGGTGATGGCATCCAAGGTGCCTAATGCCTCAATCGTCTCGATCATCTCTTTGTCACATCCGATAGATGCTTTCCAATAAGAAAGCTTCCCCTTGCCAGATAAAGAGCCGCACGTGTCACACCCCGACAAAGCGTGAAACGCAGGCAACGCCGATGACTTCGCACTGCCTAAACCATTGTAGATGTCTCCAATGCCTATAATGTTTTTTGTAGTTGGTATGAAGAAGCTTTTTTTGGGCAGTAGCGGGTATCGTCTTATCGCTAGTTCTAGTATGTCCGTGTTTTGAGCATACAGGTGCAGCTCTGATGCTCCTCTCACTGCTGCGTCCAGGCTATGTAGGATAATTTTCGTATCCGCTTCTTCGTGAGTACTCCGCAGGTGTTGTAAATCACAATGTGCAGATTCAACTTCTGCACGGCAAGCCACAACAATGCGCTTCTCGGTGTCTTTTGCGCTTTCGAGCAGTTTTTTGGAAAGATAGGCCTTTAGTTCGTCTTTTGTTGCATAATGTGACAGCAACTTTTTCATGGTAATGTTAGTGATGACTGTGTTGTCCATTACTTAATATTGTGAACGAGAATTCCCTTGCAGTCTGTTTTGCCTCGGCATATTTTTTATATAGTCTGTCTGATGGTATCTGAAAGCGCAAAAGACACCGAGAAGCGCATCGTTGTGGCTTGGCGTGCAGAACTTGAATCTGCACACTGTGATTTACAACCCATGCGGAGTACTCACGAAGAAGCGGATACGAAAATTATCCTACATAGCCTGGACGCAGCAGTGAGAGGAGCATCAGAGCTGCACCTGTATGCTCAAGACACGGACATACTAGTACTAGCGATAAGATGATACCCGCTACTGCCCAAGAAAAGCTTCTTTCTTCATACCAATTACAGAAAACATTACTTATAGGTAAACATTGGAGACATCTACAACGGTTTGGGCAGTGCGAAGTCATCGACGTTGCCTGCGTTTCACGCTTTGTCGGGGTGTGACACGACGTGCGACTCTTTATCTGGCAAGGGAAAGCTTTCTTATTGGAAAGCATTTATCGGATGTGACAAAGAGATGATCGAGACGATTGCAGCATTAGGCACCTTGGATGCCATCACCGAGCAAGTCATCGATACGATGGAGAAATTCATTTGCCAAATTTATCAACCGGGGAGTAACTTCACCACGCTGGCGCTGGCTCAGCTGCGTTGGCACCTTTTTTCAAAAAAGCAAGCCAGTTGGTAAAAGTTGCCTCCGACTCGGAGCTCATTATTGCCGGCATTGAAAAGGGTGAACTACCAAGCTTATATCTGGAGTTGGGATTGTGTTGCTCTGCCTACTCTACCATCCCCAGTTGGTCACGGCTTGTTGCTCTGCCTACCTTACCATCCTCAGTTAGTTGGTCACGGCTGGAGAATAGAAAGCGATGGACAAGTTACACCTGACCTCTGTGAAATGCCTTGCGCTCCGGATTGCATATTGAGGTTAATCAGGTGCTCTTGCTTGAAAAACAGATGTGCTGCACCCTGCAAATGCCTAGCCAACAACCTGCCGTGCACTCTAATGTGTGAATGCGGGGGTGATGAATACTTATTGTGCCAGAATGCCAACTGTGATCCTGATCACGCTAGCGGCGAAGAAGAGGACGAAGAAGAGGAGAAGGAAGAAGAAGAGGACGAAGAAGAGGAGAAGGAAGAAGAGAAGGACGAAGAAGAAGGGGAGGGTTCATAAATTACTTGTCATATATTTTTCTCATAGTATATTCAAATTCATACTAAGCTTACCACGTAGCAGGTTCAATTTCGAACGTGATGATAATGTGTAATCACATGTATAAATTATTGATATTTGATGATCACATCGCTACAAAATTGATATTATATGTCTTATTCTGTGTTTCATTGACTTTTTTGTTTGAATGGATGGCATCGGTAAAAAAGATGGAGGTGGAGAAGGCCCCATAAACATAAGAACGTAAGCTGTGATAATATGTCAAATTTTCACAATTTCATCAAAACGTCATTTCAAAAAATTCTCATTAGGGATCCTCACGTGACAAACAGTGATGGCCACCCATCCTAAAATTATTCCTTGATGTTGAATCTACCACTTCAATAGGTGCTTGCACAATATTGGACCCCAATTGGGCGGTAAAACGGAAATTAAGAAAAAAAGTCAAAATATCATGGAAATCTACGAAATTCTAGAAATTCAAAAAGATTTCAAAATCTTCACCTGTTTTGGCAACTGGCACCTATAGATAAGTTCTTTCTCTACACTCTGAGTCAATTTCGTCAACGATCTAAGGTAAATTACAAAAAAAATCACAAAATAGTAATTTTTTTGACGAAAATCGTAGAAAACACGCTTTGACATAGTTGGCCATAATTTTGGTCCGAACCAAATTCATTGTAAGTTTTGCACCTGGATATACTTCAAATGGTTTGTTTTATCTCAAAATGGTATTAGTTTGACATAACTGTTTAAATAAATGGCTGCTTTGTCCTTCTGGTTGAACCACATTTTCAATAAAAAAAAAATACTTAACTCTTCTCCGTCATATTTTTAAACACCAGAATGAGCAGTTTGACATCCCTCAGCTCTTCCCCAATATTTCATCTGCAATTTAAAAAAAAATCGCGAAAATCTATAGCAAAATAAAGAAATGTCAGAGTTTCAAGTAATCATCATACATGTTCGGTCTCACTTTTGACTCATCCGTTATTATTTTTTTGTCAAAATCACTTGTCAAAAATCTGTCACAATCTTCATGCAGGTGTTAAAATTGTCTTTGAAATGAGCTCTCTTACATGAAAATCGGACGTGCGGTATCAAAGATTCAACAGATGGAAAAAAAAATAATGTCTTCATTTTGAAGAGGCCATCAAGGTTACCAGACGCCACAGATCGATGGCCACCAAAAAAAATATTCAACTAGGGATGCTACCTCATCGAACTAAACCACTTTCAAACCGTCTTCAGAAATACCGCCACGGGGATACATAAGATCCCGGACTATAGTGTTTTTTCCTTTAAACGTGAGTTTCATGAGAACCAGTGGAGTAAGAGACTTGAAAAAAGAAGAGTAATCTCAGATCTAGAATGAAAATTAATAAGTATTTGAAAATTTCAAAATTCAAAAAACATGATTTTAAAAAAAAAAAATTATATTTTTTTCAAAAAAAGTTCCTCATGCTCTTGCTAGCCCAGATTTGAATAACTTATTTTTTTTGTTACATTTTTAGCTGATCAGATTTGGCAGAAACTCACGCCACCCACAAGAATCTATCTGTTTCTCTTTCGCTCTGCAGCTAATCCGCAGTCTGTTTCAGCCATTTTTTATGCTAGGAAATGCCGTCCTTAATAAACTGCGCACCAACTGAAGTGAGCCACCCAAAAATTTCAGTCGCATTCAAAGTGTCATAACTTTTGAACGAGTGAACTATTTTTAATAATTTTTTGTTTACTGATTAGACGACATAATAAACTACAACTTGTCATGGGTCATTTTTGGTACAGGTGTTTTGTATTTATTATACAGGGCGCTCAATCAGATACTTCAAAAATCGAAAAGTTTGAATAAGCCTATTCACAAAAAAATGGTTTCTGTTTTTTCCCAAGTGTTTCAGGAAAGATTATGTTCCCATATCTCGAGACGATTTTTGGAATTTTGGGTTTATCTCCTCCAATTACAGGGTGATCTCAAAAATGTAACCTTTTGGTTTTGCAGTAATAACTTTATTCGATATTTACCGATTTTGGAAAATGAGGGCTCTTGATGAAGCTAAAGGCTGAGGAGGGCGTAGCGTGTAGTGTCGATCCAGTCAGGTGATAACTCGACTGCAGCAATGTTGGCCGCTGCCAAGAGTAGGATGGGTGACTAGGTATCTTTCATATGATTTGAAGCCGGTCTGGAACTCTTCAGTTTCTTCAGTCAAGCCTTATTTGAATACCTTATTACCTATTACCTTATACAGGTGTCCCGAAAGTAATGCAACAAAATTCACATAGAGGTAGATAATTGAAAAATAAGGGGACTTCCTTGATAAAAATACTCTCGCAAACGTAATAACGGAGATACAGGCCTTCAAAGTTGGTTTTTTAAAACAGTTTTTTTTGCATAACTTTTGAACCGTTGAGCCGATTTTATTCAAACTTGAACCAAAGTTTACTTGAATAGGTCTCTATCGAACAGTGATAACGCATTTCATCAAACATTTTAAGGGGCAAAGATAACAGGGGGTACCTTCCCCCTTTTTCCCCTATTTTTCACCCCCTAGAATATTTTTGGAAATTGTTGCCATTTTTGAATTCTACCTTCAATTTAGAGAAAAAAGTTACTCTTGCAAAATTTTGATTAACGGCTTCATTTTTGAGATATTTGGGTTTGAAACTTCGGAGAACATCTCAAAATCGCCACTTTTCAGGGCCCAATTTTTTTTTTCTGAAAAGCTTCATGTTTCTCAGCAAAAATGATAGTTTATCAACTTGAAACACCTAGAAAACTTATTTCAGTTGAGGAATCTTGAGTTTTCTTGAATTTTAATTTTTAAGGCCTTTGTTTTCGAGGCCTCGTACCCCCAATTATTTTTGCCCCCGAAAATATTTGATAAAATGCGTTATATTTTCGATAGAGACTCATTTTATTGGACTTTGGCTCAAATTTGAGTAAGATCAGCTCAACGGTTCAGAAGTAATGCAAAAAAAAACTATTTTGAAAAACCAACTTTGAAGGCCTGTATCTCCGTTATTACGTTTGCGAGAGTATTTTCATTAAGGAAGTCCCCTTATTTTTCAATTGTCTACCTCCCTGTAAATTTTGTTGCATTAATTTCGGGACACCTGTATAACAAAAGCCCTTATTTTCTAAAATCGATCAACAACGAATAATAAAGTTACTACTGTAAAACCAAAAGACTACATTTCCGAAATCACCCTGTAATCGAGGGAGGTAGACCCAAAATTTAAAAAAAAAACACCTCGAGGTATGGGAACATAATCTTCCCTGATTAAACACCTGGAAAAAACCAAAACTTTTCGATTTTTGGAGTACCTGATTGAGCGCCCTGTATAATTAATACGAAGCACCTCTGCACCAAAAATGGCCCATGACAAGTTGTAGTTTATTACATGAGCTAATCAGTAAACAAAAAAATATTCAAAATAGTTTACTCATTCAAGAATTATGACACCTTGAATGCAACTGAAATTTTTGGGGTGGCCCACTTCAATCTTCAATTGGTGCGCAGTTTAGTTGACCGATGGCCCTCAAATGCAAGAGGTGCGAACCGAAATAGATCAGTTTCGATTAGCGAACAAGAACTCGATACCTATGTTGAACTATTTGGAAGATGTAGGAAGAAAATCTGAGTAAATAAAATAAATAAATGAATAAAAAGTTCAGCTACCGACAAAAAACAAACGAAAAATCACGGAAAAACTGCCGCAACCTGCAAATAGCTTTCGCTACTCTGTAGGGCGAGGCCCTCTGTCAAAATGGGACACGCTTGTAAACGTGAAAATACGTTTATGTTGTAATTAGATCTTTTAAAACATACAACCCTTTGCTTAGATTTTTTTCTATCCCAAACGGCAAGAACACTATGGAAGAATGACGGAAGAGTAGACCAGCCTGTACTCAAAAAGACACATGCCGGCAGATACATTAATTTTTTTTGTCACCATCCCTGAGTTGTGCAAAAAAGCAAAAATTAATTGTTCTGCAAAGCTTTTGATTATAATAAATAAATACAAAATTGAAATAAATGCAAGTAATGTACTTAGAAGTCAAAACGTGGAAACATTTTAATCAAGAGGAGTTATTCTCACAGAGGACCCACTACTACTATACCGTGGCTGTATAGTAGGATAGCTATTAACATACCTTGGATCAGGCAATGCTCGATTATTGTATGTGTAATAAGATCCTTCATACGCCAGTCTATTTTGGTAAGGATCTTGATGTTGATGTTGAGAGACTGGTTTTTGATTTGTCCACATGACGGCAATCAAAGTGTAAAAGCCATTTATTGTCTGCATGATGACCCGCATCAATGCTATGACGCTGGGACTGCAGGCTTTCACAAAACCAGACATTTCATGCAACAGCTTCAAGAAGTACTCCATCAAGTACTTCACTGCATGTACAAGGAATGTAGCCAGGGTAGAAATTAACAAAACTAGAAACACCACAGCATCCTTCACATTGGACACTGTCAGAATATCACTGAAGAAAAACAGAACATTTTCTTTAATCACTTCTGCTGCTATTTTTGGGCTATCAGACAAGTAGCTGCTTTCATCTTTACTTGATGATGAGGAATTAATCGAAGGTCGTTCTCTAGTGTATGGTCTGACGGTTTCAAGTTTTAGGCAGATTTCATGGTCATGGAACTCGACGTTTTTTACTTTATACCAATAAGTTCCGTACGTCGGTTGCGGAAGATTAACCCATACGTTGTACCCCGCAGGTGCCCCTATAGTTTTCGGATCTGTATACCCGATCCAGATTTTTTGGAGAAAACAGCTTCTGCACCTTTTCTTGACGGCATTCAAATTCTCGATTAGTTGCGTTTCATCATCGGCTAATTTGATTACGTCCCTGTATGAATTGATGGGTTCTACGAAGCGTTTTTCTGTGTAAGTTCCGACGAACAGCGTCCCTTTCAGCATGCTTTTAGAGAATTTTCGTACTCTGCTTTCTTCATTTCCAATTATGTCTGGGGATGACTGTGGAAGTTCTGCTATTGTCGGCATTGTTAGGTTTCTTCTTACGTAACTGTTGAAGAAAAAAATGGATAATAAAAATGTAATTAGCTTAGGTATATTATAAAGTTATTACTTGTTACATACCTTATAGACTTTGGCACTTGCTAAAAGTCACAACACAAGTTTAGATGACATTAAAATTTAGAAATTACAAAAATATCGTCCTCTATGTGCCTTTCAATGATTTTTCCTATTCACCAGAAAGTTATTAACGCTTCATAACTTCAATTATTTCACTATCTACCTTGTTTAAAGTATTTATTGGGATTTTCGTAACGTCTGTACCTCTAATACCTGACGTCTGACGTTTGTTTTGACTTTTGACGTTTGCACAAGGTCAAGGTTCGTACATCGTGGTTGGCACGGGCGCACTGTTTTCACGCGACATTGCTCTGGAGCGACGTGGTCTCCGCCATAGATAAGGGTCTCCGCGCGTCAGATTCTTCATTGCTATGCATTTGGTATCACTGATTTGACTTTTCAAGAAATTGCGCTGGCGCAACCATGCTAGGGGATTGGAGAATAATGCCGTATGCTAACACATGTAAAAAGCGTAATTTCAACATTGTCTATTATTGAAACGGCTGGAAATGAAACTTTCATATAAGCTATGGAAAAAAGAGTGTTTCTTGATCTTTCATTGTGTTCAAGACCAGCAATGATGGATCAGTTCTATATGCCGATCAGCTTTTAAATTCAGCACTAGAACGGTAATTTTTGCACGCCAAGTTGGCAATTTTGCGATATTTGGGGATGCTCAAATTTGTAATGTTGGATCAATATTTCCCCAGATGACCTTGAATTCGTATTGTCAATCGAGTACACCGCTGTTGCAAGATTGTATATGAACGCTCAAGACGTCTTGATTTTGGTAGACTTTCTCCAGTTTAAATGGGCGACTGGTGAACAGTTTTTTTTGAATAAAATAGTGAATCATAATATACCATCATATTATATACCAGGTTGAGAAAACTGTTCAAATGTATGGTCAGAAATGAAGGCCTAGTGTCTAAAACCTAGAACGGCTCGGCACTCTGTCACTTACCTGCCATTCTGACAAGATAACAGTCATAACAGCCAAGGCAACACTGTAGCGGAATATGATGCAAGGAGACGCCAGAATTGGCATTTCATGTCAAAATTTCCTAACCTCACTGGACTTCGCCACAAAAAGCCCGTTTTCACGAAACTTGGTCTGTCAGCGTCCGTTACACCCTAGGGAACATGGCCAACCGCGTTTTAATTTCTGCTGAATTTAAAACGTGATCGGCATATAGATACACAATGAGCGAAAATATGGTAACGTGTTTATCAGTTGGTGTGTTATTGAAAATACCGCCCTACTTCTGGTATTCTTCTCTGCCTTACGGTTGCCGTCCTGTCTGTCAGTGGAATGAAACTGCATGTAAACAAATGGTAACTAGTGGGTGCTTTCCACCTAGACGGTGGAAATTGAGTCAATTTGAGGTCTCCAATTTTCCGTTGTCTCTCTTTACTGTGACGTCATGCGTATAAGAGATGGTTAATCGAGGTCATTGGACGCTTACCAATAAGGCGTATAAGGACACAATTCGACACATATGGACACAATTTGACACAGCTAGCGTTCCAATAGCAGTAATAACACCACATGTCGACACAATCGAAACATTGGCGAGGCTGAGTTTGGAATTGAGCTGGCAAGTGCACTTTGACATTGTGTATCCGTCTTGTCGCAGTTATTGGAAAGCGCCCTATGTTTCTTGAGATATGACATTTCGTTTCTGACAAATGGGAAACTTTTCGAATCTGACAAGCGCTCTGTCGTGTATTTATTTGATTTCAGCATGGATTTCATGATTTCACTTGTTCTTACCCTCGTTCTTACCAATAAGTGTGTTATAATGTAGTGGAAAACTGAGAAGATACTTAAATGGTTCAAGGGTGTTGTGTCGCTCTATGCGAGTGCGAGAATAAGACGAATACATCCGGCATAACCATGCACCGGTTCACGAAAGACCCTAACTTGATGGAAGTGTGGCTGCACCAGCACCAGCGGGGATCACGCTGCACCAGACACGTGCATCTTACTACGAAAAAACTCTATTACTTCGTCCATTAAAAACTCCCTTATGGGCTCTAGTGACTTTCCCCACATGATAATGGGAACAGTATAGCTAACCGATTCAAAATTCCCGCAAAAGTCAGAAACGAAACGTCCAAACGTCATAAACGTCAAAACGTCAAAGGTGACCTCGAAAAACCATGTACTTTCTATCTCCTAAATATGGAAAGGTCAATTGTTCA
Organism: Anaspis maculata; assembly: GCA_949128115.1. Lineage (NCBI taxonomy): Eukaryota > Metazoa > Arthropoda > Insecta > Coleoptera > Scraptiidae > Anaspis > Anaspis maculata. Next base: position 75,819,258 of record OX421962.1, read on the forward strand.
GGAGTAGGTAAGGGCAAAGAATGGTAAGGGTGCTTTCCACCTAGACGGTACAAATACCACCAGACGGCACATGTTTCATGGTGTGGCACAAAATTTTAGGTGATCCAATGAACGGCGCAGAACCGAGTAGGAACACGTAGATGGAAAGCAGCGTTTGGAACCCGCACATGCGTAAATGGCAGGTGTACCGAACTTGGGGCTAGGTGGAAAGCACGCGTTCATGGCGTCTGGTGTCTGGCGTCATGGAACATGTGCCGCCACAAGTCGACTTGTGTCGACACAAATCGCCACAAATGCGTTCCATTTGATTTGTGTTGCTATGTGTGATCGACACGAGCGAACACAAGCCGACTTCTGTTGACACAAACCGACACAGTGTTGTAAATGGAAAGCGCTCATTAAGGACAACAAGACAAATTTTTTTGAGAATGTATGACAGAGAATGGACAGAGATAAGGGAATTTGCCGCGAGGCACCGTTGAACCCGAGGTTGAACCGCAGCGGTTCCAACAACAGTCCTATCTCCATCTCTTGCTATACAATTGCGTTCTCTTTTCATATCCTTCAAGCGCGAAAATGCATTGGTCCCAGTGGTCCCACAGAGTAGGCCAGAGTGTTTGGTCCTAACCGTGGTGAGGTGTCAGGTGACCGCGGTTTCAGTTTGAAGTTTGAATGTTATCTTGACCTCACAATCGACACAAACATCAACATAACAACAAACCTCTGAGCTGGGTATCCGTATCCAAATGAAATAAATCCAGTTCCGTTCCAGCTAAACCCACCAATTTTCCCGAGCTCCCGTCCCGCTAGGTTAGATCTGACAATTCTGACAAAAGACAGATGAACCGCCACACTGAACCAGCCACTCCACTCGGTCCCTGATATTGCGAACCGTTGAAGTACACTCCAAGTGAAAAGTTTAAACCAGTCAGGTCGCGGCAACGCAGCGGTCATGCAGAATCGTGCACCGTTGACTCCTGTTGACTCAACGGTGCCTCGCGGCAAAATGCCTATAGAGGATGGGCAGAGGCAAGGGCGGCGGAAGTGTCTAATTATTGAAAGGGGGAGCATAAGAGTAACTTTCATTATAGTGGTATCTATACCCAACGCTTGCGCCAAATTTTGGCGTCAAATACAAAATAGCACATTTCGTGGAACTTATGCGCAAGCGTGATATCGAACATTGACGGATAAGCGAGTCTGCCGTCAACTGTCAACTGTCGAATTTTGCGCGAGTTCCGTTCTCTCATGCCCGGTTGCAGGAACGTGGTAGCTAATTTTGCGACGTAGCAAATTGAATCGGGTTGCAGGAACAGGGTATCAAACACGGTAGCAAACAGGCTGTGGCTAAGGTTGTCACACATTTGAACTACTTGCATCTTTTTATGCGTAGGTAAGTACCTAAAATGTCTGATTCGGCACTTAATTTTGAATTTTCCAACGTCTCCGATTTTTATTCTCCTGAGAAGACCAAGAAATAGCAGTTCCTCGAGACGTCGGGTCATTGCCGATCGAAAAAACCTCCTCGTAGATAAAAAAATGTACTGCGCGGGCTGCGGGCTGTCAAAGTCAAAGAAGCGTAAATTTTTTTGAGGTTGACAGCATTATTTATTTCTTCGAGTTTTGAACAATAATATGCAAATCATTGCACTGAATTAAGGCATAAATCCATCCTGCACAGGCTCTCGATCAGGTGAATATGGCAAACTGCCTCCGTAGATGCTATTATAGCCGCGTTCGGATATTACGTCGGATCGATCTGAGAGCTCTGAATCGTTCGAATATTGCAAACCGACGAGCCAGAGCAAGATCTGTACCGTTCGGATATTACCTCGCAGAGGCCTCCGAGCACGCTCGGTGTCGTCGGAGGTTTTTGACCGAGCTCCCAGATATTTTTTGACGCGTGTCACTTTCACTTGTCAGGCATGTATGTGCTTGCGTCTCCGAACATTTTCGAAATCATTTATTCACAAAAACCGAAAAACCAGCTTTGGCACGACAGGGTAAATGAATGTATAAAGTGATCCATACACTACGCATGCCAGCACGCGAGCAAGCACGTTCAGGTGAGTCCGCGCTCAGTGTTGACACATACCTACACACTGGTACTTGCACGCGAGCCTGGGCCTGTGCAGTCAAGTCTTAGCACTTGCATGCGTGTGTATGGGCCACTTATGGCGAATATCGAATGTGATATGAACACATGCAGCAAAGATGCAGCACAACAACAGCAAAAAGGGACGACAGACGACAAATAAAAGTGATAGGTCTACACACCATTTCCAGCCCATTACCTCGAAAACCCACCATTGTCTTTTACAGAATAAATACGCCCCACACAACATTATGTTAGAGCCGAGGTTAGAGCCAGCACAACGGAGCTATGTAGTCAACATAATGTTGAAACCACATAATGTTATGACGAAATTACAGAATCATCCCATTAGGTTACGTTGGCCATTGAGCACAGCTGACAGGTATCAGCTGTCACTTTTACATACGGAGTAATCTCGACCGTTCGTTTATCAAAAATTGCTCGGATCGCTCTGGCATCACGTGATCAAATATCTGTCTGCTCTGTCTGCTCGCTCCGATATAATATCCGAACACGCCTAGCAAACCGACGAGCCAGAGCAAGATCTGTACCGTTCGAATATTACCTCGCCGAGTACCTCGCAGAGGCCTCCGAGCACGCTCGGTTTCGTCGGAGGTTTTTGACCGAGCTCCCAGATATTTTTTGACGCATGTCACTTTCACTTGTCACGCATGTACGATCGCACGCAAAATAAACGGAGACAGTGTTTCGCGCGGAGTGTACCGATTTTATGAATTTTGGCTTGGTGTCACAGTGACAAGAAGGCTAAAATTCATTAAATCAGTACACTCCGCGTCCGCGCGAAACACTGTCTCCGTTTATTTTGCGCGCGATCGTATGTGCTTGCGTCTCCGAACATTTTCGAAATCGTTTATTTACTAAATGAACAAAAAACCGAGGAACCAGCTTTGACACAACAGGGTAAATGGATGTCTAAAGTGACCCATACACTACGCCCGAATGAGCAAGCATGTTCAGGTAAGTCTGCGTTCAGTTTTGACACATACACAATAGCCGCGTTCGGATATTACATCGGATCAATCTGAGAGCTCGAAATCGTTCGAATATTGCAAACCGACGAGCCAGAGCAAGATCTGTAGGCGCGTTCGGATATTATCTCGGAGCGAGCAGACAGAGCAGACAGATATTTGATCACGTGATGCCAGAGCGATCCGAGTAACGTTTAATAAACGAACGGTAGGCGCGTTCGGATATTATCTCGGAGCGAGCAGACAGAGCAGACAGATATTTGATCACGTGATGCCAGAGCGATCCGAGCAATTTTTAATAAACGAACGGTCGAGATTACTCCGTATGTAAAAGTGACAGCTGATACCTGTCAGCTGTGCTCAATGGCTAACGTAACCTAATGGGATGATTCTGTAATTTCATCATAACATTATGTGGTTTCAACATTATGTTGACTACATAGCTCCGTTGTGCTGGCTCTAACCTCGGCTCTAACATAATGTTGTGTGGGGCGTATTTATTCTGTAAAAGACAATGGTGGGTCTTCGAGGTAATGGGCTGGAAATGGTGTGTAGACCTATCACTTTTATTTGTCGTCTGTCGTCCCTTTTTGCTGTTGTTGTGCTGCATCTTTGCTGCATGTGTTCATATCACATTCGATATTCGCCATAAGTGGCCCATACACACGCATGCAAGTGCTAAGACTTGACTGCACAGGCCCAGGCTCGCGTGCAAGTAAGTACCAGTGTGTAGGTATGTGTCAAAACTGAGCGGACTTACCTGAACGTGCTTGCTCGCGTGCTTGCATGCGTAGTGTATGGGTCACTTTAGACATTCATTTACCCTGCCGTGCCAAAGCTGGTTCCTCGGTTTTTTGTTCATTTAGTAAATAAACGATTTCGAAAATGTTCGGAGACGCAAGCACATACATGCGTGACAAGTGAAAGTGACACGCGTCAAAAAATATCTGGGAGCTCGGTCAAAAACCTCCGACGAAACCGAGCGTGCTCGGAGGCCTCTGCGAGGTAATATCCGAACGGTACAGATTTTGCTCTGGCTCGTCGGCTTGCAATATTCGAACGATTCAGAGCTCTCAGATCGATCCGACGTAATATCCGAACGCGGCTGGTCGAGATTACTCCGCATTGCAAAGTGGCAGCTGATACCTGTCAGCTCCGTTGTGCTGGCTCTAACTTCGGCTCTAACATGATGTTGTTTGGGGCGTATTTATTCTGTAAGAGACAATGGTGGGTTCTCGAGCTAATGGGCTGGAAATGGTGTGTACACCTATCACTTTTGTCGTCTGTCGTCCCTTGTTGCTGTTGTTGTGCTGCATCTTTGCTGCATGTGTTCATATCACATTCGATATTCGCCATAAGTGGCCCATACACACGCATGCAAGTGCTCTAAGACTTGACTGCACAGGCCTAGGCTCGCGTGCAAGCATCAGTGTGTATGTGTCAAAACTGAGCGGGGACTTACCTGAACGTTTTTGCTGGCTCTTGCTCGCGTGCTTGCATGCGTAGTGTATGGGCCACTTTAGACATTCATTTACCCTGTTGTGCCAAAGCTGGTTCCTCGGTTTTTTCTTTATTTAGTAAATAAACGATTTCGAAAATGTTCGGAGACGCAAGCACATACATGCGTGACAAGTAAAAGTGACATGCGTCAAAAAATATCTGGGAGCTCGGTCAAAAACCTCCGATGAAACCGAGCGTGCTCGGAGGCCTCTGCGAGGTAATATCCGAACGGTACAGATCTTGCTCTGGCTCGTCGGTTTGCAATATTCGAACGATTTCGAGCTCTCAGATCGATCCGACGTAATATCCGAACGCGGCTTGTACCGTTCGGATATTACCTCGCAGAGGCCTCCGAGCACGCTCGGTTTCGTCGGAGGTTTTTGACCGAGCTCTCAGATATTTTTTGACGCATGTCACTTTTACTTGTCACGCATGTATGTGCTTGCGTCTCCGAACATTTTCGAAATCGTTTATTCACTAAATAAAGAAAAAACCGAAGAACCAGCTTTGGCACAACAGGGTGAATGAATGTCTAAAGTGGCCCATACATTATACGCATGCAAGCACGCGAGCAAGAGCCAGCAAAAACGTTCAGGTAAGTCCCCGCTCAGTTTTGACACATACACACTGATGCTTGCACGCGAGCCTAGGCCTGTGCAGTCAAGTCTTAGCACTTGCATGCGTGTGTATGGGCCACTTATGGCGAATATCGAATGTGATATGAACACATGCAGCAAAGATGCAACACAACAACAGCAAAAAAGGACAACAGACGACAAAAGTGATAGGTTTACCACACCATTTCCAGTCCATTACCTCGAGAACCCACCATTGTCTCTTGCAGAATAAATACGCCCCAAACAACATTATGCTAGAGCCCAGGTTAGAGCCAGCACAACGGAGCTGACAGGTATCAGCTGCCACCGCTGCCACTTTTACATACGGAGTAATCTCGACCGTTCGTTTATTAAAAGTTACTCGGATCGCTCTGGCATCACGTGATCAAATATCTGTCTGCTCTGTCTGCTCGCTCCGAGATGATATCCGAACGCGCCTATTAGCCGCGTTCGGATATTACGTCGGATCGATCTGAGAGCTCTGAATCGTTCGAATATTGCAAACCGACGAGCCAGAGCAAGATCTGTACCGTTCGGATATTACCTCGCAGAGGCCTCCGAGCACGCTCGGTTTCGTCGGAGGTTTTTGACCGAGCTCCCAGATATTTTTTGACGCGTGTCACTTTCACTTGTCACGCATGTATGTGCTTGCGTCTCCGAACATTTTCGAAATCGTTTATTTACAAAAACCGAGAAACCAGCTTTGGCACGACAGGGTAAATGAATGTCTAAAGTGACCCATACACTACGCATGCAAGCACGCGAGCAAGCACGTTCAGGTAAGTCCGCGGTCAGTTTTGACACATACCTACACACTGGTACTTGCACGCGAGCCTGGGCCTGTGCAGTCAAGTCTTAGCACTTGCATGCGTGTGTATGGGCCACTTATGGCGAATATCGAATGTGATATGAACACATGCAGCAAAGATGCAGCACAACAACAGCAAAAAGGGACGACAGACGACAAATAAAAGTGATAGGTCTACACACCATTTCCAGCCCATTACCTCGAAAACCCACCATTGTCTTTTACAGAATAAATACACCCCACACAACATTATGTTAGAGCCGAGGTTAGAGCCAGCACAACGGAGCTATGTAGTCAACATAATGTTGAAACCACATAATGTTATGACGAAATTACAGAATCATCCCATTAGGTTACGTTAGCCATTGAGCACAGCTGACAGGTATCAGCTGTCACTTTTACATACGGAGTGATCTCGACCGTTCGTTTATTAAAAATTGCTCGGATCGCTCTGGCATCACGTGATCAAATATCTGTCTGCTCTGTCTGCTCGCTCCGAGATAATATCCGAACGCGCCTATTGTGTCTTACAGAATAAATACGCCCCAAACAACATTATGTTAGAGGCGAGGTTAGAGACAGCACAATGGAGCTATGTAGTCAACATAATGTTGAAACAACATAATGTTATGATGAAATTACAGAATCGCCCCATTAGAACAGGTATCAGCTGTCACTTTTACATACGGAGTAATCTCGACCGTTCGTTTATTAAAAGTTACTCGGATCGCTCTGGCATCACGTGATCAAATATCTGTCTGCTCTGTCTGCTCGCTCCGAGATAATATTCGAACGCGCCTTATGTCAATCAACAATTCCAGGTTCAGGCGATGGGAGTTACCGACTGAAATAGTACCTTTCATTATCCAGCGCGCCATCAGCGCGCATACTCGCCTTCTGAAGTAATGGCGTCAAATACAAAATTTGCGAACAAATGCTAGAAAATGGCGTGAAAAACCGCCATAGAGTTGAAAAATGCGCGCCGCAGCGAACAGGGTAATAGGCTAGAGGTTATTACACACTAGTGATTATTTATTTTTGATCAAAAAGTCCGCATTGCTCATTAAATTATGAATAACTGCGTTTTACATTGATCGGATGTGCGTACGCAACCCATAATGCAACCCCCCCCAACTCTATTTTCAGTTTGACAAGCAACGGCCGTGACTTTTCGCTGCTGTCTGCTGTCAACGTCAACTAGGTATTTATTCGCCATTTTGAAGTTCGCTCCGAGTGTCGTACATTTGTAAACAAGTCTTCCAGGGCCGTTATTGAGTTTTATATAATCCGTACTAACTTCTGTAGCGAAAGTTGCCTCAAAATCACGATTTTAGGCAACATTCGCTACATCAGTGTACTGCGGAATGTATTTTACATCCAGGGACTTTTCTCACACGATTCAAGAATAGCGGCCCTGAGCTCTTCAAAGTATAAAAATCAGTTTTTTTCAAAACTAAATCAGCGGTGTTATCCTTCCAAAAATCATGGAAAAACAAGTGAAAGGGGCCGTGAAACATTGTGCTCATGGGAATTGGCACAGTGATAGTCGGTATAATGACAAAAATATGTATTTCTTTACCCGATTCCCAAAAACGTGCTTGACCCGTAAAAACTTGGTACTGGAGAAATTTGAAAAACACGTAAAGTCTTGCGAGGAATGTGACAAATGTGCACGGTGGGTGAAGCTGTGTAACCGGAAAAATTTCACTCCGAAACGGGTCACCAAGGATAGCAGTTATTTATAATTTAATGAACAATGCGGACTTTTTGATGAAACATGAGTTATCACTAGTGTGTATTAACCTCTAGCCTATCACCCTGTTCGCTGCGGCGCGTATTTTTCAATTATGTGGCGGTTTTTCTTGCGATTTTGTAGCATTTGTTCGCAAATTTTGTATTTGACGCCATTCGAGCATGCGCGCATGTTGAAATTTTGCGCAAGCGTTGGGTTTACCACTATAATGAAAGTTACTATTGCGAACACTTGCTGGATGCCTCCACGAGCACGAGCCTTGTACCTCCGGCGGAAACAAAGCTGTTGTTTACACCAAGAACGCGGAGCTCCTTATAGCAAAGCATTGCTCGGTCAAAGTATTAGTGCTTCGGTGACAACGATGAGTTACAGGAGTACTGGGACTGTGATCCTGTGACGAAACTTGAACAATCCTGGGCCGCTAGTGACACTGTATCAAGAATGTGTCAAGGTGATGTCCAGTGCTGATTCAGTAGCTCCAGAATAGCTTTTGATGGCAGGAAATACTGCAGGAGCCGTTTGCATGAGCAACAGCGAAGAAATTGAGAGGAAGGAAACTGAATTCTGGATTTGTCAAGTTTTTCCTTGGTACAAAAATAAATCTCACACAGTGAAAATGGCTGCCTCTTTTCTCTTGTCTTAATTCAAACCTAATCCCGCAGAATCTAATCCAAAAAATTCGTTTTGGTCTGGATAACTGGTTGCCTACAGTCACTACCCAAAATTCTCAAATTCTGATCGATGAATCGAAACTCAAACGTACACTTGTGCTTGTTTTTTTATCTTCTCCCGTGCATCTTTTTCCATGCACAATCCAGCTTTCCATTTCCAAATTTGATTCAATTTTTCGTTTGACAAATAATGTCAGTCGTCACTCTAGACACGTCTCTGTTTACGCCGTCAAATAGCCTACATTTGATACCGAGTTTGGTACCGAAGCTAATTTGCGACGGAGCAAATTTGAGTTTCTTGCAACCGGGGGTCAGAGACTCTCACCTGCTCTCTGTTTCGTGATGCGTGATGGCTTCATCCTCCAAGAAAGTGCGAATTCGCTTAAGTGAACATGATGTGCCGGCTGTCTGACTTGCAGCCCCCAAAAGCACACCATTTTGTAGCGCCTTGTTTTAAACAATGCACGTTCATTTCCATGTGGAAATTAGCACGTTGGAACTTCACGCTTTGTTGGTTATGTCGGTTTGTTATTGTTATTGACTCGCAGAACTGTCATTTTCTGCCAAAAATCTCGTGCATGCGCTCAGCTCCGTGCAAAAAGTGTGACCTTGAAAATTCCATGAAATGACCTATTTGCGAACAAATGCTACAAAATCGCAAGAAAAACCACCACAAAGTTGAAAATACGCGCCGCAGCGAACAGGGTAATGGCTAGAGGTTAATACACACTGATGATTACTAATTTTTCATCAAAAAGTCCGCATTGTTCATTAAATTATAAATAACTGCGTTTTACATTCATCGGATGTGCGTACGCAACCCATAATGCAACCCCCACCAACTCTATTTTCAGTTTGACAAGCAACGGCCGTGACTTTCCGCTGCTGTCTGCTGTCAACGTCAACTATTTATTCGCCATTTTGAAGTTCGCTCCGAGTGTCGTAGATTCAGGTATTTTCGCCCGACAAATTTCCACCCGACAGAATGTTCGCCCGACAGATTCATCATTGTTAAACGTTTGGTATCACTGAGTGGAAAAGCATTAAAAGTATGTGGCAACAGGGCTTCAGTCGGGCACGTGTCCGTGAATGGGCCGTGGCCCCCTGGCACGTAATTACTACGTTTCCATGGAGAATTGAAATCGATTTGAAAACGGTATCGGGATTGAAAACTGCATGTAAACGTTTGCAACATCGTATTCAAATCGATTTGAATCTCAAGGTCGATTCGGCAAATTCTGGGATCGTATCGGGATCGGATCGAAATAATACTCATGGAAACCCAATCGGATTGGATCGAAACATCAACAAACAGAAACTGATACATAGCAATGAGTAAAACCGCTGTTCTGGTCGTATCGAGGGTCGCATTCATACTTGCACCTGTTGGCTGCACTTCTGCCTTCTGCACACTTGCAGTTTGCAGAGTACTTGCACTTTCTTTGATACGTTAGGGGCTTGTCTATGACGTTAGGTTGGGATAGTTTTAGGTTAGGGTTAGACTCACATGACAGATATGTAAACAGAATTCAAATCGATTTGAATACCGAGTTCGAACCACTCATGTGAACACTTCCGTATTCAATCCCGATACCGTTTTCAAATCGATTTCAATTCTCCATGGAAACGTAGTAATTGTTATGTTGACGGTGTTGGACGAGCCAGCCAACACGGATTTTTGATTTTCCGGGCCAACCAAGAAAGTTGCAGACTTGCATCATGTTCGCCCGACACTATTTCGAATTGGAATTCTTCATGCCCAATTGCACAAAAATTGATATATCAAATTTAAGTTCGGTGAGTACCAAAGGTAGGGAATCAAATGTTTAAAACCGAAATAAAATGCAAATCCTATTACTTCAAGGAAAGAACATGATGGGAATACAGCATAATAGCTTACATTTATTTGTATACTGAAACAAACTTGGGCTAACACACTTTTCGCTTAGTTCCGGTACAATGTGCTCTACACGCCAAAATAAAGGCTGTCCCACTGGGTTTTGGTGTCTTGGAGCTATATTTTGTATTCTCATCATCATCCTCCCTTGATCATCCTGAGCATTTATAAGTTCATGAGCCACTTGGAGAAATATGCTTGTCATATCTTCAAAATTGATGCGTCAATAAGCCTTTTTTTTTGTTGCAGGTGACTTAACACTAACATTTTGGAAAACACAAAGCCGACAATGGAGCATTAGCCAAGATTTGAGAATTCGGCCCGATCCACGTGTTTGCTGAGCCCTCACATCACCAGGATAATAAGCAGTAATCAACATGCATTGACAACATCTTCGCAATGACATGAGATGAAACAAAGTGGAAAGGAATGAAGACAACATGGAACCCCCCCTCTCTGGCCATCTATCTGGTGCAAGCCATACAAATCAAGACCACTGTGTATAATAAACAACAACAGCAACAGCTGACAACAACAATAAGAGAAATGTATTAGAACAAACCTGGCCACAACACTTCATTAAGCCAACTTGGGTACCATATATGGATGGAACAACAACTGCAACATCTGAAGAATCATTCACTAGGTTTCAAGTCCAAATTCAATTAAAACACTACCTAAGAAATCTGAGAGCAACCACCACACATTCTATTGTTATCCAAGAAGTGGCAGCAAAAGAGACTTTGAAAATGATTGGAGGCATGAAGTCATCACATTACAAGGATGTATATTGCATCAGTACAGACTTGTTGGAAATAGATGAATGGTTCGAGGCAAACAGGCTGAAACTAAATCAAGGGAAAACACAATACCCTACTTTTGAAATCAGAGGTACCACTCAAAACGCCTTAAATTTCTTTGGACTGCACCTACAACAAAATCTGAAATGGTTGGCCCACATCAATAGACTAAGCACAACTCTGTCCTCAGCCATTTTTTCCATTTGAAGACTGAGGCAAATAGGAACTAGAGAAGCTGCCCTTACAGCGTATCATGCAAATTTTCATAGCATTGTGACATGAAATTTTGCTGTGGGGATTTTCTCCGAAGATATTCAAGATCCTCATATTGCTGAAGAGTGTAGTCAAGACTATATGCAAAAAATGTAGGAGATTCGGTAGCAGGAAGCTTTTTCATAGTTGAAGCTGTTGACAAAAAATTAGGAAAAATTATGTACCTACCCAATCAACTTGAGAAAAAAACTTGAAAGTTTGCTAACTGACTGCAGGTTCCACCAAAAGCTTTATAAGCGACTGAACTTTAATCTGAGTTAGATGTTATGACACAGCCAATAGCATGGCCAGTTGCTTAGCAACTAACTCAGATTAAAGTTGACTCTCATAAACTTTTAGCTGAACCAGCGGTGAGAGAGTTTATAACAGGATAGACGAATTTCTAAGAGACAGATTTACTGTTGTGCCGTTGTGCCTGAGTCATAAGGCTATGATTGTTCTATATCTATATATTATCTACTTATATTTTATGTTATACTTCATTATATTTATTTTGACGTGCTAATAACAAATTGTATTTTGTTCTGAAAAGCTTAAACTTAAATATATATCTTGCTATCATCCGGTAATTTTTTTCTTGGAGTACTTGACTGGGTTTGCATTTTATTCCACGTTATAAATTTAATAGAATTTGATAACAACTTTGTGATATCGGACATTTAGATGATTCATCTGGGATCCGATCTATGTTAAATTGAAAGAGTCTTCTTTTAGTCTCTTGCGTCACAGCCTTAAATCGCCATTGATATTCTACCTACAGCAAATCACGGGAAAATTGGGAAAAGAAATTGTTGGGAAATGACCAAGAACCAATGACATATTGCTTGAAAAAAAAATTTGTGAAAATCTGTTTACGGGATCAAAGGTTGAAAAATTTGGAGTTTTTCCCGAAGGGAGGAATCGAAAATCATTGGTCAGATTTCAAAAATTCCTCCTTTCTCAAAAATAATAATAATACGTTTATTAATAATTGATCATATACATTATAACACCTATGAATAAAATATACTAATTCAAAATACATCAAAAAGTAGCGTAGGTAAGATATCTCATCTGTTTACCAATTTCCTCTGCTCACGAGTTTCAAGTGGCGGAACTCAAGACCAGGGAATCAGAAAGCTAATGCAATAAACTTTCGATTTCAGTCGGAATATTTCGAAAAAAGTTCCTCTCTCGAGTAAGTTTATCTCATTCCTCAGGCAAGGATTTCTTCTCCCTATAGTGCCTAGCACCGAACGACGCGTCATTCTGATTAAAATCTGATCAATGGCCATCCCGATCGAGTAATCAATGGCATGGGAAAACTTTGAAAATTCGTAGCGTCCGACCGGGAAATGGTGGAAATCCAGGACTACAGGCTGAAATTTCATGTTTTAGTCGTGTTTCTTCTTCCCGGAGAAAATCTGAACTTTCCGGGAAAACTTTAAATCAGCCTTTTCCAAATCAATTCATTGTAAATATCGTAAATTAAAGCCTCGTTACAAGGTTGGGATCCTCGCGCTTCAAAACTTCCAATTTTGATTTAATGTAGAAGGGCTCCATAATCTTGAAGTGGAATAGGTAGTTGTATAAATTTGATTTGAGCTTGAAGTCTTCCCACAAGGTTTTTTAATATTTTATTTTTCTCTAGGGTTGCCGACCGGTTTCGCCAAGCTGGTTGGCATCAACGGGGCTTGTACAAGGAGGGCTACAATAAAATTAATATATAAATAAATTCTGAATAGTGTAATAATAGTGGTTTCTAGATATTGTGTTTTTCGGAAAAAAATCTTTTTTTTTTTAAATAAAATATTGAAAAACCTTGTGGAAAGACTTCAAGCTCAAATCAAATTTATATTCCAATTTTGATGTTATATAATTTTTAATTTTTAAACTTGAGGAGTCGTTTATTATGCAGTTTCACAATTTGTTAATGGTAGAGAATAACAGATCAATGGATCATTATCCTTCCCATGTCAAAATTCCACTGCGAGTGGATTAGTCGTTTTCTTGAAAACGGTTCTTTATTCCTTCCAAAAACCCTTTGGGAACCGTTCAAGAAAACGACCCATCATGTCCAATCGCAGAGAAATTTTCACATGGCAAGAATAATGAACCATCCTCTACCAGTAAGAATTTGTGAATCCATAGCGCCTCAAATCCACCTTTCCCATGCGAGAAATTACTTGCGCGCATACTTGTGAGCGCAGATTCCCGCTAGTTCATTCGGCTTCTAGAGACCGCCAGTTGTATCCTCACAGGTATGCGTGATGTTCTAATGGGAAACGTGGATTCCAAAATTATAAAGTTGAGGTCAATTTGAAAAGAGAAAGGATATAGCGCTCTGCCTATACTATAGCCATTCTTAATTCTCATTTAACCAGTCAACCCCAAGCCCAGCCAGCCCGATCGATAAGCGCTCCCGGTTAAACAGCCAATTGAACCAGTGAGCTATTTAGTCTATAGGAAGACCTGCGTACGAGCTGCGAGTAAATGGAACCGCCTATATGAGAAGGTCTATACAGGTGTCCCATGAAGTAACCGACAAAGTTCAAGGGTAGATGTACTTTTCTCGAGGCAAATCAGAATCTGCCTTCGAAATTTTCCTGACGTCCCCCGTTTCCGATATACAGGGTGATTTATGTGTTCAACCGAAAAGTTTGATTGGCCATATCTCAGGAATACATCAATAGAACCTATTGAAATTTTGCAGGTGTATTTTAGAACCGAAAGCCTTTGTAGCGCCCTATTCACTTATAAAATAAATACAGGACCGTACCCAAAATTTTGTTTTTCGAGTTTCTGTTAAAAAAGTCATCCTGTATAGATTCAAAATCTGATGTCATATTCATGCAGAAACTAAATAAATTCAAAAATGCTACAAAATGAGATTCCCAAATTGTTTGGCACTAATTTAGCTGATTCGAAAAAAAATTATCATTAACAGAAATTTTTCATGAATATTTTTGAAAATTTGATTCAAATCACTCAAACGCTATTCCAGACGGTCAAACAAAGTCACAATTTCAATTTTGATGTGCTATCAAACTGAGGATAATTTTAGGAGAATTTTTTGAATGATTAGGTATATTGCGTGCTTTCCACCTAGCCTCAAGTTCGGTACACCTACCATTTACGCATGTGCGGGTTCCAAACGGTGCTTCCCATCTACGTGTTTCTACTCGGTTCTGCGCCGTTCATTGGATCACGTAAAATTTTGTGCCACACCATGGAACATGTGCCATCTGGTGGTATTTGTACCGTATAGGTGGAAAGCACCATTGCTACTGCGTGCACGAACCCTACTGTGGGATATAGTTTGGACATGACATATAGCCATAAACCATCATCGATCATTATTATGTCTCAGCCATATTCTATACATCATACATTGACCAAACCTCCCGCATGTTGATTTTTTCTGTTAGGTATTCCATGGTCCGGCACTATTTAGTCTGTAGTGACTTTCAAAGTTCTGTCCTGTCCTAAAAGTGTTTATCAAGTTTTGTGAAATATACAGGTGTCCCAGAAATAGCGCTTAAACTCTCCAGTCGTACGTTGTAGCGGACCTTCCAGGGAACTTTACAAAGACTCAGCTGTCAACTGGTTGGCGTTTTTTCGCTAATGCTGTTAGGTATAGTGGTGGCTACTGAAGAAAATGATGCCCAAGCGCGGCGGTGCTAAAGAAAATGGAATGACAATGCCCACCGCAGCAGCAGGGTGGAAGTATCTTCAATATTTCTCCCTCAAAAATTGAGATGAAAACTCAATTTTTTGTATACGGTGTACTGAGTGTGTGTTAGAAAATGTAATACAGTTTTTCAATTATGTAAAAAAAATTTCTTTTTCTTTCTCAGTGACTTTAAAAAAAAATAGGCATATATTTAATTTTCTACGTCTCTCAAAATTATAAAACAGTTGATAATTGTTTTTTGTCAAAAAATGTTCCAGCATTGTAGCGAAAATCGTCAACTGGTTGGCGGTTTTTCGCTAATGCTGTTGGGAATAATGGTGACCTGCTGACCACTGAAGAAAATGATGCTCAAGCGCGGTGGCACTGGAGAAAATGGAATGACAATGCCCACTGCAGCAGCAGGGTAAAAGTATACCTACCTTCAATATTTCACACTCAAAAATTAAGATGATTTTTTTTATACGGTTTTCTTTCTTGTATACAGAGTGGTCCATCCTAGCGTAATTATCCCATAGCGGTCTTACCGTTCAAGTAGAAAAAAAGATGTGAGAAAAAAGTTACATGGTTTTAATGAGACCTATGACCTAAAACTATTTTCGGCTATCAGGTGTTCTACCGGGTGTTTATAAACGTCTGTGATCGCGGCAGGCTTTGGTCAGGCCAAAAGTCGCAGTGAAAGGCACGATTTGAAAGAGTGATAGGAGATTCCAAAGGCGATATGATAACAAACGTTTATAAACACCCGGTATATTGATGGAATTAACAAAAAGTCCATTTTTTTAAATGGAACACCAGATATTTTTTGCATTTTCGTGTTCAGCTTTTTCAATTGTCTTATGCCTGTATTTTGTTTTTAAATTGTATGGCAGTACTAGCAACTAAAAATTAAAAACTGGAAAAATCGCATTTTCACAGTTTGCTTGAAAAAATTCACAAAAAATTGAACTTTTTAATTTTCAAAGTATCATAACTTATTTTTTTTTTAAATGGTCTTTACCACATTTAAACTTCATACACTTTTCGAAATACATAATCGGAAGTTTTTACGAAATTTGCAATTTTTTTGACTTTTTTTTCAAAAACTAGGTCGGCCGTGATGAATAAGAGACAAGCAAAATAGTACGCAGCTTTCAGTTAGTCAGTCTGAATATTGTCGAACAAAGAAAAATGGCTTAAGCGCAAAAAGAAATCTAAAGTGGAATCGTGGAATATCTGGCTTCATACCAGAATATCATATCAATAATTTCATCTCACTCATCCTACATATTACAGTAACACAAAAAAAAATAGAGACATTATAAGACAGTTGAGAAAGCTGAACACAAAACTGCTAAAAAATATAAAGGCGGATCTAGTAAACTTGAAGAAGTTTACTGAATTATTTTTTCAAAATTACGAAAATAAAAAGGGGTCGAAGGACCAACTTTTGACCCACGAACTTGATATTTATTTTATTTAAAAAAATAAAAATCATACTTTTCTTCAACATTTTTCTGAATATATTTTTCTGGCACTTTTGGAACATTTCCCTACCCTGCTGTTCAATTTTCTACCCCAAACTTGCTACCACCTGTAGGTATACCTATTTCAGAACGCGCGGGCTTTGTTTGATTTTAATTTTTTCGAAATTGTTGTGAAGGGAGTTTAGATGACCTTCAAAAATGATTTGCAGTTCGACGTTCGACCTCTATTCCCATTTGAAATCCAAAAAGGGTATAGTCACCCTAATACCTAAAAGGGTGGACGGTCGGGTCGTGGAACGAATAATAAGGTAAGATATATTGAAAATAACGTGTGTCGTGTTAGTCAAAAAGCCCCTCAAAAAAGCAAATCGACCTGTGGCAGCTTTTTTCTCGCAAAAAAAGTGCAGCGAGAAATTGGAGGTGTGGGTGGGTCCTTTTTAAAAAATCACCTGTATGTAAAGTTTATAAGCGAAAACAATATAAAAGGTGGTAAAAATGTTAAACCGCGTTTTACTTTCGAGAAATTAAGGGTCCGGTGTAAAAGCTCTCTAAAATTTTAAGACGGGTCCATGACTAGGAAAAGGTCAAGAAACCCTGCTCTATGATCATGACACCAACATGGCAATATTGGCAAAAGCCGAGGCACCCCTTGGTCTATTGCCCCTTAGGTATTTAAGTTTGGTTTTTATTCTTATCATATGCGGGGGTTGTGTGAAATAAAAACCCACTGAGCTTTCGAGTGCTCTTGACACTGAAGTCCACCTTTATCTTTTTATCCATCTAAAACCCATAGATGGATAAACGCAAATAAGATTTTTGGGTTTTGGAAACCTGCCCCTGAAACTGGTTTTCCACCGTGGTGTTGGCCTTGGTCACGTGACGGGTATTTTCGCCCGACACATTGCCTTGTTGCCGTCCCTTCAACAAATGCATCCTTCCCGCTGAATTTCGAGTCGAAATGTCACAATGCTGCCAACAGTCTAACATTGACTTTCGTGTCGGGCGAACCCAGTGTCGGGCGAAAATACCGCAACCGTGTCGTACGTTTGTGAACAAGTGGGCCGCTATTCTTGAATCGTGTGAGAAAAGTCCCTGGGAGTTTTATATAATCCGTACTACACTTCGGTAGCGGAAGTTGCCTAAAAACCACGATTTTAGGCAACATTCGCTACATCAGTGTACTGCGGAATGTGTGTATGAATCTATTGAATCTATCCTTGGTGACCCGTTTCGGAGTGAAATTTTTCCGGTTACACAGCTTCACCCACCGTGCACATTGTCACATTCCTCGCAAGACTTTGCGTGTTTTTCAAATTTCTCCAGTACCAAGTTTTTACGCTATTTTAAGCACGTTTTTGGGAATCGGATAAAGAAATACATATTTTTGTCATTATACCGACTATCACTGTGTCAATTCCCATGAGCACAATGTTTCACGGCCCCTTTCACTTGTTTTTCCATGATTTTTGGAAGGATAACACCGCTGATTTAGTTTTGAAAAAAACTTATTTTTATACTTTGAAGAGCACAGGGCCGCTATTCTTGAATCGTGTGGGAAAAGTCCCTGGGAGTAGAATACATTCCGCAGTACACTGATGTAGCGAGTGTTGCCTAAAATTGTGGTTTTTAGGCAACTTTCGCTAGTCAAACTGAAAATAGAGTTGTTGGAGGTTGCATTATGGGTTGCGTACGCACATCCGATCAATGTAAAACGCAGTTATTTATAATTTAATGAACAATGCGGACTTTTTGATGAAAAATGAGTAATCAGTAGTGTGTATTAACCTCTAGCCTATTACCCTGTTCGCTGCGGCGCGTATTTTTCAACTCTATGGCGGTTTTTCACGCCATTTTCTAGCATTTGTTCGCAAATTTTGTATTTGACGCTATTACTTCAGAAGACGAGTATGCGCGCTGATGGCGCGCTGGATAATGAAAGATACTAGTGAGAGGAAAAGAAGTGCGAGCGAAGCGAGAAGCGCCGCAGACGAAAAATTTTCCAGAAAAAGAGCATAACTATCTTTTTGACATGAAGAAAAATTCTTTATAGGCGATAGAAAATAAGGACTACGCACCCTGGTGTGAGATCTGTGAACCAACATAAACCCGCCTGGCGCCCGGAACGCACGGTGGTCACGATGGCTGTGGCGCGAAATTGATGCTTATTTGACATAAGTACGTCAAAAGTTGAAAAAAGTTCTGAAGTTTTTCCATACTCCGGAACATCGCTTTCCAGTAATTTCCTGAGATGATTACACAGCCACAGTAAAGAAATTGTCACTGGCACTCGGAAATGATCACAAGAGGATTTTGAAATGAAAGCGAGTGCTAGTGATCCGCCCCAAAATTCGAAATTGTGTTGAGAAATGTGCGGGTACACCTCTACACCCTCTTGAAAAATTCATTCAAGAAAGAGAAGCCGTTTTAAATTAAAAAGTTTATTATTGTAGTTCACATTTTTGTATTGTAACATTGTAGTAACATCCATGTACCATGTAGATGCTCTAAAGAAGCCCTAATAAATTGGGGCGAAATATATCAGCCGATTAAGGGAAGGACGTTTTTCATTCTGATGAGGACGAAGGGGGGAAACCAGAAGGAAACAGGGAAAATTTCGGGGAGCCACTTGGGAACAGGATACGGGCTACACCTACAACGCTCTCTGAACCCAGAAATTTTCCCCAAAAACTAAGCAAAACAAGATTAAAACATAACCTCACACCTTGGGTTCCTTTTACCATCATCGACAAGCACACAGCACCCTTGTGGGTGGCAAAAGCTTTTATTTTTATGCCATTTTCGGGGAGGATGCTGCTTCGATGGACATCCTCTAGCTAAGGACGACGTCCTAGACAAGAAATCCATCAAATCCAAGCGGTATTTTCCAACGTGACGGTCGTTTCAGCGCTCACATTATATTATCGACACCGACACCCTGGGAGTCCTGGGACGTCCGCATCAGCTGTTGGATCCTTTAGGCAGAATCTCTTCGAGAACAGGAATTCTTGTTGATATTTTATCACGATGAAAACGAAGCGCGAGTTTTAAACTTGAAAAGTGTCAGTCGAGGTGACAGTTCATTTGAACTATAAATCCGAACCGTCAAGTTCAAGGTCAAATTGTCATCTGTAAAGTTGTTTCGGACAGTTCCGTAATTGGCCACCTGGCGCTTCGTTTTCATCGTGATAAAATATCAACAAGAATTCCTGTTCTCGAAGAGATTCTGCCTAAAGGATCCAACAGCTGATGCGGACGTCCCAGGACTCCCAGGGTGTCGGTGTCGATAATATAATGTGAGCGCTGAAACGACCGTCACGTTGGAAAATACCGCTTGGATTTGATGGATTTCTTGTCTAGGACGTCGTCCTTAGCTAGAGGATGTCCATCGAAGCAGCATCCTCCCCGAAAATGGCATAAAAATAAAAGCTTTTGCCACCCACAAGGGTGCTGTGTGCTTGTCGATGATGGTAAAAGGAACCCAAGGTGTGAGGTTATGTTTTAATCTTGTTTTGCTTAGTTTTTGGGGAAAATTTCTGGGTTCAGAGAGCGTTGTAGGTGTAGCCCGTATCCTGTTCCCAAGTGGCTCCCCGAAATTTTCCCTGTTTCCTTCTGGTTTCCCCCCTTCGTCCTCATCAGAATGAAAAACGTCCTTCCCTTAATCGGCTGATATATTTCGCCCCAATTTATTAGGGCTTCTTTAGAGCATCTACATGGTACATGGATGTTACTACAATGTTACAATACAAAAATGTGAACTACAATAATAAACTTTTTAATTTAAAACGGCTTCTCTTTCTTGAATGAATTTTTCAAGAGGGTGTAGAGGTGTACCCGCACATTTCTCAACACAATTTCGAATTTTGGGGCGGATCACTAGCACTCGCTTTCATTTCAAAATCCTCTTGTGATCATTTCCGAGTGCCAGTGACAATTTCTTTACTGTGGCTGTGTAATCATCTCAGGAAATTACTGGAAAGCGATGTTCCGGAGTATGGAAAAACTTCAGAACTTTTTTCAACTTTTGACGTACTTATGTCAAATAAGCATCAATTTCGCGCCACAGCCATCGTGACCACCGTGCGTTCCGGGCGCCAGGCGGGTTTATGTTGGTTCACAGATCTCACACCAGGGTGCGTAGTCCTTATTTTCTATCGCCTATCGAGAAAATTTTGGAGGGGCCATGGCCCCCCTTGCCCTCCGGTTCCGCCGTCCCTGCATGGGCAGAGGACTTTGTTCTGTGAGGAGCAGAGGATGCACGGATGGGTGGATATCTATGGCACGGATTAGAGGATGGCATGATCGTATGCAACTCCTATCCTTTCGTGTAGCAAAAGTTGCCTATATCGTGTGACCGAGTTAGAGTTCACGCTTCCGGGTTGACCGGATTCAATGAGTTTACGTATAGATTGACGTGATCATCTATGAAAAATGAAAAAAACTTCGAATTAAAATATCCCGAATGGTTTTGTTTTTCAGATTTTAGAGAAACCGGTATAAAAACATTAAAAAACGTTGGTTGGCAACCATTGATAAAAGCAGAGATAAAAGTTGCGAAACGTTGCCATCCTGCATCCGTGCATCCTGCAGAGTGTTAGTGATGTCAAAAGTCAAAACTCAAAACACCTGTCAAATGTGTACCTGTCGTGTAGCTGTGTTCCTTTGAAACTATGCCTTTAAATTTCATTTTCCTGGTGGAAAACTGATTGTTTCTTATGTTTTCGGTGTTTTCATAGCCATTGTGATACATATATCGATAACGGAAGTTTCAAGTTTACTGAATTGTCAGTGTCATTGATTTTTATCCTTTTACATTGACAATTTTCGCCGTACTCTGATTGCCTACAATTTCGTCCAAAATCGTAACGTCTTTTTACAAAAACTAGGTAGTTTGTAGCTTATTACAAAATGTCTAACCCAACTTACAAGGTGAGCTTCCTAACTTTTTAGTCGCCAAAATCGAACAGTTGCAACCTCACTTTTTCTTTGTTTTAGCCATCAGAAGGCAAGCGGGAGGAGTTCCGCCGATACCTTGAAAGGAATGGGGTAATGGATGCCCTGACCAAGGTCCTTGTCAATTTGTATGAAGAAGTTGACAAGCCCGAGGATGCTTTGGAGTATGTTTATATACTTGATACTGAGAGATATAATAACGGATGCATTCCTCTTCACAGGTACATTCGTGATAAATTGGCGATTCAAGCTGGTCTTGAAACGCTAAGTCAAATGAGGGGGAAGGTGGACGAATTGCAAGGAAGAATAGATGAGCTGCAAGAGGAGGTGAATGCACTCAAAACACCTGCGGAGCCTCCAGCTGCCGAAGGTGGTGAGGAGAACATAGGGGGAGATCCAATACCCGATGGGGATTTCCCGCCCCCTGAAGATATTCCTGTTGATCCACCTGCAGAGGATGCACCACCAGCTGAGTAATTCACACTATTGATTCTGATTTAATGATGTTTTTAGAGTTACTTTTATTTTGTTCAATATATAAATTCTTTTGAAGTTGTGACTTAATGTTTGTTATATTAGGATAAGTATTATATTTATATATTTTTTTTGTGCTAGAATTTTCGTTCTACATTTTCTAATTATTGTGAACTCTATAGAGCGTAGGTTTCATTATTTTTGAGAAGTCACAATCAGAAACTTACAGCAATGCAAAGTGCACTTCAGTCACCTAAGGTAGTGTTTGGGTAAATATGAGAATTCTTATTATTTTTATTTCATTGTCTTTTTGAGTGTATTCAAATTTGTTGTATTCAATTGTTGAAGTTGTTCCTTTTAGACAATATATGAATGAAACAAGAATCAAATTTGTTATTTTATGTAAGTAGCGTAAATTTTCAATAATATTCACAAAACAATTACTTCACTTATTTTTCTTTAATCATAGTCAAAAATGACTTGTAAATACAAAATTGATATTTCTAGATGCTTGATGTTGGAGAAAATACTTAACACATTTCATAGTAGTATATGAACAAATGCTGAGTGATCCTAAAAAGTGTTAATTGCCACAATAATTATTATTACAAACAACTCGGTTAAGGGTTGAAATTTGATAAATAAAATCTATGGAAGCTTCATTTTGCTGCTGCTTTTGCCGCCTGGCGTCTCTTGACATCCCAATTGAAAACTCGAGCCATGTTGACTTCAGTTGTAGTGAACTGATCCCTGTAAAGAATCATTCAACAAAATCTTTTTTTTTTCATGATAAAACCGTTACCTCAAGAAGTCCAAATCGTGTTCAACAAAACCTAAATTCCTGGTGGCCGTTGTTATGTTTTGTGTCAGAAGTTCTTGGGCGTCTTGCAGACTATATTCTAACATGACATTTGCACCCAGCCAAAGAAACACTGTGTCTGTGGGTGGAATCTTGGCCTTGGCGAAGACCTGCTCGCTCAACAAAAATTGAGTTTCGAATTCTGATTTTTGCTTTTCCAACTTTTCAATCATGGTCAGTGAGCGCTTAAGTTCTGGCACTTGGTTCTGCAAACGTTTCTTCTTCGACAGCAGATTGTACTCCATGAATTTGTATTTTGCATGTTGATTATCGAGTTTTTTCAGTACTTCGTCGATGTTGCGATTGTTTTCAGTTCGAGACATGTAAGCATCCACATCTTCCTGTTGAATGAAAATTCATAAGGTTGATTGAGGTTATGTCGGCATTCTTATTTTTAGAATTTGCAAGCAACGCTGGATTATTCCTTACCACAAATTCCGCTTCGGGTATTCCTGCATAGGACTTTTTGTCGCCCAGTTCTTTTAGCTGTTCTGTAGATTCCATTGTTTAGAATTTTACTTCTTTCTAGCAAAGAACCGCACGTCAAACACCCACGGCTCAAACGTCAATGTCAACCAGTGACGCCAACATCAGAGAACATCAATAAGTTTGTTCCATCAAAAATCCCAAACTAGTCACGGACAGTTTGCAAACTGTAAGCAATGCGCATGGCCCACTTCGGACCAGTTTCCGTCTGGCTGCTGCTCGTTGATGGGGGTACCATGCGTTCGACGGAAACTGCGTTGGGCGGAATCTACGTTCGACGGAAACTGCGTTGGGCGGAATCTACGTTCGACGGAAACTGCGTTGGGCGGAATCTACACTCGGCGGAATGCTAGGAGCCCTCAAAATGTGGGGTTTTCAGATTATGCAACACAATATACACAAAATTATTTGTGGAAAGTTTAGTTTAATAAAAAGGCCATAGTAGGTATCTCAAATAATTTTCTTGGCAAACTTTTTACAGCTATTTGGACCGATTTTGCTCCAATTTCATCACATACCTGCCTACGACGTAATAATAAAATAAGCTAAAATTTAATAGGTAGGTACCTATTTATAATAGGTAGGTAACTTATTTATGGAAGTCAAATAGTAAGTACTTACCTAAGTATGCCTAGTAGGTACAAATTATAGTAGGTAATAGGTAGGAAGGTAGGTAGGTAGGTAGGTATGTAGGTAGGCAGGTAGGCAGGCAGGCAGGCAGGCAGGCAGGCAGGCAGGCAGGCAGGTAGGTAAGTAGGTAGGTAGGTAGGTAACTCATTACCTCGATAAATTATCTAGAGGTGTAGACGCAGATATACCTATATTTATTGATAGAAATAGATTTGGTTGGCCTATTATAGGTTGCCTATTTTTCATTGAGTAGGTATAGGAGGGTGATATGGTAACATACCAATTACTCGACCAAT
Organism: Anaspis maculata; assembly: GCA_949128115.1. Taxonomy (NCBI): domain Eukaryota; kingdom Metazoa; phylum Arthropoda; class Insecta; order Coleoptera; family Scraptiidae; genus Anaspis; species Anaspis maculata. Next base: position 75,843,492 of record OX421962.1, read on the forward strand.
TAAGATGGTATACGTCGCGGCAGGCAACCGGCTATACACGTTTCCAGTTTTCCCCCTTTTCGGAACTAGCTTTTCCATAATCAAAAATCCATTACAAGAGCGGCCTGTAAGAGTAAATTTTACATTCACACCTGAAGTTTCCAAAAATTTACTCAAGATTTCAACATAAATTCAATTGTGGACCTAGAAATGATGCAAAAATCAGGTCCACACTTGAATTTATGTTGAAATCTTGAGTCCTGGGCTTATTTCCAGTGAACCAGATAAGAATATTATCTGAATTCATTTCACACAGAAAAAAATCTGTTGTGAGCGACACAAAACTTTCCTGGCGTATCCAAGAACCTATGAAAATTTTTAGCTTAAGGCGTCCCTTCGGGAGGGAGGACTACCTGATGGGAAAATTAAAACATGCCCGTGAAGACTTCGCTACTTGTTTCAAATTGGACCTACTTTCCGGCGGTTGCAAGCCTGAAATGGCCGTTGCAAGGCCATGCCATGCGCGGCATATTTAAATACAAAAGGCAAACTATAGTCAAACTTCAACCAAATTATCGAGCAAATTATATTTACTCGACAAACATATCAAACAATTACAGCGGGCCTTTTGCAAGCTGCAAATTTTTGAAAGTGCTTCTGATCCAAATCCATAGTAGAGGATTAGGTACCAATTCCCAATAATTGGGCCAACGTCCTCAGAAATTAATACCTATGCCCTATATGCAAAAATGTAAATCTGAAAAATGTACAAAAAATTGCAAGTGTAAAAAATAACTAAATTTGCTACGTCATTTCCTGATTCTGGGTAACAAAATGTTGATTTCTCCTTTTTTCTGTGCGAGTCTTCTGTAGGCGTTATAGGTAGGTACCTACCTATCTGAAAAGTAAAAACAAATCAACAAGGTAAGTATAGATATGTCAAATTAGGTAGGTAGGTACTTAAAAAACTGTTGCTTGTAGATACATGAAAGAATAATTACCTCCTATCGCTTTTGCAAGAAAATTTGAAATTGAAATGATGTAGGTATACTTATCAAAACAATTTTTTCCGACGACTACTACAAAATATGTCCATTGTATGCCCGTCAATGATGGTGGAATCTAGTACGTTCTCCACGTTTATCATTTCTGCATTGACAGTTCAGTGAGAGACAGTTCACCGAACTGTCAGTAGAAGTATGAAGTCCAGCAAATCAGATTCACAGGCAAAATGCACTTACTTGTTCATGTTTCAATAATTGTTTTTCACTTTTTTCATCATTTCCCTCTGAAAAGAGTTCCACGACAATGAAAATAGCGGAACCACTGGAATTGACATTTATATACATTTATATAATAATAAATAATAAATAACCAGATAGGTTAAAAAAAAAAAAATTAATTTGAAATATATTATACCTACATATATATATATATATGTATCTTGATGAATGATGTATTTCGGGCTCATTTTTCTACGTCCATATATTACTTTGAGCTCAAAATTATATATTGGGCTCATGAGTCCAAAAACTGGACATATTTATATAGTATTTTGAGCTCGTCAGTAGTTACACCTCTGGCTTTTTAATAAAAACCAATTATTGTGCTCCGTTGCCACAAATACAACATACCACAGTCTGATATTTTGAAATCAGGCTAGTCGATCCTGAGTTCTTGTTCATCCTCATATTTGACCGGAATCGGGCTCTTATAGCTGTCTAACGCTCTAATCGCAAGTGCGCACTTGAGATAAGACCATTGGTGACTGCACTGTGCATGATTGTCAAGTACTTTGATAGTTATGATTTGTAAGTAGGACCTGTAGTGGGTCTCTGATGCATGAAATAGTTTCGTACGGCCTAAAGGTGCGTTCAGTCAGCTTATTCAGCCGCAATTTTAGTTTTAGCCGTAAGCGCTGCAACGCTTATTGGCTGTTCCGAGGAGGCTGGTTCATAAGAGCTAATGGGCGTCGTCGCTGCGCTTGCGACTAAAATTAAAACTTGCGGCTAAATAAGCTGACTGAACGCACCTTAAGTAAATAGTACTCTGATAGCAATGTGACCGCAAACAGCTCATCTCCTGCTGCCTCTTACGCAACGCTCCCAATTAAACACTTTGAGTGCAAGGGAGACGGCACCATTTAACGGCAGATCTTTTCAACTGTTAATTGTGAATTCCGGTTATTTTGAATCTTCAGCCAAAACACTAGGCTGTCGCTGCTTATTATACCAGTTGAAGGGAGCAAGGAGAAACTGTATACAATCGCTTAGTGCGGGAAGCCACGCCCTACGCAGACGCCCATCATCACAACCAATGTCAACTCTAGTCCAAAAACTTGCTCACATGCGCATGCGTCTGAATTATTTTGCACTTTTAACAGGAACTTTTTTTGAAATCTGATACTTATGTATCTAAAAGTCAATCATGACGTGAATCAAGCCCTTGAAAAAAGTTTGGGCGAAAAAAGTGGTATTTGTTGGGAGGCGTATGGCGTATGGCATTTTCGTACAAAATGATATGTTGAGAGCCCATTCTTCACTTTGGATAAGCATGTGTGCCCGAAATACGTCTTGAACATTTTAAACGTGCTCGTGCATAATGTAAATTTGGCTCCCGAAGATTTTCGTAGAAAAAGTCAGAAGTGGACAAAACACGGCCTATAAATGAGTAAAAATGGCACCGTGGGACCGGTTCGACCCAAAAACTGGAAATTATTCAAGAATGGATTTCTAAAGACATCCAAAACTTAAAATAATACCTATTCTGCACTATTTATTACCATGGGAACCTATCTTTTCTGGAATTTTTGCAGCTGTTCAAACCAAATCTAGGACAAATTTTTAAAAAAGAGATTAAATAACTTTGGAATCACGTTTCATAAGATTGAGAGGTGTTTGAAAGCAAAATATGACACCAAATGGCATTTTTCTACAAAATTTTGTAGACAGCCCAATTCACATTCTTTTTAAGTCCATGCGAGCCCGAAATACATCATGAATTCTTTCGTCGAGCCCGTGCATGACGTAAATTAGGCTCTCCAGAAAATGTTGAGCGGAAAATAAGTTGAAATTATCAGAATGACAACGTCAAGAATAGTATTTGTTGGTAGGCGTCTAACACAATAATAATTTACCAAAATGGCAGGTATGTGCAAAATATGTTGAGAGCCCATTCCTTATTTTGGATAAGCATGTGAGCACCAAATACGTCTTGAATATTTCAATCCTACTCGTACATAATGTAGATTGGGCTCCCGAAGGTTCTTCTTGAGAAAAGTCAGAAGTGGACAAAAACGGACTATATCATTGTAAAAATAGCACCGTGGGACCTGTCCAACTAAAAATCTTGGAATTGTCAAGAATGTATTTCTGAAAACATCCAAAACTTGAAATAAAACTTATTCTGCACTTTAACACGATAACCTATCTTTTCTGAAATTTGTGCAGCTGTTCAAACCAAATCTAGGATACATTTTTGAAAATGTGACTTAATAACTTGGGAATCACGTTCTAGAAGATTGAGAGGTGTTTGGAAACAAATATTTGTAAACAAATGGCATTTTTTTACAAAATATTGTAGAGAGCCGAATTCACATTCTCGATAAATCCATGTGAGCCCGAAATACATTATGGATTCTTTCGTCGAGCCCGTGCATGACGTTTATCAGGCTCCCGAAAAAAAATTTGGGCGGAAAATAAGTTGAAAAAATTGGAATGACAACATCACGAAAGTAGTATTTTTATTGGTAGGTGTCTAACAGAATATCAATTTACAAAATGGCAGGTATGTGCAAAATATGTTGAGAGCCCATTCCTCATTTTGCATAAGTATGTGAGCCCGAAATACGTCTTGAATATCTCAATCGTGCTCGTGCATAATGTAGATTGGGCTCCCGAAGGTTTTTGTAAAAAAGTCGGAAGTGGACAAAAAACGGTCTATATCATTATAAAAAATAGCACCGTGGGACCTGTTCGACCCAAAAACTCGAAATCATTCAAAAATAGATAACTTGGGAACGTTATTCTCTAAAATTGAAAGACGTCTTAGAACATACATAGGTAAACAAATGGCATTTCCCACAAAAATATTGTAAACATCACAAATTGAATTCTCGATGAGTCCATGTGAGTCCGAAATACATCATGAATTTTTACATCATGCCCATGCGTGACGTAAATCAGACTTCTGAGATTTTTTTGGCGAAAATGAGGTGGAAGAGCCTGTATGGCAACTTCAAGAATGTAGTAGGTATTTGTTGGGAAAAATCTAACACAATCATAATTTACCAAAATGGCAGGTATGTGCAAAATATGTTGAGAGCCCATTCCTCATTTTGGATGAGCATGTGAGCCCGAAATACGTCTTGTACACTTCAAGCGTGCTCGTGCATGATTTAGATTCGGCTGCCGAAGGTTTTCATGGAAAAAAGTCTTAAGAGAACAAAAACGGACTATTTTGTTGGAAAAATAGCACCGTGAGACTTGTTTGAATCAAAAACATAAAATTATTCAAGAATGGATTTCTGAAAACATCAGAAACTTGAAATAAAACCCATTCTGCACTTTAAAACGGGAACCTATCTTTTTCAAATTTTTTGCAGTTGTTCAAACCAAATTCAGGACAAATTTTGAAAAATGTGACAGAATAACTTGGGACTCACGTTCTAGAAGATTGAGAGGTGTTTGAAACCAAATATTTATGAACAAATGGCATTTTTTCACAAAATATTATAAAGAGCCCAATTCACATTCTCGGTGAGTCCTAGTGAGTCCAAAATACATCATGAATTTTTCTGTTGAGCCCGTGCATGGCGTTAATCAGGCTCCCGAAAAAATGTTGCCCGGAGAACAAGTTGCAAAACCGGAATGACAACATCCCGAAAGTGGTATTTGTTGGTAGGCCTCTAACACAATAATAATTTGCCAGAATGGCTGTTTTGTGCATATGTCGAAAGCCCATTCCATATTTTGGATAAGCATGTGAGCATGAAATACATCTTGAACACTTCGATCGTGCTCGTGTATAACGTAGATTGGGCTCCCAAAGGTTTCTGTGAAAAAAAGTCAAAAGTTGCCAGAAAAGCACTATATCATTGTAGAAATAGCACCGTGAGACCTGTTTGACACAAAAACTCAAAATTATTCAAAAATGGATTTTTGAAAACATCCAAAACTTGAAATAAACCCTGTTCTGCACTTTACAACGGGGAACCTATTTTTTCTACAATTTTTGGAGCTGTTCAAAACTAATCGATGATAAATTTTCAAACTGTGACGAAATAGCTTGCTTATCACGTTATAGAAGATTGAGAGGTGTTTGAAAACAAATTATGTAAACAAATGGCATTTTTCCACAAAATATTGCAGATAGCCCAATTCACATTCTCGGCGAGTCCATGTGAGCCCGAAATACATCATGAATTTTTTTGTCGAGCCCGTGTATGACGTAAATCGGTCTCCCGAAAAAATTTTGGGCGGAGAATTAGTGAAAAAGCCAGAATGACAACATCACGAAAGTAGTATTTGGTGGTAGGCGTCTAACACGATAATAACTTACCCTCGAATCCACCAGAATGGCAGTTATGTGCAAAATATGTCGAGAGCCCATTTCATATTTTGGATGAGCATGTGAGCCCGAAATACGTCTTGAACACTCTAATCGTGCTCGTGTTTAACGTAGATTGGGCTCTTGAGGGTTTTTGTGAAAAAAAAAGTCAAAAGTGGACAGAAACTGTCAGAAACCGACTATATCATTGTAGAAATAGCAGTGAGACCTGTTTGACCCAAAAACTCAAAATTATTCAAAAATGGATTTCTGAAAACATCCAAAACTTGAAATAAACCCTATTCTGCACTTTACAACGGGAACCTATTTTTTCTACAGTTTTTGCAGCTGTTTAAAACACATCTATGATAGATTTTGAAAATGTGATGAAATAACTTGCCTATCACGTTATAGAAGATTGAGAGGTGTTCGAAAACAAATTATGTAAAGCAATGGCATTTTTCCACAGAGCTCAATTCACATTCTCGATGTGAGCCCGAAATACATCATGAATTCTTTCATCCAGCCCGCGCAATACGTGATTAGGGCTCCCAATTTTTTTTTTTGGGCGGAAATGACGTGGAAAAACCTGAATGGTAACTTCAACAATATGATATTTGTTGGGAAGCATCTGACAAAATAGTTATATATATATATATATATGACGAAAGTATCCATCCACCTCAAAAGCCTACATCTAATAAAATACTTCGGCCTCATTTTCGATCCTCCGGCCTCATGAGGCCAAAAGAGGCGATCCTAAATTTACATCTTATGGTATCAATGGCCTCAAGGCAGGGAACAGCGCCCCCAGACCAATTTCAGCCATTTGGGGACGATTCAGCTTGTTGGCAGTCGAACAGCAACAACGGTGGAGTGCGGTCGCTTGTATCAGAAATAAGGGGAATTTCTATTTCATTGCAATTACTGGTTGCATAAGCAGTAGGGGACAACACGTAAAATCCCGCAACTTGGGCTCAAGGGATGGAATAGATATCAGGAACGCAGAAGCTGATGATGGTGGAAGCATGTACAAGCCAATGCAATGGTGTTCTTCGGCCACATAGTCCTGGAGTTTACCAATTAGCATTCAACTTTGCCCTTTGTGGAAGAATGTTTTCGTTTGAAACCCTGCTTCCTCAAGGCTCAATGTATGATTTGAGAGAAGCCGGGCTCTACAATTTAGCTGTGGGGACGGATGGAGGCCCGTCAAGACCTAAAGACGCAAAAACTTCCAAACTGAATTAAAAAAAGGGGAGATTGTAAACTTCAAACCCAGACCCAAAATATGTTATGTCACCATCTCCTTTGTTGTCTCGTTCAATAAATAATTTAAATTTTTGCCAAAATCAACCGGCTCTGATTGAGGCCGAATGCCTCTATCGACCTGACTTCTGAAGCCGAATGCTCTGTTACCCCAATATTACCTACATTGGGTGTATAAAAAACAATGAATTTTATCTTCTGCTCTATTTTCGACAGTTTTGTTTTGAAAACAAAACCTCACCGTCTTCCAGAAAAAAAATCTGAAAAAAAAACAAAGTACCGTTTCTATTAATGTAGAAGAGGATTTATTCAAATTTTGGGGACTGCAAATTTGACCCCACGTTCAATCAATGTTACTAAAATGTGCAAGAGTCAGTTTGTGTTTTTTGTTGACTCGTAGTTCAGTCAGAGATTCAAAATTTCAGAAAATCAAAAGGATGTTCTCTGATTGAGGTTGTTTGTCTCTTTAAATCTGTATTTTGAAGTCGAATGCACTGTAACGCCAGTCCTGATGAAGCCATTGGAAAAAATACATGTGTACAACCTACAACGAGATTTATCATGGAAAAAGACGTTTCACTGTAGTTTCAATTGACCGTTACAAGAAAAAATTGGTTTCCATTTCTTTTTATCCCACATGTCAACTGTGGGCATGGTTTTGAATGGTCTTGGAAAACAAAATTGATTTTCATCTCAAAATTCTGCACTCGATTCTGCACAATTTGACCAAAAAAAAAGGAGTGACTCCAACGACAGGCGAATCTTCGGATTCTCCGTACTGGTGCCTGTTAGTTTTCAACTTCATACTGATAGATTATCTGGAATGATGTCTAGATGGTTCTCGTGCTCTGGTACCTTCAGCAACTTGACAGTTTTTGAAAAATGTAAGAAGTTTGACAATAGGTTCCCAAAATGAGGACAATTGATTGTTCGCGTATTTTTAGGCGGAACGATCGTTTATACTGATATCATTGAGGCGGTAAGGTCCATAGTTTGTGTACCATAAATTTGACCGTTATCCACAAAAAATAGGTTTTCGTCTCTTTTCACGCCATATCTCAACTGTGGGCATGGTTTTGAATGACTTTGAAAAACAAAATTGATTTTCAACTCAGAATTCTGCACGATTTAACCAAAAAGATGGAGTGAATAATCCACCGACAGGCCAAACTTCGGATTAACTGTACTGGTGCCTGTTAATTTCCAACTTCATACCGAAGGATCATCTGGAATGATGTCTGGAAGGTTCTCATGCTCTGGTACCTTCAGCAACTTGACAGTTTTTGAAAAATGTGAGAAGTTTGACAATAAGTTACCAAAACGAGGCCAAATGAGTGTTTTCGTGTGTATTTTGAGGCGGAACGATCGTTTACACTGATATCATTGAGGCGGAAAGGTTCACAGTTTGTGTACCACCAATTTGACCGTTATCCACAAAAATAGGTTTTCGTCTCTTTTCACGCCATATCTCATCTGTGGGCATGGTTTTTAATGATTTTGAGAAACAAAATTGATTTTCAACTCAAAATTCTGCATGATTTGACCAAAAAGATGGAGTGACTCCACCGACAGGCCAAACTTTGGATTATCCGTACTGGTGCCTGTTAATTTTCAACTTCGTACCGAAAGATCATCATCTTGAATGATGTCTGGAAGGTTCTCGTGCTCTGGTACCTTCCGTAATTTGACAGTTTTTGAAAAATTTGAGAAGTTTGACAATAGGTTCTCAAAAATGAGGCTATTGATTGTTCACGTGTGTATTCTGAGGCGGAACGATCGTTCACACTAATATCAATGAGCCGGAAAGGTCCACAGTTTGTGTACCATCAATTTGACCGTTATCCACAAAAAAAATAGATTTTCATCTCTTTTCACGCTATATCTCAACTGTGGGCATGGTTTTGAATGATTTTGGAAAAAAAAAATTGATTTCCAACTTACAATTCAGCACAATTTGACCAAAAAAATGGAGTGACTCCACCGACAGGCCAAACTTCATATTCTCCGTACTGGTGCCTGTTAATTTACAACTTCATACTGAAAGATCATCTTAATGATGTCTGGAAGGTTCTCGTGCTCTGGTACTTTCAGGAACTTGACAGTTTTTGAAAAATGTGAGAAGTTTGACAATAGGTTCCCAAAAATGAGGCCAATTGATTATTTGCGTGTGTATTTTGAGGCGGAACAATCGTTCACACTAATATCATTGAGGCGGAAAGGTCCATAGTTTGTATACCATAGAGTTGACCGTTATCCACAAAAATTAGGTTTTCGTCTCTTTTCACGCCATATCTCATCTGTGAGCATGGTTTTGAATGATTTTGAGAAACAAAATTGATTTTCAACTCAAAATTCTGCACGATTTGACCAAAAAGATGGAGTGACTCCACCGACAGGCCAAACTTCGGATTCTCCGTACTGGTGCCTGTTAGTTTTCAACTTCATACCGAAAGATTATCTGGAATGATTTCTAGAAGGTTCTCGTGCTCTGGCACCTTCAGCAACTTGACAGTTTTTCGAAAAATGTGAGAACTTTGACAATAGTTTCCCAAAACGAGGCCAATTGATTGTTCACGTGTGTATTTTGAGGCGGAACGATCGTTTACACTAATAACATTGAGGCGGAAAGGTCCATAGTTTGTGTACCATAAAGTTGACCGTTATCCACAAAAAATAGGTTTTCGTCTCTTTTCACGCCATATCTCATCTGTGGGCATGGTTTTGAATGATTTTGAGAAACAAAATTGATTTTCAACTCAAAATTCTGCACGATTTGACCAAAAAGATGGAGTGACTCCACCGACAGGCCAAACTTCGGATTCTCCGTACTGGTGCCTGTTAATTTTCTACTTCATACCGAAAGATCATCTTGAATGATGTCTGGAAGGTTCTCGTGCTCTGGTACCTTCAGCAACTTGACAGTTTTTGAGAAATGTGAGAAGTTTGACAATAGGTTCCCAAAAATGAGGCCAATCGATTGTTCGCGTGTGTATTCTGAGGCGGAACGATCGTTTACACTAATATCAATGAGCCGGAAAGGTCCACAGTTTGTGTACCATCAATTTGACCGTTATCCACAAAAAAATAGATTTTTATCTCTTCTCACGCTATACCTCAACTGTGGGCATGGTTTTGAATGATTTTGGAAAACAAAATTGATTTTCAACTCGGAATTCTGCACGATTTGACCAAAAAATCGGAGTGACTCCACCGACAGGCCAAACTTCGAATTCTCCGTACTGGTGCCTGTTAATTTTCAACTTCATGCCGAAGGATCATCTGGAATGATGTCTGGAAGGTTCTCGTGCTCTGGTACCTTCAGCAACTTGACCGTTTTTGAAAAATGTGAGAAGTGTGACAATAGGCTCTCAAAACGAGGCCAATTGATTATTAGCGTGTGTATTTTGAGGTGGAACGATCGTTTACACTGATATCATTGAGGCGGAATGTTCCACAGTTTGTGTACCATCAATTGGACCGTTATCCACAAAAAATTAGTTTTCGTCTCTTTTCACGCTTTATCTCAACTGTGGGCATGGTTTTGAATCATTTTGGAAAACAAAATCAATTTTCAACTCTAAATTTTGCACGATTTGATCAAAAAAGTGGAGTGACTCCACCGACAGGCCAAACTTCGAATTCTCCGTACTGGTGCCTGTTAATTTTCAACTTCATACCGAAGGATCATCTGGAATGACGTCTGGAAGGTTCTCGTGCTCTGGTACCTTCAGCAACTTGACAGTTTTTGAAAAATGTGAGAATTTTCACACTAGGTTCCCAAAACTAGGCCAATTGATTGTTTGCGTGTTTATTTTGAGGCGGAACGATCGTTTACACTGATATCAATGAGGCGGAAGAGTCCTCAGTTTGTGTACCATCAATTTGACCGTTATCCACAAAAAATAAGTTTTCGTCTCTCTTCACGCTATTTGTATCTTAACTGTGGGCATGGTTTTGAATCATTTTGGAAAACAAAATTGATTTTCAACTCGGAATTCTGCACGATTTGACCAAAAAATCGGAGTGACTCCACCGACAGGCCAAACTTCGAATTCTCCGTACTGGTCTCAGTTAATTTTCAACTTCATACCGAAGGATCATCTGGAATGATGTCTGGAAGGTTCTCGTGCCAGGGTTCTGGTACCTTCAGCAACTTGACCGTTTTTGAAAAATGTGAGAAGTGTGACAATAGGTTCTCAAAACGAGGCCAATTGATTATTAGCATGTGTATTTAGAGGTGGAACGATCGTTTACACTAATATCAACGAGGGGAAGGGTCCACAGTTTGTGTACCATCAATTTGACCGTTATCCACAAAAAATAGGTTACCATTTCTTCTCATGCCGCTTATCAACTGTGGGCATGATTTTGAATGATTATGAATAACAGAATTGATTTTCAACTCAAAATTCTGCACAATTTGTCCAGAAAATGGAGTAAATCTACCGGTAGGCCAAAATTCGAATTCTTCGTACTGGTGCCTGCTTACTTTCTACTTCATACCGCAAGAGTAGGTATTTCGGATTATGTCTAGAAGATGGTCGTGCTCTGGTTCCTTCAACTACTTGACGGGTTTTGGAAATTGTGAAGAAATTTGTTGCCAAAACAATAACCAAGATTCAGAAGTCAAAGATTCAAAATTCAGGGAAATCCAAAGGGAGGTTCTCCATTAAAATTTGAGGCCGATTGTCTCCTAAGATTTGTATTTTGAGGCGGAATGCTCTCTGTTACACCAGTTACTATTCACTTCCAACACCTCCTACGCTCCTGATATGTCTTTCAGCTTGTAGGTCGTTTGAGTGCGATTTTCTTTACTTTTAAGGGCTGAGGGTACCTATTTTATGTATGCTTCAATTAATTGACTCATTCTTAGTCTGCCTCTTCACCTTGACATCATAATTCTATAATTTTTAACATGACTTAATTTTCTATTTTCTTTATGATATTTGCATGTACTGAAGACACAATAATATTATTTCTATTTCTACAACGAATCATTCTCCTCTTGGCTCGTTTTGCAGTGGTTCACATTTTTCAACACTCTCTTTCTCCAATCCTATTTTCATTTGTGAGCTATGCAACCAGATATACATCCCAAGAGGCGAGCTTCGAGATTTGGCCGCGAAGTCAAATGATACATTACCTTTAGTCGACCCATGAGGCCGATCCGTCCATTGGAAATAGATATATATATATATATAAGTGTATAAAATTAATAATCAGATTGAACAATGCTTGAATTTTTTTTCCTAATAAGTTTTTAGACATTCGAAACTCATAAATTCAGTTTTATATAGATCAATAAATTTACTTTTTTGTTAACTTAAATATATACCTTATTCCTATTGATATTGTATATATACATGGATAGCTACTTTTGAGGAGGAATACTAATATGTAAAGGTACTTTTAGAGAGTTAGAATGACTTTTGGGGAGCTCCCCTAATTTCCATCCCACAGAAAGTGACTTTTGGGGAGAAAGCTTATTTTCTCGTAATGTGGCGCCCTCACCCTAACTACGAGAGATAAACGAATGAAGTGTTACTTTTGGGGAGCTCCTCGAAAGTCCTGAATATTTTTGGGGAGCTCCCTGAAAGTTTTAAATACTTTTGAGGAGTTTATTACTGTTTAGCAACAAATTTTCAATGCTTCTAAGAATTGCCCGGTGAAAGCTGCGTCAAATATCGTATTTTACATTTATTTCAAGCTCTTCACATATATAACATATTGAGGAACGAACGACCCGTGATTTTTCACCGAAATTGTGTCTGCGTGAAAAATTGGACTCAAAAAGTAATAGGTAGGTACCTACCTTTTTCAAATTTTGTCATGAAAACAAACTACTTACAGTGTTTCAGTACCAGTTAGATAGGTACATAATAATAATAATAATAATAATAATATATTTTATTGTTCTTTCAACATTAAATTGTTACGAACAATGAAAGGGATATAAGTGATATTCTACAGTAACAACTTAAAAATAAAAGATGATTAAATATAAAAATAAAATAAACTAGAGATACTTATTTAATAACAATATATTTACAATTTGCATACCTTAGAATATTTCCCCTTTACTTCCCCTTACTTATCTGCCCAGATTAGATAGGTACATATCGAGGTACATACGTACTTATCCCGTGAAATCGGCATTTCTGATGGTCTTACGAAGGGGGCCTAAAAAAAACGGCCGGTAGATAGGTACCTATACCTATACCTATGTTTCAGATATCTGGAACGAAACTTTCGGGAAGCTAGATATTCCCGAAAATCTCTTTCTATACCTCTTTCCACCTACTTTTGCGATTTTTCCAATTAATTGTAAATTTTCACGGGTAAATCGATAGGCATGTTGTGTTGACACATGACAAAAGAGCCGTCCGTAATGAAGGCTTTGACTCCGAAAAACCTTATCAGCTAAAAACTATAGATAGTCTAGGATCTTTTCGGATAAAAAGCAATGCTAGAGGCAAGTCATGTTAAAGTTTGGCAACATACGTTTTAAGGGTATTTGGACCCCGCTGAATACGAAAACCATTGTTGCCAAGCCGAATTTTGTACCGGAAGCCCGCAATAGGGGGGTAAAGGGGAGGAAAGATCAAAAATCACTATTTTTCACCATTTTTGATGTCGGGACTGCGACCTGTCATCAACGTGAAGTGAATTACATCATATCTTGATTCACTGAGGTCTTATACTACCATATTGACATAATCACTGTCAAAATTTCCAGAAGGGGAAGACTGGTGGGGGGAATGTTGACTGTGTAGATGATTCTTCATTTCTCTCGATTTTGAGTGAACATAAACATGTTTGGTATCGTTTCCGACTAAATTCCATATTCCCTATTCAACTATGGTGTTCAAATTGCAATAGAAGCGAGTTTGAACAAGTTTCACATGATAAAACATGTTTTTTGTCAATATTTTTTTACGTCTTTCAACTGTGTTATTTTACTGCAAATCGGCATTTTTTCTCAAAAATCTTGCGTAGTTCGTTAGTCTCATGTATTTACCATGATATAGGCATCCAATTGATTTGCCTCTACTTTTTTAAATATGAATAAAAAAAAAATTTGTGGAAATTGTTTGGCCCTACTTTTCAACTTTATTTTTTGCTGTATGATGTATGTATGATCAAAACTCAAGTTTTTCGTATTTTAGAAAGTGAAGACACACTTAGTATGTGAATGTATTGTGTAAAATACACCAGAGTGACAAATTACGCAAGAATTGTCGAAAAAAACTCCGATTTGCATTGAGATATCATAATTTATTGAATTAAAAAAAATACGCTAATGAAACTGAAGAGAACTTGGTGCAACCGAAGCCTTAAGCCTTTAGTTGAATAATACAATTATAGGTTTTATCATTCACATTTATTACATTCGATTTCAAAATCCGTTATCTACCTCTTCCCTGGGTATTATTAGAGGAATGCGGCTTTTTCGAATATAGGTACATCTATTCTCATGAACGTAAATTTTGAGGAGTTGTTCTTTTCTTAGAGGTTGATGGTAGAGAACACCTGCCTAAGACGTTCGAAAAAAGGTAACTTTTCTTGGAAGTTTGATAGATCCTCGCACGGAAATCCAAAAAAGGTAACCTTCCTTAGAGCATAATCAAACATACCAAAGAAAATTTTTTTTTTTTTGAGCTGAAATAGAACTTCTTAGAGGAGTTGGAGAAAGGTAACCCCAAGGGTTACCTTTGGAGCTTTGTAATTTTATAAAACATTTAGAATAAGTTCTAAAAAGGTAACCTTCTTTGGAGCTTGAGAGAATATCATAGAGAAGTTAGAAAAAGGTAACCTCTTTGAAGCTCAATAGACATCTCAAAGAAGTGCAAAAGTGGTAACATATTTGGAGCTTAAGAGAACATCACAAAAAATTTGGGATAAGGTAACCTCTCTGTATCTTAATAGGGCATATCAAAGCCGTTTGGAAGAGGTAACCGTTTCTCGAGCTCAATAGAACTTCTCAGGCCTCTCTGGACGACTCTTGTCCACTGAGCATCAGGTTCTGATATGAAAAACTCTTCTTTTGGAAAAGAGTACATTCTAGAATATCTCAGCTAAGGTTTTCTTCATAATTATGAGGTGGAGGACTACAGTTTTTCATCATACAATAAAATAATAGCAAAAAATAAAGTTGAAAAGTAGCGCCAAACAGTTTTCACAAAAAAATATTTTTTTCATATTTTAAAAGTTGAAGGCACATGAGTTACATGACTGTATTGTGTGAAATACACCAGACTAACGAACTACGCAAAAATTCTGAGAAAAAAAATGCCGATTTGCAATAAATAACACAGTTCAAAGTGGTAAAAAAATATTGACAAAAAAACATGTTTTATTATCTAAAACTTGTTCAAACTTGCTCCTATTGTAATTTTGACACCATAATTGAACTGAGAATATGAAACTTGATGGGAAAAGATACCAAACATGTATATATTCACTCAAAATCAAGAGAAAAGAAGAATCATCTCCACAGTCAACATTCCCTCCACCAGTCGCCCCCCTATGGAAATTTTGACAGTAATCATGTCAAGATGATAGTATAAGACTTTAGTTGATCAAGATGCGATGTTATTCACCGCACATTGATGACAGGTCTCAGTCCCGGTATCAAAAATGGTGGAAAATGGTGATTTTTGGTCTTACCCCCCCTTTACCCCCCCATTGCGGGCTTCCGGTGCAAAATTCGGCTTGGCAACAATGGTTTTCGTATTTAGCGAGGTCCAGATACCCTTAAAACATATGTTGCCAAACTTTAACATGACTTGCCTCTAGAACCACTTTCCAGGCCACTTTTTCAAAAATGATCCTAGTCTATAGATACCATTTTGCCAGGAAAAGATCGCTTTGTAGATATAATGACAAATGACTTTGGCCGCCGGTGGCCGCTATAACTTCAACAGAAAATCAGGGGCGGAAATTCTATTGACGAATTTTTCAACACATGCATATCATAGTGAGAGTACGTAGGTACCTACTATATTTGTGTTAGGTGAAGGATGGGTGAAGCCGACCACTTCTTAGTTACATGATGCATCCATCAGCCCACAGTGCGTACCGTGCGTACCTACCACGCACCCGTCTCATTTCGCGGAAAACATAATATCACGTCTGCTTTTTTGTTCTAGTGGGTATCTACCAGAATTTTATTATTATCGTTATCGAATTATTATTCGCTTAGTCTTGGCCATTGCAATAGATCGTTGTACGTGCCATTGTCTTTCTCAACTCTGCACCCCTTGATCACCGCTAGTGTACCTACACCCAGCAGATACGATCAGATAGGGGTGTGGCGGCGGCGGAGGGCAAAGGTCGCATCAAGAGTTAAGTTGTGAGAAATTGGCGGGACGGATGACCTTGCTGCCTTGGCCTTGATTGTGCTCGCTATTATTGCTACAAGAACATAGCCATCAGGGGCATCGGGTTTTAGTTCTTCAATAATATTTTAAGATTTAGTTATTCTAACAGCAGACAAAACACACCTGGTACCTACCTGCCAAATCAATAGTACCTACCTAAGTACCTATAGACTTCAAATGCGATAATCACAGAGTAGGCGACAAACATAATATAGCATAAGGATTAGGTATTTTGCAAATAAGCGTCAAGTGGCACTTTCCATCTTCAAAACTCTTTGATTTTTTCAACAATTAGATGTTCACGAAAAGAATCAGTTTATTCGAAATATCTCTGGAACTGATCAATATTTTAAAAAACGGTTTGTTGAACCCTCACTGGCTCGAAATGCCGAACACTTATGGTAAATTTCATAATTGCACCTCTTTCGGTTCATTAGTTAACATTTTTTATCTCTTCATTACATTCTCCTCCCCCTACCGCTGCCCAGTCGCGGGTCTCAGATGTCCACCATCGCGATCCTTGTTCACCATGACCTAGGGAACAATTTGGCACCAACCGCTAAACTTAGAATCTAATTTGCACACGGGATACCATAAGCAAACCCACCATAGGTTTTATATTTAGGCACCAAGATTTCAGCTCGCAATATAGGCAACCAGATATACACCTACTTTTCGACCGATTTGCTGTGGTCTATGCTATGGTTTTAGAGCCGCTGGATATTGAGTTTCTGGTGGGACCGCCCCCAATATTTTCAGTGAAGCGAACATCTGATTCCGTCGAACGTAGATTCCGCCCAACGTAGTTTCCGTCGAACGCATATTCCGCCCAACGCAGTTTCCGTCGAACGTGGTGACCCCGTTGAGGGTACAGCAAACCGTCAATCATGGCTAATGGCTAGGTACCTAATTTTCTATCGTTTGGTAGTTTGCAGATGGAAATAAGCCGTGTATTTTATAAATTAAGGTGCCCATTCACTAGGGAACCCGGTTGGCCAACCCGGTTGGTCCGTGTTGGCTGTCAGGTTGGCGGGTTTTATTGCTTTGCCCACACACTGGCGAACCGTGTTGGCGAACTGGGTTGGCGAGCGCAGTTTTTTGAATAGTTGATGAAGACGAAGTCATGAACGGATCAAAAAGAAAATTACTGGCGCTATGTGTATGTCATACACAGCAAACCATTGAACAAAACAAAAGTGGGTAAAAAAAAATCGACACGCAAAATTGTATTTCTTCAAGAAACGCAACATCGGTCTAACGACTCAAAAATTAGTCGAAAAAAGGTAATTTATTTTCAACTTTGAAGAGCCATATCCGTTAAGTAGTTACGTACTTACGTCTGTTACCTATACAAATATGGTTCCCAGAGTGAATCTTCACCTTCTTAGATCCTCTATCGACCCTTGAATTTAGGCGGTTAAATCTTAAACGTCCTGTACACCTATAGGTAGACACCAAAAATTAGTTCAAAAACGGTTTATGACCGTTAGGTACCTAGTTCGGCGTCTGCCTACTTACCTACCTGCCTGCTTGTGTCCACCTACCTACTCACGTATCTACCTACCCACCCCCACCCAACTACCCACCCCCACCCAACTACCCACCTCCACCTACGCACCTACCTAATTACCTACCTACTTACCTACTACTTACCTACCTACATCGACGTAAAAATGCATCTGAATACAGATTACAAATCAGGCGAAGAAGTGCGAATTTTTGGGGGTTTTCTCTTTTCTCATACATAGCTTTTCATCCTGAATCCACAAGACGCGAGAAATTATCAGTGTTGCAAAAAGGAAATGGTTCCTAACTCTACACATTATTTCTTGATGAATTATTGAGCCTTGCGTTTGCCTCCGCCTCTCTCCCCGCATCTTGCCGCCTTTATGTGTAACGCGACTGTAATGTAGCAAAAACAAAGGAAATCAAGTAGGTACCTACCTACTGTTTTCTGATTCCTTGGATTGAATCTAGGTATCCTGTATCACATGTACCTATATTTCATACACTGACATGAATAAAATGTCATTCTCTCGCAGACATTCTTTTTCATAACCGTATCAAAAATACAAAGTAGCTAATCTACTTCGATGATAATTAATCACTTATGTCTAATTAATATCAATATTCCATCAAATAATTCCTCGAATAATTCAAATACCGTGATTAGCCGTAGTAACTATCCCTGAGGTTGGTTGTTATGTTGGCCAACTTACCCATTCACTGACGAACCCAACAACGAACCCAACCGCGTTTTCAAGCTCGCTGGAAAACCGGCTAACTTGGTTGGGTTGGTGTTGGCACCAACCACACACTAGCCAACATCCGACGAACCCAACCGGGTTGGCCAACCGGGTTCCCTAGTGAATGGGCACCTTTAAATGAATGAATAGTGAAACCACCAATGT
Source organism: Anaspis maculata (assembly GCA_949128115.1). Classification (NCBI taxonomy): domain Eukaryota; kingdom Metazoa; phylum Arthropoda; class Insecta; order Coleoptera; family Scraptiidae; genus Anaspis; species Anaspis maculata. The sequence goes on from OX421962.1 coordinate 75,862,075, forward strand.
AACCCATATTATTTGTGAACATTGACCACAGAAGGCTCGATGCCAAATAAATATATTCCGCTGCGCAGGTCCGGACCAGTGGCGTATCTGGGGTAAATTGCGCCCAGGGCAAAACATGAAAATTGCGCCCTTGAATTAGGCTTTTTTTCAGAATCCAGGCGGGCCACTATGGCGGGCCAACGACAAATTCGGCCCTCCTATTAGGCTTTATCTGGATCAGATGAAAAAGTCGAAAGTTGATCCTCTGTTTGGATGTGTTGGTTTTGGTTTGTTCCCTCTTTCTCTCTCCCATTTCGCTTGTCAATTATTGCTCACACGAATTATGCCCAGCCTCGTGCCCAACAGTTCAAATATCTACATTATTTCATTTTCTCATTTTTCATTTTTCATATCTTCATCTTTTCCTCTCATCTGCGCCCTGAGGATCAAAGTGCGCCCATGGCACGTGCCCCACTTGCCCCCCCGTAGATACGCCTCTGGTCCGGACGATAAGTTTCCGTAAAATCCGCAAACTTTTCTGACCGTCCCGCAACTAGAGTTGCAAAATTTCCGGAAAAATAAATTTCGGAAATATTTCCGGAAATTTTCCGGAAATATTTCTGGGAAAAATTGAAACGTTTGGTTTTGTAATTAATTGTGATCGTTGTCATTATTATGGCTTAATGAACCTAAAAACACCAAATAGTAGTTAGTTTTAAGGTTTAAAGAACAGATTTTCAGAAAAATATCTGTAAAAATTACTAAATTACGATACCTCCTATTCCTAGATGCACCCAGTTCCCGCCCCAGTCGCACCCGACCCTTATCCCTCAAGATTGTCAGTGAATTTGAGTGAAACTATCAAATATCACCATTCACTAGCAAATTATGTAATTATGAAATTGAAATTACTCAAGTTGCACAAAATAAATAAAAAACATGCCCCGGTAATTAGGTTAAGTACCATTTATTTTTTCAAAATATTTTTATTTCATTGAATAAACAAAAAATAAACTCACAAAAATATTAAAAAAATCACAAATTCTTGACATAGACGTAAATGGCTGTTCCTACGTAACGTAAGTAATACATTCTCATTCTTAACGTAGGTGTAGGAAGCATCAAATATTGCACTTAAGCAATCATAAAAAAAGGACTATTCTATATCTATCTACAAAATCTTTCTACAAACTTGAAAAATAAAAAAAATAAATCTGAAAAAAACATTAATACTGTCAGTGTTCAACATTAACGCACCTGAAAATAAACTACACATTTCAATTAACATAGGAAAATCATCAGTGCTCAACATTTTACTTGTAAAAAACATATTGCAACACTTTTGGATATCACACTTTTCTTTTCGACAAAATCAATTTTCACTGTTTGACAAAAATTTGTTTATGTTAATTTGGTTATGAGCGACGAGCAAAATGTCAGTTGTTTTCTTTGTCAGTACCTTAATAAAACTAATTCCCCAGACTATTCGCGGGAATTTCGAAAAATGGAAAATTTCCACTGTTTTGCTTGGAAATATTTCCGGAAAAATTCCATGTTGGAAATATTTCCAACGGAAAATTTCCGGGTCTCACAACTCTACCCGCAACTAAAGTGCTCGCCAATTGAAATGGTCCACCCAAAAAATACAGTCACATTCAAAGTGTCATAACTTTTGAAGAAATGAACTATTTTGAATCGTTTCATGTTTTCTAATTAGCTCACGTATTGGACTATAACATGTCATGGACAATTTTTGGTACAAGTGTTTCGTATTAATTATACAGGGCCCTCAATCAGGTACCGCAAAAATGGAAAAGTTTGAACAGGTCCCATTTCACAAAAAATAGTTTTTGGTTTTCTCCAAGTGTTTCAGGAGAGTTGTTATAATCATAACTCGAATCGTTTTTAAATTTTTTTGCCTATCTGCTTTAATTACAGGGTGATCTCAAAAATGTAACTTTTTAGTTTTGCAGTAATAACTTTATTCGTTGTTGGCCGATTTTGGAAAATGAGGGCTCTTGTTGAAGCTGAAGGCTCAGGTCAGAAGGATCGAGGATCAGAATCGACTTTAGATGAAAATTCTGGAAAAGGGATTGAATCAAAAGTGACTCAAATGACAAACTTGCTAGAGATCCGGTTTAGGGAAGGTATTAAACAAATAACAACTTGTCTTCAAACAAACAATTCTTTCTGAACATTTTAAGGTGTTTCCCATTTGTATGGGGCAAAAATTGTGGCAATGAATCCAAATCAGAAATGGATGCTTCCAACGAAGAATACTGGATGTTTTTCACCTAAAAATATACGTAACCTGCAGTGGCGGCTCGTGAGTTTTTTGCAAGGAGGGCTCAAGTTAATAACAAATTCGCGAGCTGAGAACTATAATGTTCTATCTGCACTTCTTGTAGAAAATGTTTTTCGAACTTCGAACCAGCAAAACATGGACAAAATGTTTCCTGATATAAACAATTAGATCAGAAACTAGAGAAAGAGGCATTTATTCCTTTCCCGTTTCTGATCTAATTGTTCAAATCATGGAACATTTCGTCCATGTTTTGTTGGTTCGAAGTTCGAAAAACATTCTCTACAAAGAGTGCAGATAGAACAGTTCTCAGTTCGCGAAATGACGAAACTCGAGACAAAAACTTTTTTGTCGTATCCGCAGCACAACCATTATGGAGTTTTACCATTTACTGTTTTGTCAAAATTACGTGTGAGTTAATGCACCACGAATTTATTCTTGCGGGTTCGATTTGCTTTATATGCAGTAAATCAATGCTGTAATCGGACGTCCGTTGTTTTGTTGCATTTATTTCTTCTTGTAGGCTTGAGTAGGCTTGATGACCTAAATGTACCTTTTTTAGGTCAGCTATCTTCATGTTTGCAAACTGTTGACTAATCGAAGAGTACATAAATAATTATATCGATTATTTCAATCGGCTGGGGGCTCGAGAAACGGAGCCCATATCTGCAGTATAGAGCGGGAGTCGCGTCTCGCGTTGCCATGGTTACGGCACATGTTTTGCGCGGGTGCACCCCGGCATCACCGCATCGGCGGTGGGCGCCGAATGCGGAGCCCAAGACGAACTTCTTCGACCGTGCGATCGCTTAGAATTATTTTGTTAAAATGTAATTGACTAATGACAGAATGTTTTTGCACTAAACCAAATCTTTGGAATAAGTATAATTAATAAAATGCATTCCATGTCTTCCTACCGATAAAAATCTCTTGCCGCCTTTAGCGTTGGGGGGGCGCCGCCCTTGAGCCCTCCCTCACCAGCCGCCGCTGGTAACCTGGGTTACGAAAATCAGAACTGGTGCCTATCCCTTTAAATGTGAAGGAAACATACGACAATAAGAAGGTAACCTAGGTAACATGCATTTTCAGTCGAGGAAGGTCCGGTATTATCTTCTGAAGAATGAATTTGTAAAATGGGTCTCGCATCGACAATTTTCACCACTGAAAATCGGAAAATACCTCAAAATGTTCGGAAATAAAAGTCTGTTTGAAGGCAACTTGATTTTTATTTAGTTCTTTCCCTGAGCCTGATTTCTAGGGTGCTTCATATTTATATCACTTTTGATTCCTTCGCTTTTTCAAAATTTTTGACTCCAGTCAGTTCAGATCCTCGAGCCTTTTCATCTGAGTCTTAAGCTTCAACAAGAGTCCTTATTTTCCAAAATCGACCAACAATTGAAATATATATAAATGCCAGACCAGAAGGTTGCATTTTTGAGATCACTGTGTAATTGGAGGAGATAGACTCAAAATTTTGAAAACCACCTCAAGGTATAGGAACAACATTTTCCCTCAAACACTCGGAAAAAAACCAAAAACCATTTTTTGTGAAATGGGACCAGTTTGAACTTTTCCATTTTTGTAGTACCTGATTGAGCGCCCTGTATAATTGATACGAAACACCTGTACCAAAAACGGCCCATGACATGTTGTTATCCAATCCGTCAGCTAATCAGAAATCATAAAACGATTCAAAATAGTTTATTCATTCAAGAGTTATGTCACTTTGAATGTGACTAAATTTTTTGGGTGGACCATTTCAATTGGCGAGCACTTTAGTTTGAGCCGATGGTGGAACAGCGGATCGTCAGTCAGGGGATCGTCCGTGATTTTGATGGAACGCCAAAATTGTAATGCGCATGCTGCTGACGTCCACGGACCGTCAGAGACTGCTGATGGAACAAACCTTATCATCAATCGTCCTTGTCGTCAATGTCGTCAATACTGACGGGACGGACAACATTCAAAAATGAAAGTCACTGAATTATTTAATCTGTCAGTACTGTCACGAGTGTCACGGAGCGGTTGTGGCGGCTCTCATGTGGGCATGTGACGGAGGGACTGTTGTCTCCCCCGATAGCTTAGTGGTTAAGAGTATCCATCCGGCAAATGGAAGACGCAGGTTCGAATCCTGCTCAGGGCAGACACTTTTTCTCCGTCACATCGCGCCATAAATGGTGACCCCAAACAACAATAACACGCACGCAACACGCTACTTAAATAAACAAGTAACAGCGAACAACTGAACAGCAACGCCACTTCTCTGCCTACGTCCACCCACGTGTCCTATCCGTCGCCCTAGCTGGGGGGTACCGAACAACGGTTCATAAGAACGGTGAACACGGATGACATACGAGACGAACGACGTCTCTGGAGGGGGAGTACTGTGGCGGCTCTCATGTGGGCATGTGACGGAGGGACTGTTGTCTCTCCCGATAGCTTAGTGGTTAAGAGTATGGTCAAATGGCAAATGGAAGACGCAGGTTCGAATCCTGCTCAGGGCAGACACTTTTTCTCCGTCACATCGCGCCATACGGTCGCCAGGCATAGAATCGAAAGTCATAGCACCGAACGTCGTACAATCGACACGCGCCATATTGAAGCAGTGACGCTCAATCAAGGATGTCTCGCTCAATAGTCTATGACGCTCAACAAGTCGGGTCGAAACTCGACTCGGAGATTATGTGATGAAGGATGAAGTGTGGATGAAGCCATTTGCACCACAATGGACCTTTAAAAAAATAACTGTAGGTATTTTGTGTATGGGTAATTAGCTGAACGAACGCCAGCAGACGATGCAGTGAATTTACTTTGAATCCCTGACGAATATTTATACCTAAACGTACAGGAATATTTGGTCAAAAATCGCGTCCCGAATTGATGAAATAATTTCTGGACAGCAGATTTCTTTGGAGATCTGTTCTAGAATGTCTCCAGAGTCTTCCGGGTCTCTTGGTCCTGACAAAAACCATATAAGTACCTCTCGAAGTACCTAGTCACCTCTACCTACGCAATAATAGATGTATTGCCCCATCTCGTTTAGGTTTAAGAAAATATGTGTGGATTCATTTTAAATAACTATTAACATTACACAAAAGTATCGTTGTGAATTATTCACCTCCATTCCTATTAATTCGATGTTATACAAGTAAATATAGGTAGCTAAACACTCACACTCCAAGATACACGTACCTATATTTACTACACCTACAGAGCCATACACAGACCATATGGAAATGCCGCCCTAAGATATCTCCATACATATATAATCAATTTCACGGCTATCTGCATTAGAGCAAGCTATGGAAAAATTATTTTTTGTTGGTAGGAATGAGTAGGAATCCATAACCGTCGTCGCAGATAGTTTGTGTAAATGTGGTATGTGGAAAGGTTAGGTATTGTGGCAGATGTCACCCGTCGCGCGGTGTGATGCACATCAAGTCAAAATGTTTAGTTTTATTGGGGAAAACAGGTAAACACGTGTTCCTCGGAGTGTAAATTTGCTACACACCGTCTTCACGGGTTGGTGGGTCTTTGCTTGTGCTCTGGTAGTGGCGGCCAGTGAGCCAGTGTATAAAATGACGCCAAAGGAAGTCAGCGGCAGCACTAAACGAAAGAAAAATTAATGAAAATGCCTGTCCAGTGGCCCCAGTGAGGTTGAGAAAATTCGCTTCCATGGACATTGATTTATGGAGTTGCACTGTACAAGACAAGACAGTCGAGACACGACGCGTGAGTGCACTCTGTGTTGGAAGATCTTCTCAACATGAAATTATTGACCATTTCATGTATGTATTCCCTTCTTCATCTTCTTCGGGCTTGTATGCTGTTTTAGTGTTGTAGAGCACGTAGTACTTCCTACTATCAGTCTTACTTCCCTTTAGTGCTACCGCTGACTTCCTTTGGCGTCATCATCTGTGGGCGTCATTTAACACACTGGCTCACTGGCCGCCACTACCAAAGCACAAGTAAAGAGCCACCAACTAGGTGTCCAGCTAATTGACACTCCGAGGAACACGTGTTTATCTGTTTTCCCCAAATAAACTGAACATTTTGACTTGACGTGCATCACACCACGCGGCGGGTGACATCTGCCACAAATGCCACAAGACCTAACCTTTTCACATACCACATTTACACAAACCTTCTACGACGACGGTTATGGATTCCTACTCATTCCTACCAACAAAAAATAATTTTTCCATAGCTTGCTCTAATGCAGATAGCCGTGAAATTGATTATACATCGATGTCTCCGCTAAGATGCATGGTGCATTATTGCATTCTGTAATGATGCCACCAGCCAGAGCCACTGTTTTGGAGCTCCTGTAAGAAGGGCAAAACGCATGCGCGGGATATGTCATTTTCGGCTCTACGACGTTCGGTGCAATGCCTTTCGATTCTACGATACGGCGCCCACGGAGCTGTCACTTAAACCTAACCTAATATTCTCACGATGATTACTTTTGCAATTTCTACTATTTCTTACTGAAAAGAGTAATGGGACAAAAGATGACACGATGGGATTAACAACTGCATTTCTCGTGATTGCTGCCATTTACGTGTGGTTTTTGTGCATAGACAGATTTCTGAAAGTAAGATAGGGTCAGGTTCTTTTTCAAAACAATTAATTTTTGCAACTTGTTTTTATTTCAGTCCTGTTCACACTATGCTTACATTCAATTTCTCAATGGAACCGGGCTAGAAATAAACTTCCTTCAGCTGAGGTGGACCACGACTGCACTGAACCGTCTACTCGTCAGATTAGGGGGCAACCGGTCCAAATTTTTAAATGCTTGGTTCAACGTAGGCCTGTTCGCTAGCCTCGCATTATTTCCTGTGGCACTGTACGTATTTTTAATTGCTTTCATCCAAAACTTTTCATCCAAAACTATAAGTGAGAGTTTGATAATCGAACCTGCTTTACCGGGAGTCAATTTACCAGTCTCCGAGATTGGTTATTACAGTTTAACGCTGTTGGTAAGCTCCGTTTTACACGAACTGGGTCATGCTTTAGCCGCTGTGTTGGAAGATGTGAATCTGATCAATGTTGGCGCAAATCTAACATTTGTATTGCCCGTAGCTTTCGTCAATATTAATTCAGATAAACTCTTTTCGCTCAGTCCTTGGAAGCAACTGAAAATTCTATGTGCCGGAGTTTGGCATAACTTATTTATAGCTCTGGGAGCGTATTTGTTGTACATCTCTTTACCATCTGTATTATCTGTATTCTACCATCACGGCCAAGGAGTTAGTGTTTCACACATTACTACAACTTCACCAATTACTGGCACTAAAGGTTTGAATTTAGGCAACACTATTGTTAGCGTTAACGATTGTCATGTAAATAATGAGGACTCTTGGTACAGCTGTCTAGCAGCCTTGCAAGTGAACAAGCCATCTTTTTGCATAGAAGCTGATCTGGTCCATAACTTGGACGAGAGTGTGAATTTGCACCATTCGGACAGTGGCGTCGTCAACTGCTGCCATTCGGAAAATCGAGGCAGGTTGTGCTTTGAATATTTGGACGTTGCCGACAGCATTTTGGAATTTCCTCCGTACGTTTGTTTGCCAGGCAGACAAGTGATAGAGGTTTCTAAAGGTTTTTGTTCTGTTCATCCACACGCTTGTCCAAAAGACACGTTTTGTTTCAAACCCATATTGTCCAACCACACAAATTTGTACAAGATCCAGCGGAATGGACTTGCGGATGTGATTTTCGTTGGTCCATTGTCCGATTTACTGAGGACCATCACAGTGTCATCTTATATTCCGAAATACCCAGTATTATCTACAGCTGTACCGGATATGATCACCAAATTCCTTGGATACATGGTGGTATTCTCAATGGGTCTGGCGATAGTTAATATTTTGCCTTGCGTATTCTTCGATGGACAGTACATAACTAATACTTTATTTCACATGTTGTTGTCTAGTCGGTTGAGAACCACACACATTAAAGTGATTTCTGGTGTAGTAACAGTTAGTGTAAGTGTGTTATTAGGCATTCATTGTTTCGTTGCTATTTATAGAAAAATTTATACCTGATTTTCTATGCATAAGATACTATATTATTTAGGCACGGCGCATGGTTAGGTACTCACGAAAAAATAATTTGTAATACAAATAAAAAAGGTACTTGCCTTCTTAGCTACTTATAATAATTATAAATAAAGTTGATGCGATTTATATTATTTTGCAAGTTCGATTTTTTCTGAACTGTTGTCTGTTGAAGTGATCAATGCAATAAGAATGCAAGACGCCTGCCGCCTATCCATTGTTTTCGTATTTCAAACGCTGAGCATCCTGTAGGTATATTTTCACTCTTTCGGAATCCGGAATCGATTCTAGAATTAATATGCATATATATTTTTTTTGTAATAAAATTGTACTTGAAGTTCAAATTATTTTTTAATTTTTCAATTTTATCCAAGTTGTCCTGACTTTCAAAAAGTGTTCTGTAAAACATTATGAATAGGAATCCCGTACGCCAGATCAACCAAGCACCACCACCGAAACCCGACAGACACGTGTTTCCCAGACACTGATGAGACCCAAATAAGGTCGAAACCGAGGGGTTGACCACTGGGGAAATCTTTTGGTACAAGTCAGAGGAAGTCCGAGGAAGTCGAAGGAAGTCTGGGGGAAGTCGGAGGAAGTCGGAGGAAATCAGGAGGAAGTCCGAAGAAGTCAGAAGGAAGTCCGAGGAAGTCAGGAGGAAGTCCGAGGAAGTCGGGAGGAAGTCTGAGGAAGTCAGGAGGAAGTCGGAGGAAGTCTCAATTGATACACGCATGCGCCGCAACATGCGCATGCGCAACAAAATATAAAACATTACCGTCGTGTCAGCGTCGGTGAGAAAGCGCTTTACAGTGCCGAAAGCCGGAGGTCTACAAATAATAGACGGTTCATCGAGATGTGGGTCGAGGGGACCCTTAGAAACGAGCCCATAAATTAGAAATAATTATGTAGGTCCCCTTATTTTACAATTTTTAATCTCCCTGTAAATTTTGTAACACTTACTCCGGGACACCTGGATACAAGGTGGTCCAAGTTCTGATAAATTAATTTTGAGAAAAGATAGAAAATCAAAAATGAAGGGGATATTCTTCAAAACAAAAATTTCGAATGTAAATTTTTGGTTTTCTGTCTTCCCACAAGTTTTTTTGTGAATATGTTTATTTCAATGATCGGTTTCGAGGACTTCTGGTCCCTTCTCGTCAGAGTATCTACATAAGAAATGAAATATAACAATGCAAATGGAATAAAAATATAACAGTAATACCAAAAAGTGCATGTAAGAAGAGATAAAATGTTGTATATTTCCAGAAATCTCTTTTTCATTGCACTTTTTGGTGTGTAGTTACTGTTATATTTTTGTTCCATTTGCATTGTTATGTTTTATCTCTTATCTCGAAGATCTCGTAGATACTCTGATGAGAAGGGACCAGGGGCCCTCGAAACCGGTAAGTTGAGATGAATAGCTTTACAAAAAACTTGTGGGTAGACAGAAAACCAAAAATTTACGTGATTATACAATCCTACTGATAGCCCAAGCTTTTTAGTCGAAAAAACGGCAAAACATGAAACAAATTAAAACACGGTCAATCTCTTCAGTTTTGGGTTCATTAGACTTTGCTGTATAACATACAAAAAGTCCCCAACTTTCCCCCGTGTGCGTCATTGTTTTTTTGACAGGCAAAGATGAAGACACCTCAAAATGCACTTTCCGCTTAAAAATGCTCTCAGTTCTCAACCACCCAATCGATTTCTCTTATCTTGGTCTTGAATGAAAGATAATGAATCAAAGTAAATGATATGGGATAGCTTTTGTCCAAAATTTGACACTAACAGACTTAATTTCTTGATAATGGCACTTTTTTCGTGTTTTTTTCTTATGCTTCAGTTAACATTTATTTTACTTTTGCATCGACCACCAAATATCACTTGGTATTATTATGTGCAGTAGATTCCCTACAGTTTCAGCTTCAAAATGACGTATCTTTTAGCTCCATTGTGAATTGTCCAGCAATTCCAATAAGGATTCTATGAAGTTACGTCAAACGCATTATATGGGGAAAATCACTTCAGCATCATTAACCTAGACTTTGATCTGTAATAATTGATCCTACGTTCAATATGCACAGCATCGTACTACTGACTAAATCTGGTCTGGTAGTACTCGTATGAGTAGGTACTAGGTACAGTTTCTCAATTTTCCTCTTTGTGCATCATGTTTTTATAGTTTGTTCTTGATATTGCCGTCTGCAGTGTCCGGCAATATCTCAGCTACTAAACTTTGGATTGCGCTTGGGTTTTTGCTAGATGATAGCTTAGGTACTCTGGATAGACAAACAACAAAGATATTTTATTTCATTTATTCGTCCGTCCGTCTGTGTGTCTGTCATTTCACGCAATATCGCGGCTCCTAGACCTCGGATTATCCTCGGGTTTTTGCTAGATAATAATAGCTAAGGTACTCTAGATGTAAACAAACAACACGGTGGGCTACGCGGGAGCACCCACATGTAGTTGGTCGCATCTTCCTCCAGCACCGGAGACTCTTTTGAAGATAGTGTCTTGCAACTGCAAGAAGAACTGCGGTCTGAAATGTAGATGCAGGCGATCTTCCTTGTCTTATTCGCAAATGTGTAAGTAAGTTCTGTAGGGGCACAACATGTGAGAATCTACCCCACCTTGTTGAGTATGACCCTGAGGACGATCTGTTATTTTTATAAACTTATGTATTTAGTCCATTCAGGTGCTAGATAACTTTGCTATTATTTTAGATGGGTATAGGTACTATCGGTAGGTATTCGAGGTAACTATCGATTTATTGTTTGGAAATCAACAGACGAGTTTTTAACGAAACTAATATTGGACAAAATAAGCTTAGAGTACGGATGATAAGCTAGATGCGATTTTTTTTTGACTACTAGTGATTTTGAGATTATAATAATAATAATTTGATATTTTTTGCAGAGCATGGCTATAAAAATCTTCCTGTGCTGTGCTAGACTTCCAATACATCATTAATATGTAAATACAATGTTGAAGCTCTGTTTTGAAAAGATTGTGAGCATTTTTGATTGAAAAAAATGATAATTTGCTCTTGAAAATTGTGGATTTTTAATTCACGATATTTTCACGTTGAATACATCAATGATCGAAATTTTGAATAGGATCGATAACTGCAACTATTTCACGCATTTACATCAGGCATTCGACATAATTATCATTTCTTGAATACTATAAAATCGTGTTGGTTTGATGTTCGGTGTAAGCCAGCTTGAAACTGAAAAATGTGTCTATACCCGCGGGAAAGTTGCTGTTGTTATATTATTATCATTTTAATGTAGAGTGTTCTTTTTTCGGAAGCTAGAGAATTGTTTTGGCTACAAGAAGAAACCTTTAAAAATGGAATCAAAGCCATATTACAGCTACAATACATTTTTTTCAACTGCGCGGAGATATTTTTGAGTGACATTCAGGACTTCGACATTTTTTTCAATAAATTATTTTTCTCACCTTGTAACTACTTACGTCTCGTTTATGATATGATAGTCTTATGCAGAAAAGTCCATATAATTAATCCAATCTTGAATCCAAATGATAATTGCATCAAACGCAAAAATAACCCAAATTGAAAAACCGGCTTTATTTTGGTCCCAAAATCACGTTTTTCTGCCGAAAATTGCTCGAAAGAGTTTTTAAACAGAATTTAAATGTCATATTCGGATTTGCAAGGTCAGATTTAGTGGGAAACGATACCCAGCATGCCAGTATTGTCTCAATATTATTGAAAACCAAATTTCTTGCATAGGTCACCAATTGCTCCCCTCCCGAGCTCCCCTCACGGGGACCATAGACATCTAATTTGTCAATAAGCTTCACTTATAACCCACTGTATCTAAATATAATAAATCAGAAGCCACTGACTAGATTACTCTTGTCCTAGAATTTTTTTAATGAAAATTTTGACCCCCCCCCCTCAAAAATTATGACGCACACGGAGGAAAGTTGGGGACTTTTAGTATGTTGTTTAGTAAGGTTAAGTGGGTATGATACCGTGAAGATTGCACGTGGATTAATTTGTTTCATGTTAAATGCTAAAAAGCCTGGGCTATGAGGGATGGCAGAGAAATTCCTGAAAATCAAAAATTCCGAAGTGCATAATAACGGGGATAGCCCTTCCCTTAAAAGTTGAAAATAAAAAAAATCGTTTTTTAGCATAACTTTTGAACCGTTCAACCGATTTTGTTCAAATTTGAGCCAAAGTTTACTTAAGCAAGTGTCTGTCGAACGATAGTAACGCGTTTTATTCAAAATTATCCAGGGGCGTAGATAATAGAGGGCACTTTTCTTTTTGTCCGCTAATTTCTTACACCCTTGAATATTTACCAAAATTGTTTATATTTCTTGAGTTCTATGTTCAATTTTAAAGAAACAGTTACCATAGCAAAATTTTGATTAGAGGCTTCGTTTTTGAGATATTTGAGTTAGAAATTTCGGAAAACATCTCGGAAATGCCACTTCTAAGTGCCTGAAAATTAAAATCCAAGAAAACTCATGATTTCTCAACTGAAACAAGTTCTCCAGGTGTTTTAAGTTGATAAACCATCATTTTTGCTGACAAACTGGAAGTTTTCAAAGAACAAAATTTTTAGGCTTTTAAAAGTGAGGATTTCGAGATGTTTTTCAAAGCCAGATAGCTCAAAATGAAGCCTCTAATAAAATTTTTGCAAGAGTACCTAACTTTTTCTCCCAAATGGAACATATATATAGACTCAAAAATATGGACAGTTCAAAAACTAAGGGGTACAAAATTAGGGGGCACAAAGAGGGCCCCCTATTATCTACGCTCCTGGGTAATTTTGATAAAACGCGTTATTATTATCGTTCGATAGAGACTCGCTTAAGTAAACTTTGGCTCAAATTTGAACAAAATCGGTTGAACGGTTCAAAAGTTCAGCTAAAAAACGATTTTTTATTTCCAACTTTGAAGGGCCTGTATCTCCATTATTATGCACTTCTGAATTTTTGTTTCGAGAATTTCCTTCATTTTTGATTCTCTATCATCTCTCTTAATCGATGTATCAAAAACTAGACCACCCTGTATTATACTTCAGCTGGCGACACTCCTAAACACCTCTAATCACTAGCTAGGCGCAGCACCCAAACCTCTTGACCAAAAATAAGAGAAGATAAGTAAAAAGCTATTGAAGGTCTGGGGAAATCACAAGGAAGTCAGAAGGAAGTCGGAGGAAGTCCGAGGAAGTCAGGAGGAAGTCCGAGGAAGTCAGAGGAATTCCGGGGAAGTCGGAGGAAATCAAGAGGAAGTCAGGAGAATTCGGAGGAATTCAGAGGAAGTCGGGGGAACTCTTTCCAAGAGAGGAACTCTTTTGTACAAATTCTCGCTGCGGTCAACCCCTCGGTCGAAACACGTGTCTGTCGGGTTTCGGTGGTGGTGCTCAGTTGATCTGGCTTATGGGATGCTTCATTCTTCATTCATTTATATCATGTATTGCTGCGATAGACTCACCTTTTCATTTAAACGTAATGCCACATCCTGTACTATAATAACCTCGAAGCTCGCCTCGAAGTTGATGCGTCGTAAAACATTGCAAAAAAAAATGAAGGCTGCTTTTCTGCAAGACACTTTCGATTGGTATGTAATGATATTCGAGGTAATTATTCAGGAGCGCTGCTGCTATCGATTTTGCGCTCTGAATTTTTACGCAACATAAAGTCCGAGTGTCACGATACTATTTTCATCGAGATTTTTATACTAGAATTGAGAAAAGAACAATATCAGTGTTTTTTGCGTTGACTATTCAATTAGGCAACCAATTATACATCGCCCTACGAAATTTTAAAATAACTTCAGTTGATATTTAAAAATAAAAATCACTTCATTTTTACAATAATTTATTCAAATCACTATCTAGCTAAACTCAGGCTACTTTCTAGTTCTTTTAGAGCTCTATTTCCTTGGGCTATACACATTTTGATAGTAATTTCATCCTGGTGATGGGCATTTATCCTGAAATCCTGTCTCGCCCATTGCTTCAGTTCGTTTTGGTATCGAGCGTCGGGCACCTGTTTGATAGTCCTAAATATTCTCCTGTACAGAGTTTTCACCTCTTGTTTTAGAATGAACTGAAAATTTTAGGTTAGATTTTCTACAGCTCGATAATGTAGCACATAGGTAAGTACTCACTTGCTTTAACGTGATAACAGGCTTTGCTGCTTTCGACATGCCAGTTGAAATATTTTTAGCGTTTTCGCAATGTTCCTTACAGTCGAATAATTAAATTAATGAAATAAATGAAAAAAAAATTCGACTCATTCGACCCTCTTTTATCGTAGCCCTGGAAAGCGCATGGCAACTTGCGCGTTTTCAATTTGAACGTCTGGCGGGAATACCCCACTTCGAGTACCAAAATAATCACAACATTGCTGAAAAGCACACCTCACCTAGTAGTTCTCGGTGCGATCGGAAAATTCGTTTGGGGTTTGTGCGCAGTTCCCTCCAACAAGTTTATTGTTGCTGGTATAAAATTAGATGTGTGTTTGTGCAAAGATTTTCAGTTAATTTTCTCGAGATTCCCACAGTTTTTCATGGAAAAACCCGCCCCCGAAGAAGTCCCAGCTGGCGAAGTTGCAATCAAAAAAGAGGTGCTCAATGATGACATAAAAGTAAGTTTTTAATTTTTTTCGGGAGCTTCGATTTTGAAAATGACTTGAATAGATTACAGTGTCAATTTTTAAAAATAGACCGTGTTGATGTGTATGTGTGGTATATAGAGCTGACCGAGAAACGGCGGTCCTTTTCAAATTCACACCGGTTTTCGTATCTTCTTGAGGGATGGTTTAGTTTCAAAATTTGTGCAATTGTTTTTTTTTTACATTTCATGCTATTTGCAGGAGTAGAATTTGAACGTGTTATAAGAAGCTTTGGCTTCAGCACGGGCCTAACATGGATGTGTAACATGAGTCCGTCATCGGATACGGGGTATCCGATGGCAGATGGCGTGCAACTGATACCCATCAGCCAGACATCGTAAATATACGTTATTTTATATCCTTACATCTCGCATTATTGCGTCGATTTTATTACAAATCATACTTGCAACTTGCTATGTAGGTATGTATATAGGTATCGTACCTAGGTATGTAAATGTAGGTAGGTACCTAAAGAGTGGATGTTCTTCGGATTGTTGAAATTCCCGGTCTCGGAAATGGAACGATTCTGGATCGAAATTAAAAAATACTTGCTTTACTTATTTGAAATACAGGATGGTCAGGGTGAGTCGAAATTAAGTGCCGAAATCCGAAAACAGAGCAACGAAAAAATAATGAAAGAATCATAGGACTTCTCTCAGAACGTTTTTCTCAAAAATGTATATTCTAGGTCTCAAAAGGTAAAAGGCTAGGTGGAAGCAAATACTTCTTCTACCACCCATATACCTATAGGTTCTTTTGTGATACGAAGATACTTTTCGCAAGAGCTGCACCACGTTTTTTTACAAGCGTATGCGGATTGCGGAATGTAAAGTTGCGGCCTCAATAAAGTTAACACCGACGGCGATCGAGTGGCCATGCCAATTCAATTTTGACGTAATTTTGAATGAACATGGTCACACGATTGTCATTGGTGTAAACTTTTATGAGGCCGCAACTGTAACATGCATACAAAATAAAACATTGAAAACCTACAATAAGAACTCTTGAAACTGGCTCGTCAAGAGTTAAGACTATGGGGAGTGTGCATGACCTCAGCTATCAAGGCGTAGGACCGAGCGTAGGACACACAGAGCCCATGGTGGTGAAAATAAGAACCGCTTCTTGTGGACTGGCAGAGTGGAGGGAATGCGTATGGTGGCCTTACATTGAGCATCAAATGCTGCAGCTTTTTTTGCTGCCGAGCTCTCATTGGTCAAATGTTGGTCACTGACAGCAATAACAGGCGTCAGTTCCAATCAGAACTCTGCTGCAAAGAAAGCTGCAGCATTTGATGCTCAATGTAAGGCCAGCGTTAGGGTGTTCGCATCACGCCGGCATACTTCTTGTGTATCTAGGCAATATACCACCGAAACTTCACTTTAAGCTCGTGCTCTATGCGGCGCTACTTGTTTCGCACATAACCCATTGAGGGCTCCCTCACTTAAACTAAAAATATGCAAAAGGAAAATCACAAATCACCAATAAGTCGCGGGAACAAAACGTCACCTTGACACCCGCTATGGCAACGTTGCGCAAGTATGGTATGAAGTGGCAACAGCGCAATGCGCATATTTTTCGACGTTGAATTTTGAATTGACCTAAGGCGCTCGCGTTAGCGCATGATGGTGTCCCAAGGTACCGCTGTAAATATTAGTTTGTTTTTGACATTACTCAGTCAAATCTTAAGTTTGGCACAATTGTTTTTTGATAAAGCGGCAATCCATCTTTCCCATTACAGCTTTACGCATGCCTGTGAGCGTAGAACTATCGGTCTGTAGTAGCTGTTTATATTAACGGGAGTCTGCGCCCACAGGTATGCGCGTAAGTGATTTATCTTTATGCGAAAGGTGGATTGTTGAATAAGTTATATAATTTATTACAACTAAAGAAAATTGTATTAACAAGTACTAATGAAAATAGCATTATACCATATACCCGAGCATATGCTCATCTTTGGGACGTCATTTTTGCTCCCGCGACCTACGGGCTATGTGCGAGACACGTAGCGCCGCGTAAAGCACGAGCGTAAAGTGAAGCTTTGCTGGTATATTGCTTAGATATACAAGAAGTACACCGGTGTGATGCGAACACCCTAAGCATTCCCTCCACTTTGCCATCCCACAAGTGGTTTTAATTTTCACCAACATGGGCTCTGTGTGTTCTACTCCTTGATAGCTGAAGGTCATGCACGCTCCCCATAGATCTGTCATAGACCTATTCCGTTTTGTCATCGAATACGTATTAGCAGTGCGCGGCGCATTCCCGCGCATTTTTACTCGTTTAAAACCCTAGTGCAAAACAGCTGTTTTAATGTTGGTAATGTTGCTATCGTGACATGTCCTACAAATACGCGTGTACGCGACTTCTTACTCTGTGACGCGCGAAGAAGGTAAAGAGACAGGAAGGAGCGTTTCAGCCTGTGCTATGTATACCTACATAAAGATGCGACGGAAGTCGCCATCTTGAACAACCACATTATTCGGTTGGGGTTGTGACGCTCGTGCTCCTTCGTGTCAACGGCAACTCGTTTGTTGTATAGGTCGCGGGAACATAACCGTCACCTTGGCACCTGCTATGGCAACGTTGCAGGCACGCCGGCACCAGCGTTGCCATAAGATGAAAAATTAAGTCACTAGCAATGACAGTAAAAAATCACCAGTTAGAACAAAAAATCACCAGATTTTGAACGGGAAGGGGGAGGGGGTGTAAGATACGAGGGAGGCGCGGAAAATGCGCCGTGGAAATTCTCTTTTCGTATTTTATAATAGGGTAGTGACCACCATCCAAAAATATAGAAAAAAATCATACTAATCGAATGTAGAGCCTTAATAACAAGACTACGCCTCGTGAAAATTGGAAAAAAAAAGTTCGCAGTGTCTCAAAATCTGCCTTGAAAGTGGCTACTTTTGCGAACGATTTCAAATCTACCGAGCTGTAAGGCGGGCTGTGACGTTTCAATCTTTTGACAGTAGTGGGGATGACCACACCTCCGTTGCCTGTGTGTCAGTGTTGACGTTGACGTTTGCCAGCATAACATAACCATTGAAGTCTGATGTAGTCTTGAAATATTCATAAATCATGAAAGATTTTACCAACTTTCCATATTTTCAAGCAAAACAACTAAACACGAATCACCGCACAGATACACAAAGCGTTAACAATATAACAATCAGCTGTTATGAGCGTTGACGGGTTGACGCTAGTGCTTTTTGTAGTAAGTTCTGTATAATGTTGTCAAGCCTGCTTCTCCGCCTATGAAAGATTGCGACGTCATCGCGCCAAATTTGAAATGATCGAAAACTTTCATGAATTTTTTTTACCAAGAAAACTTACGAAAAAAAATCTTTTAACTATATAGCGTCACTTATCAAGAAGTGAACTTTGAAAAAAAAAAAAAAAAATCGGTCACTACCCTATTACTGGCGCCATTTCTGGGACACCCTGTATATACAGCGTGTCCCACGAAGTAACCGACATAGCTCAACGGTAGATGGACTTTACCAAGGGAAATCCGAATCTGAACTTAAAATTTTTCTGAGGCCTTCCGTTACCGAGATACAGGGTGATTCATGTGTTTCACCGAAAACTTTGATTGGCCATATCCCGCAAATTAAGCATCAGATTCGAGTGAAATTTTGCAGGTGTATTCTACTACTCAATGACTTTGTAATGCTTTGTTCACTTTTGGAAAAAAGTACAGGACTGTAATTAAACACTAAACGCCACTCCACGGAAATTCATACAAAACGAACAAAAATAAATTGTGCTGAAATGGAAAAATTGGAAGGAAAATGGTTTGGGAAAAATCACCAGAAAGTGAGGTTTTTGCAAAAATAATCACTAGGTGATATTGGTGGGTGTAAAATCACCAGATCTGGTGAGAAATCACCACCTATGGCAACACTGGTCGGCACAACGAAGCTCCTCTTGCCAGCTTCTTGCCCGCACTTGATACAGCGCCTGATAGGGTGCCAAAGTGCCGCTGTAGAGATTCGCTTGTTTTTGACATTACTCAGTTTTTTTCTTCCAATTTTGATTTGGCATAAGAATTACTCAGTGAAATCTTGAGTTTAGCACATTAATTTTTATGATAAAGCGACAATTGTTCAATAAATTATTTATATATTTGTTAGAACTTCACAACTAAAGAAAATTGTATCCACAAGTAGGTAGGTACTAGTGAAAATAACATCATACCATATACCCATCATCTTTAGCACGCCATTTTTGTTTCCGCAACCTATAGTGGACGTGGTACAACCGAAATAGGGAATATAAGTTGCAAATGATGATAAAGGCAAACCACTTGGCAGGGTTACAATTGAGACCTAAATAAACGATTTGACCCGCAGTGCTTTTCTTTTCGTCCTTTAGGATTTGAATAGCGCCCCTTTTTCAAAATGGTGGATATTATCTAGGGGCAGAAGGTATCGAATAGCCTGGCGATGTCCAGCTTAGTAGAAATATATGGGGCTATGTCTCAATCGAATTCTGGGGCATCAAACACTAATTATAAAAATGGTGGAACATTGCCATCTACCGCAGGCAAATTTGGTGGAGGCGCCAAAAGGAATTTAGTACTGTCGTAAGAAAATTGCTGTAACATTTTTATTTTTCAACGGATTTTAACACAAAACATTTCATTTTGTAAAAAAGTGAATTCTTCTTGTTACCTTATACCTTCAATTGAAAAAAGACGTTGAGGAATGTTAAAAAAATGATGAAAAATAATTTGAAAAAAAAAAAAAGATTTTCAACATTTTTTTATTTTTATGCAATTTGCCCTATTTGTAGACTTTGATGTGCTCTTTCTAAATTTGTACTTTTCCGAATTATATCTTTGCCGTACGCGCCGCCATATTGAAAAAATGATGTCTGGAAAGAAGTTTTTGACAATATCTAAATTTTGGCTTTTGTGACATTAAAATGTTTATATACATATGAAAGCACATTCAATCCTCCACAGTTTGACATCTGAACCAGCTCTGTGCGACCCACGGTTCTTGAGCTAGACCTACTGGAAGTATCAATTTTCGGTTCCAAAAGAATTAAAAATCACCTCTTGGGGCTGTACCAGGTCCACCAATGTTCATGATTTGAGATAAATGTCGACGCGTTATTGATGGGTAACTTGATCAAGACATGATGGTGATCCAGTGGTGAAATCCGGTAGGCGCGGTCACTATTTAACACCGAAAATTGATATTTCCGGAAGCTCTAGCTCAAGAACTCCGAGTCTCTTGGAGATGGTTCAGGTGTCAAAACGTGGAGAATTGAATGTTCTTTCATACGTATATAAAAATTTTAATCTCGCATGAACTTGAATTTAGATATTGTCAAAAACTTCTTTTCAGATATCATTTTTACAACATGGCGGTGCACACTGCAAAGATATAAATCAGAAAAGTGCAAATTTGGAAAGGGCACGTTAAAATCTACAAATAAGGCAATTTTCATGAAAATGAAAAAATAAAAAAATCTTTTTTTTTTCAAATTATTTTTTATTTTTTTCTTCAAAATTCCTCAATGTCTTTTTTTATGGAAGGTAAAAGATAACAAGGAGGATTTACTTTTCTACAAAATGAGATACCTTGTGTTGAAATCGGTTGAAAAATAAAAATGTTATAGCAATTTTCTTATGACCGTACTAAATTCATTTTGGCGCCTCCACCAAATTTGCCTGCGACAGATGTCAATGTTCCACCATTTTTTTAAAAAGTGTTTGATGTCCCAGAAACCGATCGAGACATAGCTGCATATATTTTAACGAATCTGGACATCACCAGGCTATTCGATACCTTCTGTCCCTAGATAAAATCCGCCATTTTGAAAAAGGGGCGCCATTCAAATCCTAAGGGACGAAAATGAAAGCACTGCGGGTCAAATCGTTTATTCAAGTCTTAGTTACGATCCTGCAAAGTGGTTTGCCTTTATCATCATTTGCAACTTGTTTTTTTCTACCACGTCCACTACTATGTAGTCCAGGAATTTTAGCTGTTTAAATCGCAAATAGCAAACAAAAATGATAACTAGCCGGATTTTTGTGTATAAGCTAAGTTAAGCATGTAGTTCAACATACTAAAAGTCCTCAAGAATCCGGTGCGAGCTTCAGCCGTTGTGGCCTCGAGAAGAACTTGAGGGTCAGTTTTTCGCGTATATCTCATGAACAATAGCGCTTGGGGAAAGAATTTCCGGAAAGAAATTGTTGAAAATTTTATTGTCTACAAGAATGGTCCTTACATATTTCATCGTCAGTCATCTCCTTCTTCGTCAAAACACAAGAAAAATAAAAATTGTCCAGATGCTCGATGCTGAAGACTGGTATTGACCTTGAGTTTTATGATGGCGGAGTGCCACTTTGTAGAGGTGTTGTTTGATCCACTCTCTTTTGGTTGAAACTTGAAGCCATCAAGACGAACTATGCCGGCGGCATATACAGGGTGAAATAAAAATAAAAAGTTGAACATTTGTACCTCGAGAACCAAAATAGATGAAGACATGTAAATCGCCATAAATAATTCTGATTTCATGGTCATGGAGTCGTCGTAAACTTGAATTGAATATCTTGAGCCGTTCTGATCAGAAAAAAAGTTGTCTGTGTTTTTTCTAAAATTAGTTGGCCTAGAGAGGGCTTTCCACTGTAATTTCATTGTAAATGTAATTTATCATTGTTTCGATTCAAAACACCAAGTTTCGATTCAAGATCTGAAGAATTACTGATATACGGCAAACTATTTTTTTTTTCGTAACGACTTCAGTCTTTTTAAGATATTTCAGAAACGGCTCAACATATTTGATTCATGTTCACGACGACTTCATGGTCATGAAATTAGAAATATTTTTGGCGATTTACATGTCTTCACCTATTTTGGTTCTTGAGGTACATTTGATCAACTTTTTATTTTTATGTCACCCTGTATATGCCGCCGGCATAGTTGGTATTGATGGCATTAAGTTTCAATCAAAAGAAAATGGATTGAACAATACCTCTACCAAGTGGCACCCTGCCATCATAAAACTCAAGGTCCATACAGTCTTCGGCATCGAGCATCTGGACTATTTAGCTTTTCTTGTGTTTTGACGAAGAAGGAGTAGACTGATGATGGAATATGTAAGGACCTTTCTTGTAGACAACACAATTTCCAACAATTTTGCTCCAAGTGCTTTTCCTCCAAGTGCCATCGTTTACGAGATAAACACGAAAAACTGATCCTCAAGTTCTTCTCGAGGCCACAACGGCCGAAGCTCACACCGGATTCTTGAGGACTTTTACTATGTTGAACTACATGCTTAACTGAGCTTATATACAAAAATCCGGCTAGTTATCATTTTTGTTCGCTATTTTTCCTATAATTCCTGGACTAATGGTTATTTTCAAATCGGTGCCCGAAAGGTGCTGTTTTTTGTGTTTTTCCTGAAAAATTAACAAAGTAATGATTAGTTGTGCTGCCTGTGGGTGTTCCAAAACCCAAAATACAAAACAGCGAACGTTGTTTTCCATTCGTAAGTAAGTATTTTATTTGTATGTAATTAAGGGTTAGAAATTCAAACACGTCACCGAGTTGTCTGAACGGAAATGACTGGCCCTGGCCGCTCTTCTGTGCATGTTGAACTGTCAAACATTCGCCATTTGCAACAACCACATTGTCGCAAGCACGATATAGAGGTCGCAACTCGGGTCGCAAGTTTCATGGTAAACGCATCTAAGATATAAACCAGTCCATCTCCCTACCTTGCGGTGTGTCTAATAGGAAGCCTCGCCCAAAAAAAAGGTCTTCGCAGCAATAAATCATTTTGGTACATTAAAAAAGTACACATAAAACACGTACACACATACAATAAGTATTGTTATATTGTTTTCTTGTTAGCTTGGAAACTGTTTGAAACTTGCTTGGCAAAAAATTAATAATAATAGTATACTCTAAAACTTCAATGAAGTGATATCGAAACAAATTTGCCAAATGTGACCTGAGATAAAATAAGTAGTTATTAATGCAAAAAAAAGGGAATGAAAGGAAAAGAGAAATCGTATGACACGTAAGAATACCTCTCATCTGCGATTTGCGGTAAAAATGGGAGATAATCCAACTAATTTGAAAATTTGAAAGACACGAGCAGAGCAAAGGTTTGGAATAGGACCTTTTCGATGTAGAAATTAGGGGTGAATAGTGGATAGTTTCATCTCCATCATACCTATTTTACGTTAATACCATTGTACCGTTAAGGGCGGTCTTACTCTTAGCTCCATAACTCGGCTAACCTAAACGGGTGCCTTGTTTTTTTTTTTTTGTAAAGAGCAAATATCTGATTATTTCTGTAAAAGCTCAGCTTTACACGAAAAATGCCCCCAGTGAGTGAGGTAGGTAGTGCATTTTGCGTAGTAAATGAGTGGCATGCGCGTACCACTTCTTTACAGTTGTTGGTTGCGTCAGAAAAAAAATCATATCTAAAAAAGTATAAGTCCTAGATCAAAAATTCTTGTTCTAAAAAAATTCTGCAATACTTTGGCTCCAATCGCTTCGCTGGTTGTATATAGAAAACTGTGAAAACAAAAAATTTCCCCGCTGATTGAAAATCTGGATGCATTCATAACCGATGAAAATGTTTATAAACTTAATAAATAAATAATGAACCATTGTTCCTTAATCGCTGTCACACTGTAACAAAGGTCTGGATATGTACTTCAATTTAAAAAAAAATGAGCACATAGCTTTATTAGATCAAAAGATATGATGATGTATAGATTAGTATCTATGCGTTTTCTCTATTTTAAATGAGTTTCGCGAGTTATGCATTCTTTATTGTTGTTAAAGATTGTTTATATTTGACCGATCATCTTTAAACTTCGTCGGTATCAACCGCAATAGTTGAGACTCGATTAACGAAAGAATGAACTGGATATGTTCAACCGTTCGGAAGATACGGAATATTTAGGTGAGTTTTGTTAAGGTAAGTTTGTTGAGTAAAAAAAAATAATACGAGGAAAATAATCACGAAAAAATAAATAAAAAAAAGCGGCCACAAATAGCCTCCGCCACTACGTTTGGCGAGGCTTAAAAAGTACGTATCGAGGTATTCTGAAGTCGTAAAAAGGGCCATAAATAAAGATCTTGTTGCTTGCTTGAAGACCAATTCAATACTGAATAAATATTTCTTTTCTTTTCTTTATTTCTTTCTTTCATACCTACTAATAGTATACTAATCCTACTATGCGGCCACTTTGAGTCCAGTTGTGTAAAGATAACATTCAGAGTGCACTCAGGTAGCCATTTCAAGAATTCATAAAGGACATTCATTGTTTAGTAATGAATACTTATCAGTTTTGCTGGTAGAATTTATTTATGACCCTTTTTACGACTTCAGAATATCTCGTTATGTACTATAAACGCTAAGGTATGTTCCCGGTCGGTCAGCCGGTCGACCAATTTTTCAGTGGGTGACTTTGAATCGGAACGACAGTTGACGTTCGGGCTAACCTCCACTGACCGGCCTCCGAAGCTGGTCGTTGTGGTTGACAGCTGGTTAACCTTTTTCAGGCAGCCGGTCGTTCCAATATACAGTTTTTTAGGCGGTTGGTTAAAAATAACGAATATCGGAACGTGCAAGCGCGCGTTTAACCGAAAGTCAGGTGGTCCTGAACATTGAATAAACTTGAAGATTAAATAATCTCGAAAATTGAATAATCTCAAAGAATGAATACCTACCCTTAAAATTATTCAAAATATAATTTCTCCTCAACATTACTTTATCATCCGTTATTGTAGAACACACAATAAAAAAGAAATCAATTTTTCAGATCAGTAACATTTCATAGCTTGAAATTTCTTCTTTCCAAAATCTGATATAAGATTCGGAGGCCACCATAAAACATGCTATAAAATGCGATTACTGAGGCGATTCCTCAATTGTTTGGCACACTTTGGCTGATTCGAAGAAAAAAAAATAAGTAACTGAAATGTTTCAGGAATATTTTCAAAAATTTCAATTTAGATCAGTCAAACTTGAGGTCAAACTCTATTCTAGATATTCACAAAGTCACTATTGCAATTTTGGTGTTCTAATTGACCGTTCTAACACTCGATAACAACGGTAATCTAATGAGATCTAATGTATGTACTCATTTTACTTTCAAATTTCGATGAAGCTTGGATCATGATAATAGGCAACACAACATACAAAAGTAACCTTCGCATTTTCCTAGTCAAATCTTGGTGGACATCTATTTTCTAGAGTAAGGATTATGGCCTGTTGATAAAAATCTGAACTGCGACCTGCGACTACACGAACACGCCGTAAACACAGAATCACAGAAATGAGACGCGTTATTGCGTTCTAGCATTGAATGGTCTAGTAAATTCCAAAACAAATTTGGAAACCACACTCAGATGTAGACAACCAAACATACCTACTTCAACTGATGTAAGGGAACAGTCTCTAACCTAACGCAATCAAATATGAATTATTTTATAAAAAGTATCTTCTATCTAAGTAAAAAGAACTTTCGGCAGAACACCAACATTAAAAAATCCATTCTGAAAATTGTGACCAAATATCATACGATGATCATGTTCGTTTTCACGTTTATTACTTCTTGTGATACATTCAGTGTCCACAGTCACCTCAATGTCCCCTATCAGCTCGTTTTAAACTATACCTACTTGACCTCGTGATCAAGTTCGAAGTTTGAACAGCGCAATCGCGTCCATGGCCTTGAAGTGAACATCTCTTTTCTAGAGTAAGGATAAACCTGACCATTTTGTCCCTGGTTTAGATTTGAATGGCGTAGTTTCGGCACCGGCAGTGAAGCCGAATTTTCCGTTGTATTGAGATGGTTCCCCGGTAGCACCTTGATGTGTGAATTTCAGGCACTTTTCATTCATCGATATCATCATGTCGTGTCAGTATTTGTGAATCGTGTTGTTGATTTCTGCTTCCTTACCAATTATAGCCTATTGTGATAGTGAGAAAAACTTTGAGGCTGTCTGTATTTACCGCGCCAAAAGTGACCAAATTGGAGTGTAAAATGCCCAGAGAATCAAGTTTAAGAGGCAAGTGAGAGCGCGTTATCTGCTGATTGATAGCGGTAATTCATTAGTTAGAGTTCTGTTTTGTAAAACCACTGTACATGTTGCTTTCGCGTCAAAAACTCGCGTTTGAAATAGAGTCTCACAGCTGTTGAGGTGCGGCAATGATTACCATACATTTCCAGTTGGCGCGCATTCAAACGGCTGTCAAAATTTCAATTGTTCTCTTCTGACTGCAGTGGCTCAATTTTGTCCTGTGCCCATGTCATGAGGTTTTTATATTTATGAAGATCTCTGGCCCATTGGAAGCTGAACACACGTCTAACCTCTGAACCATTACGCCATTCTAACATGACAGCGAAAAATTCACTCCATGAATAACTTATAATTTCAACATATTATAGCCCTTGTTATGCACTTAAAAGTCATGAAGCATTTTCATACAAAGTTGTTAATAAACTTTGCTTCGAACAATTGCTCGGTAAGGAAATTCAGGTGCTACGGCAACGCCGCCTCACCCGTGCAATATAAGTTGGACATGTGTAATGGACACATTTCCGTTCTTATGCCAGCGAAAAGATATTGCTCTCTCGTTTTCCTTGGTGTGTTTTTCGCACGGAAGCATAGGGATTTACTTGTCCATAAGCGAGAAGCGCTGAGTATGCATGGTCCAAGGTCACAACCCACTTTTTGACATAGCCCATCTGTCAAGGGCTGAATTTCAAGTCAGCGACGCAACTTCCGCCACTCATTTACGGCATCGATAAGCCAATCATCGCTTTAGATTGTGTTATCTTGTCATAGTGATCGGACTTACGATACACCTGAGCGGTATCGCTTATCTCCAACTAAAAATCCAACCCGAAGTACCTACCTGCCAAGTTTATATTTCCAAACACCACCACCTAGTGCGAAATTTTCGTATTTTTTGGCACTCAGATTCACAAACTTGAAAACTAAAACTTTGATCTATGCACTTCAAAAAATATTCGGCTATGAGAAAAGAATTTGAGCAAAAATAATAAAAACACGTTTACGTAGTTCTTGTTCCACCATGTACTCCTTGAGGTGACCGCTTGCTTTATACAGGCGCATGAAAAGAACCACCTGACTTGATTGGGATTCGAACACCAAATCTCCGGCTTTTAAGCCGGAATCTCGTGCTCACAGAACTATCTGTCGTTTTTTTGGCGTTTTGTTCATATTATTTCGCTATACGAGTTGGGATTAACTATAAAAACCCTATGGCAAAGGAGAAGTAGTTTAGTTACAATGAGAAGATCTCCAGAAAATTAATATTCCTATCAAGTATAAACTTTGTTTTCATGTTCCCTTTTATAAAGATATACTCACCTATTATTATACCTACCTACCCACCCACAAAAATACTTTAATTAATTTAATGATGCGGAACGAAACTCATTGAATATATCATGTAACGAGTTTTGAATATCAAAATTTTGCTGTGAGGTACCTACATCTTGAAGCTTGCGAATTTTGCAGTTGGTATATCTATCTATCTAATTACATACTTCAGGCTTCTTAGTTGGAATTGACTGGCTATATGCTACATTGTTCTAGAGTTCTGCACAACTGCAGAATACAACGAAGAACTCCAAGAGTATTTAGTTTTCGTCGTCAGATTTCTCAAAAAAAAACTTAGGTACCTACTAGATTGGTGAAGTTCATGGAGTTATACCCAACCATTCACCGTTATTATACCGAGTGAAATTAAAAGTTCTAATCGTAGTTAAGAATTATGTGTTACTATGTTAGTACTTGCAAGCTTATTACGTAGGTACCTATACCTATGTGTATCTCGATATTCTCGATACTTACGTGCCGTGCAGAAAATCCAAGAAATTGAACCATTCCATAACTACACATCCTACAAACTGTATCGTAGATATACCTAGAGAAGGTAAATTCGATTTGATGGTCTAGCAGGTCAAATATTTATATTCACTTATTTACATATAATATATACCTATATATACCTAGTTCTGAATTCAAATTGTAAACTATAGACGTAAGTCAGGCTTTTACATCCCTGCGCTTAGTAACATAAATCCAGTATTTATTAGAAATTACAGCCAAAATTTGTTTATGTAATATTATCATTTTGTATTTGCAAATTAGTGTGTTGGAAATCAATCTGATCTTTCAATTATCCGAATTAAATATCGCATTTCACATTCTAAAATAACATTTACAACCATCAGGTAGGTACATCCATCCATACCTACCTACGGCGGAAAGGTGGAATAATAATTTATATGTATGTGTAGGTAGTGTTACTGGTTCGTATATCTGACTATGAAGTTGGGGACTAATGATAGGGTTGACGCTTTTTTTTTTCGAACAAAGTGGCTTTAGAGTTAGAACAAATGGAAATTTTACAATTCACCTGATGCTTATTCACCTACTTATTGAATTGAGCAGTTTTGGTGGATGTGCGAGAAATGAGCAGCTTCTTACTGAAATAGACAAGCCTGGTGGCGCCAAAACTGCGCTCTTTGTATAATTAGAGACGTTTTGAAAGCCGACACCGCGGTGTCTGTTTACTCTACTGAACCAGTTACGTCCTCTTTGTCTTTTTAACTCCTCCACATCGGTGTTGTGTTACAGGACTCCACCTATATGTGTACTACTAATATCATTTGTTTTTAATGCAAAACAAAACTGCAACAAGGATAATGGAGCTTTCAGTTACACCATTAGGTAGTAATTACATATCTCCATTGTAACCTAAACGTATAAAGCGATGAGAATGGGTAAGGGTGAGTTTCTGGTGATAAAAGTAGTTTTTTTCGCAGCGGTAAAGTTGCGAGGCGTAAGTGCCAGATGCAATCCATTAGATGCTCCAATATCATTCGGTAATCTTACACGTTTTTCAGCATCAGCTAGTCATATTATAATCATTGTAACCAAAATGTCAAAGAGATTAGAAATTTGACCATGATGGCTTCACGTTTGTATTGAACGTGTATCACACGTGCGAATGGAGATTTTTGTATGTAACTTACGTATTTAGATTTCTTTTCACCCTTCTGGTACGCAAACGCAACGCGTCCGTGTCGCAGTTTCACCAGATTGAAAAACAAGCGAAAAACTTCAGATAGTTGGTTTTTACGCTAATCGAATCGTTTCTATTTTGGCTCGACACCTGTTGCATTTGAAGACGATCGGTTAACTGTTACCTATCCCAAGCTTAACAAAAACACAGTCGCCTATGATATTTTCCCTTCAAGTTGAGTAATCTGAATAATAGTACAAGAAAGATAGATTTCAACCTCGGAAAAAATATGGACGTCCTGAAAATTTGATGTTCTGTTCAGAATTGAGTGCTCTACAACATATCCAAAATCGCCAAAAATCGCACCCGGGGATTTTGAGTTATTGGAGGGGGGGGTACAAAATTGCAACTTGAAATGAAGGGGATGAAACCCGTCAATCCATTGGGAGCAAATACTTTATAAGTCGACGCATAATATCCCGTTGATACCATTTTGGCACAAAAAGTGTCGATCATTGTTGAAGGGGGGTCGTGGGGGGGGGCGAAGCTCTGCTAGGTGGTCCATTTTGTTTTTTTGGCCATGTAGAACCGATCGCGACAAGTTTAGTATCTTTTCCGACTAAATTCAATCTCCTGAACTCGAATCCGTTGTGTAAATTAGGATGAAAACAAGTTTGAACAAGTCAACTTGAGAAAACTTGTTTTTTCTTTGACAATTTTGACCAATTTTTTTTACTGTTAGAGGTGTTCATCTTTGAAAAATTTTCAGAGGCCATCAAATTGAAGTGTATTCTTCAGGAAAATCATCCACTCGATGTATGATTTTGTTTCTCGAGTTCGAAAAATCGGTTTGAACCTGAGCCGGCGCGGCGCGTCGTCTACTACTGACCAGAATTCTACAACATGCACCTTTAAATGAAAGTAGCTGAAACTATTGAAAAAAAAAACAAATGTTTGAAAATCCGAGGATTTGTGCAGAATTGAATTCCCTATAGCATAAAGAAAATCGCTATAAATCGCACTGCAGGATTTTGAGTTATTCGAGGAGGAGAATAACATTTTGGAAAGATTCATACTCTATGAACTGTTGCCTCTCCCCTCAAATAACTCAAAACCCTAGGGCTTCAATGCGATTCATGGCGATTTTGTTTATGTCATAGGGAATTCAATTCTGCATAGATCCTCGAGATCTCGAAGATCAGTTTTTATTTTTCCAATAATTTGAGCTATTTTCATTTGAAGGTGCATTCTGTAGTGTTCTGGTCAGTAGTAGACGACGCGCCGCGCCGGCTCAGGTTCAAATCGATTTTTTCAACTCGAGAAACAAAATCATACATCGAGTGGACGATTTTCCTGAAGAATACACTTGAATCTAATGACCTCTGAAAATTTTCCGAATATGAACACCTTTAACAGTGAAAAAAAAAATCGTCAAAATTGTCTAAGAAAAAACAAGTTTTCTCAAGTTAACTTGTTCAAACTTGTTTTCATCCAAATTTACACAATGGATTCGAGTTCAGTAGATTGAATTTGGTCGGAAAAGATGCCAAACTTGTCGTGATCGGTTCAATATGGCGCAGGAAGAAAAAAGAACCCCCTAGCTAAGCTTCGCATCCCCACGAGCCCCCTTCAACAATGATCGACACTTTTGGCACCGAAATGATGTAAACAGGATATAATTCGTCGAATTACGATGTATTTGCATCCTGTGGATCGACAGGTTTCATCCCCTCCATTTAAGGTTGCAATTTTTTACCCCCCCTCCAATAACTCAAAACCCTCAGATGCGATTTTTGGCGATTTTGGATATGTTGTAGAGCACTCAATTCTGAACAGAATATCAAATTTTCAAGACGTCCATATTTATTCCGAGGTTTTGCTGATTTTTTTACTATTTTTCCTGTACTATAAGTTGATGAAGTGAAGAAGTCAAGATGATTTTAATCTTTATCAAAATGATGTTTGCTATGCTGGATAGTCAGTTTAAATCCGATTGTTGAGGTCAGATTTCGACACTGACACAATATTTTCATTCTGTTTTGACTTTAAAACGCCGTTAAGTAAGTTACTTTGATTGATGAGAAGTTTTGGAAATACATTTCTAATAATAACCGAAGAAAACCCATTTCTAGTGCCGCAGTGCGATTTCGTCGCAAGTGATTTCGAGCCTTTACTGTCGATCAAGAGGCGCGGTCAGATGTGCTCGTGAGTGTATCGGTCTATGAGTGAATCGACTCTAAATTACAAATTTTCACGCAAGAAGATCATCATTAATTTACGCCGGACGGGCTAGAGCAAGGGGCCTCATAAGAACCAGGTAATTGTAATTAATTGACCTATCAAGTCAAAAATTCGCGTTATTTCACTCTCTGTTCTATAGGATCATGATTTGTGATTCTGGCCGAAAGAAAGTGGCTCAGGTCATTGAGCAAGCTGGCGACGCAGTCCCTAGAATGACAGTGACAGTGTGACAGGCACAGCGTAGTTCAGGTGAAGCTTTCATATCATATAGGGACACAAATTTCAACCGAACCTCCATTGTATCAAGATGACATTAAATATCAAAAATAAGGCACACCAACAAAACTCGAATTTCTCATGGCAAGCTGTGTTTTTTTTTTAAGCTTGGAATGGATTATTATGTGATTGATTATTCAAAATTTATTTGATGGATTGGGACCACATTCGGCAGGAATCAACACAACAACAGAATTCAATCACGTATGCAGAGTTAACTTTCCAGCTTTTCCCACTCTGGAGCTATACGAATTTTTTTTTCTGTTTCACCCTGTATAAATCCCCTGCAAGAAATTCAAGCAAAACACCCGGTGAGGTGTGATTGCTGGCCAGCTAAGGGATGTATTCACATAGTGGCTATGTTTCGCCTTCATTCAGAATCTCATGGGATTACATAAGTAAGATCCTGGACCAATTCCGTGTCTTCGAAAAAACTGCGGAGGTTAGCTGAGGAGTGAGGCGAATGTCTGCGAATAAGGCTGGATTCCTGGTTGCGAATGTTCAGACAAAAATGCGATTTTGTATGTCAAATTTTGAATTCGATGGCTCTGATTGGCCAATATGAGGACTTTGACATAAAATTTCGCATTTTCTGTCCGAATATTGCGTATGTCAGTCCCAGCCAGGCTTTCGCCTGCATGTGCAGAAATCACGATGCATGAACCTATTCACGAAGCAGCA
The DNA here is from genome assembly GCA_949128115.1 of Anaspis maculata. Lineage (NCBI taxonomy): Eukaryota > Metazoa > Arthropoda > Insecta > Coleoptera > Scraptiidae > Anaspis > Anaspis maculata. Next base: position 75,894,313 of record OX421962.1, read on the forward strand.
CAGGTTCTTCAGTCACAAGTTTGATTGAAACGCTATAGTATAGAACTGCTTGTAGAATCTTCCAATAAAGGGTTCGCCCTAGGAATGCGTTCTATTTATTGCACCTGCCAAAACGTCTTCAGCCTGGCAGCGACGGCAGGATAAATACGGTGGAAGTAAGCAAGTAAGTCTTCTTTTCGAATCGTTTCAACAATTAACAACGTAATAACAACGATTGTTATTGTTATTGACTGCGTCATGTCGCGAGTTTTAAATTTGTACAAATGCCTTTTACAAACATTTTTTACTTTATACTGAAGTTTTAGAAGCTCTGAAGAAACACACGTTGGCGTTGTACGGAACGTTAGCTAAATAAAACGATTTGAAAAGAAGAAAGTGTCCTGTATCTCGATATTCTATTTTTTTTAAACAATTATACCTACATCATAAATATATGGACGACAAGAAATATCAAGACAAGAAAAATACGGTGGAAGATTTTATAGCGTGTTGGAAGTGTGCGTCTGATTACAGATTACAACTTCACAGCAGTGGGAGCTTCTTTTTAAACTTTTTTTCTTGGATTTGCGTCTGTGTTTACTTGACAGCCTAATAATTTTGAAGTGTGGTGAATTCGTTGACGTCTTGACCCCACTTACAGCTTAGTGTACACAGGAACCTAACTTTTTTTATACCAAAAGTGCAAATTTTGACAGCATGGAGTCGTCAAATTTTAAATATACTTGGTCCCCGTACATATAGAAAAATTTTAACAACAAATGTGTACTGTTATATTGTTGAAAGCGCGCAATATCACATAAATCGAAGTTTTTGTGAAAAGCAACAAGGTCTTGCATAATTGTAATTATGACGCTTCTTTTCGAATTACAAAAAATTTGATGGAAGTGTGTAATACAACGGTAATACCGTCTTCTGACAGTACCTACAACTCCAAGTTTCGTCGAAATATGAGCTCTAAAAAAGTCTGGGAGCTTCGCCTACAAATCTAGCAAACTCTTGAACAGCTCCTCCACCAATTGTAGGGGTATCTCTGGGTTTGTCGCTTATACCGTGGTCGGAGTCTCCAGTGAATATCGCATCAATATTTTAATATCTTCTTCCAAATGGTTTGACATCTGGAGCTCGTTTTTCGCTAATCGAATTTCACCTCAATATTTCGGCTCGATACCTACTGTCATGGACCTGTCCTACTGTATTTGAAAGGGTCGTCAACTATCCGCTATGTATGCGTACGCCAAAAAAGTGGGAGAAGTCGACATCAGCGCTCAAAGTGACGATTTACGAAACTGAAATAATACCTATTTGTTTTGTTTTCGGTAGCTAGATGTCGCTACTCGACTGAATGCGCATGGTGATTCCGCTGCGATTAGGCACTCTGCGGATTTGCTTCAGCCCCAAAAGTTGCGATTTTCTGTACACTTTCTACATGAAGTTATTTGTTCCCATAGCAACAATGCCATTTGAATAATCATACCACCTGCAAATGTCAATTTCAACAATTATAAAAATTCAATATTGACAATTTTCCTTACACATATGTTCACGACTGCCGCATGAGGGTGCTGAAATGGGCGGGATATTCAAAACGTGCAGAGCGCCTAAAATAGTATGTATATTATAATACAAGTTTTATAAGACATCGTATTGTCACACGCGTCATTTTGAAGCACGAGGAGCGAAGCGACGAGTGATTCAATTGACGAGTGTGACAATAGGTCTTATAACTCGTGTGTTGTATACAATTTTTTCTATTTTGCAACTATTCCATGCTTTTTTTCAATAAAAAATTTTAAAATATGTATGTGCCTCTGCTAACAAAATTGTTGGGAATTGCTCTTGATGGTGAAAGCACAGTTTATCATCAGAAATGAGCCGTATTTTTCTGAAATAAACCTCTTCTGCGAAGTGATGTCACCTAAGCTGTCTCTTCTGTCAGTGAGTGCTGTCATATCGATGTCATGCCCGCTGATATTGCCAACATTTGGGCGTAAAAAAATGCGTATTGAAATGGAGCTTCTTACGATACGCGAATGACGTCATTTGCGTATCGTAATGACTTTCTTGTGAACGCAAAATAGAAAAACAATTTTTAGGGTACCTACTTATTAGCAGATTTCAACATTTCAAGTCTGTTATTATTAGTGAAACAATTTTCATGAAATTTGAAGCTCACTCTCTTTTCGTTGAAGACAGTCTTATTTTCAAGCTGAATTCCATGGTTCTGTCACTATCTTGGCCGCCATGTCGAAGTCCATTGTTACTTGAATAACTTGCATGAGTAGAATCTACTCGTATTTTTGTCTTGTTTGGAAATTCTTATTTTCAAACTTGATTTCACGGTTCCACCGCCATTTTGGTCGTCATGAATAACTTTTACGTGTTTGGTTTTGTTCTTGAACAAGAAATTTTACGCTTGGTCCTTGTTTCGTGAAAAAGAATGTAACTTTTCCGACCTATTTTTAAAAAATAGCCGTTAATATTCCGTATCTTACAATCGAACAATATAAAGGGTGGCCCCACGAAAACTCAACAGACGGGTCCTCGGGCCCTTGACTTTTTTCACAGAAGTCGTCTAGTGCTCTTTTCAAGCGCTGTTGCCATTTTCGTTGATAATGCACTTTCACAAATGATCATTGATCTTTATTTCAACAAAACATTCCAAACTCTCCATGCCCGATTGCACAAAGATTGTATCAAATTTTAGTTTGGTACCAAACACGCAGGTTCAAATTTTCCAGGTGTAACATAATGCAAATCTGATCACTCCAAGGAAATAATGTGATGGGAATGCAAAATAGAACCCAAAGCGATTATTTAGATAGGTACCAAAACCCAAGTGAGAATGCTCGTATACCGGGTGATCATTTGAAAACTATCCACCTCCAATCACTCCCGATTCCTAGTGAAAATGTCTTCGAGCAAAAACAGGTCGATTTTTATATCGAGGGGGACATCTAAAACATACATTAGCGAATTTCCATCTTTAGCCCCCTCGCCCCCACCTTCCCCAACTTTAAAATTTCAAATGACACTACCTATTTTACGATACATTAAATCCAACAAAATTAAATTCTCTTTCTGAAAAAATATTTCTAAAATTTTTAATCCCACCCCTCTTCCCCCCCAAATTCTCTGAATGTCCAATTGAATATTCTTGACCTCTCCATTCTCTTCAATGCAGTCAACGTCATCCTGCACAGCATCGAAAGAGAAAATTTTCTATGGAAAAAGTGCCACCCAAATTTACCCCTTTGCTCCCCCCTCCTTACCTTAAAAATCTAAAATGACAATACCTACTTTGTGATACATCAAATTAAAGGGAATTGAATTCTCTCCCTGAACACAATTTTTTTGAAATTTTTAAAACCCCCGTTTTCCTACCAAAATACTCCAAATGTTCAGTTGAATGGGGGAGGGGTTGAAAATAACAAAAAAATTGTAATGTTTTTAGAAAGAGAATTTAATTTCCTTCAATTTGATGTATCACAAAGTGGGTGGTATTTTGTTCAATTTTGAAGTTGATGTGGGGGAGAGCAATGGGGTCAATTTGGGTGGCACTTTTTCCACCGAAAATTCTCTTCTTCGAAGCTTTTAAGGATGATGCTGACTAAACTGAAGAGAATTGAGGGGTCCATAATATTGGAAGGGACACTCAGAGAATTTTTAGGGAGAAGGGGGGTAGAGTTAAAATTTTTGAAAATATTTTTTAAAAAAGAGAATTTAATTTTCTTCAATTTGATGTATCGCAAGGTAGGTAGTGTCATTTGAAATTTTGTTTTTGGGATGGGTGGGGACGAGGGGGCTGAAGATAGAAATTTGCCAATGTATGTTTTAGATGTCCCCCTCAATATAAAAATCGACCTGTCTTTGCTCAAAGAAATATTGACTAGGAATCGGGAGTTATTGCAGGTGGATAGTTTTCAAATGATCACCCGGTATTATTGGCGTGCAAAATATATTTTATTCACAACCACAACCACTATAGTAATAGACTCATTACTGACTTTTAAAAAGTTGAGAAAAGACGCTTTGTTGGTGATTTTTTTTTTCCGCCCCCGAAATCACTTTCCGCCCCGGTTAGAGGGCGGAAAGTGCATGGCCTCCTTGATTTATTGACAACTGACAGACTGGTGATGGAATGACTGGTGTGGAGAGGCTCGAATTGGAGCGTCAAACGCAGTTTTGTGAGGTTAAGAGTGCCTGTTATTATTATGGTATGGTGTTCATGATATAATAATTGATGATTCTAATAGCCTAAATCCACTATTCAAACTCCGAATCTCCATTCTAACCATTTTAAATGGTTGTGAATAAAATAGTATACATACTCTCGGCGGTAATTGCTTCATTCCTGCTTCAAGCACAGCTATCTTGCTCTCAGCAGTAATGAAGTATTTCCCGCCTCGGTATGTAATATACCATTATTCACAATGAGTTAGCAATCGATACATTCCTAACTTTTGAAAAGTTGGAAAGTGAATGATTCCTCACAGGTTGGAAAATAATGTCACTTTCGGACTACGGGCGGAAAGTGACGTATGAAGAGAGGTGATCTGATTTAAACAGCTGTCGCGGAGCGCGGAGTGTTGATGGATGCGTTGTTTAAAAAGGTTGCCTATGCCTACCTGATCAAAACGTTTGACGCGAAAAACTTTGAATAAAGCCAATTATTTGCATTTAAACTGGATCATTGTGAATAAAATCCTATACATACCACGGAGTAAAGCGTCATTACAGCCTACGGGATTCTATCTCACCTCGGCACGCCTCGGTAATATATTGAATCTATTGGCTGTAATGAGACGCTTTCCACCTCGATATGTAATATACTATTATCGGAACTGTTAGATCTTTTCTTTGTAATACAAAATAAGTGACAAGTGAATTTTATATCGCGTTTGGTTTGTCATATGAATAATCGCATGGAGCCATATTTTGTATTTTCATCATGTTTTTTCGTTGAATTAATCGAATTTGCATTTCATTTCACTTTTGAACATTTGATCTCCTGCTTGGTACAGGACTAAAATTTGATACCACGTTTATGCAATCTGGCATCAGTGCTACTCTGATCCATACCGCGTGATCTAGCTACGTAAATTAATCACGTTTTTCTTTAGCAGAGACTGATTACTGTGATCATGAATGAGAAAACCTTGATGCAAATGCAGGGCAACGTCAAGATCAGAAGTAGTTCGACAGTCCTCTCTCTATAATAATTTAAGACCAGCAACAGTTCTGACGGTACGCTGTGTTCCAAAAACTAAATAAATAAATAAATAAATAAATAAATATTGTTTATTTCTCTTCAGACCGGTTCACAGCATGAGAAATTGTCACAAAATATCACAGAAACATTTCAATCAATAAATGAATCACAGTCTAAGTATTCTTGGATAGAATAGAAATTATGAGCTAAAAGCATTGATTTAACATGTCTTTTGAAAGAGAGGTGGCTTACAATTTTCTTATACGGTAATGGTAACTTGTTAAATATTTTAATAGCCATTATAAATGGCCCCTTGGCGGAGCTGCTCAAACGGTGGTGAGGTATATCAATTTTAAAATTCTGTCTAAATTCATAATTATCATTTGTACATCATCTGTGTGTCTGCCAGAGCTGTTACCCCATGTACTCCATGCCATACCATATGTTATTAGTGAGTTGATTGGACCAAAATATGCCGTTCTTCAAGTATCCCCATTCATCAGACAAGCTCGATGACAGGATTCTTGTTCAACCTCCCAGTCAAATATTTTATATTGCTATGCCACTTCAAATGTGAGTCTATATGAATCCCCAAATAAGAGCTTGTTTCAGACAATTCACCATCCATCTTAGAGTTCAGATGCTTCAAAGTCAACATATTGACTCAATTTCTCTTCGTTTCTCATGGACAGGGAGCTGGTGCCTCAAAACTTACGTCATAAGGTACATGATTTTAACCCTGTAGGTCTAATGTGCATTGATAAGGTTGTTCAAAATTGCTTTGTCTTACATGTCAGACCGGAGGCTTTAGGCTGGTATGAGCCTGTCAATTTCCGAAAAAATGGTCAAAAATTTACGTCATAAGGTACGTGAATGAAACCAACTGGATTTTGTGTGGGAACATCCCCTTGATCGAAAATCTGGTCGTAAGACAAAATTTTTGGGGGCTTTCGGTCCATAAGACAAGTTTGAAATTTTCAAAAATAGACCAAAATTTGTCAATTTTTTCACAGGCGTTTTGTTGACTAACCCACCAAGTGTGATATACAGGGTGATTTTTTGAAAAGTTTCCACCTCCAATATTTTCCCGCACAAATTTTTTTTGCAAAAAAGCCAAAACAGGTCGATTTTCTTTTCGAGGGGGACATCTAACCAGCGTATTTTCAATCTTACTGTTTCATCCCCCTAGGCAGGGTGACTACCCCTTCCAAAATCTTAAATGGGACTAGGGGTCAAGATACACATTGTTTTGAAGGTCATTCAATTCTCTTTATACTGGTGCATCTAAAATGAAAATCTAACCATCCGTTCTCAAACTATGAATTTTTTAAGCCAGGAACCTTCGCTGAATAAATTTTTGTTTTTATTATGCATTGGCGTATCAAGAACCGCCAACACACGTCTATTTCAATCAAGTATTAGGGGAAGGGGCATTTTTTGACAGATCGTTGAGATACGTACCTCTCACCCACTCCTTCGCCCCCATCAACAACCCCTTGGAAATCTGAAATGGGATATGAGCCATCTTGTGATACCTCATTTGAAAGGTTCATCAATAATTCGCCAGTGCATTCGATTCTAATAAACTCGTCAACAGGTGCCTAAAACTCAACGATCATTTTGGAAAAATTATTCAGAAAGCATTTTTATTCAAATAATTTCTTTTATTCTGAAAATGCAAACGTTTCAACAGACAGAAGCAAGTGGAACTGAAAGAAGTCAGTAGTCACAATCACAAAAGATGCTCAAAGTGACCACCGTTATTCTCCATGCAGTAGTAGAGACGATTTTCGAATTCCTGTCTCACTCTAGAGAACGTTTCTCTAGGAATCCTTCTGCATTCGTCAACTATCCGCTGTCGTAAATCTACCAAATCCACTGGCTGAGTTTTGAAGACAACAGATTTAAGATGACCCTCGAGATGACCCCAGAGGAAGAAGTCGGGACTTGTCAAATCTGGTGATCGAGGTGGCCATTCTATCGCTTCACGCCTGCCAATCCAATGATTCGGAAATCTCTGGTCGAGCCAGTTTCGCACATTGACAGCGTAATGAGGCGGGGCTCCATCTTGCTGAAAGAATAGCCCATTTTCATCCAGGATCGGATTTCCACCTTGATCACGTTGATTTTCAACTTCATCGGTTATTAAAGGATCGATGGTATTCTCCAGCAAGTCCAAATACACATCACCATTCAATGTTTGTTCAATGAATAGGGGACCGACTACCGCATCTCCAAGTATTCCTGCCCAAACATTCAATTTTTGAGGAGCTTGCGTATGTCCCTCTCTGAAAATGCGTGGATTTTCATCACTCCAATAACGCACATTTTGTTTATTTACACAGCCGTTTAAATAGAAACTGCATTCATCACTGAAGCATATGTTCTTGACCAGATTTGGGTTTGCAGTGATCATTTCTGTCATGGTCTCGCAAAACTCTAGTCTCCGATCAGGATCTTCTTCAACAAGCTCCTGCAGCATTTTCATTTTGTATGGATGGAATTTATGAAGTTTTGTCACTTTGCGCACGGATGAGTACGAAAGTCCTGGAGTTGCAGAAATCCGACGCAAAGAGTTAGTTGGATCCAAAGCCAGATGACCTAGTACTTCAATCTGAGCCATTTCATCTACCACCACGTTACCTCTTCTATTCACATTCTTCACCGACCCCGTTTCCTGGAATTTTCGTAAAAGCTTTCTGACGTACGTATGGCTCATTTGTCTATCTGGATGTCTTTCACTGAAAACTCTGGCCGTGGCTCGGTAACAGTTCCTTGCACCATAAATCAAAATTACTTCAACCCTCTCGGCAACAGCGTAAGCCATTTTTTACATGTAACAATTCAACCGACGTCGAATACGGTACACTTAGTGTATTGTAGAAAACAAAATAATGTACCTGAAAAACTGGGAAAAACTGAAGTAAAAAAATTATCTTATCTTTTGTGATTGTAACTACTGACTTCTTTCAGTTCCACTTGCTTCTGTCTGTTGAAACGTTTGCATTTTCAGAATAAAAGAAATTATTTGAATAAAAATGCTTTCTGAATAATTTTTCCAAAATGATCGTTGAGTTTTAGGCACCTGTTGACGACTTCATTAAAATCGAATGCACTGGCGAATTATTGATACCCCTTTCAAATGAGGTATCACAAGATGGCTCATATCCCATTTCAGATTTCCAAGGGGTTGTTGATGGGGGCGAAGGAGTGGGTGAGAGGTACGTATCTCAACGATCTGTCAAAAAATGCCCCTTCCCCTAATACTTGATTGAAATAGACGTGTGTTGGCGGTTCTTGATACGCCAATGCATAATAAAAACAAAAATTTATTCAGCGAAGGTTCCTGGCTTAAAAAATTCATAGTTTGAGAACGGATGGTTAGATTTTCATTTTAGATGCACCAGTATAAAGAGAATTGAATGACCTTCAAAACAATGTGTATCTTGACCCCTAGTCCCATTTAAGATTTTGGAAGGGGTAGTCACCCTGCCTAGGGGGATGAAACAGTAAGATTGAAAATACGCTGGTTAGATGTCCCCCTCGAAAAGAAAATCGACCTGTTTTGGCTTTTTTGCAAAAAAAATTTGTGCGGGAAAATATTGGAGGTGGAAACTTTTCAAAAAATCACCCTGTATATTTGTGATCAGAATAAAAAACGGAATCGATTTCCATGTTAAAATACAGGGTGTACGATTTGAGAAATTTTTCTCGATGTTGCACCCTGTAAGCGATGTACCATTAAAAATTTTTGTGGACAGATTTGAAGCCTGCGTAAAAAATCATGTGAGAATCGTTTTTTATTCCTAAAATTATGCCAAAGGAGAAGTCTCCAGGAGGAGGTGAATTTTGGCCTTTTTTTGAAAATTTCAAACTTGTCTTATGGTCCGATTTTTGATTAAGGGGATGTTCTCACACAAAAGCTCGTTGGTTTCGTTCATGTACCTTATGATATAAATTTTTGACATTTTTCGAAAATTGACAAGCCTATACCAGCCTAAAGCCCCCGGTCTGACATGTAAGACAAAGAAATTTTTAACAACCTTATCAACTCACATTAGACCTACAAGGTTGAAATTATGTACCTTATAATGTAAGTTTTGAGGCACCAGCTCCCTGTCCATCAGCTTTGTATTGTTTATTTTCTTTCTTTTTGATGGCTAATAGGACAAATTGATTTTGAAGCCAAAAAAAGCTCTTACACACTCAAATACGACTTTTTTCATTGATCAAACGAACCAAACTTTCATTTCCTTCCAAAGCAGCTCAATATGTCCTATTCACCTCGTTCAACCTGGCATGAAGATCCACTAGTGGCACTTTACACAGTCGCCGCAACATTTTCGAAGAACTTCGGGTCGCAGAGGAATTCAACCAATTCCTGCACTTTCACTTCCTTCTTTTTAGGGGAAATTACCTAAGGACTCAAGCCTGTAAATCAGGCGAACTATTTCTGGGAGACCTTATATCATGCGACCAACAAAATTCGAAATTGGGGTAGGCTGTGCCCTGGCCGAAAGCAGCTTGACATCCTGAAATTTGACCAGGTCACAGCCTACCCCAATTCCGAATTTTGTTGATCGCATGGTATGATTGATACGATCAAATAAAATGTGCAGTGCATGACTGGACACGAAGACACTTGCCGTAATAATTATAAAACAAAGAAGTTCGCACAACGTTCTTTTAATTAACTGGAGTTATTAAGGAACGTGTAACGTGATACTCAAACTTCATTCCTGCAGATCATATTATCCACCTTCCTCGGTGCAATTTTAATATGAGTCGTCGTTGCAGTTTATCCAGGTAACTGATACCTTCCTTAAAATAGACAAACACGTCTTCGATTTACGTCTTCTTTACTAGGTGCGCCTACCTATATCATTATTATCTCTACTTAGAACTGGTCGACTTTAGGTACCTACGCTGTTTTTTTTTTAATAAATAAAATTATAAACTACCTTTGCTTACTGAAAATAATTACAGGATGGAAGCCTTGTTAGATTTTTGGTAATTTCTCGTCTAGTTTTTTAGGATTTAAAATTGGTTTTTACCTACTTCACATTAAATTTGCACTGGTGATTTACATTCTAGTTCTAGTCCGGTGTACTTATCAAAAATACAAATACAACAAACAAAACGCTTCGCGGCCGTAAAATGTCTTTCGTTGCTACGGCTACGCTTTCAAAGTTCAAAGTTTATAACTATGAATAACAATAAAAGTTAAGATCAAACTACCATCAGCAATTATAAGAAAAAATCTCTTGTGGCACCACAACACACACAACACACACAACACATCACTCGACTAGATGACTAGAATCCAGGAACCTACGGAAACTTTTCGTCGAGACGTTGGAAATTTGAGAAAAAGATTGGAACAAATTTACAGCATCTTTATAATAATTGAAAACGAAAATTTGAATTTTCTGGAGAAAACGTCTGATCCTTTTCCAAATCATCTTATTGGAAAAGTTGGCCATGGTTGGCTGACCCTGCTCACCCACAGACTTATACCCTATGATCAAAAACTTTCCTCCTCTAGGTAGGCTGTAGTCTGGTCATTGGCAGGCAAACGAGGCTGATTTTGGCCAGGCCACAGCCTGCCTAGAGGAGGAAAGTTTTTGATCATACGGTACATAGAGCTGGGCTGATGGTTGCTATGCCAAAAAATTAAAATAAACGCACCCCTATGGATCGAGAAACCGCAGCCATGTTGAAATCGTTTTATGTCAGCAGTTTCCAATCAACTACTGGGACCCTACTACATATTTATTCAATCATATTGCTCATACATTGATGGTTTGTTGATCTATTAATAAAAACAAAGTCCTTCGCAGTTATATAACTTGGGGATCCTCGTCCCCAAAACAAGCTCTTTGATTTAGTTGGAATGCTTGCTAAATGCAAGACGCGCTGTGTGTCGCATAGCAGGCAAAATACGAACGATGGTGCCAACCCCATGCGATGTTGGTGGTCGTTAAAAATCCCTACTCTGTGCGTGCGTCTGTAAGTAGGTATATTTTCCGGTAGAACTTATTCGCCTAGACTAGATCTTATTTATTTGAGCGTCTCCCCTACTACAAAATCATCATGCCAAAAATTTGACGGCCCAGCAGAAAAAAAAAGTTTTAAGGCTCTCTTGTATGTTTTGAAGCCATGTTGCCTGGAAATTACTAAGAAAAGAGTTCAAGCTTCTCATATCAGCGAAAATTGACAGTCTTATCCACTAGGAACATTGAAAAAAATGCCGTTGAAAAAAGTGTACTGAAGAGGTCACCTCTTCTTGGGAAAATGGTATTGCGAAAAAATTGTCTCCATATTTAGGCTCACGGAACGCGATTTAGTTGGGAACGCAACAAAACATATGAATTTATCGTTTCCTTGCACAGCAGAAAAAATAAAAACAGTTTTTTTGACCTCTGCGAAAGAGTTTTTTTTTTTTCAAATGTGAAGAATGAATCGGACACGACGACATTTGATGAAAACATTTTCAATAGACCCGTAAGCTTCACTTATGACATACATGACGATACTCAATGATCATTTTGTGAAAGTTCTTGCATCTTGAAAATTTGGAGGGCCCCCATTGGCCCCCTAAGGGACGAAATATCGAGTGCTGCGGGTCAAATCGCTTGTCTTGGTATAAAGTACGCCCATGCAAAATCTCATTACTGCACTCCAAAATGCGGTATGCTTTTGCGTATAGACAATACAAATAGAAAAGACCATATGTTGTCACGGATGTCTACGGTTGCGTAGGAACCAGGCGAGACAATCATTCAAAAAAAGGTTGGCTGATTTTTGATGTCCCAATATCCGTGACGACGGTGGTGATAACATATGGTCTTACACGGATTGACAGCATGCACGGATTGACAGAAACAGCGATTCTTACGCATGGTGGTCTATCAACTCTAGTTCTAGTTTGCGAAGATTTACCTCTCAGCTCTCTGTAGCAGCGTAATAGGCGGTTACCTTTACTTGCAGCTCGTGCGCAGGTCTTCCCATAGACTAAACTCAATGTCAATGGTTCAATTGGCTGTTTAACCGGGAGCGCTTATCGATCGGGATGGTTAGGGTTGGGGTTGGCGACGGCGCCAATATAGGTGAATCTGCGCCCCGAGGACCCCAGGTAAATGAGAATGGCTATACAGCGAGAGTTTCCTCTCGGAAGCTGGCAACGTGTACGATAATAAACGGGATCGGCTCCTACCTTTGAATGCAAATAGGTTGTATTAATTCACCACAATTTGCCACTTCTTGATTTCAAATCTTAGGCTAGGGAAGGCCAGAGAATTTTTCATTTCTCTTACTTTGGTGTAAATGACTTGATTTTATGATTACAAGTTACAATGTAATATGTTTTTTCTAGCCATAAACAACCCATCAAGGGCTTCGGCTTGCTTCTCTGCCACGATTGAATAGAAACAGCCAATCACTATTCCAAAGAAAGCTTTCGAGGGCCGAAGTACTCGGAAGGTTGCCCAGAACCTTGCCGAGGGGGATTTGGCGTCGGTGTCCCGCCTTCAAGTGGGCCCCATCACAGCGTATACTTGTTGATAAAAAGATTTGAAAAAACTGTTGAGAGTTAGTACCTACTGCCCATTTCGCAACGCTCTCCAACGGTTTCAGGGAATATATGGGAATACCAGCTAATGTTAATATAGGAAGAGAAGATAGGGAAGTGGTGATAAATGAAATTTATCGATCTTTTTAATATTTTGTAACTATCCGGTTTCGACCGGATATCAAAACATTATCCGACCGGGTAGCTGGATACTAATAAAATGGCCGGATAGGCCGGATACCGGATAGTAACCGGATATCCGTTGCGTCTCTACTTTTAGACCCACCAGATCACAGCTATTCACGATGTGAATGTTAAAAATGACTGATTTTTTTGCGACGGGGCTATTGCGGAATGAGCGTTCAGAAAGTGGAGCAACCCCACGAACAAAATAAGGCGTACCTTTAATAACACGAATATCATACAATATTTTACCTACGACTGTTTTTGAATCATTGAAGACTGTTGAAAAATGTCAAAATTGAATATGACAAAAATGAAAGAAACTACATTATAGTGCAGTAAAGATAGTCAAAAAGGACCCCAAACCTTGAAAAAATCAATTCATGAAGTTTTATAGCAGATATCGGTTCAAAATTTCATTCTCTACCACATACTCAAAATCCCCGAAAATCCCAGTTGAGCATTCTTCTTGCGGCGCTGTCAAAGTCTATCATGTTTGCTGCAACTAGTCCGGAAAGTCTTGTTTTTGTCACACTAGAGCTACATTGTTGGCTTAGAACTGTTGGTATATACTACAGGGCATGACCAGACCTTCGTTTGAACCTCTAACTCGTATTGATTAAGTATAATCCGAGAGTTAGTAACCAAGTTTATTACAATCTGTTCAATTTGTGATAGAGACATGAAATTTGGTATGAGTGGTCTTCATGGTTTTTTTTCCAAATGTAAACATGACGCCTCGCCATATTTTGGTGTTAGAGGGGCCTAAGGACCCCCTTAAAAATTTGAAGTCTCAGGAACTCTCACAAACCACCGGTAAATATCGTCACACATTTCAGAAAGTAATCATTTGACTCTACACCAAACCTTGACAAGAGACACAACAGTTGTCGCCATGTTCGCATCGTTCTTCGTGTTTAAAAAAAAATTCTTTGGAGTGTCAAAAAAAACACAGTTTTTAGTGGTTTTTCAATCTAAGGAACGGTGAGTTGATCTGCTGGTTATCATTATTCACTAATTTGTATTTGCCGAAGCTATTCATAAAGTCTGTTTTTTGATATTGTCATTCTAGGGATGACAGCTCCCGAAGAAATGAGCCAATTCAAGTGTGAAGTTCAACAGCGTTTTTTAATTGTTTCCAATCAATATGATCGACAATTTATGAATAGATGGATAGCTGGAACTGTTCTGTAACCTAATTTTATATGGCTACACGCGGAACCAAGCGCAAAAGCATAGGAACAATTTTTTTTCGCGTCACTCACCATCATAAAATTTGTGCCCCTAGGGTGTGTTGAAAATATTTCTATACCGTGTATTCACTCGAACTGAGTGCTTTGAAGTATTCCACGCCTCAATCCCCATTCTTCGTGCCTTCTACTTGACAACAGCAGATCGTATTGACGTTTGCCTATACTCTTTAGTCTGTATTTGCTGTTGTTTCGCCAAAGTAGCATGAAATTTGGTTCAATTCTAACAGTGATAGGTGGCGGTTAAAAAAAAAATTTCTCGGGGCTTTTGCGCATCATTTCTCATCTAGTTATACTCAATAAAATTATAAAACAGTTGAAGCTATCCACCCAACAATAATTGTCATTCATATCAATTGGTAACATTGAAAAAAACGCTGCTGAACTGAGCACTTGAATTGGCTGGTTTCATCTGGAATTGTTGCTTCTAGATGTCAATAGCAAGAAATGGACTTCATTAATGTCTTCGGCAGATACGAGTTAGTGAATAATGATATGCGGAAGATAAATTTATTGCTCTATTACACGACAAAATTATAAAAACCCAATTTTTTTTGACATTCCGAAGAATTTTAAATTTTTCATTATGAAGAACAGTGCGTACATGGTGATAACTAGTGTGTCTCTTGTTGAGATTTAACGTAGAGTCGATTGATTACTTTTTGAGATGCGTGACAATTATTTTAATGGTGGTTTGCATGAGTTTCTGCAACTTCAATTTTCAAGGGGGCCCATAAGCCCCCCTAACCAAAATATGGCGAGACGCCATGTCTAAGTCTACATATTTGAAAAGGGGACCATGAAGACCACTCATACCAAATTTCATGCCTTTATCACAAAAAGAACAGATTTTATTAAATTTGGTCACTAATCCCCGAACTACACTTGATTACCACTGGTAATTTAAAAAAAACCGAAAAACTTTATTTCACAATTATTACTTTATACAATGTATATGATATAATATAAATGATATAATATTATATATCATTTTTGTATAACTGAGGTATAAATTTGAATTTAGAATTTAGAATAATTAAATTTAAAATTTACCACTGGTAATTGCACATTAAAGCGAGTTACGTGTTTTCTTTTGCGGAAAATAGGATTTCAGCGGTTCAGATGACGTTCTGGTCATGCCCTGGAGTATATACCAACAGCTCTGAACTAACAATATAACTCTAATGTGACAAAAGCGAGGATACAATTTTCGGACTTGTTGCAGCAAACATGATATACTTTGACAGCGCCGCAAGAAAATTCTCAAATGGGATTTTCGGGGATTTTAAGTACATTGTAGAGGATGAAATTCTGAATCGATAACAGCTTAGAAATTTCATGAATTAATTTTTTCAACCCCAAAACCTATCTTTACTGCACTATTATGAAGACACGAGAATGGGAAGTCCCAGTCGGTGAAAACCAAAATTCATCTTACATTTTGGTGCATGAATAACACCTCGCCGCGGCGAATACGGCGCGCCGTTTACTATGTCACTGATAAAAGGGGAAAAGTGTACATCCATTTTACATTTTACTCCCTAAGAATGAGGCGTGTATACAGGGTGTTCCAGTGACCTTGCATAATACTTCGGGAGGTGATTCCACTCAAGAAAATAAGTCGAAAAGTAGAAGTAAGTTTTTTCCTCAAGTGCTCCCTGAGGCAGTTACAGCCCCTCAAAAGTGCAAAGTGCAACAAAGTTTTCAATGATTTGCTCAAGAACTATGAAAGATACCAGCTTCACATTTGATATTTCCGATAGGCTCGTTCAATCCAAAACTTTTATCCCTCTTGCATTTTTTCCGTAGGACGCACCCATAGATGGACGCACCGTTCTGAAGTAAAAGTGAAAATAAGTAGCAAAGTCCTCACGGGGGTGAGTCTCATGAGCGCATTTTCGGAGTGTAGATAAGTACACTGTTCACTGTAACCTGTAAACAGATTGTCTCAAAACTACCACAAGAAATTATTAATCTTTATGAAAACACGAATAGTCAATAATAAATAGAAACAGCAGAATGAAATCAACCAAAACTAGAAAATATCCTGAATGAGTGAGAATTATATCTATATCGATCACAAGCACGAAGCCAGCTTGTTGAGCCACAGCGCCGCGACTTGAAAATTGCATCCGCATATAAGTTCACGAGCATAGATTTCGCATAAAAATAGAGATATCTTTCTTGAGAATGGATCAATAAGGTTGATTTTTTCACGAAAAATTTCTTTATTTCCTTCTGCATCTTTCGTTTGCTAGATGTATGCATGTATCTAGAACAGTTAGCAAGATTCCTCGATGTAGAAGTTCACAGTGTAGCGTTAAATACCGACAAATGTGAAATCGCGGGGCGAAACCTTTTCTTAAAAAAATTATATATTCTTTTGTAATGAAGGAATCAAAATGATTCTTTCACTTAAAAATGTATCCGTCATTTTCCGCATATTTCGTTCGCTGCATGTATGCATGTGTCTAGAACGGTTCACAAGATTCCTCGATGCAGAAGTTCACACCGTATAGCGTTGAATACCGGCTTTTTAAACATTTTAATTTTTTTCTTGCAATCTTGCGGTCCGACCAAATATTTTTTGTGCCTATTCCTATCCACAGACAATCAGCAATAATTTGCAAAAAACCCATACCGCTACGATTTTTCGTTTAGGAGGAGTTCAACTACAAGACGGACAGACAGACAAACGGACAGACGGACAGACAGACAAACGGACAGACGGACAGACGGACAGACGGACAGACGGACAGACGGACGGACATCAAAGCGCGGCTAATAGCGTATTTCCTTCGAAAATGCGCTAAAAACACGAACGTGTCTAGAATAATTTTCAACATGATCCCAATCTCCTCTAATTTCGCTACCACTGGTTAGATTTGTTTAAAACTTTGCATGTAAATTTGCACTGTAGAGAAACTTCTCTACACTAAATTTGAAGTTCCTACCTTTGACGATTTTTCAGCAAATGATTGGAAACTTTGTTTTTCTGCGTACCTTTGAAGAGCTGCAACTCCCTTAGGAAGCACTTTAGGAAAAAATGTTACGTCTACTTTTCGACTTGGTTTCTTGGAAGGAATCACCTCCCGAAGTATTATGCAAGGTCACCGAAACACCCTGTATATCCGGTTTTTACTCTTACTTTCTCACATTTAGAGAATGTTTTTCTCCAAATAATTCACAGAAACAAATAAAACCTTTTTTGTTTTCACCGACTTCTCATTTTCATGTCTTCATTTGATAATCTTTCCAAAAGGTCGTCATAGGCAATCTGATCATGGGTATCTATAATCTGACCGTTTTAAAACTCGAAGGTCTAGCGTTAAAAGTACTACTAGCCCAGGCGCCAGGGAGCAAAAATCAGCTCAATAAGGAAATAATTGTTTCCTGGCTGGAAACTATATAGCTTAAGACGATCTGTGTGGCTTAGGTTTTGACATACTAATTTCCCCCCTTTCGGAAATGTCGGCGTCATGTCGCCATTATCAACAAGAAGTGCACTAGCGTGGTTTTTGCCGAATATCTTGATTTTGGGCCATCTGACAGCAAAAGATGTAAGAAGTCATTTTGAAACCAATGAAATTCCCTAAGGAATAGTTTTTAAATGACCTTTCTGCGACTCATGGTTTTTGAGATAGAGCTTCTGGAAGTGAGAGGCATTGTCGTGAAAGCTCCATGGCCACTTGACTCGAAAAACTAAAATGTCGATGTGACAAAAAAATTTCAAAATGAGATTTCTCGAGAATCCTTCATGCTATAGTTGCGGTGATGGTCTTAAACTCTTTCTCTTGAACCGTTGATTACGAATATAGAAAAGTCAAAAACGTCACATTGTACATATACAGGGTGTACTGAGGGAATCAAATCAGATCAGAGTCACATCGACATTTTAGTTTTTCGAGTCAAGTGGCCATGGAGCTTTCACGACAATGACTCTCGCTTCCAGAAGCTTTATCTCAAAGACCATAGGTCGCAGAAAGTTGATTGAGAAACCAAACTGTAGGGAATTTTATAGGCTTCAAAATGACTCCTTACATCTTTTGCTGTCAGATGACCCAAAATTAAGATATTCGGCAAAAACCACGCTGGTGCACTTCTTGTTGATGATGACGACATGACGCCGACATTTCCGAAAGGGGGGAAACTAGTATGTCAAAATCTAAGCTACACAGATCGTTTTAAGCTAGTTTCCAGCAAGGAAACAATTATTTCCTTATTATTTTTCCTGGCGCCTGGGCTATACCTACTTTTAGTAGCGGTTGAAGATAAAATACTTCAATTATAAAAATAATGAATTAAAAATAATTCGTGTTTACCTACCTATTGATGTAGGTAACTATTCTTTAGTATAGGTAGGTAGACGAGTTTATCTCACGAGGTAGCAATGCTGAGAATTATGTGCACCTGCAGATACTTAGGTAGATACTTAGGCAAGGAATTGACGGACCAAAAATGTTCCTTTGCTATGCAAACGATTACAAAAATCTAATATCCGCAGCTCTCAGTCACGTTTGATTATTTCATGGAATCGGAAAGCATTTTTTGTGTTGAACTGCTGGAAGTTATCGCAATTGATTAATCCCCGGAAATAACTACCGTTCACATTAATTTCCATTGTCCAGGAATAATAATATGTCTAGTTATTGTAGGTTGATAGGTAGGTACAACAGGTACTACACTGCAGCGATAAGGTATTTCTACAATAATGTACCTACTGACTGTTATGTATTGAATAAAACAAAAGTTATGGGTCCGTCTCTATTTCGTACCGTTTCTTGTTCCAGGAGTTTGCCGAAACTGCGATGAACGAACTACTGGGGTGGTATGGCTACAGCAACAACCACCGCGAAGAGCGAAACATCCGATCTTGCAGATCGCATTCTGGAAGCGGTAACAGTTCTGGGCCTGGATCGCCGAAATTTCAGGGAAATGGTAAATATTTTGTTGCTTCTTGATTTCTAAGTGAATTCCCCAACTCTGTCAGGGATGTTGTGCTGGATGATTTTGTTACGTATGTACTTGGAGAACTGACCATTACTCCATAGTCATTGTTGGGGATACACCCGAAAAGAAGGTGCGAAAAAAAGAATAAAGGACTCACCTTGACGTCCGGCGTCTTCTCGTGTAGGCAAGAGCTCTTGGATGTTCTGGTGGTGCACGGACGTCGAAGGGTATAAGGGGTTAACAGGTACACACACACAAATAAGGAAGGAGAATGTTCGCACAGCGCGTAATAGGTAATTAAAGTAAAAACGGAAAATTAATAATCTTTAGAAATTATAAACTACCGGCGCACAACGCGACCATCTATGCTGGCGTACAACACACCGAGCAATTCTTATCGTAATGCTTTTTCTCATTCGTGTGATAAGTTTCTTTTTTACATATCCGAAAACCTAAATTTTAATTGAGGACCAAACATAACCCTCCACCCAAAATTACGCAAATTTTGACTGGAAAGGTTAATCAAAACTTAAATGAAAACAAAAGAAAACTCTGACCAAAATTGAAACAAAACTGAAAAATGTGAAAACGAAAAACCAAAATAAAGGAGATCAAAGTCAGACCCATGGGAGGCGAATGACTTTGGTGACTGGCCGCGTGAAGATGCTGTCAGCGGTTCGAATTTCAATGACGCGAACAACCCCGTCCGCACCCGGAAAAAGTTGTGTCACTCTTCCAAGCGGCCAAGACAACGGCGAAACAGAGGGACGAGTGAGGAGCACTAAATCTCCCAACTGGAGATTCGGAGTCGGAGTCGTCCACTTCGGTCGTTGCGTGAGCGAATGTAAAAAATCGCGGGACCATGCTCGCCAGAAATGCTGGGTAGTTTGAGCAACCATTTGCCACCGATTCAACAAATTGGGAGGGTGCGTCGTCAGATCGTCCTCCACTGGCGATAGTAAGCAACCGCCCGATAAAAAATGCCCTGGCGTCAGGCAATCGAAACCATCGTCTGGTAAACTCGATAGGGGTCCCAACGGGCGAGAATTGAGAATGGCCTCGATTCGGCACAACACAGTAGTAAATTCCTCGTGGGTAAAATGCTGTTCTCCAACGATTCTCTTGAGGTGGTGCTTCATCGATTTAACCCCCGCCTCCCAAAGGCCACCAAAATTGGGCGCATAGGGTGGATTAAAATTCCACTTGATTTGTCGGGCAGCTAGCGACTCCGCGATTTCGGATTCGGAATTTTTGAAAAAGGAAAACACCTCATCCAAGTGGCGTGCGGCACCCCTAAAATTCCGTCCTTGGTCGCTAAAAATGTTAGCCGGAAGACCACGGCGCGCAAAAAATCGATGTAACGCAGCCAAACAAGATTCGGAAGACAGCGAGTTTACCAATTCCAAATGAATGGCTTTCGTAGCCATGCAAACAAACAGAGCCACGTAGCACTTCAACAATTTGGCGTTTCTTCGTGGACTCTCCTTGATTAAGAAAGGTCCAGCAAAGTCAAGGCCAGTATTGCTGAAGCACCGCCCGGGTGTGACCCGCGCAGGGGGTAAATCACCCATCAACGGTTGAGACGGATGTGCCGTTAAGCGATAACAACGTAAACAACGGAAAATACGAGTGCGAATCAAATTGCGCAATCCGGAAATCCAAAACTGCCTGTGAATGAGCGATGAAACCAGCCTGGGTCCTCCATGTAACGTGACTGAATGACAGTGATCCACAATCAAGGCCGCAAAATGACTTTGGCGGGGTATCAAATAGGGGTGACGAGAGATTTTAGGTAACACTGAATTCCGAAGTCGACCCCCCACCATGAGAATACCCTCGGGTGAAAGAAAAGGAGACAGCATTCTCAATTTGTTGCTGACGGGCTTTTCTTGCTTCAAAGCCTTGATATCGTCGAGAAAATAATGATTCTGCACCAACCGTACGCAGTGAACCGTAGCGTTCGTGTACTCGGAGGGCAGAAGAGGACCAAGCTGTCTTTCATCTCGAACAGAACGACAATTTCTGATGAAACGCAAAACGTAGGAAAAAACTCTCTGTAACTTCAACAACGACGAATACTTTGAGATTAAATCAAAAAATGGATTTGTAGGGACATCCCGAGTAATCAAAGCAGCCTGCGGTTCCTTAAGCTCAGGAATCGGCTTAGGCGCAGCAATGGAGGAGGAAGGCCAGAGGGACTCGGGTTGAGTCAAAAACGAAGGGCCGTTCCACCAGAGAGGATGTGACAATAATTGAGACGGTATTAATCCCCGAGTTGCGCAGTCCGCCGGATTTAAATCTGTTGGTATGTACCGCCAAGTACATGGGGAACAATTTTCATGGATTTCGACCACGCGGTTTGAGACGAACGTCTTCAACGAATGGGGAGGGGTACGAATCCAAATCAATGCCGTGGTGGAGTCACTAAATAAAATGATGTCGTGAATTTGTAAGGAAAAAATCAGCGCTTGAACAGATTTGACAAGGCGTGAAAGAAGCACAGCAGCACTTAACTCAAGCCTCGGTATTGTTAGAGTTTTGAGAGGAGCGACGCGCGTTTTCGCTTTCAGAAGATGAGAAACAGCTTGAGACGAACAAGTAACTCGCAGGTAGAGGACAGCAGCCATTCCTTTGCTGGACGCGTCAGCAAAACCGATGAGTTGGATCTTGGAATACGCCGAGGTCAAAATGCAACGTGGAATCTTGAGGTTCGAAAGCAAAGGCAATTCATCATGCATGGTCTTCCAGAGATCGTAGAGATCTGAAGGCAAAGTTTGATCCCAATCGATCTTGGCTAACCACAGAAGTTGCATCAGGTATTTAAAATAAAAAATTACTGGGCTCAAATAGCCGTTGACGTCATACATGCGCGCAATTTGAGAGAGAATGTTTCGCTTTGTGGGTGCATCAGAGCCAGGTTTGACGGAATAACAAAAACAATCCGCAGTCGGGTCCCAAAAAAGGCCTAAAACCTTTATGACATGGATGGAGCCTGTAGGAAATTCGCGCAGTGAACTGTCAAGATCCCGAACGACATCGTCATGCGAACACGCCCACTTACGCAATTCAAAACACGCTGAGTGTAAAAAATCTGTCAACTCACGTTGCAACGAGATAGCGTCAGAAACTGATTGTGCTCCAAAAACAATATCATCCACATAAGAAGACGAGGCAAGAACTTTTGCGGCACGCGGATAAGTTTTTCCTTCATCTGTTATCAGCTGCTGCAGCACCCGCTGTGCTAGAAAGGGACTGCAGGACATGCCGAATGTAACACGATTTAATTCCCATTCTTGAACTTTTTCAGAAGGAGAAGAACGCCAAAATAAGTGTTGATAACAGCAATCTTCAGGAGATAAAGCAATCACACGATACATTTGCTTTATGTCGCACGTCAAACCGATCTGATGCATACGAAAATTCGTGATGATGGTTTCGATATCACTATGAAGCTTCGGTCCCACATGAAGGGCACTATTCAGAGTTTTAGAAGTCGTACTTCTTTCGGAAGGGTTAAAAACAACACGAAGAGCGGTAGTTGAGCTTTCCTTTAAAACTCCGTGATGCGGTAGGACATACGACGACGGTGTAGACGCAATAGTCATGTGACCTTGATCAATATAATCTTGAAGATTCTCACGATACAGTTTTGCAAATTTAGGGTTTCGAGAAAAGCGAGTTTCGAGCTTGTGAAATCTCTGAAGCGCAGCATCACGTGTGGAGCCTAAATCGGGACGGATTCCACCTTTGAAGGGCAAAGACACAACGTAACGCCCAGCGGAATTACGCGAAACCGATTGCGCAAAAAGTTGCTCGCATTCCTGCTCCTCGGGTGACAGAGGAACCGGACCTACAATCTCTTCCGTCTCCCAAAATGACCGAATCAAAGTGTCCAGCGGCGGAGCGGTTGATACGAACAATGATGACACTGAAGGAGACGAAACACCATCTTCCACGGAACCCATAATAACCCAACCGAAATTGGTGAAAATGGCTGAGGGGTGTCCCTTGATGATGGACGAAGAAGCTGGCATGATATCGAGGTATGCTTGAGCCCCTAAAAGAATGTCAATATTCGAGGGATGCGTAAAAGCAGGGTCCGCTAAAGATAGCGCAGAAAAACGTTGGAGCACTGCGTCCGATAGAGGAGCTGTCGGCAGAGTAGAAGTGATTGACGAGAGAACCACTGCATCAATAACAATGGAAGTTTCAGCCCGAAACCGCGGAGCAAGCTTACAAGAAACTACACCCTTCACCTGAAGGGGTGGAGCACCACCAATTCCGGAGATGTCATATGGGCATTTCTTTGGGGTGAAATTCAATGATTTTGCAAGAGAGCTACTAATAAAACAAAGTTGGCTTCCCGGATCAACAACTAATCTGCATGGGTACCAATTTCCAAGAGAGTCTTGAACACGTGCTTGCGCAGTTCCAAGCAAAACACTGCGAGAACGATTTTGAATTTCGGAAGAGAAATTACAATTTAGTTTGGGGCCAGTACGCTTCTCGGCACCAGGAATAGAAGTGCTAGCATCCGTATCGAGCTTAGGTACAAGTTCGTTCGGCATACTCGAAACAGACGGCGCATAATGCAAAAGAGAGTTGTGCCTAGAAGACGAACATTGCTTACATCTGCCCTGGGAAGTGCAAGCAGGCAACAAATGATTTCCGAAGCACGCGAAGCACCTGTGAGCTGAACGTACTACTGCATGACGTTCCGAGGGAGAAAGGAGCAAAAAGGATGGACACTTGATGAGTTGATGTGCAGCCTTACAATGTGGACAAACAATTGAAAGATTCGCAGATACTTTTGGGACGACTTTGTTTTCTTCTTTTTGTGCGGTAACTTCCGTGCTAACAAAAGCTTTGCGCGGTGGCTTCGTCGGCACCGAAGACGAACTGGAGTGACCAGCATCTTTTGTCAATTCCTGAACCGCACATTGATTTAGCAAGAAATCAATCAAATTCTGAAAAGTGGGAAATTGCACGGAGATGTGTTTTTGTTCAAAGAGATTACGGGTTTTGCCGTCGAGCAAGCGCAGAGTTATGTGTAAAAACAAAAAATCCGCCAAATCTCTCAAATTGAGAGCTTTTAATGAGACAATATTGGAATGTACATTGTCGAGTACATTTCGCAAATTGCTTAATGAATCTGACTTCATCGGGGAGCAATCAAAAATCTTGTTCAAATAGTATGAGGCCACGACACGTTTATTTGTATACCGATCTACAAGAGAAGTATACGCCTGTGCATAATTGACCGCCGCGAAACGAACACTTTTCACCAAACTCAACGCAGCGCCGTCCAAACAAGACACCAAGTAGGAAAACTTCTGCACATTGGACAAGGCAGAATTGTGGATGAGAGCGTTGTACAATCCAATGAAAGAATCGAACTCCTCAATGGCACCGGAAAATTTGGGAATATCGATTCGGGGCAACGTCGGAAGCTGATTTGGTGCAACCACCGGCGGAGGTGCAGATAACGATGGATCTGTCAGAGTAGGCAAACTACGGAATTTACTAATGACCGCATAGTACATCTCATCAAACGCAATATCGACCTTTTGGGTGTCAGTTTTGAGATCCGCATGGGCTGCCGAAATGGTCGCGATCTTGACCTGAATCAATTCAAACTGTTCACGCAACTCCTGCAAATCCTGACAACGTGCACGAAAAACATCTTCACCGCCGGGTAATTTCGCTATCAGACCATGAGTTACTTGAAGCTTTTGCCAATACCGTTCACGCTTGTCGATGAGTGCCTTTGACTCCTGAACAAGAGCTGCGGAAGGAGGAGGAGGAGTCGCAGGCATGGTGCTGGCTTCGAAAAGTGACAACAACAATGAATAAAATTGTCGACGTAAATGTCAACGCAAATGACAGCGGAAGTGACAGCCGTTTGTCCGCTGACAGCTCGTTCACGCAAACGTAAAGACTCGAATCGCGTTAGCTTGTTTAAACCCCGGTCAGAGTGCGCTACCGTCGCGGTACTGAATTGAAATCACAAGAGTGCAAAAACAAAAGTATAAGATAAAGAAACTTGAATGAAATTGAAATGTAAAACGCGTCGAACAGCGGTTTTGTACAAAGGACAACTGGATCTGGATTTCGAAGGACCAAAATTATGTTGGGGATACACCCGAAAAGAAGGTGCGAAAAAAAGAATAAAGGACTCACCTTGACGTCCGGCGTCTTCTCGTGTAGGCAAGAGCTCTTGGATGTTCTGGTGGTGCACGGACGTCGAAGGGTATAAGGGGTTAACAGGTACACACACACAAATAAGGAAGGAGAATGTTCGCACAGCGCGTAATAGGTAATTAAAGTAAAAACGGAAAATTAATAATCTTTAGAAATTATAAACTACCGGCGCACAACGCGACCATCTATGCTGGCGTACAACACACCGAGCAATTCTTATCGTAATGCTTTTTCTCATTCGTGTGATAAGTTTCTTTTTTACATATCCGAAAACCTAAATTTTAATTGAGGACCAAACAGTCATATTTCATACGTCTATGTTGGGTCAAGTATAGTCTGACGCAGCAGAACTTTGCTCTATACAGGGTGTCCCATAATTAGCGTGCAATACTTCACCAGCAGATTCTGCGACCCAAACTAAGACAAAAAGTTCCCATAAACATAGGTCGAAAAATGCTTCATAAGCGAGCTACAGCCCTCTAAAAGTTGTACCCTGAAGATGGTTTTTATTTAATATCTGCGAAACTGTTGACAGCAGAATCCTGAAATTTTGCACATCGGCCAATCTTTTCATGTCCAATAATATGTGATTATAACAACTTCAAAACTCTATCCAGTAATGGGTCAAACTGTGGGGGGTGGGGGGTAAAATCACCCTAACTTTTTCAATTGCTGTTTTTCTGCAACTTTAGCATAAAACTATGAAACCCCAAAGCATTTTGCATTAAAAATGTCCCCTTGATCAACTTCGATAGGAAGGACCGTTCTCGAGTAAAATCGATTTGAAACTTACTTAAACACGTCATAAAAATTCATAATGAAAATAACAAAATAATAAATAAAAATTGAGCGTTGGCCATGGAACACGACTACTATGTGTGGAAAAAAATAATCGAGACAGGTGACAGGCCAGAGCACGACCACTACAGAAGCCATACACGAAGTGCATGTCTGCCAGCTCTTGGTTTGTGAACCGTTCCATTTTCACAAAACAGTTACCCGCAATAAAACTTCTTTAATTAGCTTTAAGGGGTTTCTGATTCGACTAAAGAAGTTGTTGACGGGAACCGGTCTTATTTTATTTTTTTCGTCAAATAGCAACTCCTCCAAAAAAAAATTTACGGGCATTGCTATCAAATTTTGAAAAATTTTATTTTGATTTTTGAAAATTCAAAAACTAGATAGCATCGACAATGCATCTTTTTCCAAGAAAGTGAAATGCCAAATTTGAACTTTCTATTTTCAAAAAAAAGTGTACCAAAAATGATTTCTCGTAGACATGAAAAAGTGAATTTAGTAGAAATCATTTTTGGTACCTTTTTTTTGAAAATAGAGAGGATGAATTTGGGGGAGATGCATTGTCGATTCTATCTAGTTTTTGAATTTTCAAAAATCAAAATGAAAAATTTTTGAATTTTTTTTCAAATTTTCAAAATTTGATGGCAATGCCCGTACATTTTTTCCTTGGAGGACTTTCTACTTGACAAAAGAAATTAAATAAAACCTATTCCCGTCAACAACTCTTTTAGTCGCATCAGAAACCCCTTAAACACAACTTTCAAACACACTGTCACTTATTTCATGAATCTGTCACCCTGTCTTAGTTATTTTCACCCAAACATAGTAGTCGTGTTCCATGGCCTACGCTCAATTTTTTTCTTTTTGTAATTTCATTATCAATTTTTATGACGGGTAGGGTAATTTTCAAATCGATTTTACTCGAGAACGGTGCTTCCTATCGGAGTTGAACAAGAGGACCTTTTTCATGCAAAATACTTTGACGTTTCATAACTTTATGCTAAAGTTGCAAAAAAACGACACTTGGAAAAGTTGGGGTGATTTCACCCCCCACCCCCCACAGTCTGACCCATTTCTGGATAGAATTTTAAAATTATTATTATTGCATATTATTAGACATCAAAAGATTGGCCAATGTGCAAAATTTCATGATTCTGCTGTCAACGGTTTCGAAGATATTAAATAAAAACCATCTTCAGGGTACTACTTTTAGAGGGCTGTAGCTCGCTTATGGAGCATTTTTTGACCTATGTTTATAGGAACTTTTTTTCTTATTTTCAGCCGTAGAATCTGCTGGTGAAATATTGCACGCTAATTATGGGACACCCTGTATACTGGTAGGTATTCGTGATATTTCTTGCCCAGAAGCCAATACATCTGGCTAAACTTCAATCCCAATTGCCTAATTCTGTTAGAGAATATGTCTCCTCATCTATGAACATTGTTCGATCTATTTATTTACATAGATTATAGAACATGTAGGTGTGCCTAAATATTCTACGTCATCTCGTCATCTGCCTGTGGTATTCGTTGGTCATTCACGAGGTCTGTCATTGATCTTCACTAGTGGACAGTGGGGCATGTCTATTGTTTATGTCTCTTGTCTCATGAAAAGGGTGGGGTAGGTGTAGGTAGGTATTTGGATTGATTTCGATAACTCGAGGTGATTTGAAGTCAACATTTTATTTCAGTTATCGTTCAGTTTGAGAAAATCTGTTTTGGTACCATGACGGTAGTGTATCCAGAAACGTAGGTAAGTTTTGGTTTTGAGGGTCCCTCGGGAAGAAAGTCAGAACCTGATTGAAAAATTGAAAAAATCTAGCAGGTTGAGCATCCTGAAAGACAAAATCGCGTTTGTCTACAGTCATCAGAAAGTACCTACTGCCTTCATCTCACCCCTCAGGAAGCTCCAGGACATTAATAACAAAACAATGTGGTAATATACATACGACATACGCATATAACTGGTTAGAGTTGCAGTGTTTGCGATCGTATTTTTTCGCACGGTTATGTGAGGTATACAAGACACCCTGAATTCTGCCACCCTTCTCAAAAGCCACCGCTTATCCTTCTTCACAATGGCGGATTGCGAGGCGGATTGACTTCTCAAGTTCCATAAGAACATGCTATTTACTTATAATATTTTCACTCTAATGGAGCAGGGGGGGGGGGGGGGGAGTTCGTGACCAAATTTAATACAATCTGTTCATTTTGTGATGAAGGCATGTTTGGTCTGAGTGGTCTTCATGGTCCTCTTCACAGATGTAGCCATGGCTGAAAATTGAAGTTGCAGGAGGTAGTCCGCCGGAGGTTAGTGAAATGAAATGTTTTTGATCTTTTACCAAAATACACATGCGTACGTAAAGTGGTGGTGACTACCGGTAAAATTGCCTCGCATTTTCTCTCTTGGGGGGAGGTGGGAAGCAGAGGGCCCTTGAAATTCGATAGTTCTGAAGCTCCTCCACCAATTATTAAAAGCGTTTTACCCCTTAACAGCATCAGTCGCCATCTCGCTATCATTCTTTACTGTTGAAAAAATTAAAGTAGTCGGCAAGTGCGAAAAATTTTGCTAAATTTTTTTCACCTACAATAACATGACAAATTGACGCATTTGATGTCGTTTCAAACGTTTCAGTTTTCAATCAATAGTAATAAACAACTATTGATCATAGAATGTTTCATTTATGAATGAGTCAATATCATAGTACAAATATCGATAGTACAAAGTTTTCAGATGGAACTTGTAAACTTTCCGTGCGTATAGGCTTTAGAGATTTCTGCTATTTTAACCATCATGGTAGCGCCCATATGGCCAATTTGCCCTCATGAATACTCCTTATATCTAACGACTTGTGAGACTCCAGTAGCTCCCTTGGAGCACCAGCAGCCTATTTGGAACCCCCTAACGTCAAACTAAGGCTTCGTTGTGTCTCTCCCCCCATGAAGTATTCCATCAGCGCTTTTTAAACTTTCCACCTGGTGTCCCAGCACTCCCAGCATCCGTCTTGTGGCTCTTGTGTTTGACGGTGTGTCATTTTTTAAGCTTCGGGACTCGCTTCTGGAACTCTAGTAGAGAATTTTTCAGAGACTTATTGAGCCCTTATGTCTCTTATTGTGTTCAAATGTTTGTCATTTGAAGCCCAGCTGCGCTCTGCTGTGTATTTTCGTTGCTTTCGGAACTCTTAACAAGCCCTGTTGTGTCTTCCTGTTTTAATCTGAGACTTACGGTGCTCCCTTATTGTGACTGGGAGCCCTAATCAACCCCCTTATGGACTTTCAGGAAGATCCCCTGTGCCCTTTTGGGTTTCTCAGAGCCCTATTAGGCCCCTTTGTGCCTTCATGTGACTATTTTAGCCCCACTGAGCCCCCTTCCATCTCGTCCTTACCTTTCGGAGCTCCAGGAAGCCCAATTGTGAAAATCCTTTCTTTGTCTCTGGATACTCGCCGGGAAAATATTGATATTGTGGTGCCACAACAGATTCTTCTTTTCTATACTCTTACCTAGGTATAGCTGTTGACAGATAGTTGAGAATGCCTGAAAAGTAACACTATTTATTTCGTTCATTCATAACATATTTTCAAACCATGGCGTTGGCATGAAATAGCATGCGACATGTAAGCATCAAACGCGCGCGTAGGTACTAATATTACACTGTGGATGTCCAGGAATAACTGCGGAGATTATCATCTTACAGTATAAGTTTTCTCAAAATTTTAACCAAAATTATTAATAGTTCCATTTTTTTATCGCCTATAGGTACGTACTTAGTAGGTGTAAGTGTGAGTACCTCCTTTATGGTCAAATTTTGCAGGACACATAGCTTGAGAGTTATCATTAATAATCATATTAAATAACTCAACTATATTTTAAAACTGTAAATTAATTAATGGAGCTTTATTTTTTTTTTCGTCAGATAATTAAGCCCCGCAATTATGGTGTACCTATACAATATACATAGTAGTATATAGCAAAAGTAATTATTAATGATGCGTCCCTTTTCAGTGTAAAATATCATAGCATCCTGAATTCGAACTGCTGTGTCATTTTATTCCAAAGTCTTTGTTTATTACAAAGATATTGTATCCAACGACTCGCCGTATACAATAATTATATTATAGCACATCGAACAATACTTCCTGACGTAGGTATATTAACGTACACAAATTATTAGGTATAAGGGAAAGGGATTGCTTTAATTTCTCGGAACTCCACCCCTTCGATGAAAAAGTCCAATCATCAATCAGGTATTAATAACATAATATTTAGCTATTCTTTGCTGGAGGAATCAAAATATTTTGATTGGTAATGGAATTCCACGAATAACGCACGTGGTGGAGACATTTTCTTCGAAAATATCGATAAAACATCACGGGTATAGGTGCGAAAGAAAAAAATCCATGTTCGACCATTCTCTGCGATCATTAGTGTAACCAGTAGAACCCAGGTTCCTGCCACCAAACAAACAATGATCAAACCTACAATTAGATATAGGTAGGTTCTCACCCCCAGATATAGGTAGGTACCTATAGGTCTACGGTCTACGTTAGTTTGGAGAATTTTGTTGAACCAGGCGTGTAATTTGACCATTTTTTGATCATTTTAACGAGAAACTCGATGCTGAATAATATTCTTTCTGTAATTACGATCACTCATTAAATCGTAATGAGGTCTGCAACAGCGAGTTGCACATTTAGTTACCAACATTCATCCGAATTTCATTTTAAAATGTACCTACCTACCTACTGTATCTCTGGGTATCATCAATTCATTACCCTTCCCTTTAATAACTGTTTTATTTCGAACCTCCAGGCCCAACGAATACACTGCTGGACAAAGTTAATGATAGCATTGATAGCGAGACATTTGCTAGGTACGTTCATATTTACAAGAACGGATTTCCAGAAACCGATCTAATTGAACTGGTTTATGTGGATCGGCTCCTAGCACCTGCTTATATGGACGAATGAACAATTCGAACTGCTTCATGTTGACAGGCTGTTTGGCTGCACCTAGCTTCTACTAGACGGCTCCAATAGGTCGTTTCGTTTTTTTTTTTGAGTGCGCATGTGTGGCGCGAATTTCATAGTTTCGTACACCGATAGAAGTGTCACGTGTAACAGTTATGATGACACTTCTCGTTTCTACCTTACCTTCATTTCATTTGCTTATGTTTTGAAGAAAGAACACAACTTGTAAATGGTTGTACCGAGAAGGAAGTTCAAAGAAGCTACAAATATATTAGTCGTCGCGGTACGGACCTAAAATCGTCCAAGTTCTGCACTTCTAACGATTTCGATTATTTTCGGCACAGATGATCATTGGACCTATTCAAGCGTTTTGACCCGCAGCACCACCAAATTTGCCCCTCAGGAATGGAGGGGTGGGGGTATCTTCAGAATTTGAAGCTCCAGGTCTGGTATGGTCCAATGAAGACCCACAAAGGCAAGTGAGTAGTCATTTCCGAATGATTTTCATCCGCTGATGTCGATTATCACGTGAAAAATGAGTTGCGCAGTCATTTGACCAAGATAATTGGTAATAGTAAGAGATAAAGATGAAATCAAGTGGTCATCCACTGAACTCTGTAGGAACTTGTTTTTTTGTGATAAATACATGAAACTTGGTAGGGCTGTTCATTATTACTTACTTCCCAAATATGGAGGGAGTACTACGCGTTCCGACGCATGACGTCGCGACGCAATGTCAAAAAACATAGTGGTCGTCATTTCCAAAATAGTCGATATATTATCATAGTTCATTTGATTTCTTTCATCAAACCATATGCTTTCGAGATTCAATAACATATTTCTGTCGACTTGGGGAAACGGTAAGCTACCAGTGCAGTGGTGAGTCAGGTGTCTGCTAGAGGGAACTGTGAGGTTTCTTTACCCCCAAATTTCCACGGTCAACATCTTTGGATGAAACTATTTTTAAGTTTGTCCATACAAATAAATATGTCATCTGGTCAACATTCTCCATGTTTCGTCCTTCTTAGGACTCCTCAGTATGGTTTATACAGATTTCGCAACCGCGCGAGATCATTCAGACTACCTAGTGAAGTGACCGATTCTGGGATACCGTTTTGTTTGAAATGGGTAAAAAAAGAATAAATGCAATTTCTGTGATTCTAGTGTTAGAGTATGAATAAAGTCTCGGATATGGATGAAGTAAATACGTCTGAAAAAAGCACCAATATCAAAATCTTGAATTCTTGAATTCGATTCCCGGCACAGTGCTTTGTGCTATAGAAACAAAGCTTCTCAGCTTGTGATATTTGGGAATCAAATTCAGCAAACTCCTATGACATGGGAAATGCCGATAAGGATAAAAACAAACAAATAAACAAACAATAATGGTTCAATCATTTGATACGGTCTCATACAAAGTGGTTTCTTTCTTTTAGTACGGTGGCATCGATATTAACAGGCGATTAATCGTTGTAATAATTTATAGTTTAGTTTGTAAGAGTTGTGTAACCAAGTATGTACCTAATATGGTACAACATTAAAGATCACTTTTTTCCAGTAATCAAAAGTACCTTTCTGTGTGCCTTTCATTTGATCGCTAAGTCTGTATAAACATACTGAGGAGTCCCTAGAAGGACGAAACACGAGAAATGTTAACCAGATATCATATTCGTATGCACAGACTTCAAAATAGTTAATTTTATCCTCGGTTTTATCCGATGATGTTGACCGCGGCGATTTGGGAGTGAAGAAACCTCACAGTTCCCCTTACAGGCACCTGGTTCACCATTGGTAGCCCACCGTTTCCCCAAATCGACAAAAATATGTTACTGAATCTTGAAAGCATATGGCTTGACGGAAGAAATCAAAGAAATTATAATATTCCTATCGACTGTTCTGGAAATGGCGACCACTATTTTTTGATATTGCGTCGCGACGTCATCCGTCGGAACGCGTGGTGCTCCCTCCATATTTGGGAAGTAAGTAATAATGAACAGTCACACCAAGTTTCATGTATTTATCACAAAAAAACAAGTTCCTACAGAGCTCAATAGATGACCACTTGATTTCATCTTTATCTCTTACTATTACCAATTATCTTAGTCAAATGACTGCGCAACTCATTTTTCACGTGAGAATCGACATCAGCGGATGAAAATCATTCGGAAATGACTACTCACTTGCCTTTGTGGGTCTTCATTGGACCATACCAGACCTGGAGCTTCAAATTCTGAAGATACCCCCACCCCTCCATTCCTGAGGGGCAAATTTGGTGGTGCTGCGGGTCAAAACACTTGAATAGGTCCAATGATCATCTGTGCCAAAAATAATCGAAATCGTTAGAAGTGCAGAATAATTTGGTGTACCGCTACGACTATATGCTTTTACGGTGTGTATAAAAGTGACAGTCAGGAACCAGTAGCTGGCTAGGGGGCTAGACAGAGCATGCAGCGTTGCCATTCAACTGTCAGGTGTACGGAAGTTCTCAAAATTTGAAGTTTTCAAGCATGCGCACCTGCCCAAACATAATAGCCTTTTTTTTTCTTGTAAAAGTGACCAGACCAACGAGCGATCAAAGTAAATCGATTTTAGGGAAGACTGACCCGGCTTCGAGAACTGAAGTCAAGCCATACACATTGCGGTCCATTCCTGGATGGGTGACCGCTTCAACATGGCGCTGTGGTGGGGCGCACTCGGAAATGGGATAGCGGCGCCAAATCCCCCCTCGGCAAGGTTCTGGACAAACCTTCCGAGTACTTCGGCCCTCGAAAGATTATCTGGAATAGTGATGACTGTTGCTATTTGGTTCGGAATCCACTCCAAACTGTAGGCCCCCTGATCAATATGGATAGGCAGAGAAGCAAGCCGAAACTCTTAATGAATTGTTATGGCTAATGAATGAATGAATGAATGAACAAATAATATCAAGAACCACATAGAACGGATAAATAGCAATTTTCAACTCTTATCAAACCACATCTTTTCAATACGTTCTGCCCACTATAAAGTATGCAGGTATACCTATACCTCTGATTAGTGTTCTCGAAGTTTCCACCGGTCTTCTAGCAAATTCCACAATGAACCGGCATCGGCAGTACCGGCACACGGTTTCTAGGTGATTCCCGAAAAATCTTACACCTTTCGCGGGCTTCCCGCGTGTTCCGGAACGCCAGCACCTCCGCCATTTCGGCTGATGTTTTCTACTCGGCTGTTAAAGTCTCCCATGTAATTACAATTGCCAAGCCATCACGTATATTCTGGAAATGCCCAGAGTTTCGCACTTGTACACGGCAACAGTCTAGAAAGATCAGGTGTGCTCTACAATGCACGAGAATCGCCGCTCGTAACAGTATTATACATACAGTCACCTAATACCCGTAGCCCATGCATACTCGGCGCTACTCGCTTATGGACAAGTAAATCCCTATGCTTCCAGCATGCGAAAAACACACAAAGGTTAAAACGAAAGAGCAATGTCTTTTCGCTTTCATAGGAACGAAAATGTCTCCATTACACTTGTCAAACTTATATTGCATAGGTAAGGCGGCGTTGCCGTAGCACCTGGATTTTCTTACCGAGCTACTGTTTGAAGCAAATTTTACTAACAACTTTGTATAAAAATGCTCCATGACTTCTTAGTGTATAGCCGAAATTTATTCGAGGTTCTTTTTTATATCTTTACAAGCTGTGTTGATATTATACTGTTTTCATAACTCAAGTGAGGTAAATCTAAATCTTTATGATCACTGAGGATTTGTGCAAGAAGAGGCAACGTTGGAAATGTCTGTCAGAGAGAACCGTAGCCGCTTTTGTTTTGCAAGTTCGAGTGCTCGGGGCTCGGCTCGGGGTATGCTATGCACTAGTGCACTAGACAAAGACACTAGATTTAACTGGGACGTGATTGGTGTACATACATATATCTACTCACTACTTCTCTCTTTAGTGATCCACCCCGAGTAGCTCCTCTGGCAAAACGAAAGCGGCTCGTGCTAACTTGCGTAATTTGAAGTTCTTCTCGCAACGATATATAGATACGAATATATCTTCTATCCTCTAGGTTCGCGTGCGTTTCTCGGCTTGGTATTACTTGTCCATAAGCGAGAAGCACTAAGTATGCATGGTCTAAGCTAATACCTGACTGATTTCTTGACAATATTTTAACAAAAATGATTGTATTTTATACATGTATAATTTTCAGAGAGCTGTGGATGGTGCAATAAACCTGTCGATGAAAATAGCGGCCTATCTTCCGCACTGGCCACCTTCTGTTCCGAATTATGTTTTTCCCAGTCGAGGAGAGCCAACTTCAAGAAAAACAAAACATGCGACTGGTGTAGGCACGTTCGTCATACAGTTTCCTACGTCGAATCTCAGGTAAAATATTGGCACTTTCACTTTTACTTTTTTTACTCTCTTTACTTACTGATAAGTGCGTGTCAAGAGGCATCGTTTAATATACAGGTCGAAACCTAATTACTGAATGGCTCAGGAAGGTGTAAAATGATCTGTTCATCATTAGGTTTGTTCCATCAAAATACTCAAACTAGTCAGGGCCAATGAGAAGCGTGCAGATCAGTTTGCAAACTGATTTTCTCGATTTCTATTGGCTCTGAATATTTTGAAACCTCTTGATGGAACAAACCTATTGTCATAATTTTTCCTGAACCTGATTCAACCCACGCTTTTTTCTGAAATCAAAACACCCTATTTCATAGGCACATATCTAAAAATTGTTCAACAATCGAAACATTTAGTGGGGTCGGTACACATTGAAAAACGGTACTATACGGCATTCAATGATACAGAAAATTCCTTTTGCATGAGTGTTCTACAAGGTCTATTGAACGATACTAGAAGGGGAAGCACTAAAGCTTCCCCTTAGGGGGGCCGCAGGGGGCCCTGTCAAGTTGACGGTCCAAGAACTCCTACCAAACCATCTTTCAATTTCGTTGTATCACTGAAATGGGAATGATGTGACTCCCTTGTGAATCTCGATGGTATTGGTCGCCATGTCTCTTTCATCCTTCATGCTTGAAAAAATAATTACTTCGGGAGGTCAGAGAAATCACTTTTTATTTTTTTGTACATACAAGAGGATGCAACGTTGGCATGTTTTGTGTCCTAACCTGTTATTTGGCATTCCCAAAATCCTATCATGAAGTCAATTTTTCAAATTCTCAATTTTGGGTTGATTGGTTGGCTAAGAAGTAGGTATTTTTTAACATCCAGTTCAGACGTACTTTTTCCAGTGTCCAACTGGAGGTTATTGAAATCATCATCAGGGGTGGATACACTGAACTATTTTATAAACATAATGTCGAGAAAATCAATTCTTAACCGCGCATAGAGGGTACACAAATTATTTTTCTTTCGGTCGGTCGAATTCCGATGCCTACTCCGCCCGTCAGAGATAACCTAAGCATCGCCAGCCTGAACTAGTATGAAAACAGCCTAAACAAATTAAAAACTGACTAAAACTCAGAGTCTTGACTCAGAATTGAATGTCGAACTACATGATGAGTGTTGTAGGCAGTTTTGAATTCGATTAGGTTGTTTTCATGCTATTTTAGTCTGGCGATGCTCAGCGTTCTCCCTGACGGACGTAGTAGGCATCGCAATTCGACCGACCGATAGAAAAATAATTTGTGTCTTCTTCATGTACGGTTTAGGATCGATTTACTCGACATAATCTTTAGAGAATAGTTTGGTCTATCCACCCCTGCAATTATTTCACTAACATTCAGTTGGACATTGAAAAAAGTACGTCTGAACTGGATGTTGAAAAATACCTAATTCTTAGCCTACCATTCAATCCAAAATTGAGAATTTGAAAAATTGACTTCATAATAGAATTTTGGGGATGCCATATAACAGGTTACGACACAAAACATGCCACTTTTGCGTCCTCTTTTATATTTAAAAAAATAAAAAGTAATTTCTCTGACCTCCCGAAGAAATTATTTTTTCAAGCATGAAGGATGGAAGAGACATGGCGACCAATGCCATCGAGATTCAGAATGAAGTCACATCATCCCCATTTGAGTGATACATCGAAATTTAAAGGTGGTTTGGTAGGAGTTCTTGGACCGTCAACTTGACAGGGCCCCCTGCGGCCCCCCTAAGGGGAAGCTTTTGTGCTTCCCCTTCTAATATCGTTCGTTAGGTCTTGTAGAACACTCATGAGGAAGGAATTTTCTGTATCATTAAATGCCGTATAGGAATGGCTACCAACCCCACTAATTGTGATCGAACATTTGCCCATATTTTAAAAATAAATTGATATGAGATAAAAATTGATAAAACTATACCAGGAGCGCAGATGAGGTGTTGGAGGCGAGCGGAACGGTGGTAAGTCTCTGCAACATTCTTATCCATTGGTGGTAAAATGTTCATAGGGGGTGGGTAGTTGAAGGTCAACCCGGTCCAAGAAAACTCATGGAGAAGGAGAATTTCTGATCTCTCCGGCGCTCAACCTCAAAGCACAAAATAAATTTCTCTAGCAGTCCGTAATTATAGTTTTTTATTGATATATTGGGCAAGACGATCCAAAGATATCACACTCTTCACTGAGCTACATTGTGAAAGCTGGAAAAGGATGAAAATATATCCTTAGGGCCCGAGTATAAACACACGAAATTTGAATGTGACACAAAACTAGAAACTTCGATGCACAAACAAACGACAACTGTCAAAATGTTATTTCGGTCCGATTGTGGTAATGGTAATTTCGAAGTAACCCGTCGAGCTAAATTGATAAGCCCAGTGACTCTCAAACCTTCAAGACTACCTTCAGAAATTTATTTTTCTAGATAGGTATTCACAGTTGAGACTTTGTCCTTCCGTTATTTAAAGTGATTTTGGGGAATTGTTCATGAGAGACTAATCAGTAAAAGTGGTCAACTGGTGGATGTGCACTGAATTTCTGTTAACGTTACAGGGTGAGTCATAGAGAAAGGAGTTTTAGGTTCGCACCTATTTTCTAATTATCTAGGATTAGCTTCAAATCCAAAAATTCTCAAAGATATATCTATTACATGTAAAATCAACGTTCAAAGTGAAGTGCCTATTTAGGGGGTAGGGTATAGAGCCTATTTTAGACATTGGCTACGTTTACACCGTGGCTTTGGTCCGCGACCTAAGCACTAAATTCGACTTAAATAAATTCAGTCTACGTGGTGTAAACGATCACGTACAAGGACCAAATTAGGACCAAGTAGCTTGGATTAGGTCTCCGGTTGGCCGTGGACCGACCCAAATTTGGTTTTCAAATTCATTCTCTTTTAGTTTATATTTTAAAATAGGTCGGCCGCACACCTAGGGTGCAAATGTTGCGCCACAAATGCGTTTCCACAAATGTGTCGGGCAGCATTTAACGCTCGTTTGTTTTTCAATCTGAGGCCGCACACTTGACATGCATTTGCAGCAAGAGGCGTTTGTAATTAGGCAGCATATGCATTACACTCGCGCAGGAACCGACTTGTTCGATATTTGTGGCCTGAAGTGGAAATGTGGCGTGAGCCTGAAAGAAGATCTGAGCGAAACAGCGAGCGAACTCCCTGAATTTGGTGTCTTCTTTTTTTAAACTCGGTCCAACTAGCTCCATTAATAAGTTATATGTACTGGGTACCAATCTATAGTACAATTGGAATTTTTCGTCGTCTTGTTGCTTGAAAATTTCCGAATGCAGACCAATTCTCGTTATAAAGATGTATCCAAAAGCGACGTTTTTTTCTATATGTTTTTAATAATTGCCACATCAGAAAATCATCTTCGTCGGACGAAGACGTGGTACAAATGTGGTATGGTTGGTGTGCGTGCTTTTACCGCATTTGTAACAAATGAAACAAATGCGGTACGACATATGTGGAAAGACATTTGTGGCTTCACATTTGTACCTTAGGTGTGCGGCCGGACTTAGTCTACCTTTATAAACGCTGGAAGGGAAGAATTCATTTAGGTGGAATTTTGGTCAGTGCTTGGGTCAGTCCGGTTTTAGTCCACCGGTGTAAACGTAGCCAAATTACGCCAGCTTTAGTGCCTATCTATTGCCTAGAATGCATTTTTTTCCATGTTGAAATTTTCCTATTTCATCCCTATGATAATAAAAAAAAATTGCGTGCAACAGTGTTTCCTGCTACCAACAACACGTTCGATACTCATTGTTCATTATCCGGGATTTCAGTCACTCAACCGCGCGAATGGAGACTAGTAGCATCCCAGTCCCGCACGTTTCAGCTCTCTCTAAATAGCTGAATCTTAGTAGTCCGCTTTTTGTTCATGGAGTTTGAGAGTTTTCTGCTAAAGTCTATTGCTGCTTGAGTGAAGATTCACTGGAACAAATCTTGATTTCCTACTGTTGCAATTTTTCCACTTCTTCCCATTTAAAAGTTTAAATAAATAGACTAGTTGAGTAGTTAGTAGCTACTAAGTTATTAATTGCGGGTCCCACCAAAAGTTTCATGAGCTTAGCAACCAGCTCAGGTTAAAGTTGACTCGCTCATGAAAATTATGGTGGAACCAGTTAGTAGCTAAATTATCAGTTGAAATAACTTTTATGAATATCTTGCTTGCAGTACTCCGAACATGAGATACATCAATTTCCTAACTGTGCGATTTACTTTACCATTACCACACGCTGTGCGATTTACTTTACATAATACGTTACGCTGTGCATGAGGACTCACTTATTTAGGCTCCTAATTATGCGGTATTCATTACTTCCGATAGTGGTCGTAGGCAAAAAAAATCTTATCGGCCATTGGCTGTTTCCCAGGCAATAACAGCGTAGTAGAGCCTTTATGGAATGTTATTTTTGAAAAAATCACACCATTAATCTTGAACATATCATTTTCCTACGACCACCTACGAAAGTGACCCCTTTCACACGCTATAGTAGGCCCGAAAGTTGTCAATTACGTCAACCTACCCAACTTGTGTGTTATGAGCCGTGCGTTATTATAACGCACAGTTCATTCGGACCACGAAACAATACGAATTTAAACGACGATTTAATCACAAATTCGAAAAACCGGCTTTCAATACCACTCTAACTCTGATTCACAAGCAAATCAACAATAATTCGCATTTACAGGACTGGCCTCAGTCATGTCCTCTCAACCGATAGTATGGGTTTGACATGCTTATATAATCTTATCCGAGGCCTAACCTTAACCCCCGCGGTGAGATGTATAAAAATAAAAATCTTACATAATTTCCTTTCAACAACAGTAATTGTAATGTTATGAAATTCTCAGTCTCACCTACACTTATAAAGCAGAATAATTCTTTGGTAGCAATGCAAATGTGGCTAGAAAAAATGGCTAGAAAAAATTAAATGGGGGTCCATTTAGAAATCTTGAGCTGCACCAGCCCCATCCAATACACCCAAATACTTTGAATCAAGTTAACATACTAAAATGTCAAAATGACAGTTGAAATGTCACTAATTTCATTACTGGATTTTCAATTTTCTCACAAGGAGACGTTTTTAATAAATGAAGTCCCATACACCTGCTGATGACCAAAACGTATTTTTCCCAGCTGGTAGCCGGGGCTTTTGGCCGCTATCGCTCTTCAAGGTATGAAAAAATTGTTAGTGTCCTTCATCACATGGTTTTGGCCGGCTGTCAAAAATACCCTGATAGCTTGATGGTGAAAGACGTGGCGTGTGGCGTGTGGCGCGAGGCGTGTGCTCAGAGGGCGCGAGTTCAAAACCTGCAATTCCCCGA
Organism: Anaspis maculata; assembly: GCA_949128115.1. Classification (NCBI taxonomy): domain Eukaryota; kingdom Metazoa; phylum Arthropoda; class Insecta; order Coleoptera; family Scraptiidae; genus Anaspis; species Anaspis maculata. The sequence goes on from OX421962.1 coordinate 75,935,170, forward strand.
TTTTTTTTATGAAAAAGATCATTTTTATATTTTCAAAGCAATCTAAATTATAATAATAATAATAATAATAATATAATAATACTGTTTATTGTTCTTTCAGTGGTAACACTATGAACAAGGGAGTAGAACAAAAATCGAAAAATTCAATAAAATTAGGTAAAATAACTAAAAATATTACAATAGTGCAGTAGGGCATAGAGAAAAAAAAATAAAAAAGGATTTAAAAAGACTGATTATTCATTCCTACTGAATGCTCTTAACTTGAGCATTCCCACAATGAAATTAACAATTTTCATGATATCACTCTTATCATTATTCTCAATGACACGTAGAAGCACCGCCAGATTGTCAATATTGCCCATGTAATGTGATCTCAAAGGTCTGTAAATTGGACACTCAAAAAGAAGGTGATCTAAGGTTTCTTTTTTGTTCAGATTAAACAGAACACAGTTCTTCGGTTAATATTCGATAGCATGACCCCTTCCACGTAAATTTCAAGTACCGATCACTTCCTAGCCTTAAATTTGAAATAGTTACATTTAATATCGTTAATATTTACATTGTAAATGAGGAATGAATAAATATACATACATACATACATACATAGTTAGGTACTGGTTCTTGATGGGTTCTTGTTTTTTTTTTGCAATAATTTGGTGTACCGCTCGCTTGTAAGATGCTCAAGCATAACAACAGCCACAGGCAGGCTTGGTCAGAAAGTAGCGGTGTTTTTCAAGAAAAAAATTAAATATATGAAAAAATATTAGTATTGTTGAATCTGGGTGGTCAGAGAATAGCGGTGTTTTTCGAGAAAAAATTGAGAATTGTGAAAAAAAAACAAGTTTTTGAAAATTTGAATTCTTAAAAATTTGAAATACATACACATTTTCTTTATAAACCCAATTAAAATTACCCTGATTTTTGTAATTATTATTTATTCACTGGTTTTTATAAAATCTACGTTTACAGAAAAACCCGAAAATTACGTATTAATTTGAATGTAATTTTCTCTCGGTCGTAAGAAAAAAAGTGTACGCAACTCGCCGTAAAGTGTCTTGCTTTCTTCCGTACTTGTTACGTAATGTACTATTGTTCATTTTAAAGCCCACCTAAATGTTCATTCCCTTCTTAATTCCAAGCGAATTTTACAGGACGGTGCTTCACAACTGCAGTTCTGCTCAGACAAATGCCTGAATCAATACAAAATGCACATCTTTTGGCGGGAAACCCGAGCTCACCTAGAAATCCATCCCCACCTGCACGGAGAAGAATCCTCGAGCGGCACTCTGATAACGCCAGATCTGTGGATGGCCAAATGCAAACCGCCGGAACCAAGTTTGTCATCACCGTCGACGTCGCCCAAACCATCGCCATCCGAAAACCACCAGCAGACATCGCCACTGCCCCTCATCACTTTGACGCACCCCTCCAAGTTGATGTCGACCCCGCACACGGAATCTTCGCCAGATCCCAAACGGCTCAAAATATCAAAAATCCAACAGAAGAGAAATAATAAAAAGAAAACCGCAAGTTCACCACAGTCATCGGCCACGTCGAATTCGAACAAACCCGTCTTTTCTCCTGCCGAAATGCCCCAAGACTTACGCATAAGACACCCCGAAACGATAGCCGAAAACTTGAAGATGAACGAAAGTACTTCTAAACGTTCGCCTACGCCAGGCAGTTTTTTGCCGAACATGGCGATGCCCGAACCGCCATCCGTCACGCAAACACAGTATTTTAGTAATAATTCGGACAGTTTTAATCAAAGACGACTCCTCCACAATTTACTCCCTCCTCCCACAGTTTTAGTTCCCTATCCCATTATTTTACCTTTGCCCATACCGATTCCAATACCCATACCACTGCCTATACCAAATAGTATGTTCAAGAACGGCAAAGAGGATAAACTGAAAGATGCGTCGTGTCAAACTGATGATGAACTAAATCAGCTCAAATCTAGTCATGTTGAGAATTCTGATTCTAATTTAGTTGTAGTTGAAGAAAACGCTAGTGAGAGATGCAATTCAAGGCCTTTACGCAAGAGGAAGGCTATTACTGATGCTAAAAAGACAAAAATTGTTATCAAAAATAAACGAGTAGTTTCCACGTAATCAAGTGTACATAAATACAAACTGTTTAGGGTGAAATTAAAATTATTCGACTAATAATAATAATTATTATTGTTGTATAGAAAGTATTACACAGTCATGTTATATTTTTTCCTAATGAATATTGTGTACTTATAATTTTCTTCATCATGGTTACTAAATGTTGAACATAATGGAATAAAAACGTAATAATACATAGAAAAATGTATCGATAATATGTGTTATCGAAAGTTATTTATAGCTGATCGATCGTCCTCATGCAATAGGTTCGATCCTCGGTTCGAGCGGAAATGGATAAGATTTGATTGGATTAGTTTGAAATATATGGAAAATAGTTCGATATTCGCTGGGGGACTCCACTCCTAAGAATAAGCCACAAACCCGGAGACTTTAACGCGGGGATAAGTCACCAACCGGTACAATCGGCGCGGCGGAGGAGCCGTTCGATAGCAAGAGTCGCTCAGCGGGAAATGATCGGGAGCGAATCATCTCACATCCGAAGCAGGGTAGTTTAATGCCGGGTATCCTGCCGAAGGACACTTGACGCGAAACAACTTGACGCGGGAACAACTTGACGCCAGGACAATTTGACGCGGGACAGCTATAGTTTAGGGATTCTAGTTGACTAATTTGTGTCTTGCTGTACAATTTGGAGTCTTAATGGGCCCCTTTTTGTCCTTATGTGTCGTTTCAAACCCCAATGAGCCCTCTCTGTTTGTGCCTTCATTTTGCTTTCGACTCTGTCTAGTGCCCGTTTCCCCTTTTCATCTTCTTATGTTTTCGGTGTCAGTCGGAGCCCCAATGGCTTCCCTTGAGTCTTTGTGTCGTTTTGAGCTTCGATGGCTTCCTTGTCAGCCCAGGCATTTTACTAGAAAAATCGTGGTAACCCGTAACAAATTCGCGCAAAGCTGAATTTTGGTATACATGTTCTATTGGACCTGCGGAACAACACATCAAAATACTCGGACTTACACCCTCGTGCCTCGTGCGTCCTTTGATTTTCATCCTCAAAGGTCAAGTTCCTAAGAATCACTCAGATACCCATCTCCAAGCTGTTCCTGCAGGTGAATGGAGTATCTGATCGATATTAGATATGTTTCAAACGAACGAGAGAGATTTGTCGTTAGTGCTTAAGTGTGTGAGGGAACCCTTGTAACTCTTTCGATTGGTGAGTTCTGCGAGAAAAGCGGTTGAGTGTAAAGTCGCCCGAATATTTCAGGAAAAAACCATGTTAGAGCGACAAGTTGAATATTGCTATATAACTGGTATGATCCATAGGGAAGAACATATCAAAATATTTGGACTTTACACCTTTGTGCCGTCTACGATTTTGGGGCTTTAGATATCTAGTCAAAAATTCATCCAGACACCTTTCTGTAAAACTGTATACTCATAGGTAGTTGTAGTTGTTGTACTGTACTGCAAACTGTAGTTGACCTACGAATGAAATTTCAACGGTTATGTACCCTTTTGTTGAAGAACATAGATAATCTGAAAAAATCAGTTGTGTCACCCCAAAACTTCCCCGACGAGTAGCAAGGAACGGATGGAAATTTCATTAAGAGACGTCCCTTTGGGTGAGAAGTTGAAAGAATTTGAGAAAAAGATATAAGATTTGAGATATTCGCTCTAATAAGGGCTTCATTTTGAGCTCCATCATTTGAGTCCAATCTCAATAAACCAGGCCGGTTACTCATTTTAAAGTCGAAAACTCTTGGAAAACTTGGAGAATTTTTAGAGAAATTACCTGAAAATGTTCAAGAATCACTTACCCTTTGTTTAAAAAAGTTGGTATAAATCTGTTCACAAGCTAAAAAGTTGTAAATCTGCAGTTTTTCACCAGGAACCAAATTATGTAGAAAGAAAAGCGAATGAGGCACTGAGGCGCATAGGTACATGGATGAAGGTGAACGATCTGAAACTGGCACCACAAAAAGATTAAAAATAATTTGCAGGAAATTGAAAATTTTAAAAATTCTAATCTTCCGGGAAAACCTCATTTCCAAATCATCTCATTGTTCAGATCGTCAATTACAGCTTCACTTTAAGCTCTGTCATTCAAGTCCGGTTTCGATAACCCAGATCTGTTTTACATTTTCAACAGGGAAATTCGGAAATTGAAAAAAATATTGGGAAATGTTCAAAAGCCAGTTACCCCTTGGTTAAAAAACATGGTGGAAATCTGATCACGGGGTAAAAAGTTGGAAAATTTGCGGTTTTTTCAAAGATGAAAATTCGGAAACCGTGAGTCCGATTTCGAAAATTTTCTTTCCAAAAATTAAACCAATTTTTTCTCCAACTTTCATTCCAGCATGTCTGCAGTAAAATGAATATTTTGTGGGGCTCACCAACTCACCGCATCTCAAGTTTGCATTGCAGTTTTTTCAAGTTCACGGAATCTGCGAAAAAAATATTGGAGGGCTCCATTTCGAAGATATATCGCTGTGCTAGAATGATAGTAAGATAACTTCAAATTTCTGATTTTCAGATTATTCAAAATCTATAGCTCCAAGCTATTCTCTACCTGGTAAAAAAATCGAATTACTCAGAATCATCATGGAAGTATATAAAAAATGAATATTCCACTGTTATAATTAGAGAGCGGATTTATATGCGGTAAAAAAGTCCAAAATATGCAGTTTATATGCGCTTAAAAAGTATCAAAATATGCGGTAAAAATGTCCAAATACAGAAATATATGTGAGTAAATATGTGATATAAGCTGCAAGAATAGTGAAAAATACAACATTTACATGTAAAACCAACCAACCAACTTTGACCATCTAAGTAAAAAAAAAATTTTCTTCGAAAAATTCAAATTATTTTTTCCTTGAAATAAAAATACCTTGATTTTCTCGCACATATAGATAAAATGGCCAAAATAGTGACAAATATTCAATTATGTGCAAAAATATGGACTAAATATGCGGCTGTATGCGATTATATGGACTATCAATTTGTATGCGGTAAAAAGTCAAAATAATAAATTATATGTGGAATAAAACTGGGTATTTAGGTTCCTTATAGATGGAAACGTCAAGCTGCAAGTCGACAGTTGCATCCAACTTAGCGAATAGAACATGTAAAAAATTATAAATCCGCTCTCTAGTTATAATTATCTGTTTTTAATTAAACAGTTCTGGTCGAGGTTCAGATTCAATACTCGAAAATCTCAAAATGTTCTATTTCTTCTACTAGTGGACGTGGTAGGAAAAAATAAGTTGCAAATTATGATAAAGGCAAACCCTATTGCAGGATCGTAACTAAGACTTAAATGAACGATTTGACCCGCAGTGCTTTTATTTTCGTCCCTTAGGATTTGAATAGCGCCCCTTTTTCAAAGTGGCGGATTTTATCTAGGGGCAGAAGGTATCAAATGGCCTGGTGATGTCCAGCTTCGTTAAAATATATGGAGCTATGTCTCGATCGATTTCTGGGACATCAAATACTTGAAAAAAAAATGGTGGAGCATTGACATCTGTCGCAAGCAAATTTGGTGGAGGCGCCAAAATGAATTTGGTACGGTCATAAGAAAATTGCTGTAACATTTTTATTTTTCAACCGATTTAACCACAAGGTATATCATTTTGTAGAAAAGTAAATTCTTCTTGTTATCTGACACCTTTCATGGAAAAAAAAAGTGAGGAATGTTGAAGAAAAAAATTAAAAATAATTTGAGAAAAAAAATATTTTTTTGATTTTTTTTATTTTCATGAAAATTGCCTTATTTGTAGATTTTGATGTGCCTTTTCTAAATTTGCACTTTTCCGATTGATATCTTTGCAGTGCGTACCGTCATGTTGAAAAAATGATATCTGAAGAGAAGTTTTTGACAATAACTAAATTTAAGTCCATGCGAGATTGGAATGTTTATAGACGTATGAAAGTACATTCAATTCTCCACGATTTGACACTTGAACCATCTCTGTGCGACTCGGGGTTCTTGAGCTAGAGCTTCCGGAAGTATCAACTTTCGGTGTTAAATAGTGACCGCGCCTACCAGATTTCACCACTGGATCACCACCATGTCTTATTCAAATTACTCAACGATAACGCGTCGTCATTTATCTCAAATCATGAACATTGGTGGACCTGGCACAGCCCCAAGAGGTGATTTTTAATTCTTTTGGAACCAAAAATTGATACTTCTAGGAGGTCTAGCTCAAGAACCGTGGGTCGCAGAGAGCTGGTTTAGATGTCAAACTGTAGAGGATTGAATGCGCTTTCATATGTTTATGAACATTTGAATGTCACAAGGGCCAAAGTTAATATATTTTTCAAAAACTTCTTTTCAGACATCATTTTTTCAATATGGCGGCGCGTACTGCAAAGATATGAGTCGGAAAAGTGCAAGTTTGGAAAGGGCACATCAAAGTCTACAAATAGAGCCAATTGCATGAAAATAAAAAAATGTTAAAAATCTTTTTTTTTTTCAAATTATTCTTTTACTTTTTTTTTTTCAACATTCTTCAACGTCTCTTTCCAATGGAAGGTATAAGGTGACAAGAAGAATTCACTTTTTCACAAAATGAAATGTCTTCTGTTAAAATCCGTTGCAAAATAAAAATGTTACAGCAATTTTCTTATGGCAGTAGTAAATTCCTTTTGGCGCCTCCACCAAATTTGCCTGCGGTAGATGGCAATGTTCCACCATTTTTTTAATTAGTGTTTGATGTCCCAGAAACCGATTGAGACATAGCTCCATATATTTTAACGAGGCTGGACATCACCAGGCTATTTGATACCTTCTGCCCCTAGATAAAATCCGCCATTTTGAAAAAGGGGCGCTATTCAAATCCTAAGAGACGAAAAGAAAAGCACTGCGGGTCAAATCGTTCATTTAGGTCTCAGTTGTAACCCTACCAAGTGGTTTGTCTTTATCATCATTTGCGTGCATCATTTCGGTTGTACCACGTCCACTATACTGAGAAATAGATCGAATTTAATCTTGCCTTCTGGTATAATACGAAGACATTTGAACATGTCCCAATTTTACAACAAATCTGATTTGAAAATTTCAAGTTGTCCTTGTTTTTCATGTTACCTCAGTATTTTACTGTGAAAGATATCTCACTCTTATACCAAAAAACCAACTGATTCAATAAAAGTCTTCAGATATTTCATTTTAACTCACTATTGCACAAAACATACCCTCATGCGTTTGTAAAATATCTTACTTATCTCTAAGTTGTCCCACTATTTGACCAGAAATGTCCCGCCAATTGTTTGAAATGACTTAATAATTTTACTTATCTCCAATGTACGAAATGAGTATCATATACTAGTAAAGTAAGTACTCAGCTCTATGATGTACCTACTCAGGGAGAATGGCACAAACGAAATATTCTCAAATGTTCTGCCTCGGGGTTTGCTTTTTCTGCCAGAAGCCTGCCAGAAGCCTGGCATCACGACCGTACGAGGACTTTTCCGCCTGGAAAAGTTGAAGATGAGATCCCTTTAATTGAAGCCCTCGCTATAGTCGTCGAGAGGACACTGAAGTAGTTGTGGCACTCCAAGGGTACTGTGGACTGTGGAGCGGACAAACCAATAGGTACCCCGCAAAAATGTCGTTCTCTAAAGTTATTCATATGAGGTTGGTTACTAATGCTGTGAACAATAAGGAACAAATCAAAAAAGCTCACTCAGAAGTGACGCACATTGATGAAGTAGAAGAAACAAGTCAGTGAAAATCCGTATCTGCTTTTGCGATGGCAGACTTAGCTCGGTTGTGACTCAAAAAATTTGTCCCAACATGATGGTTTTGAGGTGAAAATCCCATCAAGTATGTTGGGGTAAGTTGAGTGAAGAATAAGTGAGAGTGTAGGATGAGTGGCGTCCCTGAATTGGACCCTTATAACGTTTTTGAGTCACTAGAACTGAAAAAGTTTAGCTCTAAAATCGAAGGATTCGATTGATTCTCAGAAATCCCTGGCCAATTAGTAATGACGATTTTCGAGCTGAATTAGCTCGGTTCAGTTGACTCGAAAACGCCATTGGTGTTTCAATGCAGGGGCAACCCACCCCATTTAAATAAACTGCTGGACAACGAAGTTGTCGGTATCGGAAAAATGGTCCGAATTTGGAGGACAATATCTCTCGATCGCCAATTAGTCCGGATGCTAGTTGCATAAAATGGAATGAACCTTGCATTTTTTGATGAGAAGAAGCTACTTGGTGGAAATGTTCTTTGCATCATACTCTTCCAATCCAGAAAGGTAGCCATCAGCGCCATCCATGCCGGCAGCGTATACAGGGTGAAACACAAAAAAAAAAGTTGGAAAATTATATTTATATAACCGAAGCATGTGGAGACGTGTAATTTACCACATACATTAACTGTTCTATGCTCATGAAGTCACAGCAAACCGTTCTTCATTATCTTAAACTGTCTTTGAAAGGTAGGGGAAAAACAGAAAAAAGAACAAAAACACTCTTTTTCCCATAAATAAGTGATTCTTAGAGATATTGACACAATACTAGGTATTTCTACAAAAAGTAATGGTAGAAATGATATGAGCTGGGCGGACAATTCCTAAGCCAACTATTTCCAGAAATACGATTGTCAACTTTTTTTTCCTCTTGAGCGCCATCTTGAATCTGCCTTGTGAGGCATCATTGAAAAAGTGATTGGTTATCATAATAATGGTAATATGTAATCATTGCATCGTAGAAACAACCTCCTCATCATAATTTAGTGACCTCTTCGGCGGGAAAGAATTGCCATTCACGTATTTTCTGGCTCTTCAAGCTTTAGTGCCCATGATGGCATTTGCAATATCTGGAATGGTTAAATATGTTACGCATTATGAACCCTGATGTACTTTGAGACAGCCCACCAAGTTTTGCAATCATCAATTGAAAAGTTTGCTCTTAAAAGCTGTTTGAACAAAATTTGTAAAAATTTTTTATGGAAAATGCAAAATATTGGATCTCTCAGCCTTATTTGATCCCTCGTTGAGGAAAGCCTGGAACCGGAAGTCTTCAAAATTGTTATGCTAATGGTTCTCTGAGAACTGCTCTTCAATGTGTAGTTGTCAAAATCTGCATAGCTGCGTTCATATTCCAGACAGAGAGCGACAAAGAAGTTCATGCAGTGAAAAAATACACAACTTTCAATGCAACGGAGAAATCCCGGAAATGTCCCTTTTAGATAAGCTTTCCGCAATACACAAGTTCTGTAAGACTCTCAAGTGTGGGTGAAAAGCTTGAAACATAACTAACTTGAGGCTCCAACAGTGTACCAAATTGCACATTCATGTTATAAAAAGTAAGGTCTCCAGACAGCTTTCAGTCTAGCCCTGGACAAGTTTTTTCTAGACTGTAATTTATGTCTTTTTTTACTGCATGAACTTCTTCATAGCTCTCTGTCTGGAATCTGAAGGCAACTATGCAATTTTTAACAACTAAACATTGAAGAGCACTTCCCACTGAACCATTATCATAAAAAATTCGAAGACTTTCGGTTTCAGGCTATCCTCAGTGAGGGATCAAGTAAGGGTGAGAGACCCAATATTTTGGATTTTTCATAAAAAATTGATACAGATTTTGTTTAAACAGCTTTTAAGAGCAAACCTCTTAATTGATGATGGTGAAACCTGGTAGGCTACCTCAAAGTACATCAAGGTTCATAATGCGTAACATAGTTCACCACTTCAGATGTTGCAAATGCCATCATGGGCACTAAAGCTTTGAGGAACCAAAAAATATGTGAATGACAATTCTTTCCCGTCGAAGAGGTCACTAAGTTATGATAAGAAGGTTGTTTTTGCGATGCAATGATTTCATGTTACCATTATTATAATGACCAGTCACCTTTTCAACGATGCCTCACAGGGCAGATTCAAGATATTTCTGGAAATAGTTGGCTTAGAAATTGGCTACCCAGCTCATATCATTTCTAACATTACTTTTTGTTTACAAACCAAGTATTGTGTCAATATCTTGAAGAATTACTTATTTATGGAAAAAAGAGTGTTCTTGTTTTTTTTCTGGTTTTCCCATACATTTCAAAGACGGTTCAAGGTAACAAGAACAGTTTGCTGTGACTTCATAAGCATAAAATAGTTAATGGATGTGGTGAGTTGCACGTCTCCACATGTTTCGGTTAATTAAATATAATTTTTCACAAAAAAAATTCTGTATCACCCTGTATACGCCGCCGGCATGGATGGCGCGGATGACTATTTTTCTGGATCGGAAGAGTACGATGCAAAGAACATTTCCACCGAGTGGCATCTTCTCATCAAAAAATGCAAGGTACTTTCAACTAGCATCCGGACTAAATTGCGATTTCCATTTTGTTTGTTGCGGTCACTAGCTTAATCTTTCCGTAACCCATCCTATAATAGTGAATATTGAGAAACTTCACGTAAATTTTCTACAGGGTGATACGTGAAATGGTGCAAAATTGCAACGTCTTCATCGTTCCCCCATTTTTCAAAAATATATTTTTTTAATTTTCTAATACAAAAATTATAAAGTGTGGTGTCTTATCTCGAAACCGTTCTAGAATTTCCCGGATTGAAAGTCTAACATTAAAGATATAAATTTTTATGTTGAATGTGTAGATTTACGAAACTCGGGCATAGCACAAGCACAAAGAATATAACGTCCAGGGGGGCTTTACTTCACTCGGACACTGAAGTTTCACATCGTTACCATGTTCAGGGGCTTAAATCTGCGAATAAAACATGTTTCATATCTAAAATTCTGACGAAATCCAACGTACCGTACGAGAATCAGGCAAAGACAACCACTTGAAAAAGTGCCCCCTGCTTGGCCCTACACCAAATATTCGGGTTGTGTTGGGAGTGAAATTGTCCTAGACTATTGTACGAACAATCTTGCGAATGTCAACATCCATTCACCAGAAGTGACTCAATCTCGCGTGCCAACAAGGCAAATCTGTAACATTCAAAATGAAAATTTATATCTTCGATTTTAGACTTCCAATCCGGATAATTCCAAAACCGTTTCGAGGTAAGATACCACACTTCATGATTTTTGTATTATATTTTTTTTTTGACAAATGGGGGTACGATGAAGTTGGTACAATTTTGCAGCATTTTACGTATCACCCTGTAGAAATTTTACATGAAGTTTCTCAACATTCACTTCAACAGGATAGGTCACGGAAGCATTAGGCTAATAAAATTAACACGATAAACAAAACGGAAATCGCATCCGGCAATCGGAAGTTATTGGTCTTCGAAGTCGAACCATTTTTCCGATACCGACAACTTCGTTGTCCAGCAGTTTGGTATACCTATTGTAAAACTAGTGTTATACAATGACGTTTTTCGTAATACGACCAAGTTTGACGGGCGATGTTAAGCAATGCAGTAGTATTGCAAAAATGAATTGTAACACATGTTTTCCATACTACTTTGTCTATTTCGCCTTGAAGGGGGACTGTGGGTAAAATTTTGTGTCAATTTTAAAATTTATATAGCTGCGGGGTGGCTTTAGTTGATTTTTAGTCAAAATCGCATCAATAAATGCCAAGCCGTTACGAAGTTATCGTAAATGTTGTGGGCTGATTATGACGTCATACTGCGCACCGGAAAGGACAAGTCGGCAGGGCAAGGCACCACGCCAACAATTACTAGACCTTTATAAAATGAAACAAGTTTACCAAACGGTAGACGCAGGTCATTTGACTTTAATTTCAAAGTACGGTGAACCAAATTTCAGTAGATATTTTTAAAAACATAATTAAAGTGCGACTCTATCTGTCAATGAAATAAAGCGGCAACATGGCGAAATCGCGAAATGAAATTCGGCAGCTTGACAGAAGCTTGACAGTATAGGGAAGTCACAGTCTATCGTATAACCCTGAAAACTTCCGTCAGTGAAATCTGTTGGTGCATGAAAATAAAAGATCAGGTATACCAGGCCAAAATGATAATGCTATAGGGTCAGAAACATGATGTCAGGAACGACCAGGACCATTTTCAATAAAAACGCACTGGTGTGGCTGACTCAAAGAAGTATGAACGGATTCTGATATACACTTCTTTCTTATTCCGACCCTAATCGGTAGTCGGTTGTACCACCGATTAGAAAAAAGTCCCATCAGCGGCAGCAGCCCTAAAATACATTTAATTATTCACTACATTATTATGTGGAAGCGAAAAGTACACCTGATCTCTTATTTTCATGCACCAACAGATTTCACTGACGGAAGTTTTCAGGGTTATACGATAGACTGTGACTTCCCTGTACTGTCAAGCTTCTGTCAAGCTGCCGAATTTCATTTCGCGATTTCGCCATGTTGCCGCTTTATTTCATTGACAGATAGAGTCGCACTTTAATTATATTTTTAAAAATATCTACTGAAATTTGGTTCACCGTACTTTGAAATTAAAGTCAAATGATCTGCGTCTACCGTTTGGTAAATTTGTTTCATTTTATAAAGGTCAAGTAATTGTTGGCGTGGTGCCTTGCCCTGCCGACCTGTCTTTTCCGGTGCGCAGTATGACGTCATAATCAGCCCACAAAATTTACGATAACTTCGTAACGGCTTGGAATTTTTCGATGCGATTTTGACTAAAAATCACCTAAAGCCATCCCGCAGCTATATAAATTTTAAAATTGACACAAAATTTCACCCACAGTTCCCCTTTAACTTACATAATAAAAATCAGAATAATGTACGAACTGACATTATTGAATTGTGCTTATGGCATTAATGACAGCCAAAACAGTAGCACAAAGTGCTCTATTTTCAGTTGCACAAAGTGGAACTTTGTGACACTGTTTTTCGCAAAAACAGGGCTAGAAAGTAGTCATAGTGTAATCGAAATAAACAAAATAATAATGAATACTACACATGCGGTAACAACGTTATTCATGATATTATTTTTCAACATTGATAAGATCATCTCATTTGAGAGAAACATGACATGCTATGCTGAGTGGGTAAATTCAATAGTTATAAATGTCTGCGACAAGTCAACATGATTATCTGCAGTTTGCAGTGGTCCTTAGGTAACTGATGACAATTATTAACTTAAGTGACTCAAGAAAATCTATTACCTACGTCATTACGTCAATTCGATTTCACATAGGTAAGTCAAGTTTAGAGTACTCAAGGCGTATTTACATTTGTCACTTTGGATCTTGGTAAAATAAGCGTTGCGGAATCAATCCCTGTGTCTCACCATCTCACCATTTAGATCTCTTCCGAAAGCTACAAAAATGTACTTTGGTTTGAGCCCATTGGCGTTTCCAAAATCAAAAAAATATATTTTTCGATTTTTGTAAGCGATTCCGCAACGCTAACCGTCAGTTCCACAAAAAAGATGATCAGTGATCAAGGCTGATTGCAGATTAGATTAACTGAACTTCTTTCTGCTGAATGCTAGGCGATTAACCACAAAAAATGCCTGAAATCTGCACTAGACCGATCATCTTTCCATTATTGAGGGATAAACCAGCATTTTCATTGATCACTCAGCTTCAAATTCACAAACAAAATCGCGAATCAACTAATCTCGTATTTTCTTTTTTGTGGAACCCACGGTTATTTTATACCAATTCAACTCCGTCCTTAATTTGTCTTCTAGTTTGTTGCAGTTGAAGCGAGAGTTGGAGTGTATAATAATATGCAAAAGGATTGTAAAAGTTGTTGTGTCCTACAGTGAAAATTGCTTTTCTGACTGCAGTTTCGGCTTTATTTAATACACAGCCACTTTCAAAATTCTTGTGAAATGTAAAAATATGAATCATGACATAAATTATGACATACAGGTAACAATGGTTCGAGTCATTCTGAATCGTAGGGATGACGTGTTGGAGAATTATTCGTTGGTTTTATTCTCAGAGGACTTGGAGCATCTCCGCAGATCACCTTCAGCGAATTTCATTGTCAGGGACCCACGGTATGCAAACAGTGAGCCCCAGGATTACCTCTTGCTCGCGGTCCCGGCAAGGTTCCAGAAGGTTGCGGCTCAGGTGAGGTTGCACAAGGAATATAACTTCAGATTTGTCATCGGAGGGAATTTTTATTCCATTAACCCAGAGATTGTCTGCACGGTCTGCAATACAAATAGATTGGAAACACTTGAACACCTCCTGTTTGGTTGTCCCCTGTACCCAGGGCTGGGCGGTATTTCAAATACAAGTATTTGAAATGCGTATTTGGAATACAAGTATTTGAAATGCGTATTTGAAATACATTTGAGTATTTTGTATTTTGTATTTGAATACATTTGATTGAGAAGTATTTGTATTTTGTATTTTGGAATAGTTCAGACAGCTAGTATTTCGTATTTTGCATTTTAAAGACTTTTTCGGAAAAGTATTTTGATTTTAAAAATACAAAATACAAAATACATTTGTTTCCCATGCTCTTTAGTCTGTTCGGGCCGAAATTGTTTTGGTAATACTATATTCACCCCATTGACATTTCTTGCTTTCTTGCACACTATCTGAGATCGATAATGAGTTCGATTGCATCTTTTACGTTTTACGTTTTACTGGTGAGTGCATCCTACTGTCAGCCACGAGATGTTCCATGTCGGATGTCGGACAATATTTTTGAAAAGCTGGTTATGTCCTCAAAGGAAATCAACATTCGTTACTTTGGAGAATTGATGAATGAAGTAAGGAATAGATTTTATTATGAAGTTTTCTTTACTTTATGTTTATTATTTTATTTGTCTTTTCATGCCTATATTTGTTAATTTATTTATTCAATTATCTTTTTACTGACACGTTCAACGCCTCCAAAAAGGCATTTTATGATGTAAGCCTGTCTTCATCTTGAACAAATAAATGATTCTATCTATCTATCTATCATAGTTCATAATGATTTACTTATTGTTGCGACTTAATCAATGAAGTGCGTTCCCATTGAAATACTTGCATTTTACGGTTTATCCAATAAATACGCGATAAGAATGTATTTTGTATTTTGTATTTGGAATAACTACTATACGTTGTATTTTGTATTTTGGAATTTCTTGGTTTTTCAAAATACGTATTTTGTATTTCAAAGACCTTTCAAGAAGTAGTTTGTATTTTGTATTTCGACTATCTTGGATCGTGTATTTTGTATTTTGCGAGGTATTTTGTATTTAAATACAATTTTCCAAGTATTTTGCCCAGCCCTGCCTGTACCGTGGCGTGACCCTATCGACCTGGCGTGATCCTGACAGCTTCTTGACATCTGCAAGAGATCTGGATGTGGTTGGTGTTAAGCAACTGTACAGTCTATTTAGCCAGATACTAAGCTACGATCGTTCGCGCTAAAAGAATAACATGTACATAGTCCAGTGTTTACAGAATTATTCAGTTTGCGGTTATTAATCGAGATGTAATATATTTATTCTTGTTTTATTTTTTCCTTTTCTTTCTTTCAATTAACGATGAACTTGATAGTATGCTGATTTTTGTTTACATTGTATACCTGCCTGCCAAAGTGAAGACAATAAATTACTATTAATATTATTATTAGTAGTAGATACCTAATTTTTTAACAATCAACAAAGATCTAACGGCGAAAATGTGATAAGATAATTATTTTAAATTTTCGAGAATCAACGGTATGAGGAAAGTGATATCGAATTCTTGTTGCTCATTCATTGAGTAACTTTTGTTAGTTTTGAAGCCGAAAGTGCAGTCAAAAAAGCAATTTTCACTGTTGGAGATTATATGGTTGGAGACAACAACTTTGACAATTCTTTTATTAAAAATGTAACAGTGTAGGTAGATGGACTTATTTCTTGAACGAATCGAGAGTAAGGCACAGGCATGAATTTTTTTCGTTTTATAGATACTTGAACAAATATGTAATATCATTAAAAATCATGTCTCTGTGACTCTTTGTTGAAGAAATAATATGTGAAATCAAATAAACTGGAGCAAATTTTCTTTGAGCCACTTCAACTGATCGCCCAGTCATGCCTACGTACCTATATTAGCCGAGCTGTTTTGAAGTGCCAGCCAAGTTTGAAGCTGAATAATGAGGGATGATAATGAAACAATCTTGAAGACAATTTTAAGACCATTTTATTGGCTGAGGCATTTATTGTACATTTATAATTATTTACTGTTATAATAATATAGGTATCAGGATAGATATTAGTTACCCCATACTCTTAGAGATGTCGCATGGACACTCTTTAGCTGTAGTATTTTAGCGCACCTCCGATATCTAGTATAGTACATCGTATCGCATATTATATTGTACGTCATACTGTCTTCAATATAGGCTAATAGTAAAATATAGTCATTTACATATAGGGTGGTATATAGCCAGCAGAGGACGGATCTTTGACGTGCGGACCAGCGGTGCATCAACTATGGAGACGACCCGGCGTCTTCGGAAAAACTGTAACAGGCGCGAGAATGATTCAGTCAACAAATTTTTATTTATTTATTTATATTATAAAAATACTTAGGCCGTCAGATTTACTATTTCTCTTTTTTCTACACCGCTGGTCGACGCCTCAAAAATGCCCGTCTCTTGTGTTTATTTTTTTTTTGGGTCATCGGTGATGAAGGGACGAAGGAACGGGATCGGGAAATACGGTTGCGACAATTTTGCTATTCTAAGTGCAGACCAGCGGAAAAAATCGGACGACGCATCCAGCGAAAGCTTTCTCTAGTTTCTCGAGGTGCGGCGTGTGAATTTTCTCCGCTTTTTGTGCGTTATGTGCATGGTGACATTTAAAATAGAACACATGTATTACCAAAATTTAGAGATCAGTGCAGGTTTCTTTTGTTGTTGTTGTTTTGTTGTTGTTGTTGTTGTTTATATAAACATCCATACGAACAGTTACTACTTTTATTTCAAAACTAAACACGTAAAAAATAAATATCTCTATATCATTTATAGAATATATTTTTATTACTTTTACATAATTTATGTGCAGGTGCGTTGTCTCGGGACTCCTTAAATGTTACTAATCGAATAAGCATATCTAAATTCGCACAACCGTTCTAATACTCATATTCAGTATAAAAATAAATAAATATTTTATTACACCTTATAACGATAGGTACTTAAGAAACGCAACTCAATAAATTGGCTATGTGTCGTAAGCTTCGTGAAGAAAAGAATTTGACAAATATAATTTTTTTGTTTACTATTTCAATAACATTTAAAAATTACGTTTCAAATCACTTAGCATTCTTTTTGATTCCTTATAAAAGTGATTGTGTCTCTTTTTTATACGTAATACCTAGATTTCAAAAAGTAACTTTCAAATCTTATGTGTATATAAAATATTATTGCAAGTTTCATTTGATATTTCTTTTTTATTACTTTAGTTTTCATTTATATAGACTAGAAATTGACTAGAAATGAAATAAACCGACCTCCTTCAATTATAATTCACAACAAAAAAATTCTCACTATATCTACCTGAATTATATATCAAACGTAAAAAATACAAAAGAAATATCACGCAATTTAAGGAGTCTGCCGATATAAATATACAATATGATAAAAAGTCACACACAGTAAACATTGGGAGAAAACACTGTATAGTTCAGTGGCAGGAATATATCACATTAAAAAACTCGGCTTTGCCGTACTTCACATCACTTCAGCGCTGTAAATGGTGTATTTCTGAACGAAAATGGAAAAAACTTATAAAATGTTAAGTAAAATTGGTGCATTTAGTGCTTCGTGCAGCTGTGCAGCTCTTAATTTCTACGTCAGGAACGATTTTTCAAAGTCCTTGAAAAAGTGAACCAAGTCGCCTTGAGTCACTTCTCAAGAGATCACTTTTAGGAAGGATTGTAGGGGGTTTAGGAAACGGTGATGGTGGTGGTGGAACATTATGCCTTTTGACCCTGAGAAATAACTAAAATCTATTTCAATTGTTTTGAAAAAATAATTTTTTTAAAGGGCCTGATTTTTCCCTGTTTACCTACAACTTGGAATGATTACGCAATTGCAAGTATCACCAATCTCTATAGCTAGTGGGAAAATACAAGGCGAAGTTGTTTACTTGGTTATCGGGTCTGATGCAATAAGTTTCGCGGGAGTGTGTTAGTTGTACAATTGCAGCAAACAACTACTGAAATAATTCATATTTTTGGTATGTTTTGATGATTAATAGGAATCCGAATTAGGGGTTATTGACTCATGAACCGTTTTCGAGTCCTCCTATAGCTGTTGCCCTCCGGAATCGATTTGCTCAGCTCACGGCGAGAGAGATTGTAAACACTTGCAACTACAAAGTCTATACGTGTGCCGGCTACAAGCTAGGTATCATAGTAGGCCGATTTTTCTCGTTCGTTAATGGAATTTCGTCAGTACTTAAATTGAAACTAAAATAGTCAGACTTGGTAGTTTTTTTGATGGTTATACGTAGGTACTTATAAGAATAAAAAAAAGGTATTTAGCCAGCTGTGACGTCTCGACTCGTGCACACGTAAGAAGGATATTTTTCACGTGATTTTTATTTAGACCTTGCTTAGACCACAGCAATCAGTACAAAAATAAATTTTTTCGTTATGTTGTACTTCATAAGCTTATACGCATTGTTCTTATACGAATAACTCCATTGGCATGGAGAATACTTTTTTGAGATTTCAGACTTTTGAGAAATTTCGAAAAACATCCCTCTTGTTTTAAGCTTAGATTCTACGTACATTTTGGAAGAAAGCGTTAAAACCGTTGTAGAGAATTTATTGTCTACTTATCGCAAATACGTTTTATTGTCAATTGATGGATTTCGGTGGCTCAGGATGATATTGAATCATCGCCCGATACCATGAATTGACGTGTGCCTTCTCTGTTCCTTCGAATATGTTCCTTTTAAGTAGAGCGATTAGTGTTCCAAACAACGGCCCAGCCTCCTTGCTTTCATTCCAAAATGTTTACACTTTGATGAACTTCTGAACATCAGCCAGACGGACTATAAGTATATAAGTGCATTATTATTCAATATAATATAATGTTATTACACCGAAAGCATGATTTTTTTTAATAATAGTAGTTTCACAACGCCACACTTATAATCTAACATCTAATCTTTTTTTTCCAATTTTTCTTACACTTTATAATAAGTAATATGACGATTTATAGGTGCATTGTGGCCGGTGTTGAGTGTTTCAGGGGCTTCCTAAGTGCTTCTCTAGAACTCTTTCCAAACAATTTAACGAGTCGAGACTGGATTAAAATATACGCTCTCTCATATTTTAGAATATTAACAATATTAACAGTGATAAATTTGTAACAAACAGGCTTTAACGTATTCATTTTATTCTAAACAATTTGATTGATTTTTACATGTTGTCAACTGGTACCTAGGTAAGTAGTGGAAAAACGAATTTCAGTGAACTACTACCTAAGAGAGGAAGATTAAGTATGCATAGAGAACCGAATTCCACATCAAACTAAACTTTGATTGTTTTTGTATTTTATACAATTCGAGAGGAACTGCTGTGACTACCACAGTCGGGGGATCTGGAAAAGAACCATTGCTACAGAGCACCAACTACTACTGTTGTATGTATATACGAAAATAAGAACAAATTAGAAAAGAGGAATGTATATGAAACAATGTAGAATAATAAAGTAGCTAAGGCCTTTTTCAGACAATGGGGGATTCCTTTTCAGTTGAAGAGGGCTCCTGTCGCTCTTGTGGAATGCACTATTTGGGAATGATTACTACACAGCGAGCTGCAGCTTGACGAGTAGACCCACACGCTAACACACTAACAGACCACGGCTTTTATAGGTGCTTTGTTACAACTCCTTTCGTTTTTTGACTATTATTCTCTTAATGCAATTCTCCTTTTTTTTTGAATGTGGAAAGAACAACAACGGAACTTGACTTAAAACCGAAATGAGCAGAGTCCCTGATATTCCGGCCGGTGAGTCCTCCTAGGCTGCCGCTTGCGAAGTCTTTTTACTCTCTGAAGTATACGCTAGTCGGTGGGCGGAGGTGAGGCGATCTGAGGGACGCGCGGACCTGACTTTCGGGCGCCCCCCCGATCGTCTAGAGGCATGGGGGGTTAACGTCCGCGCGCCCACCGAAGCAGCGCGTCGGCTAAAACGTCCAGGTGAGCCTTGGTCTGCAACAAGAATCAACATTTTAGCTATATGTATGTATACACCCAGGTAGCTGTAAGGGAGCTTATTATGGCTCCGTCAACAACCCTTAAGTAGTCTACGCAGGCTAAATTTGGCTACTTACGTGACCGGACTGACCCTAATAGTAAAGTCAAGAGCGGGGAGTTATAGTGTCCTAGAATTTATTTATAAATAAAAATTATAGGGTTCCTTTTCGTTACGGATTCTTATCTAGGTAGGGTAAATGCGTACAAGAGTACGCAAAGGTGAAAGAATACGCAGTGATCGTTTGATTTGATAGACTTATTATCATCTCTGGGATGTGTTGTGTGGCAGGATTTTCTCTAATATACAAAATATAATCATGCGTAACCGGTGAAGTATAGCTTCTTGCTTCTATGTAAACATTTGCCGGTTCATTACTTATAATGGACTTCGTAGTTGCATCCGCGATCGCCATATAATTTTGGTGCTCGCCTACGGCTCGTGTCTGCAAACACACAGCCTAGTTAGTAATGACAATCATTACGCATGCACCAATACCGGGTGTTTTTTTCAAATTGTTAATTGGAGTTAGCTTTGGGAGTATGGAAACATATGTCCGCGATTCGATAAATCTTCTTGCGTTGCCTACATAGCCACCATGGGACCCTTTAAGTAATTCCTTCATAGTGTTACTTTGCATTGGGTATTTCAATAATTGACAGACAAATTTGTAATTCACACACTACATTTTATTACTGCGTACTACTGAAATTGCAAGTCAAAAAAATTATTTCACTCGAAATATCGCACTTCGCTGTTGCTCGTACTGTTGCTCTTGCTTCAACTTTGACCTGCTTCCTCGCCATGCCGCTCTTATACATTGATAAGATTTATTAGTTAGAGCGGGTTTCACTTTTTTAAAAATATTTTAGGAGGTGGAATAGCATTGAAAAATAAGTGAACTTTCTCGATAAAAAATACATCAGAAACGCACTAAACGGAGATAGAGGCTTTCAAAGTTGAGTTTTGAAAATGTTTTTTTTTGTTATAGTTCCCAAGTTTAATTAATGGATTTTGACTGGTACACATAGTAAATTGATGGATACCTACAAGCTGGTCATATTATTATTCCATATTCTTTATGTTCAGTTCTCAACAATACAGGTTTTTCTAATCGTCAAAATTGAACAGTATAAAAAGAAACATTGTAAATAAGTATGAAATACCAGAATTCAATCTTGAGTGAACAAGACAAAAGACACATTGAACAATGAACATATTAAAACCTTTGTGAATTTTTTTAAAGTTTTGAGAAAAATCGACCATGGTGACCAAGCTCAAGAATCACGTAGGCTGAAACTGTATTGGTTGCGTATTCCTGAAACGAATGGAATGCTTTTTTGAGCAGCATCGATTTCACAGCCGTTTCAAATTCTTTTGGGGGCAACTCTCCTATTTGTAGTGTTGGCTTAACTTATTCATAAATACTGGACAGAAGAAATTCAGGCTGTATAGGCTTTTTGACAGTCTGATGTGATTTAATTTACTACTAGTCGGTCTCTGTTTCTAGTCAGGTGATCATGTATACAGCCCGGACAGTTCAACTTTGTTTTCAAGGGGGACGTTCATCTGCTAATAATTTAACCGTGGAGTTTCACCCCCGTAGTCAAGGTGGCAGCCCCTTCGAAAATTTTAAGTGACAATTGGGGTTGAGTGATACATCATTTTAAAGCTGGTTCAATTGCCTTATAGCGGTGCTAATTTTTTTTTCGATTTGATGCCAATTTTTCAAGATAATGCTAATTTCAGTGTTTTTGGGAGGTTACAGCCCCTTCTCGAAGTCGCCGAACCCATCACGGGGCTTATTTCCGTCTAGTAAACATGTTACAGAATACAAACAAATGAGAACTATTCAATAATTGAATTTTTCAGTGTATTTTAATCACAATTACTGGGAAGCAATTCTTGATATTTAGTGAAAATACGCTTTGTTTACAAGTCGGTCATCTGTCACCTCGATCCGATCCCGTTTGCAACGGCCAAAATACGAGCGGATGCGGGTCTCGATCCGCTCGACTCAAGTCAAGCCGGCTAAAGCACCGGATCGACTTGAACTGCTCCATCCGATTGAAAACTCAATCCTGACCGTTTATATCGGCAATTTCTAGCGGATCGACCCAATCGGGTAGAGTTTCGATCGGATCCAAAGCTGCGATAGAAACGCAGTCATTGATATCGAAAGTAGATTGGATTGGGAGTCGTGTAGACCTATTTTAAAAATCGTCATGGTTCCGGTTTTTCGACGGTAATTTTTTCAAAATGAAATTAGCACATTCCGTGATTTTGAATAAACTGCAATGCAAACTTTGACATGCGATGAGCCTCACGAAATATTCATTTCAGGTGCAGACATGCTGGGAATGAAAAAAAATTGAATTAATTTTTGGAAGGAGAATTTTCGAAATCGGACGCATAGAAAAACTGAAAAATTTCCAAAATTTCATCCCGTGAACAGATTTCCACCAATTTTTTTTACCGGCTCTTGAACATTTTTCAACAATTTTCTTTTCAATTTCCTGGGAATTTGCCTGTTGAAAATGTATAACATATCTGAGTTATCGAAACCGGACTCGAATGATGAAGCCGTTATTAGAGAAAATATCTCAACTCTTTAATCTTTTTCTCAATTTTTAACTTTTCACCCGCGAAGGGAAGTTTCCTAATGAAATTTCCATCCGTTCTTTGCTTGCCGTCGGGGAAGTTTTTGGGTGACACAACCGATTTTTTTTTTGTAAATCGGAGTAACCTGTGGAAGTGCAAACGTATGTCCGCGACGCGACTTGATTTATCTTCTTGTGTTGCCTGGCCAATTGCTCAAGAGCGCAATGATCAAGTCACGGACATATATCCCATTCACTTCCTATTTTCAGTAGAATGACTTTTTGGAGCAAAAATAGAGTGACAAGCTGGAGCCCTGGGAGAATACGGCCGATGGCCGCTGATAGTTTTGCTCCCAAACTTTGCAGGTGACATCAGCCGTAGTCGTAGCCCCCCAGCTTGTCACTTAATTTTTGCTCCAAAAAGTCATTCTACTGAAAATAGAAAGTGTATGTGTAAGTTTCTACTTTGCCAGCCAACTGATGCAATTCAGGATTTTTAAAAAGACTCGGTACATAACGATTGAAGTCTGGTTCATTACACTACCAAATTGGTTCTTCCAGCCGGATTCAGAGCGATTTTTGGCGAGCAAAGTTTGATAACGCCTTTTGTACAATTTAATCTTTAGTTCCTACAACTTGTTCATTTTCTCTGCAGTAGAATAAAAAAATAACTTGGTGAGATGCCAGAGGTTCATGAATTTTTTCCTCTTTTAAAATTTGATCAGAAATGACACTTGAGAATCTTGAGATGAGATGTGTATTCAATAATGATGCTTTATTATTTTTCTAAGTACTACTTTCAACTTCCAGAATACATAGAGATGAATCCTTGAGAAATTCAGGCAAGCTGTGCCCTGGCCGCAGCTTCGCAGCCCCCTATTTACCTAGACCACAGCATGCTTGAATTAGGAATAAATTTGATCACACAATAGATAAAAATTTAAAAAAAGTTCATATTGAACCGTCACAATTTTGTTACAAGATTTGTTAGCAAAACTTTCTTCAGATTTATGTAATCGTTTCATATACCAATGGCAAAATACCGTCTTATTATGAAAGGGACTGTAGTTTTGTGATGGAATGCAGCTTGATGATGCTCGAGCTGGTCACCACATCTCATATCGTAGGATCACAACATTTTGCAAACGTTTTTTCAAGCAGAATAATTGTCAACCCGGCCGGTAGCACGGTGAGCTCGGCTCTGCTTTCAAAGGTGGAGGTCCCGAGTTCAAATCCGCACCGGGCCAGATAGTCTTTTTCACGCAGTCTTTAGTACTGGGGCATCTACTACCGTGCGATGATGCTCCGGGAAGAGAAATAAAACGAAAACAGCCATCGAAAAACCACACTGAAAACCCCCCACTGTTTCTTTCACATGTATCGTCGTTGTTATAGTTACAGAAAAACCTATACAAAGAATAGCTTGCTAATAACACCAGTGGTTAATGCAGGTAAAAACAATTAAAGAAATAATTGTGACCGTTTAATATACCGCCTTAACTCTTAACAGGCACAAACTAACTAATAACTACTATGCAAGACAAGCCGGTCACTGTCCTGGCTCCGGTCCTGCCTGCCACCCTTTCCTCCGACTTACGACATACGGGACAGTTTGTTTTACATATTTATTTTTGATCTGGTCCATCCCCAGAACTGTCTGGAATAGAGGATGTTATGCACGAGGGTTCGTGATTCATGAATATAAAAATATTCTCTACAACTGACAACGAACAGTGAGTATAGTAAGTCACAAAACGAATTCGAGAGATCTGCCCTACATCGCACACACCTAACACCGTATAAACTCCCACTCCCACGTGCAGCAAGAAAGAAGTGGGATAGCCAACTTCTTTATTTTTAGAAGTTCCGAGCCCTGAATAGCTGAAGTTCAATAATTTCGTGCGAGGGCTTAAAAACAAAACCGCACAGGGCAATTTTTAATCACCATCACAATCTTGATTTATCGGTCTCTCAGGTGTGGGTATGCCTACCTACATTTAAATTTATTTTTGTAACCGAATCAAAGTCGTTATTTCATTTCGAAACCAAATATAGGATTTATTCTGGAGTGTTTTATAGAAGAAGCATTTTGAGTTTTCACATTTCTGCGATTCCGGCCTGAAGATGCCCAAACATGGGCGCCGTTAATGGTAAATGTGAGGGAGGGGGATTCAGTGAATAAAGTGAGCTATTATCCACAAGTGACTAAAGTGGGGCATTAATAATCATTATACACAATAATCCATCAAAATTGACTTACTTGGCAGAATATCTTTTCAATTTCAGTTTTACCCAAGCTTAAGTTGAAGGTTAAGCTTCGAAAATCAAAATAAAAATTAAACTAGAATTTTTTCAAAAAGAGAGGTGGCGACTCTTGAATGTTTCCGTTGGTAAAGCCGTTTTTATTGTACAGCAGGAAAATACCGCGCGAGCGAAAAGCCCTGCAAGCGAAAAATTTTTCTGAATAGGGGCGGGCCTGCTGGTTTTACTATGTGTGACATCTCGAATCGAAAACAGGTTTTCAAGCCTCGCTAGACGTAGTGGCGGAGGCTATTTGTGGCCGCTTTTTTTTTTCGTGATTTTTTTTGTATTTTTCCCCCTCGTTCCTCGTTCTTCGTTTCTTAACACAATTCACCTAAATCTTCCGTATCTTTTGAACGGTTCAATATATCCAGTTCATTCTTTCGCTAATCGAATCTCAACTATTGCAGGTTGATACCGACGACG
Source organism: Anaspis maculata (assembly GCA_949128115.1). Taxonomy (NCBI): domain Eukaryota; kingdom Metazoa; phylum Arthropoda; class Insecta; order Coleoptera; family Scraptiidae; genus Anaspis; species Anaspis maculata. The sequence continues at coordinate 75,960,687 of OX421962.1, forward strand.
TTTAAAGATGATCGGTCAAATATAAACAATCTCTAATAACAAAAAAGAATGCACTACTCGTGGAACTCATTCAAAATAGAGAAAACGCATGGATCTCAGCCTTTCCATCATCATATCTTTGGATCTAATGAAGCTTTGTGCCTATGTTTTTTAAATTGAAGTACATATCCAGACCTCTGTCACAGTGTGACAGCGATTGAGAAACAATGGTTTATTATTTATTTATATGGTTTATAAACCTTTTCATCGGCTATGAATGCAGCATGATTTTCAATCAGCGAGGAAAATTTTTATTTTTACAGTTTTGTATATACAACCAGCGAAGCGATTAGAGCCAATATATTGCAGAATTTTTTTAAAGAAAATTGATCTAGGACTCATATTTTTTTAGATATGATTTTTTTTTTCTAACGCAACCACCAACTGTAAAGAAGTAGTGCGCGCATGCCACTCATACATACTATGCAAAATGCTCTATATTACTACTGAGGTGGGCATTTTTCGTATAAAGCTGAGCTTTCACAGAAATAATCAGATATTTGCTTTTTACAAAAAAAAAAAACAAGGCACCCGTTTAGGCTAGCCGAGTTATGGGGCTAAGACTGCCCTCAACGGTACAATGGTATTAACGTAAAGTAATAGGTATGATGGAGATGAAACTATTCATCCCTAATTTCTTCATCGAAAAGGTCATATTCCAAACATTTGCTCTGCTCGTGCCTTTCTAACTTTCAAACTAGTTGAATATTCTCCCATTTTTACCGCAAATCGCAGATGAGAGGTATTCTTACGTGTCACATACAGTTTCTCTTTTTATTTAATTGCCTTTTTTGCATTAATGACTACTTATTTTATCTCAGGTCACATTTGGCAAATATGTTTCGATATCACTTCATTGAAGTTTTAGAGTAGGTACCATCATTATTAATTTATTGCCAAGCAAGTTTCAAACAGTTTCCAAACTAATGAAACAATAACGATACTTCTTATTGTATGATGTGTGTACGTGTTTTATGTGTACTTTTTGTAATAATGTATCAAAATGATTCATTGCTGCGAAGACCTTTCTTTTTGGGCGAGGCTTCCTATTAGACACACCGCAAGGTGGGGAGATGGACTGGTTCTATTTTGCGTTCATAGTAGAGGAAAATATGAAGCAAAATGTGCTTATTTGAGAAGTTCGTGTGCACGGAAAGGTAAAAAGCTGGGGTGCATTTTTTATGGTGTAGTATGGCTTGGGGATGAAGAATCCACTTGTCGTCAAAAAATCGTCCAGTGTGGGGGCGGTATGGGGGCGGTTTTGTGGAAAAACAGTTTTTTTAAAAAATGTTCTACAGTTTGTCAGCTTTTGGCTGATATCAGCTTGGAACAAATCCGTCAACTGTAAGTTGTCGTAAATAATTCATAAATAAAAAGGTGATCATTTATTTTGCCATTAGAATACACGTAAAACTTAACTGCCTCGTGCGCAAAGAACGTTGAATATCTCAGTAACGTGTTGAATGACATTTTTCATTCCACTCCCACTCGATTATCTCCGTAACCACTAGTTCAATCAAAAAAGTTCCTTCTGTAAACCATGTTACCTATTCCATTGCGATTCTTGCGGTTTTTTCAGATTTGATTTATCTTGAATAGTAACTGAGCTAGGGACGGAATTGTAATGTACTGCATGCAGCGGACAACTGCAGCGCTGTGGCCCTCGCGTACCCCTGCCACCCGCGCATCCCCGCGAAGGCCATGGTGTATTGAGACGGGAAATCTGCAGACTTATTATTGTGGCTGATGATCGAAACATTGTGAAAGTGTAGTCGGTAAATTTGCAATATAAATAAATATATACCCCTTGAATTACGACGTACGTCTTCACATATTATAATAGTCCAGTCAAAATAGGTTTTAACCGGAAATAAATTTGGAAGTTGACGAAATTTGGTGGATCGATGCAGAATTGAACGTGGAATAACACACTGAAATTCCCAAAAAGCTTGTTTTTTTTAGGACCAATAAAAAAGGGCCATCCTTGAAAATTTTCTTTTTTTCTGAATGGCTTGCGAACTATTATCTCTTCAGAACACAGCACCAGCACCAGCAAAGTAAATGTAGCCCGTTAAATTCCCAAGAGATCGTACAAAACTCATCACTTTTTGGTCAATAGCCTCTGTGATATCGCGTCTACAAAAACGCAGTGAAAATTACTCAAAATATATTTCCGGATTTTATGTAAAAATATGCATGGTGTCAATTCAGGGGCTGTAACCTGGACAGCGAATGTGCGAATTTCAATGTGTTTTACATGCGGGATAAGCTAATTCAACATTGGGTATCACACTTTTGTCTAGAAGTCAAGAAGTCGCCAACTTCAAAATGGTACTTTTCCTCGACCTGTGAAATCGATACTTGCTGTCTCGAAGAATCCCCAGAAATCGATTTTTTTCATACCATACTATTTGCTTCATTTTTCACTTAGGTAGAGCAAAACCATCCAGGGAAAATATGAAGAATTGAATACAGAAAAAATAACATGTTTAGGAATATTCATCCTATAGTGATGGTTTCTGAGTTGTATGGGTTGAAAGACTAAAACGACCTATTCAGAAAAAAAAAGGTAGTCCGGACACTAACTGCTGAATATTGTACTTGCATTTGATGATTGTTTTTAAATTCTTCAGATGTCAATATAACATTTGTGATGTTGTCGTGGAAGAACGGACAAAAGAGCTTGATGGAAATGTATGGAATAATAGAGCTAATAATAATGATACAAGGTGGGTGATAAATAGTGAAAGCAGGATGGTTGACTAGATAGAGAAAAGGTTATTTGAATCAAAGGCGTTGTAAAAATGTTTAAAAGGGAAATCTATACAATCATTTAGGCAATTTTGGAAAGAATTATTAATCATAATCATCTAATCATTAAAATCATCTCAGAAAATCATAACTTCGTCCTTGGAACTAATTTTGAAATTTTACATGTTTGTAAAAAAGGACGACTTTTAGATAGTATAGAGGTTCTTGAAATTGTAAAGCAACTAATAATTCTGTCCGAAATTGCCTAAAAGATTGTATAGATTTCTTTTTTAAACATTTTCACAACGCCTTTGATTTAAATAAGCTTCTTTCTTTCCATTCAACCATCCTTTCATTAATTCATCACCCACCTTGTACCATTTTTATTAGCTCTATTATTATTTCATACATTTCCATCAAGTTCTTTTTTCCGTTCTTCCATGACAACATCACAAATGTTATACCTACTGACATCTGAAGAATTTAAGAACAATTCACTTATCATTCACACAAACTTTATCTTCACCATTTATACAATGTCGGTGATTCGGTGTGTTATCGTTCACCTTTTATGTACCTACCTACTTGTTTTATGTATTCTATTTTAGACTCCACACTTTGATGAAGAAGGGCCAGAGACCTGCGAAACCGGTCAGAAATAAAAACAATCAATTTGAAGGAAGACTGCGTGCAGATCATTTTATTTATGAAAAAAATCGATTTTTGCGGATTCTTTGGGACATCAAGTATCGATTTCAATGGTCGAGAAAAAGTACCATTTTGAAGTTGGTGACTTCTAAACAAAAGTGTGATACCGAATGTAGAAAAAACACATTGAAATTCGCACATTCGCTGTCCACGTTACAGCCCCTGAATTGACACCATGCATATTTTTACATAAAATCCGGAAATATATTTTGAGTAATTTTCACTGCGTTTTTGTAGACGCGATATCACAGAGGCTATTGACCAAAAAGTGATGAGTTTTGTACGATCTCTTGGGAATTTAACGGGCTACATTTTCTTTGCTGGTGCTGGTGCTGTGTTCTGAAGAGATAATAGTTCACAAGCCATTCAGAAAAAAAGAAAATTTTCAAGGATGGCCCTTTTTTATTGGTCCTAAAAAAAACAAGCTTTTTGGGAATTTCAGTATGTTATTCCACGTTCAATTCTGCATCGATCCACCAAATTTCGTCAACTTCCGAATTTATTTCCGGTTAAAACCTATTTTGACTGGACTATTATAATATGTGAAGACGTACGTCGTAATTCAAGGGGTATATTATATTTATTTATATTGCAAATTTACCGACTACACTTTTACAATGTTTCGATCATCAGCCACAATAATAAGTCTGCAGATTTCCCGCCTCAATACACCACGGCCTTCGCGGGGGTGCGCGGATGGCAGGGGTACGCGAGGGCCTCAGCGCTGCAGTTGTCTGCTGCATGCAGTACATTACAATTCCGTCCCTAGCTCAGTTACTATTCAAGATAAATCAAATCTGAAAAAACCGCAAGAATCGCAATGGAATAGGTAACATGGTTTACAGAAGGAACTTTTTTGATTGAACTAGTGGTTACGGAGATAATCGAGTGGGAGTGGAATGAAAAATGTCATTCAACCCGTTACTGAGATATTCAACGTTCTTTGCGCACGAGGCAGTCAAGTTTTACGTGTATTCTAATGGCAAAGTAAATGATCACCTTTTTATTCATAAATTATTTACGACAACTTACAGTTGACGGATTTGTTCCAAGCTGATATCAGCCAAAAGCTGACAAACTGTAGAACATTTTTTTAAAAAACTGTTTTTTCACAAAACCGCCCCCATACCGCCCCCACACTGGACGATTTTTTGACGACAAGTGGATTCTTCATCCCCAAGCCATACTACACCATAAAAAATGCACCCCAGCTTTTTACCTTTCCGTGCACACGAAAGTCACAATAGAGTCTCATTTTTCCTCTACTATCATAAGAAAGTCATTTCTATGGGCTCCAGGCTCCAGGTGAGAGGCTCCATTTCGATACGCATCTTTTTAATCCCAAATGTTGGCAATATCAGCGGTCATGACATCGACATGACAGCACTTACTGACAGAAGAGACAGCTTAGGTGACATCACTTCGCAGAAGGGGTTTATTTTAGAAAAAACCAGCTCATTTCTGATGATAAACTGTGCTTTCACTATCAAGAGCAATCCTCAACAATTCTGTTAGCAGAGGCACATATTTTACTTTTTTTTTATCAAAAAGGCATGGAATAGTTGCAAAATAGAAAAAATTGTATAAAACACACGTTTTATAAGACCTATTGTCACAATCGTCAATTGAATCACTCATCGTTTCGCTCCTCGTGCTTCAAAATGACGCGTGTGACAATACGATGTCTTATGGAACTTGTATTATAATATACTATTTTAGAAAGTTTTTTTATTAGCGTTTTCAAGCGAAATTTTGGTGCACCAGCGGCGCCAACTTGTATTTTTCATTTGAAACTTCAAGGTAGGTACCTACCATCGGAAGTTCATTCAAACAAACAGAAGAGCGATGTCGATGCTAGATCTTGAGAAAAGAATTGATGTCGACAATACTAGTATTCATATTTTGAAAGATCAGCTTACGTGAACATAAGAAACTTTCAATTCAACATACTTTCAGGGAGGGAGGCAACTGTCCTTCCTTGCCCCTTCCCCCCTCAAACGGTGCCGATGTGCCCAAAACTTTCCCGATGTTTATAAAATGATCCTCGAAACAGATGAAGTGATGAGATTCTGTCTTTATTATTTATATTGTTAATTAAAGCCAAGTTAGAATGGAGCTGATTTCACTTCTGGCAATTATCTTTTCGACTGACTCCGGCGAAAGTGCGAATTTCGAATAAATATAATTATTCTAATTAGGTATTCGAACTTTTGAAGAGTAGGAAGACCAGTCATGACGGCCGTTTTAAATGGAGTTCCAGAAAAGCCATTTCAACATGCAGCGAAACAAAAATTTAATGAAAAGGTAATTGAATGTGTAATTCCATCAGCGCCTGAGGTGTAATTAAGTTGAAAAAACCCTGCTCATCAAGTCTCATTGATACCTTGATTACTTTGATATTCTAGTGAAATGGCGTCTAGAGCATATTATGAAATCAAATAAGTAGCCAAGTTCTTTTTTGAGGTCAAAATCTATTTTTCTTGGGCTATAGCTTTCACTGGCCCGGGCAGAGCCCGGTCCCAAGTGAAACCGTCGTAGTGAACGTAATCCATAGGACGAAACGACTGATGGTGAACGGGTAGCCATATGGCGTTATGTAAGATGATGACTATTTTCCTCTGCCTCTTTATAAAGCAGGAGTTTGGTCACAAAATCCTACTTAATCCCTTCATCTCCATCTGTTCTTATTGGCAAACAGTTCAATCGAAAATGAGCTTCCAGCAGAAGTGAATCGGTCCACAGGCTCTTGACAATAATGACCTACATGCACTTGCACTTTCCTATTTATTTAAATGTTTTTGAGGCAAATTTGAGAAAGCAACGCAAAATCCACTTTTGTAACCTGAGATCGTTTTTTCCAGAAATCACTCCACAACGTGGAAAATCGGCCTATTACCTTACAAAGTCAATCTGCACCACAATTGAAGTGAATTTGCATCTGCCAACTGATGGCCAGTTCTTGGACCAGATTTTGGGCGCAAAATGATCCTTCTTTTAGTTCTCACATCATTGACAGCAGTGTTGTTGATCAGATTTGCCCCCCTGAATAGACCGAAGAAGTGTGACGTCACAACACGGCAACATGGCCGGCGGTTGACATTTTCTGGAGGCCAACGTCAAACGTGACATGACCGTGGGATGCACGGCACGTGGCATGCACTTGACGTTTCTCTGTTTGTGTTTGTCATGTGTTTGTCAAATTTTTGCGAAGGTAAATAACGGAAATGGATATATACAAAAAAGATTCATATTTTGGGCTATATCAGGTGGAGGAAATCAAACTATATTGCTATAAACTGAAAACTGCCAACTATAAACTGCACTGCGATCCATTGCTCTTTGCCTCTGAGCATCTCATGAACGAGATTGTCGACGGCGATTCTCCTGCTCAGTTTTTCTTCGAGGTCTTCTCGCTGCCTTGATGGACTGTTACAATTAAAAAGGAGCGTGTTCCGCGTTGTCCTGGCGCTGAGGCTTTTGAGACTCCCCAGTATTTCTTTCATCTAACTTTGAACCAAGGCGTTTCACTGCCGTTGCCACTGCCCGACGTACTGCTCACTGGCCTTGTTTCTGCTTTCTGGTTTGCTGGTGGGCACTCCTAGGCTTGTTTTCGTCTAATCGCAAGCATCAGGGCGAAGGGTGGAATACCCGAGAGCGCTCGGGCTGCATCATGCGGAACCGTTCTGTAGGCACTGGTGATTCTGAGTGCAGCTTTGCGCAGCTCTCTGTCAATGAGTTGGGCTATGTCTGGCCTTTTTGCAACCAAGTCCGCCTGTATGACGCTGGCTGTCTCTTAGGCTGGCAATTTCAGCGCTGCTCACTGCCATTTTGCACTGACTTTTGTGACTTTTGTTGTGAACCTCCAGAAAATGTCATGCCAAACAAAACACAACCAAACATAGAAATGTCACGTTCATGTGACGTTGGCCTCCAGAAAATGTCAACCGCCGGCCATGTTGCCATGTTGTGACGTCATGGAAGACCGAAGACGTCTTCGGTCTATAGCCTGAGATCATCTGAGTAAAGTTGATTCAGCGTGTGTTATATTCATTGTCTACTTAGCATCCTTCTGATTTAAGATTTCATATCGTTTTCTGTTGAGTCTCACGCTTTATCAATCTCACTCAGGAGCTCAGGAAAATCCGTGCTAGGTTCTTTTATTTTGCTTTCAGTTACACCACAAATGATTAATCAGACTTCTTTGGCCAACCGTGCTGTTTTGAAATTATTTCGCCTTTGACATGCTTTGCCGGAATTGGTCGGCAAGAGGCGGTGAGCTGTCGCGGTGTGTTTGATGAACTGTTTTCTTGCGGCCAGAACTTCTCGTGCATTCGTGTTGACCAAATTGGACCTGAAAGTGTCAACAATACGGCTCCTGTCACTGTCTGCTGGTACCGTTCCACACTGGCGGCTCCACGGGGGGTACGACGGTACGGCCGTACCCCCTGTTGCAAATCAGGGGCGCCAGAAGTCAATTTTGAAAAAAAATCCACAAGTAGTACCGATGGATACTCTTTGTAAAAAATAATTAACGCGATAAAAGCTTGTCAATGAAATTGGTTTCTATGGAAATTCGCTTTGGGCGTCGCGCGATGGAATCTTGGAACTATTCTCATAACATATGTGGAGGTGGAAAGAAGTTCTACTCACAACCACCCTAATAATTAATCATTACTGGCTTTTAAAAAAGTTGGAAAATAAACCGTTACGAACTATCGGCTCACGGCGCGCTGTGCAGCTACCTTGGCTCTTGTCTGTAATGAACCTCTTTTCGTCTCGGTATGTACTATCTATTACTCACAACCAATATGGTGATTGATTCATAACATGCTATGTAAGAGGGCGGGAAGTAGCTCATTACGTACTCCGCGGGAAAAAGAAGAAATGGTAGCTTCAGAAGATAAATTCCAGAATAATGCATCCAACCAAACAATGAGTGGGTAAATACGTATTCCTGAGCCAAGTTTCAGAAAAATTGATTCGCCGATCTGGAAGTCATGGCAAAAAAAAACTTTCTAATTTCAATTTTTGAACACCATGGTACTTTAAGCTACGCAGGTACATGGTTATGAAATGAGTAAAATAGTAAATATATATACTCCCAACAAATAGGGAGTAGATCATTACTGCTGAGGGCTAGAGGCTCCAGGCTCCGCCAAAACCAAAAGTTGGTCTACGATGACTGGAGAATGACTAAATACCCTGTTAGTAATGACAGTAAAGGCAGATGGGTGTAAATCCATGAAAATCGAAGATTGCATCGTAAAGTTTAGTTTTGTAGAATAGATACGTAGAGAAGAGTTCAATTTATACGATTAAAACCAATCTGTTGTCATGATCGTTTTTCTTTGAAAACTGCTTCTGAATCAACTACATAGAGGAAGTTCTAGTGAAGTCACTCACGTAGTACTCACGGGGGAGGGATGAAGGGGATAATTTCCCCTCCAAGACTTCGACCAACAGGAAAAAATCTGATACATTTATCCCCCAAAGACTTCATGCGCAATACAAAAAAAAAAGTATGATGTGTCCCCTGACGTCCACACCTATCCACTTGCGAAATTTTTAAAGAGCTGGCCAAGGCTCCAAGGCGGCCAAGGCTCTATATTATCATTTGATTGATTGCTTGATACCTACTGAACAGAATTTAGGTTATGTTTTTCGAATAGTTTTGCACTTTTGAGTTTTGACTGAACCTCGAAGGAAAGAAAACAAAATGAATTAGGGAGGCTTTCCTTTTTTCTGCTTATTATTGTCAATATTATTATTATAATACCCGAAAAATTTTGCCTGCGGCGCTAGTTTGTACTGGCTGCGATCGCCCAGTACAGACTTTAATATACACAAAACTTCATCGATTTCCCCCATTTGTCTATAAATCTGGGTACGCCACTGGAGAGAAGCATGGGGCTTATTTTGATCGTAGCCCACACCTTAAGGGCGCCTGGTCGGTGGACCGTACCCCCTGTTCGAAAATGCTGGAGCCGCCAGTGCGTTCCACTGTCAAAGTGCCGGTCGCGAATCGTAACCAAGCGACTGTACCATTACCGACATATTATAGACAATACAAATACGCTGTACAAATAGAGACGACCATATTGGACAGGGAGCTTGTGCCTCAAAACTTACGTCATAAGGTACATGATTTTAACCCTGTAGGTCTAATGTGCGTTGATAAGGTTGTTAAAAATTGCTTTGTCTTACATGTCAGACCAGGTTTTAGGCTGGTATAAGCTTGTCAATTTTCAAAAAATGTCAAAAATTTACGTCATAAGTAGAGAGCGGATTTATATGCGGTAAAAAAGGCCAAAATATGTAGTTTATATGCGCTTAAAAAGTATCAAAATATGCGGTAAAAATGTTCAAATAGAGCAATAGATGCGAGTAAATATGTGATATAAGCTGCAAGAATAGTGAAAAATACAACATTTACATGTAAAACCAACCAACCAACTTTGACCATCAAAGTAAAAAAAAAAATTTCTTCGAAAAATTTGAATTATTTTTTCTTGAAATTAAAATATCGTGACTTTCTCGCACAATATAGATAAAATGGCCAAAATAGTGACAAATATTCAGTTATATGCAAAAATATGGACTAAATATGCGGCTATATGCGATTATATGGACTATCAAATTGTATGCGGTAAAAAGTCAAAATAATAAATTATATGCGAAATAAAACTTGGTATTTAGATTCCTTATAGATGGAAACGTCAAGATGCAAGTCGACAGTTGCATCCAACTTGGCGAATAAAACATGTAAAAAATTATAAATCCGCTCTCTAGTCATAAGGTACATGAATGAAACAAACGGGCTTTTGTGTGGAAACATTCCCTTGATCAAAAATCGAGTCATAAGACAAAATTTTTGGGGGCTCTCGGTCCATAAAACAAGTTTGAAATCTTCAATAAGGGCCAAAATTTACCTCCTCCTGAAGACTTCTCCTTTGACATAATTTCAGGAATGAGAAACGATTCTCACATGATTTTTTACGCAGGTTTCGAATCTGCCCACAAAATTTTTTCAAGGTACATCGCTTACAGAGTGCAACATCGAAAAATTTTTCTCAAATCGTACACCCTGTATTTTAACATGGAAATCAATTCCGTCTTTCATCCTGATTACAAATATATACCACACTTGGTGGGTTGGTCAACAAAACGCCTGTGAAAAAATTGATAAATTTTGGTATTTTTTTGAAAATTTCAAACTTGTCTTATGAACCGAAAGCCCCCAAAGATTTTGTCTTACGACCAGATTTTCAATCAAGGGGATGTTCCCACACAAAATCCAGTTAGTTTCATTCATGTACCTTATGACGTAAATTTTTGGTCATTTTTTCGAAAATTGACAAGCTCATACCAGCCTAAAGCCCCCGATCTGACATGTAAGACAAAGCAATTTTCAACAACCTTAGCAACGCACATTAGACCTACAGGGTTAAAATCATGTACCTTATGACGTAAGTTTTGAGGCACCAGCTCCCTGTCCATATGTTATCACCACCGTCGTCACGGATATTTAGTACAGGAAAAATAGTAAAAAAATCGGCCTAACCTCGGAAAAAATATGGACGTCCAGAAAATTTGATATTCTGTTCAGAATTGAATGCTCTACTACGTATCCAAAATCGCCATAAATCGCACCCGAAGGTTTTGAGTTATTGGAGGGGGGGGAGGGTAAAAATTTGCAAGTTGAAATAGAGGGGATGAAACACGTCAATTTATTGGAAGTAAATACGTTATAATTTGACGCATCATATCCCGTTGATACCATTTTGGCACAAAAAGTGTCGATCACTGTTGAAGGGGGGTCGTGGGGGGCGTAGCTTTGCTAGGTGGTCCATTTTGTTTTTCTGACCATGTAGAGCCGATCACGACAAGTTTGGTATCTTTTCCGACTAAATTCAATCTCTGAACTCGAATCCGATGTGTAGATTTGGATGAAAACAAGTTTGAACAAGTTAACTTGGAAAACTTGTTTTTTCTTTGACAATTTTGACGATTTTTTTTATTGTTAGATGTGTTCATCTTTGAAAAATTTTCAGGTCATTAGATTGGAGTGCATTCTTCTCAAAAATCATCCAGTCAATGTATAATTTTGTTTCTCGAGTTTAAAAAATCGATTTAAACCTGAGCTGGCCCGGCGCCGGCGGGTCGGTTACTACTGACCAACTACAAGACGGACAAACGGACAGACGGACAGACGGACAGACGGACAGACGGACAGACGGACAGACGGACGGACATCAAAGCGCGGATAATAGCGTATTTCCTACGAAAATGCGCTGAAAAGCCACTACCCAAGAGGAAACTTATTCTTTAGATGGACAATATGAATAGTAGGACAATAATTTATGGAGTTGAACTGTACGGAGACGAGATAATTTGGGCGTGAGTAGGTAGGTACTGTGTTGTCTGCCAGCATATGTCTTCAAACCTTATTGCTTGCTGTTGCAGTAGGTATAATAAGTAGAGCTAGAGCTAGAGGAAGTACCAAGTTATCACTACTGCAGTTCTCGGTGAGCCTTTTCATCCGAGTAGTATCCTGCCGATCTTCGACATCATTCATGTAGTAGCCGCCAAAACGTAACAACCTTGGCGGAGACCCACCAACCAGTAAAGACAATGCCCTTTATCCTTCACACTGCAAAGCACTCCAAAGAAACTCACGATTCCTGTCGTATGTGCGCAAAAAATTTCACTTCGCGTATATGATACCTCGACACGGTGAAAAGGTGTCACATTAAGAATTGCACGTGTAGACAACTGGCTGGCATCCCTTTGTCATCGTATCATTCGTACCAACACAACACAATTTTTCCATAGCTTGCGACTGGGCTTTTATATTGTTTATTATATTAAAGGTATATATTCCGCATAAAAGAGACTATCTTCCTTGAGAATGAATGAATCAAGTTGATTCTTTTACCTAAGCCAAAACACAACAAAACAAAAAAACTTTTACAAAAAATTTCTTCATTTCTTTCTGCACATTTCATTCGCTGGATGTATGCATCTACTTGTGACTGAGGGACGCAAATTGTCTTGATGTCGTAGTTCATACTGGTAGCGTTAAATACCGAATTTTCGAATATTTTATTTTTTTTTGCAATCGCGCGGCCGAATAAAATATTTTTTGTGTCTATTCTCATCCGCAGACAATTAGCGTTAATTTGCAAGGAGCCCGATACCGCTACGAGTTTTTTGTTTAGGAGGAGTTCAACTACAAGACGGACGGACGGACTTCAAAGCGCGGCTAATAGCGGATTTCATAATAAAATGCGCTAAAAATCGACCTGTTTCGGCATTTTCCTGGAAAAACCTGTATACAGGGTGATTCACCGCCAAATGAACAGAGCTCGAGGGCAGGTCCAGTTTTTCCAGGCAAACCTGGATCTGGCTTTGAAATTTTTCTAACGCTGTTCGTTTCGAAACTACAGGGTGATTCATGTATTTCGTAGAATTTTTTGACAGGCCATAATTTTTGAACAACCCAACAGATTGGTTTGAAATTTTGTGGGTTTATTTTTCTATTGATATCTGACACATCGCTCTATCAAAGAGTTCAAAATTTCCAGAGCCGGCCTTGAAAAAAAAAATTGAAAGCTTTTTTCAAAAAAGACACTCTGTATGCATATTATTCAAAATTCATTTTCATATTCAGAAGCAACATGAAACATGCTACCAATATCGCGAAAAAAATTGCTTGGCACCATTAAGCTGTCAAAAGAAAATTGATAATCCTGATGATTTTTGGGGTTAGGATTTTTTGTTAATTGATATTTCAAAATATTTACAAATGATTTATTATGGCCCCAAATTTCATTCATTTCGTCATAAAAATAAAAATGATATTTTTCTCGTTTTCTCAGTAGTAACAAAAAGTTTCAGCCGAATTTAAAAAAAAATATTGTAACGTCCCTCAGCTTCACTTCTATCCCAAACTGAGCTAAAATTGAGGAACATATCAAAAAAAATTTGAAAATTTTCATGAAATTTTTTGTTACTTCTGAGAAAACGAAAAAAATGTCATTTTCATGTGTCTGATAAAAGGGCAGAAAATCAGGGCCATAATAGATCATTTGCAAGTATTTGAAAATATCAATTTAGAAAAAATCCTAACCTCAAAAATCTTGCGATTGTCAAAATTTTTTTGACAGCTCAATGGTGCCAAGCAATTTTTTTTTGCGATATTATTAGCATGTTTGAAGTAGTTTCAGATTTTGAAAATGAAATTCGAAAAATATGCATACAGAATGTCTTTTTCAGAAAAAAGCTTTGGAGTTTTTTTTACAAGGCCGGTCCTGGAAACTTCAAACTGTTTAATAGGGCGATGTGTCAGATATTAATGGAAGAATCAACTCACAAAATTTCAATCCAATCCATTCGGTCGTTCTGAAGATACGGCTTGTCAAAAAATTCGACAACATACATGAATCACCCTGTAACTTCGAAACAAACAGTGTTAGAAAAATTTCAAAGCCAGATCCTGGTTTGCCTGGTAAAATTGGACCTACCCTTAGGCTATGTCCATTTGGTGGTGAATCACCCTGTATATGCACTCTTTTCTTAGTTGATGTTTTGGTGCGAGTCATTGGTGCGTAATTTACCTACTAATCTCGTTGAAGATCACGGCCCTCGAGTTCGGCCCTGGAAAGTGGGATGCCCGAAAACGCGGCACTTCAGCTGTTGACATGGTTCCAGAAGTCGCGGGATCGCGGGAACAATCTATCGCCCACGTCGTCGGTCCGCTAACAACCAACATTGGCCCTGACGTCGGCGGCCTGGCGACGCTTTGTCTAAGACGTGGGTGCCCCCATTCATTACCGCGAATCTCTGCGCTCTTTCCTGCATCGGTCGACCATTACTCATCTTTACACAATCCTGAAATTTGCCTGCACACGACTTGATCTTCTATCACACAAACTGTAAAAAATGCTTTTACGTCCTATATGCCGGGTCTAGCCCTACACAACAGGTACCTATACCTATTTTATAATCGTGATGTTTGGGGAAGAGACACGGCGCGGCAGTACAAGGAGGAGTATACGCCGGGCAAGGGTTATCCTGCAGCGTTTCGTCCATCAAATTCCAAATTACTTTGTGATTCCGAAAGCTTTGACCTCACAACCCTCAACCACATTTGAAACTTTTTAGACAAAAACGGACAAGTTCAAAGGCCAAACGATGAATTACTTCATTACATTCAAGAAGTTTAATTAGTTAGGTAAAGGTAGGTATATTATACCTATATCCCATCCATTATTTAAATTTAATAGCATGACTTTTTGAATAAAAAACAGTGACAAGCTGGTAGGCTTCGGCTACGGTTGATGGCACCTGCAAAGTTTTGGAGCGAAACTATCAGCGGCCATCAGCCATCAGCGGACATCTAGGACACACACTGCGAAATTTTGATCTTCAACCCCTCGCCCCCACTCTACCCTACTTTAAAATTTCAAATAGCATTACCATTACCTATCTTGTTACAGATCAAATTGAAGTCAAGAAAATTCTCTTTCTGACAAAAATATTTCTAATTTTTCCAACCACCCCTTTGAGGTAAGGTAGGGTAGGGGCGAAGGAGTTGAAGGTGAAAATTTGGACATATGCATGCGTCTCAGATGACCCCATTGAAATAAAAATTGACGTGTTTCTGCTAGAAAGTAGGGAAAACATTTTCCTTTCATTTACGAAGAGAGGGTTTCAACAAGAGTTGGGGGTGGTTTAAAAAAGTTAAAATTATGTTTGGCGGAAAGAGAATTGTATCACCTTCAATTTGATGTTTCACAAGATACGTAATGCTATTTGAATTTTTAAAGTAAGGTGGGCTGGGGGCGAAGGGGTTGAAGATAAAAATTTGGCAGTATGTGTCCTGGATGTCCCCTTCGAAACAGAAATCGACCTGTTTCGGCGGTCTCATGTGAAAAATCTAAGCGGCGAGAAATCAGGGGTGACAACTTCTGAAATGAACAGTATGGTAAAAATAAGCTTTTCAGCGTGATCTGTCAAACGGAATTGTCAGTGTCAAAGAGTGACAGGAAATTCTGATGCAACGATTTTGACTTTTGATAGTTCATTTTGAACTTCTTTGAAAACTCTCAGTCACACTGAAGCCACCTGCTACCATGAATCAAAAATCAAACGCACGAAATGTAATGGCGTTGGTCACATTGCAACCACCCGTTACCACGGCCCGGTGATCAACGGCGACCATGTGTTTGAAATTTGGTAATCGGTGGTTAACAATGCGCATGCACAAACAATCTTTCGCGATGCCAAGTAGTTACATTTCTTGTCTGGGGATTTTTCGTACCCCCGGAAGATTTGACGCACCCACATGTTCCGGCGTTTTTCATGAACGTTTTTCCAGATGTGGTGCAAAGCTACAACTTTGTCGATATCTGAGTCGCCGGACGAATTTATCTCACCTGCAGGAATAAACCAGGAACAAGGTTGAGGACTAAACAGAGCATTCACAGCATACATGTCATGAATGTCATAAGCGGAGCGCTATGACCGTTTTAATAAGTCGAACAAAATGAGATGCATTCTGGGAATATTGGTGCAGTCAGTCATCGGCTGGTAAAACTACGTCAAGTTGACATGGACAGAAAATGATTTTACGATGGTTTGGGGTTCGCCTTCGGTCACATTACTCGAACTGCTCACCACGTTCACTTGCTTACTTTCCAAGCTAGTCTGTGCTTCTACGTTCCGCTTAGGTGCAGGGGCGGACTGGCCAAGGCCGCTAGGCCGCAATCCCGGCCTAGATTTTTGGCGAAGGGCCCCCAAAACTTCGGTCGATTAGGGGCCCCTGCAGACCAAAAGTAATCGGGTTAAAAAAATACAAAGAAATACACAAAAACAAATTGGGCTCCGAGGCCCCTTCCTGTTATTTTTCTTTAATGAAGGGCAGTGATATTATAGCGCGATAGATAGATGTAGTTCTGCAGTAAGAATTTACAGTTTGTGGCAATGAATATGGTTATAGTAGGTATAATTATGCGCTTTGAAGCTGCTGAGTTCTTAGAAGATGTTTGAATGTATTTTTTATCAAGCCACCAGATAGGTAGGTTTTACCTAGGATAATGTGACAGAATTAGATTAATTAGCTTCAAGGACCTTGCAGAAAAGATGCTACGATGAGAAGTTCTGCGACAGACATGGCGATAGTTTTTTTTCGACAGATCTTGACGTTTTATCACACGGGAGTCCAAAAAACGAATAAAAACTTTCAGTCTTACTTCTCTTCCATTTATTGGAAAAATGACAAGAAGAATGGTACATAATCGCGAGAAAAGTTGCTTCTAAATTCTAGTCGAAAAAAAGGGCATCATTTGAAATAAAAAAGTTGGCTTAGTCGGCGAAATTGGAAATTTATATCTTCAAAAATCATGTAAATTATTTCCAGTTCAAGTTATTACGGCGCGGATACCCGATATAGGGTAGGATAAAATACGGATTCGGTACCTGTGGTAAGTAGGTAGGAATAAGAACAAGAGGCAAAGTTTCCCTTGAAAGCTAAATTCAATTTGGAACATCTAAAGGAATGTCTCGGAAGTAAATTTCCAAGATAACATTCACTACTGCACATTGCTCGAGTAAGGCGACGTTTGTTTCAACTTGAAACAATATAAATCACGAATCCTGTTGCGTTTTCGCGGAGATAAGCTTTCGGTAAAAGGTTGTGTGTTGAGCAATTTGTAATCTAAGTAGTGCTTTTCCGTTTCTGAGAGTTTCACACACAACACACACACATACACATACGCACAACATTTTCACGTAATATTAGGTTTTATTGGAACTCAACGATTTTTGCATGCTTTTGAATATATTGGGAATTTTGAGAAAGATGCGGCCAAGAGCGTATAAATACAATTTTGTTTATACACAAAACAGAATGCTAAAATGTAAATTACAAAAGTTTCAAACAATAATATCAAGTCGTTGTAAACCAACACTGCAACACTGAAGGTATGACTGTTTTTATTGGCCCAGCGAGAGAAATAAAAGGTTAAAGTACATGTTAATAATACATTTCACCTCTCCCTAATGGACAACCCTCGCAACAAAATTGATGTTCTTAATTCTTGATGTATCTCCTTCAGTACAATGTGGTAGATATGTCCGACATCAGCCATAGTTCAATTAGTTTTAATGTGATGGATATCTGGGCTTTTAATTCAGTAATTGAACGTCTTATTTTTATACTTATCTTGCAATTTTATACTTAATTAAAGTTTGACCGTGCTTGATTGGGGATAGTTGAATTAAAAGGGTCAAGCAAACGGGGCTGCGCGGCTTAATTAAAAATCATTATATAGGTGATGCCCTTCCACGAAGATGATCAATAGTGTTTGGTGTTGGGTGTTGGAAGGGTAGTAGGTATTAGATAATTATTATCAGTTCATTACGAAGAAAAATCAATGATGATAATTATTATTGACCCACATTGTACCTCCTACCTATCTACTATTGCTACAACAATGCCTATCAGGCCTATTCTCAACTTGCAAGCAATAAATTTAATATCGTATTTAGCTTAATTATAACAAAAATCTTTTGAGATTGTTTGTCTCAGATATTGACAATTATTTTCGTGATCGAGGACTCAATGGGGTGAGTCTGGATGGGGTTAATGATCAACAACATATCATGTTGTTCCGATGTCAAGCGTACAGACTTCGTGAAAGATTTGAACCATTTCATTGGACTTGGCTCTCTCTTCAAAAACATGAGATCTGTGTCTGCCAAAAATCTGCATAATGTTTTTCAAAATATTTCAAAGCTGCGGTCATTTCTCATCAACAAGTAGGTTTTTGTTCTGCTTTTCTTTCTTTTCTTGAGAACGGTTTTTCGAAAATCTTGATATATTATTTTATTTTGTAAATTTAAAACACAAAAACTGTTAGGCATGCAACTTTCATGCACCGATGTATCAGCTACGGGATGACGTCATCGTGCCCCGGGCTGGGGCTACTTGATTCTACACTAACAGATTGCGACTACGAATTTTAAATGTTTGACCTATCTCACTGTCACTGTCTCAGACGTCTGTGAGGCTGACGCTCAATTCAGGTTGAAAAGCGCGTAGCACGAGCTTGGGGATGGCCTTGACACGTGAGCAAGGGCGACGGCGCTGTTCGCGGCTCCAAAATTGAAATAGGTCTGTAAAATAATGCAGATTTGAATTTTCGCGGGATTTCAGGGCGCAGGGCTGCAACCTCGCAAAGAAAAAAACTTGCAAACGGAAAATAGAACTCTCGGGTTGACGTCATCGTGGTCATACAAGGTCATTGCAGGAGCGACCGCGTTTTTGGTGCAAAAAAAATCACACTTTGATCTTCAGTTGAAGGATGGACCAATTTTTTTTGGCAGAAATGATTGTGGATAACGTTTTGAATGAATTTATGCAGTAATCGTCTCAATATAAAATTCATGCAAGGACCCTATTACTAGGATACTACTTGCAAGTAGGTATTTGAGTAGGTACGGAAGCCTTAGACTTACCTCCCGGGCAAAGTTTGTGTCTGTATTGTCCAATTTGCAACTTTTAGATGATTATGTAGTATCAAATAAAGGCAAAAACTCCTATGGCCGATTGTGAGCCGATATGGAGAAAAACAATCACTATATTATTATTACTATTGATGCGACTCGGCACGACTGGCTGGGTGGGTCTAGGGACTCTAGAGCAATTGTTTGAAAGCAATTGTTCGAAAACAAATTAGTCGAAAGGCAATATGTTCGATGGGCAACTATTCGAAAGTGAAACTAATCAAAAAGCAATTTGATCAAAGACCAGTTGTTCGAACCCATCAGTTGTTAAAAATTTTTGTATTCAAGTTTTGGTGTCTCAAACTGTTGTCGAATCAAGGAACGGTGGGTAGGACCTGAGATAACCGCTCTTCGGGCGTACCTGACGAGGTCCATGTCTACAACTTTTTCGTGTCCCAAGTTGTTGTCGAATCAAAGATCAGTGGTAGGACCCGGAGGCCCCAATTTCGGATTAGTCCGGCGTCGGCAGCTTATGTACCTCATATTATCGCTGCTCAACCTGTGGCGCTGATTAAAAAGTAGTCTAAAATAGTAAATAACATGTTTATACCCGAATCGCCCAGCATTTACCACCCGTTATTTCAATTTTTTAATTAAATACTTTTCGAACAATTGATACTCGTGAAATTGGGTAGTATTGATAAAAAATAAGCATAAGCATTTGCTTGAACTTCATAGGAGTTGCTAGGGAAAGTCTGCTCAGCAACTCCTCAAAAATCTAAGCAAATGTTATGCTTATTTTTTATAAGTACTACCGATTGATACGTTCAAAGAATTGTTTTTTGAATAATCTGTTTTCCGTACAATAGACATTCTAACAATTACCCATTCGAATAATTTCTCTTCTCTCACAAATTGATTTCGGATAATTGCACTCGAATACTTGATTCCGAATAATTGATTCCAAACAATTGCCCAGATACCTTGGGCCTTATGAATAAAGATTAAGCAATTGCTTTTGCTTGAAATCTACCAGCAAAAAACGGAAAACGGAGAAACATTAGGAAATGAGACTTTAAACAAATGTTATTATTTCAATCAGTTACTCAAATGCTCAGTGAAACCTAAATTAATAAGTTTCTTGAAGTTTCTGAGTTTTTTGAGAATTTTCTAGGAACAAAAATCAAGCAAAAGCAATTGCTTAATCTTTATTTATAAGGCCCCTTGGCTGGTCTGGGAGCGGTACAATGAGCCCAGTAGCGAGGTCTACGTGCAGATGGAACTACGTCCCATCATCATCCCAATAAATCTAAAATCCAGAAAGGAGGAGAAATCTGCGATCCAATTCATCCAAGAAGCTGCAGCCTTTGCGATGGAAAGGTAACCCTACTGGGAGGACTAGTCGATTAGTATTATTCAATTCAACGCCGGCCGCTCCAATTCGATAAGCTTTTTAGACGCCTACCACTGCACAAGTGGCAAAACAAGAAGTTGCTGGTTACTGGCAAGTAGGACTTCACGACGACAAAGAGAAGACGGCTCTCTGTGTCGAAAGCGGTCTTTATCAGTTCAGCACAAAGTTTATCGGCACAATTCAGGACTTGGTTTTTCATTACAAAATGATCGTGTATGTCCAATAAAGTTGTCAGCTGTTGTTTTCTTTTTAACAATTCCTCAAAGGGCAATTCGACGATGGCGCTTACGATGGAAAAAAAAGTTGAAGATCTTAGTTTTGAATCTAGCAGGTTTTGTCGATGTCCCCACATCGCGTTTCATAAAAAAACATGATTGTTAGTCGGAATATCAAGTTGCAGCTTGATATCTCCAAAAACAACTAATTTATTGAAAAAAGAAAAAAAAAAGAAGTTTCACTTCTTCCGGCGTATTTTGGAAACGCCTCAAATTTTTTCAAAACTTGAAACATGAACATGAACTTGAACATGAAATCCGTCACCAATAGCCTGATTTAGACACATTTATCAGTTATGGTTCAAGATTCACGATTTTTCAACAATTTTTTTTTACTTCACCCTGTATAAAGTGTCTGCACGATTTGCGCCGATGTCCCCACATCCAGATTGATCCAGGGTGGTCTCAGCAACAGGCATGCAAAGTGACAATGCTTGGTATAAAAGTGCAAGGTATTTCCCACTAACGTCCGGACTATAGTTATATCTTTTTGACTTACAAGTTACGCACCGGCCACGTTTGAACGTCTGATGAAATGCGTCTTGCGAGATCTCACATGAGGAACTTGCTTAGTCTACCTCGACGATGTAGTTGGTCAGCCGTCAGGCATTCGAAAAACATCTGAAGAACGTCCGGGATGTATTTCGATGTCTTCGAGGTACCTACCTACCCCTTCTAAAACTCACTCCGACGAAATGTGTGCTTTTCCAGAAGCATCAGGCAGCGAGTCCATCAACGGCGAAGGTAACCAAAGCGTTATCTAAGTGCGATAATTTATCTGACGTGTATTTCTCATAAATAAATCGTGTGTTCGAACGTTTGTCTCCCAATTAAAGCACCCAACGCAGATTCGTAACAGTATCTATATTTTATAGTTCTCTGCCCTACTGGAGTAAAACTAGAGGAAAAACAAAGGTGATGGAGAAACGTACCGTTTTATAAAACATACAGGCCTGTCGGTCTTCGTCTTCCCCTGAGGGACAGTCTATAAAGCCGTCGCAAAGGACGTGGTCGTCTATACAATGGTAGCGGCCCTGCCTGTCGGGGGTTGGGCATGCAAACCGCTCCATTCCATCAGCTGCGGGGGGACATTCTGAAACAATAAAATTTCATTAAGTCCACTATTTCCTTCTTATTACGTCTATATTTTAATATCATCTAACAAAGTCTACCTATTGTTGTGTGTATATACCTTCAAGAATGTTTTACCGTTACATTTTTAAAGCTAAAATGGAAGATGTTTTAGCTTTTATCCCAACAATTTGAATGACAAAGCGGCTTCACGTGGAGTTGATTGACAGTTCCTAAATATAACATTAAATCAGCCGGAAAATTCAGCCCTCATACCTACACATAATGTCTTCCAGGAGATTGACTTTAATAGCACCCCCTGTGCCATATCGGCTATATGGGGGTTAATAAACGACGGATGCCATCAAGTAAATGCCAATTCCAAAACTTGTTTGATTTATCCCATCTATTTCTTCGTGGTGTTTTGATCGACGACGCTTGCAATAAAGGAATAGTTGAAGTACCTAGGCAACTATATGCTATTTTAAACTTTCTTGTAAATAGGAAAAAAATGAGACGTATACGGGAATGCTAACTATTCTATTTAAACGTCGGCGCGTCGGAACTCGATATTGGCTTTATATGTTAGGACAATCATTTCAAGATTAAATTTCTCTCTTGGGGTTGTTGATATTATTAGCTGAAAATGTTACAACGTGGCGTTATTTTCGTCTCAAGATTCAACAGGCTGGTAACCTTTACTGAACGTCACGTGTAAGGGCGTTTCATACGAAAGGTATAACGAAAGAAGACCTCTGAATCAAGGAAAAGCCAATAAACGCAGGGAGGTTAAGCACTTCTAATAGAGAAGAGGACGAAATCCAGAAGTAACCCCTATCTATAGATATTAATCATTATGCTATAGTCCGGGGAGCAACAATAACCCTTCATTTTGCGCATATACCTACCTACAACCTGAGTTTGTTCACCCACTTTATTTAGACGGCGCGATGTCATAAAAATATGAGAGCAACAACTTTAAAACGATAATCAACAGTAATATCACAAGTACTTAGATTTTCCCGATAATTTCGGCCTAGCAACCGCGAGTGCTGGTTGTAGCGATAAATGCCCGACTCCGTAGGAAAAGTTTTATAAGGACAACCAGCCCGAGGGAAACGGTTGGCCAAAATTATCTTGGAAAATCTCGAGCACGAGTGATATTTTGATGATTATTACAAAAAGAAAGTCCGAAGTGACAGCTGTCAGATTTTGTTGTTCACATACATTTTATTCCGTTGCTATTGACAGTGAGATTTAGATAAGTAAATATCATCCTTGTATGTAATAATCAACAGTAATTTCACAACTGCTTAGATTTTCACGAAAATTTTGGCCAGACGATCGCGAGTGCTGGTTGTAGCGATAAATGTCCGGTTCCATAGGAGGAGGGCATTTATCTAGGGACAAATAGCCCGAGGGAAACGCCTGGCCAAATTTATCTGGGAAAATATCGAGCTCGAGTGATATTTTGGTGATTATTACAAAAAAAGTCCGAAGTAACAGCTGTCAGATTTTGTTGTTTACATCCATTTTATTCCGTTGCTATTGACAGTGGGATTTAGATAAGTGAATATTATCCTTGTAGGTCTATTAATCAAGAGCGTTGTGTGTAATAATCAACAGTAATATCGCAAGTGCTTAGATTTTCACGATAATTTTGGTCAGGCGATCGCGAGTGCTGATTGTAGCAATAAATGCCCGATTCCGTAGGAGGAGGGCATTTATCCAGGGACAATCAGCCCGAGGGAAACGCCTGGCGAAAATTATCTGGGAAAATCTCGAGCACGAGTGATATTTTGGTGATTATTACATACAACGCCCTTGATTATTAGACCTACAAGGATAATATTCACTTATCTAAATCCCACTGTCAGTAGCAACGAAATAAAATTCATGTAAACAACAAAATCTGACAGCTGTCACTTCGGACTTCTTTTATGTAATAATCTTCAAAATATCACTCGTGCTCGAGATTTTCCCAGATAATTTTGGCCAGGCGTTTCCCTCGGGCTGATTGTCCCTGGATAAATGCCCTCCTCCTACGGAGTCGGGCATTTATCGCTACAATCAGCACTCGCGATCGCCTGACCAAAATTATCGTGAAAATCTAAGCACTTGTGATATTACTGTTGATTATTGCAAAAAAGAAGTCCGAAGTGACAGCTGTCAGATTTTGTTGTTTACATCAATTTTATTCCGTTGCCATTGACAGTGGGATTTAGATACGTGGATATCATCCTTGCAGGTCTAATAATCAAGGGCGTTGTATGTAATAATCACTACTATCTACTATACTTGACAGTCTATTCTTCGAACATCCGCACTGTCACTGACAATAAACTTACAGTACAGGGTGTACCACTTATATCAATTCTCTTTGTTATTTATTCTCTCAAATTTAATGATAATTTCATTGTTTCACTGATAAGAGAATAAGAGGCTCTTGAAATGGTTAATTCCGCCAGTGAGTTGGTACATATTTGTTGTTAAAATTGTTTATAGGCACTCTGCGGATTTGCTTTAGCGCCAAAAGTTGCGTTTTTTTTTCTACTTTTCCCACAGGAAGTTATCTATTTCCATAACAGCAATGCCATTTAAATAATCATACCACCTGCAAATGTCAATTTCAACAATGCACAAACTTCAATTTTGACAATTTTCCTCACACATATGTTTGCGACTGCCGCATGGTGCTGATGTGCAGAGGCCTATAGTCCTCTAAATGCAATAGGTGCCAAGCCTGAATAGACAAGATTCGATTAGGAAAAAATGAGCTCGATATGTTGAACCATTTGAAATCTATGGAAGAAATTCGCTGGAGACTTCAACTGGGGTGTAAGTCACAAACCCGGAAACTATGACATGAGGATCAGCCACAAATCCATACAATTGACGGAGGAGCCACTCGATAGGCTGTTCAATGCAGAATCTGGATTTTTGGAATGTTGTTTTTTTTTCATAGAAAATTGTTTATAATTGCCGATACAGCCTAGGTAATTAGCCAAAATTTAATCAGCGAAAGAACGAACTCGATATATTGAGCTGTTTGGAAGATAGGTGATAAGGCTACCGAGAAAATACCAATAAAAAAAATACGGAAAATCGCGAAAAGATTACAAAAAATCGCGAAAAAAGGAACTGTCACAAACACACTCATAATCCGAAAATTTTCAATAAATGCATTGAATTCAAAAAGAATACCTACCTACTTTGAAAAAAAAAAATAGTTTTCTTCTCCTGTCCTTTCTCTCCAGCGTGCTAATTTCTCGATCACTCAAAAATACGTGCGGGGCGATTGGAAACTCCTCATCGCGCGATAGGTTTAAACCAGCGTTGATGCTTGTTTCATTATCATCTTCATTTCTTGTTTATAAAAAAGGATCGAACAAGCTTGGAAGCTATTTGAAAATGTTGTAGGTACATTTAGCTACTATCTAACGTTCCTAAAGTGCTCAACAAAATAAGTGTCGCAACAGAAATTTTCCCCCAAATTTGAGTCAACATAACTTTTGATTGTCACAGACGATTTCAATTCGGTTTTCACTGCTCGATTGCCTAATCCTTTGGCTATCTACCATGTTCAAAGATTACCTAAAAAGCTGCACATGAAGTTTCTACAGGGTGGTAAATAAAGCAGATCATAATTGTTGAAATTTTAAAGAACCCCCGTTTGAGCTAAAATTTTTTTTGTCAACAACCGATAATAAAATAATGGAGAATGATGACTTACCTCGGAACGGTTTTCGAATTTCCCGGATTAGAAGTGAAATAGCCAAGATACGATTTTTTTGCTGGGAATGATGCTTTTCACCTCTTCTCCTTCATTAAAAATCAACGGATTCTCGATGTAAGAGAATATCTCTCAGCAGGCTTGCTCATTAGACGATTCCAAGCAATTTTTTGTCTAGCGCACCCCCTATTTTGTCTTTTGGGGCTGAAATTGGGTATATTTTTTGATGAATTCGCCACCAGTTTCACAACTTAGGCTCGTTTGATATCAATTCTTTTGATTAAGGCTTGTTAAGCAAGATTATCTTGATAAAAACAGTCTTCTGTCTGTCTGTCTGTCTGTCTGTCTGTCTGTCCGTCTGTCTGTCTGTCTGTAACATGTTACGATATGCTCCAATTTCACAACCTAGGCTTGTTTGATATCAATTCTTTTGATTAAAACTCGCTGAACAAGATTATCTTGATAAAAACAGTCTGCTGTCTGTCTGTCTGTCTGTTATATGTTATATGCATGTAATATGCTCCAATTTCACAACCTGGGCTTGTTTGAAATCAATTCTTTTGATTAAGACTTGCTGAACAAGATTATTTTGATAAAAACAGTCTGCTGTCTGTCTGTCTGTCTGTCTGTAACATGTTACGATATGCTCCAATTTCACAACCTAGTGAACCCAGGCTGGTTTGATCTCAGTTCTTTTGATCAAGGCTCGCTGCACAAGATTATCTTGATAAGAATGGTCTTTTGTCTGTCTGTCTGTCTGTCTGTCTGTCTGTCTGTCTGTAATTATGTTACGATAACTTCGGCTGCTGAAGCCGGAGCATCGTGCTACTAGCCTAAGATGGGCACAAAACCATATTAGCACTGGGGAATAGCAGAGTGGAGTAGGTGCTTGTTTTCAGATGAAAGTAAGTTTAATTTGTTTAGGTCGGATGGACGGGTTCTGGTATGACGACAGAGGAACGAAAGACTTCTGGAAGAACACATAGAGGCAAGGGTGGTTTTTGGAGGTGGAGGAGTGACTGTTTGGGGAGAAATGAGGACTGGAAGAATAATGAATGAGAATGATTTGGTGATACTGAGAGGAGAGAGTATGAATGGTGAAAGATACAGGGATTTGTGTATAAAGGATATTGTGGTCCCCTTTGCTCAAAATTTTGGTGGCAATTTCATGTTGGTCGACGACAACGTCCGACCTCATCGGGCTAGAATTGTCAACGAATTTTTAGGGGATCACAATATTGAAAGAATGGATTGGCCACCCTTCTCTCCAGATATGAATCCTATCGAGCATGTATGGACTAGGATAAAGTTGAAATTGAAAGAAAAGGAGGACAATCGGACTATTTGAATGACTTAGCGATTGCAGTTCAGGAAGAATGGAAGACTATTCCTCAGAATTTTCTGCGGGATAGCTAATTACGGGATGGTGCGCCCTCTAGTGCACCGACTTGAGCTAAAATCTCATCAACTTACTCGAAAATTCAAATTATGCCCGCATATTATGTACACTGACTAAGCTTTGGAAACACTTTTCACAACTGTCAATTTTTGAAGTCAAATTGCACACGTAATTGAATGTGATATGACAAAAAAAGTGTTTTCTTTCACAGTTCAAAAGATGTCTTCTTCAAATTTTGAGCGCATGTCACCTTCCACCGTCTCAAATCCGTTTCATCCAGTCTCAATTTAACCTCCAAAATTGACAAGCTTGACAAGTGTTTCCAAACTTTCGATTGACACTGTACCTTCATATTCACAAAATTTCAGTTAAATTCGATGAACCGTTCGGGAGTTATAGAAACAGATGACTGACAGACAGACAGAAGAATGTTTTCACCAAGATAATATTGTTCAGCGAACCTCAATCAAAAGAATTGATACCAAACAAGCCTAGGTTGTGAAATTGGTGGCGAATTCACAAAAAAGTACGCCCTATTTCAGCCCCGAAAGACACAACAGGGGGTGCGCTAGACAACAAATTGCTTAGAATCGTCTAATGAGCAAGCCTGCTGAGGGATATCCTCTCACATCGAAAGTCCGTTGATTTTTCATGAAGGAGAAGGAATGAAAAGCATCATTCCCAGCAAAAAATCGTATCTTGGCTATTTCACTTCTAATCTGGGAAATTCGAAAACCGTTCCGAGGTAAGTCATCATTCTCCATTATTTTGTTATCGGTTGTTGACAAAAAATTTTTTAGCTCAAACGGGGGTTCATTTAAGTTTCAACAATTATGAACTGCTTTATTTACCACCCTGTAGAAACTTCATGTCCAGCTTCTCAGGTGATCTTTGAACATGGTGAATAGCCAAAAGATCAGGCAATCGACCAGTAAAAACCGAATCGAAATCGTCCGTGACAATCAGAAGTTATGTTGATTCGAATTTGGGTCAAAATTTCTGTTGCGACACTTATTATGTTGAGCACTTTATATACATAAATCCTATTTATCTTTTAAATTTGGAATAAGGACTTTTTGAAGCAAAAAAAGGATAAGCTGATGAGCTACGGCTATACGGTTGATGGTACCTGCATGGAACAGCAACCAAACGGCAGCGGTCAGAGCCGCAGTCGTAGTCCCCCAACGTTCCAGCTTGTCAAATTCCGTTTGCGTTTGATTCAAAGAGTCCTATATAGTTCTGAATTTACAATGTGAATGGCATTTACCATGAATTTTTTTCCATTTACAAACAAAAGCTACTTGATGGTATTTAATGGATATACCTCTGCCAGTGGGTAGATATACTGGTAATAATAATGCAGCTCATAACACAGTCGGTAGAGCATTTGAGGTTTATCGCTTCCATCAATCTGAGATTCTTTGATAAGTACCTATCAGTGGCATATACTGAATGTGAATGACGTATACCTAATCGTTATGAGGTAGGTACCTAACTAAGTGCCAAACTACAAAATACTTTGCATAAATGAGTATACAAACGGTATTTTTAGTCCTTAACTATGAGTACCCTAAAATGGTCTATCAATACTGCTTAATAATAAAAATGGAAAGAGAACAATTACATGCACGAGACTGCCCATAAATCAATAACAGAACCTCAAATAGATCTGGAGTTCCTAAAATAAAACATAGTTGTATTATTGGAATCCAGGTGGTTATATTTACGTAATGGGGAACGAGCACACCTTTGATTTATTTTGACCCAGTGGTAGTTATTATACTGATATAATACAGGGTGTCCCGAAATCAATCTGCCAGACTTCACTAACAGATTCAATTAAGAATAAGAAAAGAAGTTCCCACAAACGCGACTTGAAATAGGTATAATACAGTCGCCACAATTCCCTAAAGATAGTGCTTAAAGTCAATATCTTCGAAACTAGTCAAAGTTGTATGAGCAAATTTTGCAAATCTACTAATCATTTTATATGCTCAATAAGATGGGATGAAAATAGTTTTTCAATGTTCACCCAAGGCTGAGCCAAACGTGGAAGATTTTAGAGTAAAATAGACCCCAATTCCAAGTATTGAAAGAATCTCTTTGAACATTGATAAGCTGCACCAGTTTCAACTTGAATCTTGAATCAATTACAAAATTTCATGATTTCATGTTAAAGTAGAAAAAAGATAAATGCAAAAAATGTGGGGTCCATTCAACCCCTAAGTTTTATTCACTCCCAATTAAGATTTCAAAATTATTCCCACTCCATCTTATTATTAGGCATAAAAAGGTCCGTCCATTTGATGAATTTCTTCATTTTAGCGTGACTAGTTTAGGAGAGCAGAGATTAAATGAAAACCATTTTCAGATCCTATAGACTTTTGGAGACTTTATAGTTTTTAAGCATTTTTGGACTTATTTTTTTGGTAACTTTTTTTATTTTTGATTGTAGAATCTGATGCTGGTGAAGTTTGTCAGGTGAATTTCGGAACAACCTGTATCACGTAGGTAACTTTATCTATACCCAATAAAGGAAGCATTCGTGATAGTAAAACTGCCCTCGATTCTCGGCGTTCGACTTTTCTCCTTAATTATATCGCATATAACCAGAAAGTTTGATCTTGGAAAATAAAAAAGCGAGCTTTGCTTTATTCATTCAAACAAGCAAAATCATTAGGACGTGTGTAATGTTCAAAGCAGCAGGGTATGAGGGTAATTCCATTCATGAATTTTTCGTGTTGCGCCCCTGGGATTTTATTATATCATTCAACAAGTTGATGACGGCATCTACGATATTAGCAACGGTTTTTTTTTTGATGAAGCTTTAGTAGCCCACCCTCGTTATGTAAATTCTGGAACATTAGCTCCTCTGAGCTATTTTACAATTTTAATGAACGAAAACGCACCAGAGGAAGGATGATGAACGGGGCGCGCGAGCATCACGTCATACAGGGCGTTCCATAAGTATTGGAAAATATTTCAGAGGATGATTCCTGAGATTATTCCAAGATAACCGTTCTGATGAATTTTTGGTCCCAAAATGCTAATTTACTGAGCTATAGCTCCAAGTGGGGCTATAACTGATTCAGGGATAGCGCGCGCGGCGTCACCCTGTGAAACAAACTTTTACATAAAGCGGTGAAGTAAGAGAGACGGAAACGTAGAGTTTGGTCGAACTGGGTGGGCTTATACGCGTGTCAAGAAAATATGGAAAAGGTGGAAAGCACCCAACATGCTCTTCCTAGTGATATTTTAGAAGTCTATTCACTCGTTTCATAAGGTTGGTTTTGAAAGGTCGGTACATAGTTTTTGTTGATTTTTGGTCAGAAAACTACAACCTTAATAAAATCGATTTCACTCGAAAACTATCAGAATCAACACGAATACCTTTTTTCTAAGTGACTCAAAATTTTCAAAATTACTATGTCCATGTCCAAATTGAAGCAGATATACATGTAAAAAAGTTCACTTTACATGAACGGGGAAAAATTTGAAAAATGATTTCCACTCTGTCCTCAACTTAAAAAGTGAATACCGGGAATTTCATTGCTTATTCTTCAACAATTTTGGAGATATTAAATGAAAAAAACCATCTTCTGGGTCTCAACAACTCAACTTCTGGACCCATGTTCATATGAACTCTTCTATTCACTGAAATCATCGCAATATTTATTTATGGTTCACCCTGTATATACATAAGTATATTTTTATATCAGCCGACTTCTCTATAAAATATATACGGTCGTGCGGAAATAAATTGAAAATTTACTTCGCAATGTTTCCAGGAAAACAAAATAACCCTGCGAAGCGGGCCCGGCGCCCGCCCGTGCGAGCTCTTGAAATTCATCATTTGTTTTGAATGTTTTGATGTATTCGCTCTGCCCACGTCTATTTATTGTTACAAACACTCACTCACACACCATAAACACACAGTACACACACATTTTTCTCATTCATTTTTAATTAAAACTAACATGGCTTTTTCCACTTAATATAAATGAAAATCTTGAACTTACGTTTTCCCAGACTAAAACTGGCGGAGAACAAGATTTTTACATCGCTAAAAAATTTGTGTCCTTTTTATGGCATTTGGAAATTTACCGCTTTCTGTCATGTTTACAGTACTATAAAAGAGAGACAAAAATAAAGCCCTATGCACTGCCTTATTACCATTTTAAATTTATTAGCATGAAAGAACACTTCTCATGTAAAAGCGCTCGAACGGTGGATGCGCTGCACACTATACAGGGTAGTCAAGATTTTAGCAAAAAATGTCACAATCGATAGAGAGAGCTTTTAAAAATAATGAGGCTTTCATCAGAAAACATATTTCCGAAATGATGTCATTTTTTAACTAATCCAGCTACACCGGCGCCATCTAAAAAGCTGTTAGTCTTTGCCCTCATTGAGCTAAAATTTTGTATGCAGGAATGCGGTTTGGGCGTCCAATAAACTTATAAGATTTTGGTTGGAATGTGTCATCAGAGGGCGCACTGTATCCGTATCGATGTCGAAAATTTTGACGGACTTCAAATCAGATATGTAGATGCTTTGTTGGCCCAGGAACACATTCTGAAATTTTGATTTGAATATGTCTCGAGATATATCTTCAATTTCTTAATTTTTCAAAAACGACCAAAGTGCAAGTTTTCAGAAAAATGCGCTAAAAAGAATATCAGATCATCATTGTTGGAATTCTGATCCAGAAAATTCAAAAACTGCTTCGAATTTGGGTATCAGAAGCCAGAACTTGAAAAAAAAAAATTGTTCAGAAAAACGAGGATCTTTGGAACTGAGCATAATTTTGCAATGCTTTACATTCCACCCTGTCAAGATTGTGATTGTAGTTGTGAAAAACCTCGCCAACGAGGTTGATCGCTGAAAGATGTATCTACAGAACCGTGAAAACAAAATAGGAATCGATTAGGACAATCCAAAGCTATATAATTTTTAAAAAGGGCAAAATTTTCGATACCAACATTCCAATTGTTGAGAAGTTCAGTAAAAAATTATCATCGATTTCGAGTTATTGTTTTATAGATTTTGCATTGAACCCACGATATATTCTGCATTTGCTGGAAGAGTTGAAGAATGATTTTCTCAAGGAAGCAAAATTAATTAGGTATAAGAGGCTCCCATGTTCTGTCTATTATTGTTATTATTATTATTATTATTAAAAAAAGTTGCTATTTTACGAGACTTTTTTGCTTTTAAGCTACAGGCTGTCGGATCCAAGCACGCGGCGGTAAGTTCTTTGAAACCGGCACTGCATATTCACAGAAGTCAACATCGTTATACCCATTGAAAAGTTCTAGAGAAAAAAATGTGGAAGTAATTTTCACTTCCCTGGGACACTTCTATGCTCCCGAAGAGAAAAGAGAAAAGTTACATGCAGGAACCTCTCAAGTGTGCACGAACTCCAACAAACTCTAATCAAATTAACATTGTATCGTGCTGTCTATAAATTAATTGATTAGTCAACATGGAACAACTTGATGTCTACGAGTATAGTAAACTCCTATACCAACTCGTAGAATTAGTCGACCTCGAATTATCGGTTACCGCTTTAAACTCCTTCCACTTACGCCGAACCAAATAGATAGATGGATAGATAGGTTTATTAGTTCCCGAAAGCAATTTTACAGTGAATAAAATATCAATAATAAGTAAGTATTATAATTATAGTACAATATTGCCACCATTGCTGTAGAATACGTCGAAATGAAATATATAGTGGTATTCTGTAAAAAATAACATTCCATTATTGTTATCCATCCATAACATTCCATAAACGCTCTGTTATGTAAAAATTCGGGTCGGCCATTGGCTGTTGCCTAGGTAATAACAACGTAACATAGCCTTTGTGGAATGTAATTTTTTAGAGAATCGCACCAATAGGTATAAATAATATATCAATAAAATAACAATATAACCTATCATACACAACATATCAAAAATACTACTCGTAAGCATAGTTATCATCACAGATTCAGTTCTATTATTGTTAGAAAACCTCAATAAATTTGAATCTGGCGCGCCAAAAAAGGTACCAGTAAGTGGCGACACACATAGTTGTTCTAGTGCAAGCTGGAATCTATAATGCTGGCCTTACATTGAGCAGCAAATGCTGCAGCTTTCTTTGCAGCAGAATTCTGATTGGAACTGACGCCTTGTATTGCTGTCAGTGACCAACATTTGACCAATGAGGGCTCGGCAGCAAAAAAAGCAGCAGCATTTGATGCTCAATGTAAGGCCACCATAAGAAGCTGAAGAAGCAGCTGGATACCCGCCAGGAAAGTATTGTGGTACCACAACAGATTTTTCAGAAAAAGTAGCTTTTGATTTCGCTTCGATTTCTCTGGGAGTTGCTGAAAAAACTCTTCTTAGGAACTCCTACAGCTGCAGCTAGTCGCCAGTCAAAAGCAGGAGCGTGTTTAGTTCACACGGCCTATAGTTGTGTGTTTTTTTTTTATATCCACCAAACGCAGTTTCCCCTTTCTTCCGTGGAGACTGGAGATGCTTCGATCAAAAACTCACCTAACGGATATAGGTACAGATGTTCTTTTAGTAACGTCACAATTTCACTGGCTTCTGCCAAACAAAGTACGCAACTTGGTGAGAGGGGTATCTTGTAGCTAACAGTTTCAAGTTTTGCTTCATAATCAATTTTGTGTGCGTACGATGCAACAGAACCAAAAGTAGTATTTGTTTGTAGTAGGAAACAGTGTTGAAAAGCTTTGCTCATGTTTTGGGGGCTTGCCGGAGACCCAGATACTACTCACAAATAAGATTAGGGATATCGATCCCGATTTAGGAGAGAAAAAGAAATGTCAAATGTCTGCACTCGAGTTGCGTCCCAAGATACTGTAACAGCAGCTGGTGAGAATTTTGTTTCTAATTAGAGACTTTCTTGGAAAAATGTTGGTCATCACCATGGAGTTGGACTAAGGTAACCTTTTTTTGCTTTACGAAAATTCAAATTTCAGGCTCCGGTCCAGTTTGTTGTGAATTTGAATAAGGTTGATCTAGGAATGCGGATAATAACTTCATTTCAAAATGAAGAAACATAATGTTTGCAGCCTTCAGATTCTGTCGCGCCGTAACTTAAAACTTGAGCTACACAATGCAACGTTGGTCTTTTACTTTACTCGTGAGAAGCCATTGACATTGTGACATCACTAGAAACACTCCAATGAAAAAAAGATTTGTTGTTGCAAATGAAAAATTGTTTTCGCGATTTTTATTTGTAGAAATAGATAATATAGCCCCAACAAAAATTTCAGTTGCGCAATAGATTAATTCTGTTCCAGCCCTAATGTGTTATTGCAACTCACTTTTTCTTTATTCAACAAATTAAGAGTTTGTTGGTGTAGTAGCCGATTACCGCTTGGACAATAGTAATTTGTTTCGTCCACTTAAATTTTGATTGCAAACACCTGCAAGTGAAATTGGGTTGCTAGATGCCAGAACAGCAGACAAACTAAACTGGGCAATTATTTCTTATTTGTATAGAAAAGGATCTTTTCTTGTAGTGTGAGAACTGTTGAACATACATTACATCCTCAGCCCCTTCACGTATGGTCTCACGTTTCGTAGTTGTACATATTATAGGCAGGTGCACCACCGCCATTTCTGAACAACTTGTCAGCTCAGACTTTTGCTTTCACTCCAGCGACTATAATGTTATTTAGACAACTAAGTCTAAACCAAGACTCTCAACAAACAGCAGTTTTGCCAACTCAACAAACCTTTTCTTCGACTCCAACAATAATGTTACTTGTAACAGCTAAGTGCGAAACAGACTCCCGAGCAGTTTGTGGGAGATTACAAATTGTTTGTCTTTTCAACAGACTTTTTTTTGTTATGCCAACAAAAATCTCTCAACTAATTAGAATTTGTTGATGGATGAATGCCTACATAGACGCAACAATAATAATATTCTACGTTTTGCACCTAACAAATGCATCTGATTTATCATTACCTATATCATGAAGAAATATGAGATTTTCTTAGGCAATTTCGCTTTATTGTTTGGGAACTGCCTTTTGCTCCCTGGTTGATTTATGAAAGAAAACCTAGCAGTGGGTGTCTATTCCCGGGGCTAAATGTAACATTCACGTTGCGATCCGACGACTATTTTGTCCGGCAAAGTGTCTAAAAAGCTATTCTTCACCCGGCAATGGCGAGAAATCTCCATCTACAAAATGGGAAAACGTTATATTATATGCCCGCGATATATTTTCTTTTAGTTATTGCCCTTGTATAGTATAGTATAGTATAGTATAGCATAGAATAGCAGCATATATTCATCGTGAACTAATATCTTACGATTCCAGCATAACAATTCCGAAATTATTTATACATATTTCTGCATTTTTAAAGCATCTCTGACATGAGTGACGTGTATTGATGGAAGTTATGACGCAGCATCTCCTGCAGATGTACTTACTTACTTACTTACTTGCTGAACTCCTCGCCGAGTGTCCCTTGACCTATATTTTTTTACTGTCATCAAAATTTTACACCCCACGTACCTAATTATACCAGAGACTTTAAATGAGTTTACGAAAGCTTTTGCGAATGCATGAGGCTACGACGAATACCATGGGAATCGTGGATTAGGGACATGACTTTTCGTGGGTATGTGGGTGGGTATAGTGGGTACCAAAGTAGGTAGGTAGCTATACCTTCTTGATGCAAAGTGGAGTGAATGGTAGACAATAAACGCTTTATAGTTTTTGAACGGTCTACTCTGATCCTATACGAGGCATGTTCGTTATATCCGAGATAAACTAGAGAGCTCACCACGGGTTCCACCCAAAAATTTAAGAGCGGTTCAAGCTAAACCGAGATTAAACGGATTGTGGTGCCCCGTTTTATCCACATAGAAGCGCAGAAATCAAAGGAGTAACGGACGGAGTTTTAAAGACGTTAGGGACTACGGAAGCAACACTTTTTAACGAGAAATTTGAAATCAATCATGAATTCCACATAGTAAACGATGATTTTCCAATTCCATCTGATGGGATATTGGGATTGGATTTTATGAAAAAATTTAAATGCATTTTGGACTACGACAGATCAATGTTAATTCTGAATTTAGGAAATGAAATTCACGAAATCCCAATTAATGAGTCGGTACAGCAAAATACGTTAATAATTCCCCCACGTTGCCAAATTGTTGAAAAGGTGAAAATTGATAACTTAAATTCTGATTCAGTAATTGACGCGGCCGAAATTGCAGAAGGTGTGCATGTAGCACGCACCATAATTTCTCCCAACGACGCAAAAATTTTAATTGTCAACACTTCAAATAAAACAGTTTTTATTAATAAACCAAAGCTGACAATGCGTCCGCTTTCGGAATTTCACATATTCACACGTTTCAAGACAATTTTATCAAAATTTAAAAAAGATATGCCGCTTTATGTTCAAGACAAATTATTTGCCCTTTGCGAGAAATTTTCTGATATTTTTGCTTTAGAGGAGGATATATTAACACATAACAACTTTTACGAACAGGAACTTACGTTATAGTTCCTGTAGTTATCTGTACAGATAAAACACCCGTCTACATAGAACCATACAGACTGCCACAATCGCAAAAACAAGAAGTGAAAAGGCAAGTAGAATTATTGAAACAAAAAGACTTAATAGAAGCGAGCAGGTCACCTTTCAATTCTCCATTAATACTCGTCCCGAAAAAAGCGGAAAACCCTAATGAGAAAGAATGGCGTTTGGTTACCCATTACCAAGAATTGAGGAGATCCTAGATGAATTAGGTAGGGCCAAATGGTTCTTGGTTATTGACCTGATGGCCAAATTTCATCAAATTTCGTTGAAAGAAAACTCACAAAATATCACATCTTTTTCTATCGAAGGTGCTTCATACAGATTCAAAAGATTGCCTTTCGGTTTGAATGTGTCATGTAACAGTTTTCAGCGTATGATGACAATGGCATTTTCGGGTCTACCACCCGATGTGACGTTTTTGTACGTTGATGATGTTATAATCACAGGATGTTCAGAAAGGCATCATTTACAAAATCTAAGAAAAGTTTTTGAAGTATGCCGGAGTACCAATTTAAAGTTAAATCCTCAAAAATGTCAATTTTTAAAAAATCAAGTCACATATTTGGGCTATACCATTTCAGACAAAGGAGTCCTACCTGACTCAGCAAAATTCGAAGCAATTAAAAATTTTCCCATTCCAAAAAACGCTGATGAAGCCAAGCGTTTCGTAGCATTCGCTAATTATTATGGGCGTTTTTTAAAAAACTTTGCTGAAATAACTTCTCCACTAAATCAACTTACAAAAAAAGGAGTCCCATTCGAATGGACTACGGATTGTAACAGTGCATTTTTGAGTTTAATAAAGGCATTGATGATGCCGCCAATATTGCAGTATCCAGATTTTTCAAAAACTTTTATACTTTCAACTGACGCCTCAAATATTGCATGTGGCGCAGTTTTGTCACAGGAACACAATGGAAACGATTTACCAATCGCATTTGCATCCAAAAAATTTACAAAGGGGGAAGCTAACAAAAGTACCATTGAAAAAGAATTAACAGCAATTCACTGGGCTGTTAATTATTTCAAACCATATCTCTATGGAAAGAGATTTATTGTGAGATCTGACCACCGCCCACTCATTTATTTATTTTCAATGAAGAATCCTACTTCCAAGCTAACACGTATGCACCTCGAACTGGAGGAATACGATTTTTAAATCAATTACATAAAGGGGAAAGACAATGTAGGACCTGATGCCTTGTCCAGGGTAAATATTGAAGAACTTGAAGTTTTAAATATTAATGTAGCAAAAATAATGACGCGAGCCCAAACCAGGAAAGAAAAAATTCCTACAGAAACTGACCGATCCGAAAAGGAAACCAGAATAAGCGAAAATGAAGTTGGAGTTTTTGAGGTTACAAACAATAAAGATACCTTCAATTTACCACATCTTTAGTTCAAAGTTTTCGAAAATCGAATAAGTATGATAATACAGGAATACAATTTACAGTGTGCTGCGAGTTTTGATGGAAAAGTCACTAGTGATAACAAAGCTAAGGTCTTGTTATCCAGAGTGAATCCCGGTGATATAATAGTACAGGATAATCCCTCGAGTAACAAAAAGGAATCCACCAGCGTTAACAGTGCTTTAGAGCATCTGCTAACCAAGTTGGATAATATGGCCGGCGAGAATGAAATAAAAATGTTGAAGCTCCAGAACGAGGATGAAATTTTAAAAGTAATAAGCATTAATGCATTTAAAAATATTGGAAATCGAACCCTCACACATGTAAAAATCGCGATTTGTACCCCTATTATCACACTATCCGACGAAAACGACAGAAAAGAAATTTTAAAAAACATTTCATAATGATCCACTACTTGGAGATCATGCGGGCTCCAAGAGAATGTTGTCGAAATTAAAATTGTATTTCAAGTGGAGAAACATAAAAAAGATTTGGTAAATTTCATAAGAAATTGCGAGTGATGCAAGGTCAATAAACCTATAAAAGGAGGTTTAAAGAAACTAATTATCACACCAACACCACAAAAAGCATTTGAGCTTATGATAATTGATACAATTGGACCACTTCCGGTGTCCATCGACGGATATAAGTATGCTCTTACAGTAATATGCGATTTGTCAAAGTATCTCGTACGTATTCCTATTCCGGACAAGGAATCTAAAACGGTAGCGCAAGCTCTATTCCAAGAGGTTTTCCTTACGTATGGTTTTCCAAAGGTAATTAGGACAGATCTTGGCACTGAGTATAAAAATGCGCTATTTGATGAACTAGCAAGTCAGCTAAAGTATGAGCATAACGTGTCAACACCATATCGACATGAGACGGTTGGAACAGTAGAAAGGAACCACAGAATATTTAATGAATACGTTCGTTCCTACATAAATGCTACGATGACTGATTGGCATGTTTGGTTGAGATATTTCACTTACTGTTATAACACAACCCCAAACTCCACGCATAACTACACTCCGTTTGACTTAGTTTTTGGAAAGACACCAAATTTGCCTATCGACATTTGAAACCATGGCGTAGAACCCGTTTACAATATGGACAATTTTGCAAAGGAGTTCAAGTATCGTTCACAGCTGTCACAGAAACGAGCACACGACCTTTTGTCGAAAGACAAAGAAAATAGAAAGTGTTCATTC
Organism: Anaspis maculata; assembly: GCA_949128115.1. NCBI lineage: Eukaryota > Metazoa > Arthropoda > Insecta > Coleoptera > Scraptiidae > Anaspis > Anaspis maculata. Next base: position 75,999,777 of record OX421962.1, read on the forward strand.
GATCGTAAAGCAAGTCCCATTCAACTAAACCTTGGTGATTTTGTATTTGTGAAAAGTGAAGCGCGACACAAACTAGACCCTGTGCATAAAGGACCATACGAGGTGATTGAGATAGACGATCCAAATTGTGTTTTAAGAGATGGTGAAAAAACTTTTCCCATTCACAAAAATAGGTTAAGAAAAAGTTGATACATATTTATTCATTTCTACTGTACTTTTTTTTCAGTGCCTGCATTTATTATTTTTTTGTTTTGTTAGTCAAATTCATCACTTATTTCAATATTTGGTTATTTTACGGTACCGGACCAATATAGTGAGATATTTGTACGCATTTTTTATTATTATCATAAACATGTAATTTAATTTTAATGAGGTGAAGCTATCAAATTTTTTTTTGCATTTTTTATTTTAATTCAATTGCCAGGGGGAATAATGCATAACCTTTCAGGTATGCATCATTCTCCCAAAAGGGGAGGTGTGGTGCCCCATTATTAACGACTTATGATTTACACAAACCGCGTGTAACGCACTTTCGCGTCGTAGGTATTTTACCTACTCAGCGAATATAGGGACTAGACAAAGGAGCAACGTCCGGTGCAAGTATAATAAGCGGATAACAATTTAGAGTTAGTTAACTTGTATTATCGACTCCGATGAATAAACATGTGAAAACCAATTCCGTCTTCGACTACATACGCTCAACCCTTCAGGATTTTTTTCTGGTCAATGTTAGTAGATTCATTTTGGGAAAAAACGTTGAATCGCAAGTATACCACCCTTTGGTCAATTACTCAGCGTGAAACCTGAATTTGCATTGATCATTTGGCCAGAATCCATCAAAATAAATCTCGAGTTAGCTATCAGCTGGTTAAATATTTTGGTGGAACCCACGGTCAATGATCAATTGATCATCAACAACTACGGAACGTCATTTAATTTGCCCTGATGCTGATGCCTTGGTGACAGCACAGAAAAAATAATGACGCTTCCTGGTTAATGATCATTAAGCTTCCTAGTGTTTTCAGTATACTATTGATAGGGAAATATAGTTTGTTTCACACATTGTAACATTTTCTCAATAAACTCACATGCAGTAAGGGCGAAAGTATAAATGAAATATACGAGGTGAAATTTGCGTTCTATATCACGGCTTGACATGTAATAAGGACAACATGCCCAGTTATAGAAAGTATCACTTCTACGTAAATAGGTGTATAAAGAGTCATTCAAAAAAAGATGTCCACTCCCATTTTTCTCAAGATCCGTTGAAGCTATCAAGTTGCGGTAAAGACCGTTAGATTCAGACGGGTTTTCTGATCAAATTTTATATATCAATAAAACTACTTCACCAAAACTCTAAGTATGGGGGCACCTCAAAACTTTGGCAATTTTTTCTTACACTGCACAATATTTAGAGATATGTAATTGGAAAGCTCTCAAAAAGTTTAAATGGACAAGTGCAACAAGTTTCCGAAAATTTCCAGCGGTTTTCATTTTATGACAGAAAACAAAAACCTGTAAAAACACGTTTTTATGTATAATAAAATGAGAATAAATGAGAATTTTCTCAAACTGCAAACTGCATTCAATGGAACTCATCTAAACGGTCAGTATGATGTGTAATTCAATATGCAATAGCTATTTCAAAATTTCAAGTCAATTCTCTTTCAAATCAAATCAAAAGTTTATCAGCTATTATAAAGCTGCCTGGCAGCTGTTCAATTTGATGTATCACAAAGTATATGTACCGGGTGGGCCATAAAAAACCGTACTCGGAATTTTTTCTTCTAAAATTTTTATTCCGCCACCGATTTTATTAAACTTTTCAGCATTGGATAGCCAATTGAATAAGCTATCATTTCCGTATTTCAAAATGGCCGACATATCAAAATTCAAGATGGCAGAAACAATTGAAAATAGGTCTTCTTTTGTTCTCGTTGCTTTTTATTGAAAGTTACCAGAGAGTTAAAACCAATAATGTATTTTGGAGGAATAGATTTTTCTTGTCAATTCAAGACCACAACCAATAAAATCGCGTCCAATCCATCTGCTGAGGAGCTATTGCGAGTTGAAGTGAAGCCTACTTTCGGTTTTTTTCATTTCCGCAGAATTGACCCAAATTTAGGTGTCCTGCCCGCCAATCCGCCATATGCTCATTTCTCAACCGATTTTCTCAAATTTGGTATCAATGGCTAGGCAATTGGACAAGCTACCTTTTTCATATACAAAAATGATCAACCTGTCAAAATCCAAGATGGCGGAAGCAATTGAAATTAGAATTTCTTTTGTCCTCATTGCTTTTCAATAAAAATCAGCAGAAAGTCAAAGCCCATAATTATTATGAAGGAATAGACCTTCCTCGACAATTCAAGACCGCAACCAATCAAATCGAGTCATCTGCTGAGGAGCTACGGCGAGTTCAAGCAAAGCCTACTTTCCGTTTTTCTATTCCAACGAGGACGAATAAGGCCCATTTTCAACAGTTTCCGCCATCTTGAATTTTGACATGTTGGCAATTTTTTTCACATGAAAATGGCAGCCTGTCCATTTGGCTAGCCATTGCTGTTAAATTTGGAGAAATCGATTAGGAAATAAGGATATGGCGGGCAGGACTCCTAAATTTGGGTCATTTATGCGGGAATAAGAAACCAGTAGGTTGGCTTCGCTTCAACTCGCCGTAGCTCCTCAGCAGATAACCCGATTTGATTGGTTGCGGTCTTGAATTGTCAAGGAAGGTCTATTCCTTCATAATAATAATTGGTTTTGACTTTCTGCTAATTTTTATTGAAAAGCAATGAGGACAAAATAAATTCTATTTTCATTTGCTTCCGCCATCTTGGATTTTGACATGCACGTCATTTTCTCATATCAAAAAGATAGCCTGTCTAATTGGCTAGCCACTGATACCAAATTTGAAAAAATCGGTTGAGAAATGACCAAATGGCGGATTGGCGGGCAGGATACCTAAATTTGGATCAATTATGCGGAAATAAAAAAAAACGGAAAGTAGGCTTTGCTTCAACTCGCAATAGCTTGTCAGCAGATGACCCGATTTTACTAGTTGTGGTCTTGAATTGACAAGAAAGGTCTATTCCTTCATAATACATTATTGGTTTTGACTTTCTGGTAACTTTTAATAAAAAGCAACGAGAACAAATGAAGGCCTATTTTCAATTGTTTCTGTCATCCTTAATTTTGATATGTCGACCATTTTTAAATACGGAAATGATAGCCTATTTTATTGGCTAGCCAATGCTGAAAAGTTCGATAAAATGGGTGGCGAAATAATAATTTCAGAAGAAAAAATTCCGAGCACGGTTTTTGATGGCCCACCCGGTATATACCTAGGTGGTGTTTTGTTAAATTCTTAAGTTTAGGTGGAGGACAGCAAAAGGGTGAGTTTGGGTGACAGTTTTTCACCGAAAATTCTCTTCTTCGATGCTATCTGGGATGACGTTGACTTAATTGAAGAGAATTGAGGGGTCCAGAATATAGAATGAGACTCTGAGGATAGCTAGGGAGAAGAGGGGTGAGGTTGAAAATTTCAAAATGTTTTTTGAAAGAGGTGAGGGGGTGAGGGGCTGAAGATAGAAATTTGCCAATGTATGTTCTAGATGTCCTCCTCGGTATAAAAAACGACCTGTTATTGTTCGAAGAAATATTCACTGGAAATCGGGAGTTACTGCAGGTGGATAGTTTTCAAATGATCGCCCAGTATGGGAAATTCTTGTTCTGGAGACTTCGATAATTTGTCTGGAACGATTTTCTCGAAGCGCCTCTGCCATTCGCGAATATTCTAGAACCACCGCCTCGAACATACCAGTAAACCTCCGCGCTAGTTTTCGAACGTGCGGGAACCGCTCGAGAGCCTTGCGACTCGTAACACTGTCCCTCTCTTGAGCCTCTTTGTCCCGAATAGGGTCGTCATTTATACTCCCCAAGCCCTAAGTAACGTCTAAGGCGATCAAGGGGGACAACTTCCATCTTTTCTTCTTACTTGCATTTTGTCCATGACATCGAAATCATCAGTAATTCTCACGTAACATTATATGCCGATGACACATCTGCTGCCGTTTCTGCTGATAACTGTATTCTCTGTTTGAGGGACTATTGCGCTGTTGATTGGTTAAAACGCAATAAAGATAAAACCGATTTTCTTCTTCTCACTTTGTATGTATTACTCGGCACAGTTAATTATCTCACACTTATAATAGTTTTGCAACAAGCGCCAATGTTCCTTTTGCTAGTTCTCTGCTCGCTTTTATAGCCAACAGAAATGAACCAACTTGTCTCGTCGCGTTGGTTCCTCCCAGTGTCGTCTTCCTCAGCTCATAAGGAAGCTTGAATGCTTTGGAGACTTTGATGATCCGTCAGAAACGATCGTCTCGAAGCGCCTCCGCCATTCGCGATATTCCAAAACCACAAATTTGAATATAGCGGCTAATAAACGGGGAGCCAGCGACGGATTTCTCATATCATTTCAACAAAGAAACGATGTGATTAATTAAAGTCCTCTATACAGTTGCTGGTTACCTAAGCCTACCTTTCCCGGCTAGTAGCCGGGGCTTTTAGCCACCATAGCTCTCCCAAGGAAAAAAATTGTCTGTGCTATTTATTACCGACGATTTTAGCCGGCTGATGGAAATACCCTGGCGGCTTGATGAAAAAAGACGCTAGGTTCAACCGATCTATGCCACAGACGCGAGGCGTGTGTCACGCGGACGTAGGTTCGAACCTGCAAATTCCCCAATTCTTTTTATGAAAAAGATCATTTTTTATATTTAAAAACAATCCAAATCTATAGTTTTTATAAAAAATAATGTGGGATTTGCAGGATCGAACCTACGCTCGCTCGACACACGCCTCGCGCCTGTTACAGTGAATGCTGTCGGACCAAGCTCCTCTCCCATCAAGCCATCAAGGTATTTCCGCCAGACCGCCAAAACCATCAGTTATAAATGACATATATATCAGTTTTTTTCTTCTCAAGAGCAATAGCGGCCAAAATTCCCGGCTACCAGTCGTGGTAGGTACGTTTTGGTCATCAGCAGGTGTAGGAGACTTTAATATCACATTGATACTTTGTTGGAATGATATGAGAGATCTGTCGCTAGTTCCTAGACTATAACCTCCATGATTGTTGTCGAACGTATGGAAACCGCTCGGGAGCCTCGCAACTCGTAACAATATTATTGATATAATTAAGAGGTAACCTAAGAGAGCATGAGCGTAATAAAAGGCGGAGTTGCATCACCATCACCCTACTGATTGCCACCAAGATCGTACACAACAAAAACCTAACTTTGTGCGCTGTTTTTTTTTTAACTTTTTATGGAGTTTGTACTTGAGTTTGGATAACATTTTGAATAAACATGCCGATGAAAATCGAATTACCTTACGCCGAACTCTCCCGGGTATTGCATACGCACTTCGTTTTGCGTTCCCCGAAAAATTTCGGAAAAATCGGGCGCTTCCGTTTTCTCGTGTAGGGATATGCCCATCGCCTACATGTTGATCTAATTTATTTGTCTGAGCAAACTTTCCAGTGGATATAAGGCGTCTGGTTGTTTGACAATTTGCTGAGTGGCCGGAGACTTTTCTGGTGTTGACGTTAGTTTTAAAATTAGACTTGAAATGCGCAATTCCCGGGTGGGTTCTAGGGCAGAGGTGAGGTATAGGTGTATACCCAACCCACTAAAAGCAGGGAGCTGGCTCTCCAAAGTGGTTCGTGTGCATTAAGAAACGGCGCGGAAAATAAAACACAATTTTCTCCTAACAATGACCAATTAATGTAAGCACACAGAAGAGCCTCAGACTCTGACGTCAATACTTCGTGACTGTTGCATATTTCGTTTCTCGTTCAGAAGTTCCATTTTTAAGTGACGCCTGCTCTACGGTTTCACCGCCGTTCGCCTTGCCCTGCTCCTGTAATTTGAGACAACAGAAAGAAACTTGGAATGTTGGCCTACATCCTTGAAATACAGGGTGATTCGGAAACATCCTGCCAATCAAAAACCCTAGATTCCTTGCTTCAAATGATGACGATTGACGGTAATTTTCCCCGACCTAACTTATACCACCTTATACCCTTAAAAGCCCTTAAAAGTTGATTAGACGAGAAAAGTTGTGAATTTATATCTCAAGAACCATTAGATCTACACCCTACACTGATTGACGTGACTCAAGGATTTTACAGTGAATATATCAATGTAAACTTGTGACCGCGGATATTAAAAAATTCGCACTAGGTTATTGTGCCAAATTGTAGTACATTTTCAAGAGAGAGTACCTACATAAAATCATTCATCTGTAAATGTACGCCACCAGGTAAATTTTCTTGAAACTCCGTCAATACGTGTGACGTATGCTGTGTAAGTGCTAAGTGGCAACTCAAGTTAGCTCAAATGGTCAAACAAATGTGATAGCGTTTTCCACTGGAGAACAAAAATGTGCACTTTCTCCCCTTTGTCGCCAGAAACACTTACCAAAAAGTCTTTCTATTGGTATATTCTCAACGTCAAGGCATGCCTAGTTTACAGCCGATTTCATGATCGACTTTAGAGTTGGCATTACGTTAAACATAACGTCACCATCAAAACGTCATCCAGCATCATCAAACAGTCGATACGAAAGGTGGCGATTCTTTCCAATGAACATGGAAGGAAATTCAAAAAAAAACGTGAGTGCGTGACCATAGTCACCCTCGGAAGAAGTGAAACTTCTATAGATATGAATCAATCAGCAAACAACGTTCTTTTCGTACTCTCGCTCCGCTCCCTGACGGTTTGTTTCATCCTGTTTTTCTTATTATCAATCTTATTATTATTGTTATTGTTATTATTTATATTATTATTACTATTATTATTATTATTATTATTATTATGAGTCTCTCAAATGGCAGAATACTTTCGACATGATTTTTTTTACGATTAGACTTCTTTTGTTTCTTTTCTCGCTGCGCTCGGCGCCTCAACTTCCATTCTCCATCACATGAAGTCTCACTCATACCCCTTATACAATAAATATCTATTTTCATCAATAATATTCTCCACAAAGTACATATAAGAATGTCGTTTAGAAAACTCGATCCGGTATTAATTTTAATTGAAAAAATATAAAATACATAGGTATTTACATAGGTATGTGGGTAGGTACCTCGTGAATGTGATTTGAGGTAACTAGGTTGACTGTAAGGAGGTTGACTGTTCTAGAGTTCCTACGATATTATCTTCTCCAATCAAAATAAGGGCGTAGGTTAAATTGAAATATTGACAGAATTGATATGAGTATTTCCAGCTATGTGCTCGCCACCGTACTTATATTTAGAATGTCACATTTGATTGAGCTGAAATCAAACCATTCAAAAAAAATTACCGAAGAATAATGTCAAAAATCAATTTCCAAACATAAAAATTTGATTATCAAACCAGTATAATATGTATCATCGCTATACAATCAGCTGACATCTAGAACATTAAGCAACTGTTTCAGCCTCAATTGTCGAAAATTCTTTTTTCCCTCTGGGCTTTAATCATCCACCCCTGCTTTCCTTATTTATAGGTACATAGGTACCTGAAAGTTGTGTCTACATTTGGGTGTGCGGCATTCGATTTTATTTTTGAATTGTAAACGTCCGTTGAAGAATATATCCAGGGCCAGGCCTGGCCTATTTGCCGCCTGCGTGCCACCAAAAAATTGCCACCCCCCTCACCGGCAGTGGAGAGCCCCACCAAATGCGGGAATGAAAAGAATCCTTCAAAATTCAAGTTTATTATTATATTACCGCCTTTATGACTTGCCGCCTGCTATACCCGCCTGCGCGCCAGAGCGCACTGCACGCCTGCTAGGCCTGGCCCTGAATATACCTCCCCATCCCTATAATAAAATACATCCGCTCGAATCTATTCAAGCCAAGTCGAGAACCATTCCTGTCGGGCCAACAGTACGACAACACGAAGAGCAGTCCAGTGTCGGCGATTAGTAAAAAATAGAACCGAACGCGGCGAACGCTGCAACAGCTTATTCTTCTATTTCCTGGGACGACGCTGGTCGCCCCAAGGTCAGACAAGACAACGTTACAGGCGTTCGTTACAATGCTATGAACCAATTTCACTCCCATGTGTGGTTCTGCGTTAGTTGTGTGTTGTGAACTAGGCGCGAGAATAGAAGTTTCACTTCAAAAACAAAGCGGGAGCGAAGTGTCGTTCAGTAGAGATAATTTCTACATAATGTCTATTATTTACTTGCTCTCCAACGATTTAATTTAATCCAGTACTTTTGCTATGGCGCAGTCTTCGCATTTTTCCATCACACAGTCACAATGAAAGAGAATGCCTGAGCCTGAGATTACAGTCTTAGCGCACTTATTGAAATAAAGCCAACTAAAAGTCGATCATGAAATCGTTCGTTAGACGATCACTGTCACCAATGAAAGAAACTACTTAAGTCACAGATATAAGATAGTTGCATGGGGGATAAAAATAAAACAAAATTGAAAAACTGGGATTGCTGAACACAGGTATACATACTTCTATACATAAGTAAAATATTGCCGTAAATTTTTTGTTTACTGACGTATACACGCGATCTAATCTTGAGAAAAGTGGTCTTGTCAACCTGTCAATACAAATTATATTTTTAGTTCTTGTAAGGAGAGAAACCAATGCGGAACAACTGGAGTAACTGAGCGAGTAATGAAATTACAAGGATCAATATAGGGTATAAGATTGTAGGTGTTACGACTCGGTTAGATTCACGGAGCGCGACAATTTTTCGATGGCGGGTTCACGGGCACCATGCATGATGGAAAGACATTTTTATTTTGCATGTGGAATCAGGGTGTCATAGGAATAGGTTAAAGAATAAACCCTAAATAAGTACTCTATTTATATCATGCGGCCCACTATGAAATTAATTTTTGGAAATTACGACGACCAGAGCCTTCGATCACTCAACTTTGGGATCGCTGACTGGATTTTGGTGAAGTTCGACTCCCAAACAGGTAATCATTCAAAACAAATCTCTGGCATTTTACAGCTGAATACCTCAACCCGTTTATGAACTACTCGTCAAAAAGCAATGAAAAATTCAAACCTTGAACCAGTTACACCGGGTGATCATTTGAAAACTATCCACCAGCAATATCTCCCGATACCTGATGAAAATGCCTTCAAGCAAAAACAGGTCGATTTTTATATCGAGGGTCCAAAATGTCCAATTTAATGAGAAAGAGGTTGAAAATTTGAAAAAAAAATCTTTTCGGAAAGAGAATTCAATTTCTTTTAATTTGATGTTTCACAAAGTAGGTGGTGTTTTGTTAAATTTTGAAGTTGAGGTTGGGGAGAGCAATGGGGTGAATTTGGGTGGCACTTTTTGCACCAAAAATTAATTCCTTCGATGCTATTTGGGATGATGCTGACCAAACTGAAGAGAGTTAAGGAGTCCAGAATATTAAATGGGACACCCAGAGAATTTTTAAGGAGAAGGGGGGTGGGGTTGAAAATTTGAAAAATATTTTTTCAGAAGGATAATTTAATTCTCTTCAATTTGATGTGTCGCAAGGTAAATAGGTGGTGTCATTTGAAATTTCGAAGTCGGGGTGGGTGAGGGCGAGGGGACTGAAGATAGAAATTTGCCAATGCATGTTTTAGATGTCCCCTTCGATATAGAATCGACCTGTTTTGGCTCGAAATAATATTGACTAGGAATCGGGAGTTATTGCAGGTGGATAGTTTTCAACTGATCACCCGGTATTTATTTTCCTATGTGAGATATTTTTGAAATCAAGTTCCCAGGCATCAGTTATGGCACGAAATGGAGAATCTTAGGTTGCTTGCTTCCACTTATTTCAAAAACAGATTGTTTTCGGTACAGTAAAATCTGCCACGGTACGCCCTACTATACCTTTGATGAGTTTGGATTATTGTTCAAAATCTTCATGCGCACCCCACTCCTAACAATCTCACGGGAAAATGATACCTATACTCCTACATGATGAAGGTATCAGCGACATTACCATCACTGTATCATGTTACCGTTTCACAATGGATACTTTCATTTAGTCAGCATTCATTTAATTTCGCCAAAATCTTAATTACATCGAGGTAAGCTCCGTGTATAATTAGACTGGCTTAGAGACACTATAGCTTTATTAGAACCTTCATTATACACAACGGGAGGGAGGTCACAACAAAATTAGATGGAAGATGCAAAATTTTCATTAAAATTGAGCACGTACCTAGGTACTTAGAATATGCTATTCTTAAGCAGGAAATGTCAAGCTGACTAAATACCAATACTGGATTCATTCATTCATGAGTGCGTTCGTTTACTAAAAATAACATTCCATAGACGCTATGTTATGTAAAAATCCGTATCGGCCATTGGCTGTTGCCTAGATAATAACAACGTAACAGAGCCTTTATGGAATGTAATTTTTTAGAGAATCGCACCATTAGTCGAAACTTGAACAGTAATGACAAATGTTTTTTTTTCGAATCAAATATTCGCGTTTCGATTAAGCATTTCATGAAGTTTCAGTTCAACTGACACAGACCTCGGACAGCTTATCTTTCCACTTATCCCCTTTAATTATACAAAATCATGCTGTAGAGTGCCAGTTTTTATTTATTCATACAGCCCAAGTATCGAATTATTACATTTTATTCAACTTCAAATTAACATTTAACGTCATTTAACAAGTTACTGGTAACGGAAACTGTCATTATTATTTGCATCAGTGTTGTTGCAAAATTACCAAATAAACACCCATATTTGGTGATGCAGATAAAATTAATTTGCATAAAAGCAGCTCATTAAAGTGCCAATTACATCGCACACAGAATTACATAATAATCGAAACGACAATGTATTTAACAAAAGGCTCTTGAATTATTCAGTTATACATTTCAGGTTGTAGTACCAGTGGCATGGAGCGTTTCGTGAAAATATAGTACGGGATCCCACTACCCAAGCCCACTACCCACATACACACAAGCCATGCAAAGCGAGATGCAAAGTTATTAATATGGGTGGCTTAATTACTAAACTGAAATTTACAACGGTACGGTTTCTGGTAACCCCCATTATTTCTCTATGAGTATCACTACCCGAAGCCACCGCCCAAAACCCTTGATTTTCATAATTTTCTAGTTCAATTATTCCTGATTACTCACTTCCACAACAAGTCTGGGCATCAAGGCGAGAAGAAGACAATAACAAGTTTTAAGGATGCACGAAGTTGCTGCGCTGTAAACAAACTCCTTAAGTACTTTCAGCCGCTTCCGTTTCAGAAATGACAATAAAATGCTTTCCAGTCCATTTTTGCCGGAGCAGATCTTGATTGATGTGAAAGTACTTGCAAGGACGGCACGCATTTTTATTACAAGGGGAAACTTTATGCGGGAAGGATAAAAATCGAGCCAATGTCTTCGTTATATTGTTAAGAGATTTGAGTGAAAAATGTAGGGCAAACAGGGATTAAATAAGAATTCCAAGGTGTGGGCTTTATTTATACCCTCTCTCCCGGAAAAAAATCCGGCCAAAATATTCACCGGGGATAAAATCCTCGTGTTTTTTTTGTCAAATCACAGGATGAGAATGCGTTTTCTTCCATACTTGAACAGACAAATATCGAAATAAAATATCCGCTTGAATCCGCGCGAATTGGAACACAAGGTGTCTCAGAATTGATGGTGGAAGAAGTAACTGTATAGAAGTCCTTAGTTGATTTTATGACTCCGATTCCCGTTAAAGTTAGGCAGTTCTCGTGGAAGATTACAGACACACAGACATCATCCTGGAAATGCATAGTCTTAATCATCTTGAGAACCTCAAAATAGATATTCCCATCTTCATCTCGAACATTTTTTTAGCGCATTCACAATACTTCTCCTCCTCGTTGGTTGGTGGGTCGGGAAAATAAAATTATTCTCAAATGTGGCTCGACATTTCTTTGAGGGACTTGACCTACATAAAAGGTTAGAGCTTGCATTCTTGAAGAAACAAAGGCAGTATGGCCTCATCTTAAAAAAATATTCTCAACATCGTCAACATTGCTTCAAAACAACATGTAAGAAACCGAAGACATCAACTTAGGGGAGACCGGGGATGAAAGTAACATTTTTTGGTTTTTATTTTGTTCCATGCAGACAAGTAATTTTTTTTTCATTCAAAGTGTTTCTATGATAGACTGGACAATCGACTTCCATGCCGACTATTCTTTTTCAATATTGAATGGAGCATTTCTGAGAGAAAAATCTTTTCTGGATCAAGACAGCTGTTACTTTTAGCCCCAGCTTTGGGGCTAGAAGTAACAATACTTGGGGTAGGTAGTAACATCAACATATTTCACAATAGATCATGAATTATTGGGTATTATATCAATAAAATTCAACAAAAATCTCTTATTCCCTATTGACTTGAAAAAAACATACAAAATGTCGAATAAAACGTATCACAATGAAACATTATGAAGTTAGAAAAAGTACCGAGAGAAGATATAGGAACATTAATTTGACAAATCATCGTCCGGATCGCTATTGAGAGCAATCTATAAGCTTTGCGAAAACATAAGTGATCTGGTCATAATATTTTGCAGGTGAAAAAAGTGATTGGGGTTGGTTGTAACACTATGTTACTTTTGACCCCAAGAAGGGTACCCAACACAATTTTAAGACATATCACAATAAACCGCAATTTCGACGTCAAATTGTTTTGCGTCCATCGATAGCCAACATTATCAAGATCATAACAATGTACAAACCTTCTGGTTTGCGTTCGGGAGATTGCCATAAAATCACTCAACAGACGATACAACGACTTTACTTCTAGGCGGAAAATAGTGAAACTAGTTAGAACAATCCTAACCTGAATGACGGTTGCAAAACAGCAATGTGGGTAAGGAGGTGGATGTCAATGAACATCACACACGGAATTCGAGCGACATCTTTCAAAAATTCTAGAAACTATAGGCACTGTTACAACCTACCCGTGTTAATTCCAGCCCCTGTCTCCCCTACGGCTGAAATGGAAATGGAAGTTATGACGGCGTAACTTATTGTCAAATACCAGCGGTCTGGTTGATTGGTAGAGATTGTTATACGCCGCCGTTGTCATGGCGATCCACACTTACGGCTGGCGATCTGAACTCAAACATTATGTCAAGCCGTTTGTCTTTATACACCAACGATATACTATACTTTATGATAGGTAGATACTGTTCACTGATTCTCGAGCTTATTCTCTGGAGATTCCGACTCGGGGACAAGACACAAACCTGCATAAATACTGGGAGAGGAGCCGTATCGAGAGCTTGCGAAGCCGCTGGATTTTTGTAGAGCTCCCGTAATTAGACCAGCAACGGATACTAGGACTACCGCATGTGATCCACGGAATTTGGATTTGAGACTGCACTTTGGAAACAAAATATTCATTGATTGGAGCGACGGATTGGAATGGCCGAATCCTTCGACATCAAAGCCACCCTTTATTTCGTATTTTGTGAATCATACACGGTACGATATACTGAAATGGAAAGTCTGAGGACTGATGTTGAGTGACGAATGAGGTGCGAACACTGCGAAAGGAGATCGGGACAACAGTCCAACTCCAACAATAGCATATCCAGAAACAACAAGACTTGAATTGAAAGTGAAGCTGAGTTAAGTTTCTTATCAAGTTTACGAGAAATGAACTTTCTTAAATTTTGAATCACTGAGTAGATATATTTTACGCATACTATACTCGTAGATCAAACAAGAATGAATAAATCCCGCCGGTAGCTCGGTGGGCTCGTCTCTGGCTTCAAACCCAGAGGTCCGAAGTTCAAATCCCGCCGGGGCAGGTGGATTTCCTCTATGCGCTTTCTATAGCACTCTGGCGTGTATAGTAACCGAGCACTTCAAGGGAACGGGGGGGGGGGGGAAAGGCGCTTATAAGGTAGAGTTTGATGTGCCCCTAAACACCTAAATGAAAAAAAAACAAACTGGCTCTTCTATTTTGAGGGAAATCATTTTACTGGTGAATTGCGTGATTCAATTTTAACCTCTATGATACTTCAGCAAAATATTCTTCTCGTTGTCTTGATTCAGAAAATACAACAGAATAATATGCTTCTCACTCATCGCTCACTAATGGTCGGTATTTTCATCTCCAGTGCGCAACGTTTATTTGCCAAATAGCTCACTGAAACTTCATCAGGAGATATGAATACCGGCCTTGAAAATTGTACAGGTTCAAGGTTAATTTTTTTCGTTTTTTGGTTATCAATAATAACTCATATAATAAACGGTTCAATGAAAATCGCCCTAACTAAGCATGCCTAGGTTACTTTGCAACACTGCTTACCGGCCTGTCAAGTTTCAAATAAATCCCACAGTGCATCAAAGTTACCCCAGATCCGCAAATTATAACTCCAAACTTCAAACTTCAAACTTTTTTATTTGTGTTTCACAGAATGTTTACACACGTCAACAGTAAATAAATATTTATCCACATTTACAGGCACAAAAGACAGAAAATGTACAACAGACATGTATCTATTTGACACGTAGCGTAGGCGCATCAATCACAAAAATTGAAAAATTCCTCAGTTGAGTGAAAAGCATTCTTTCTCATAGGTGACTCCATTTTATTCAGCAGCCCTGGTAACTCCGATGCCACTGGTTGGGTTTCAGCTCGGGTTTTAGTAGAACCTGGACAGGCAGGAAGACAATTTTTGCCCCCTAGTCTAAATTACAACGAATTTTATTGAACCGCAGGTATTCATGTTTAAAAACGAAAAAAATGAGCTTTAACACCCTGTCAATAAGCTTAGACACCCTGTATACCTTTCTTAGTAATCGAGTAGCGAATGAGAAGCATCATGTTATTATCTGAATCAGGACAACAATAGATATATTAACCCAGTCGCCGGTAGCACGGCGAACTCGGCCCCGCTTTAGAAGGCGAAGGTCCCGGGTTCAAATCCGCACTGGGCCAGATGGACTTTTTCACGCGTTATTCCTTGGTACTGGGGCATCTACTATCGTGCGGTGATGCCCCGGGAAAAGGGATGAAACGAGAAAGCCATCGAAATAAAACCCCACTGATAATCCCCTACTGGTCATCCAAACATGTCTTCGTTGTGTTATCGTCATCACTGTTATCTACCGTTACTGAAAAAACCACTATTGAAAAACCTGCTAATAGCTTAGTAGTTGATGCAGGGCAAAAAGAAATAGTATTTTATGTTACTAGCGCCGAAAACCGAGCATAGCATAACGAACGTGAATGCAGAATGTTAGAGAGTTATGCTGCTATGCCGTTTTCAGCGCGAGTAGCATACATCGTTTTTCGTGCTGCTTTTAATAAAATTACAAATGAATAAGATCATATCGCAATAATCATTGGAAGAAATTTCAAGTTGGTACTTCTGTCATTTATCACCAAGGCACGAGGCATATACCTACTAGATGCAGATTTTTGTGTGTCAAATGTCGATTTGAAAAATTGGTCCTATATTTGAATTTTCTTGCTTAAAACTGACCTCCCCCTCCCCAATTAGAAGGGCTATCCCCAAAGAATCCCGAAATCACTGAGCTCTAGTGTCTTGTGTGACGACGAAACACAGAAAATGGCATAAATTAATCACTTTTGAAACTTGACGCCACAAAACATCAAAAATCATTCTGCAATTGTATCAACAGCTATTAGAAAAATGACCCTGGAATATCAATTTTAAAAATGATTATTTATGATTGTAACTGATTTAAAACGAAAATTTCAAGCTATAACATTGGAAACGTGATCTCTCTTGAATTGTGAATGATTTTGCGAGGTTAGTTTATTTTTCACGTGTATTTTTTACTTTGCCGCTCTAGATCTTTTTCTCAATATTACAGTGCAGGACACCGAGTGTATATTGTCATTTTCGGTTATGACAGCACGAAAAAGATATATTTTCCACAAGTATATCGCAGGTTGAAACTGAATCACCCCGCAAATAGCATAGCTGGAGGCTATAGGATCATGGAAGATCGGGGTAGTGTTCAGTTCCCGCACCGCATTTGTCAATTCCAAGAAAAAAAATTCGGTTTGCGGGGTTCTAAAATTAAAAATTATTATTAATCCGATTATCGAAGCCGATAGCACCAACGTTTGAAACACAAACACAAACGCGCGAGACATACACACACCACATATACCACATGGCAAATTTCTCTGTTTGCGTGACTACTTTCTTAATTGAGATAAAGAAGTAAACATCTAAAAATACATTTTATGATATGTGGTGAAAGTAGTTAACATCTTTATTTACCTATAAAATATTTGTCGAACCTTTTTATTGAAATCTAAAAATAGATGAACCACCACATCGATTCCTCCACCTATGCGGTTCAAGAAACACCTTAAAAAGCTCCATCCCCTATTTATACCTGTATACTAACTACACTACTTGCTAGCGTCGAGGAATGTCAACAAAACACAGATCCTTCTGTCATTCAAATTAGTAGCATGCTTTGTTATTAGTGGAGTTATAGGACCACATAACTAATCACTACCGCATTGAGTCCCATCTTCCCCATCTTCATTCTAATCAATCTACGCCGTTCTTTTTCGGAGTAAGCCGACATTTACATTGATAACTCCAACACAAATGTCAATTTCCATGGCCAATCCTGATGAAAAAAGCCGTGAAACTGATTATAGCAAGTAACAAGTTGATTCAATCATACGTTTCTACAGGTTCGCCCTGCTTAGAAATAAATGCATAGGTATTGCAAAAAATATAAAACAACGAATTTTTCTTCCGTTAGTGATGTTGCTTTGCTCCATTCTTCTTTCTCTTGTCATGATAACAGTCATGTCATTTTGAATGTTACTAAAATTTTTGGGTGGCTCATTTCAATTGGTGCACACTTTATCAGAGCTACAAAAAATTCTACTGTCATAAAAATGAGCTATGAAAAAAGTTTTGTGTTTTGTGGTTGCGGCCAAAATAAAGTGGGCGACAATGTCAACGAGTTGGCTTGCTGTCATGCAACGTTCAGGCCAGAATCCTGAGAAATCTGTCAACTGTCGTCCACTTGAAAAAGGCCGCAACGGTACGATGACCACTTGATGCTAACGTCATGACAGCTCACGATAAAAAATTTCTCTGAGTGAAGCAGGTTTCCAAATGAGTGAACAGAATTTTTGAGTGAAATTGATTCCAATTGATTGAGTAAAATATTCGTTCACTCAATTAAGAGTACTGTTTGCTCAATTTCACACCGGCATTAGTACAATAAGTTTTCACGAAATTATTTCACTCAATCTGGAGTATCGCTAACTAAATTATTTCGTCGAAATTATATCATTGGCCCATTTAACCTACTACGCAGGCGCGTGTTGAGAAAACTCATTCTTCGTAGGCCCTCCGGGTATGGTAGTCAGTACTGACTGCTATTGTTAAGGTGGGTTCAGTCAGCTTGGTTTTAGTTTTAGTCGTAGTCGTAGTCGTAAATTTGAAAGTAGAAAGCACGCGTCATATGCGCGGCGTTCATACAGAGTTTTAGTTTTAATTTTAGTCGTAAGAATTCCGAACTTTGTCGTATGATGCCGACTTGCAGGTTGCGTAATTACCGGTATAAGGTATGAGCATGGATGGTGATGGTAATGGGTTGTATGTATCAATAAAAAAAATAGCATAAGCATTTGCTTCGATTTTAGAGGAGTTGTACTCCTCATAAATGTAAGTAAATACTTATTTATGCTTATTTTTTTACGAGTTCTTATATTAATACTACCCATTGTGCTGATAAGATAAGTAATAATTCCCTGCTGCCTAACCTAAACATTGGATTGGATATTTCGAAATGGCTGGATAAGGGCGAGGATAATCAAGCAACGATGCTGCAAACGGTGCTGGAAGAGTTGAAAAAACTCACTTCAGACGGCAACGAAGTGAAGAAGCAGTTGGTAGCGATCCGAAGGGAGAATGCAGAAGGCAAAAACGAAATCAAGCTGCTGAAGGAGGAGTTAATTCGGCGGGAGAAAGCTTGGGAGACCGAGCGAAATCAGTTTGTGGAGAAGATTACTACTCTGGAGGCGAAAGTCGAGTCATTTGACCGTGGCTCAAGAAGGAAAAATGTAGTGATTCAGGGTCTCTCGATTGTGAGAGAGGAAGGGGTCGAAAATGTGGTGCAGAATTTTTTCCAGGCGAAATTGGGCACCAACATCAAACCATTATCTGCCAGTGTTCTGAATAGAAGGGGTGATGTCCTTGTTGAACTGCCAAGCTGGGCCGAAAAGAGATCAATCTTATCCCAAGCGGGTAGGCTGAAGGGTACCAACGTTTATGTGAATCCCGACCTGACTCAGCAAGAAAGAAGCGTGCAGAAGCAAATAAGGAGCCGTGCTAGAGAAGAGAGGAGTAAAGGCAACCAAGCAAGGGTGGCGTATAGAAAACTGAAGATTAACGACACGTGGTATTGCTGGGGGGATGATGGATCTTTAGTGCCAAAAAACCAGTAAATGCCTCTGCCCCTACTTGTATTTGTTTCTGGAATGTTCACGGGTTTCACAATGTCAATGATTTTCTTTTAACGTACCCAAATAAATTTGATGTAGTGTCATTATGTGAAACGTGGCTGTTGTTACCTGATGATGTCACCAAACTTGCTAATTACAACTTAATACATGCTGCGGCTATAAGGGATAAATCTAGGGGTAGGGCTAGTGGAGGAATATCAATGTTGGTGCACAAGAAATTCAACGTGAAGACGTTATATACTTCGCCTTGGTGGTTAATTTGCTTAATTGAGAGTACCCTACATGGGAAAATGATTGTTTGTTCTGTGTATTTTAAGCCGACTCTGGATTTGGATGTAATTTTGGATATGTTCCAGGATGTTCTCGTGGAAATACAGGAGAGGTACATGGATCACATTTTTGTAGTTGCCGGTGATTTTAACTGTAGAGTGGGATCGCTGGGTGATGTTGAGGAGGAAGTTGTTGAGGGGACTCCCTTATATTGCACGAGGAACAGTTGTGATAAGGTTTTGAACAACAGGGGTAAGAAAATACTTGAATTTATGGAGAGTAATTTATTTGTGTTGCTGAATGGCAGAGCGGTGGGTGACAGACCGGGTCGGTTTACGTTCTCGAGCTCACTAGGTGACAGCGTGATTGATTTGATTTGGTGTAACACTTTGGGCTTGCAGATTGTGAAAGATCTTGAGGTCCTGTGCTATCCCTCGAACTCAGACCATTTTCCAGTATCGCTGGGGATGTATTCAGGTGCAAGAGTGGAGGGTCCGGTGCTGGGCGAGACTTGTCGAGCTCCTACAAAGTTACTTGTTTGGGATGAAGCACGTCCTGCAGATTACACTTTGGCCATGGCCTGCTCCCCTCGGGTCGTGCTGCGGGATGGTGTCGAGGACTCACATAGCAACATGGTCGAGGTAATTACGAACACTGCGGAGCTCATCGGCATGTCTGCTGTTCGGCCTGGTCGGGGTGGGGCTCTGGTCAAGACAGCCCCCTGGTTCGACCGAGACTGTTATCAGTCGAAGAAGGACATCCGTGCTTGCCTAAAAACGTGTAGACAGTATCACTTTGCACAACCGTATAAACAAATCTACCTGAATGCCAAACGTCAGCACAGAAATTTACTTACAGCGAAGAAAACCAAATATGACAACGAAATTATACAGCGTCTCAGTTCTGTTGATAATCAAACTTTGTTTTGGAAAACGATAAAAAAGTTCCGGGCGAATAAAAATTTATCTCTGCCGATAGCAACCTGGGAGAGTTTTTATGCGGCTATACAATCACCACGGATTATTTATGATATATCACATATGAATTCTCGAAATCCCGTTCTTGATCAGTCGGTTTCTCTCGAGGAGCTGGAGGCGACCCTCAGGAAATGTAAAAACAAAAAATCACCGGGACGGGACGGAATTGCATACGAGTTCCTGAAAAATTTACCACAAAATTGGCTTTTGTACATATGCGGCTTGTTCAATAAAATTCTGGACTCGTCTGTGGTTCCATCGTCTTGGTGTGATGTTATCATGGTTATGGTTCATAAGGGTGGGTTGATCGAAGAGCCGGCAAATTATAGAGGAATAGCTTTGGTGAATGTAATGGCAAAGGTTTTTACTCAGATATTGTTGAGGAGATTGACATCATGGGTTCAAGAGACAGGGGTGCTGCCGGAGTGCCAGGCTGGCTTCAGGGAGGGTAGAGGTTGTCTGGACAACGTTTTTTCTTTGAATGCAATAATTCAGATTCATTTACGACTCAAGAGACGAACTGTTTATGCTGCCTTTATTGATTTCAGGAGAGCATTTGATAAGATCAAACATTCTATTCTTTGGGAAAAATTATTCAGGCTGGGAGTGGGAACAAAGATTCTGGGAGTCCTAAAAAATATCTATGATCGGGCCAACATGTCGGTAAGAAGTGAAAATTGTTTCTCACGCAGGTTCGAGATAACGGAAGGTGTCCTTCAGGGAGAACCCATGAGCCCTCTCCTGTTTTCACTCTTCATTGCTGATATTGATATATACTTTAGGGAAAGAGGGATGGTGGGATTGAGTGTTGATGGGAAAACGGATTGTTTGATGCTGTTATATGCCGACGACATGGTTATACTTGGCGACTCTCCAGCTGACTTGTCACGTAAACTGCGTATACTAGAGCAATACACTCATGAAAACTGTTTAGAGGTTAACATCGCTAAGACAAAGATAGTTTGTTTCAGTAAGGGAGGCCATGGAAGCCGCAAAACTTTTGATTTTGTATTTAATAATAAAAAGCTCGACGTAGTCAACAAGTACTGCTATTTGGGCATTGAATTTTCCGCATCGTCTGTGTTTCGGGGCATGGCTGGGGTCGCTGTCTGCAAGGCCAAGAAGTCCATTTCTGCTGTAATGCACCTTATGATGAAGTCAAAAGTGAGCTCTTGGGAAGCACGTATGAAGCTCTATGAATCAATTGTTTGCGGTTCTGTTTCCCACTGTTCTGTCATTTGTGGATTGCAGTATGCCTCAATTCTTGAGAGAATTCAAGTAAGTTTCTTCAAACGACTCCTTTCTCTCCCGAGAAACACTCCCGATTATATCGTGAGACTGGAAACTGGGACTGTCGCTCTTGTCTTGTTGTTCTTCAGGGCCTCTCTTAGCTGGGTAAGGAAACTTCTTGCAATGGATAACTCACGCTTGCCGAAAAAATGCTTCGAGAGACTGATGACGATGGGTGGCGGCGGCAGTCCTAGACACAACTGGGCCTTGCAACTCAGGGAGTGTTTTGTTAGAGCTGGGGCTGTAGATCTCTGGAATACGGTCCGGATGGGTAATTTTGAATTGTCAATGCAGGGCGAGCTTTTGGAAAGCTTTAGAGCAAAACTTCACGGTGAGGATCTCTCGCGTTTGGAGAGATCTTCATATCCCATTTTTTACAAGGAATTCAATACATCCGAAAACCCCTCAGCATATTTGATACTACCGGTTAAAATGTATATCATAAGACTGATGGCACAGATGAGGGTGGTGGGTAGAAATTTTTTAAAATTCACATATCAGGGATCAGCTTACCTTATCTACATGGATCAGTTGTGTACCATGTGCAACCTGAGAGTGTGCGAAACTCTGGAACATATCCTTTTTCAATGTCCGCTTTACAGCTCTCTCAGAACACCTTTTGTGTGTGGGTTGAGTCGCCCGGGAAAGCTGGTCAAAGTACTGGACAATTTAGATCGGACTCAAGCTGGATATTTGGCAAGTTTCTTGATTGGCTGTTTAAAACTCAGATCTTTTGTTTTGAATGAATAAATTTGTCCGTTTTATGCTCGGTTTTATGTATTTACTATTTATATACTTTTTTGCCAATTGACTGTTTATTTCTTTAATATTGTCTGCTATAGATATTAAGTCTTTTCGCTCGATTTATGTTTCATTTCATGTTATTATGTTTCTTAATTATTTTCTTTCTTTAAAAATTGTTTCTGTCATAACAAAGAATCTTGTTATAAGAATGTATTATTCTTTATGAACAATAAATTAATAATAATAATAATAATAATAATATTAATACTACCCATTATGAACACGGACCGTATGAAGATGAAGGTTCGCGCAGTATCATTCGAGCTCCTATTGGTCAATTCTTACGACTAAATCTTGCTGTATGAACGCTCTTCTCTGTTACGACAACGACTAAAACTAAAACAGCGACTAAATAAGCTGACTGAACGCACCTTTATTGTTGTTGCGGAAGTAACCGTAATTGTGTGATTATTGTGACAGTGGCGGACTAAGGGAATCGGGGGCCCTGGGCGGAATTGTGAGATGGGGCCCCTAAAGAGGAAAGTTGAGAATATGAAGGTGGGCCGGCAGACTTTTTGGCCCACCCGGCCCCGCCGTGATTAAGCAAAAGTCTAAGAAACAAAAAAAAATGAGAAACTCAACTATGAGATAAGAGTAACTTGACTATAAAAGTGACTAAAACCGTTGACCAATCATATTCAAAGATTTGCCTCGTTATCCTAACCTTTTTATATCAGTCGGTCGAATGTACCACACAGTGGCGTAGTCGAGGGCGGAGAGGGCAAAGGCAAGGCGCAAGTCAGCGAGAGGGAGCGCCGCAGGCGAATTTTTTTTGACATAATCATAATAATGCTGATAATTATCGGTATATTCCATGATAAACAAACTTTTTTTCAGAAAAATGTTGCGCTTGGGAATTTTCTTCAGAAAATTTTTCTCTATTGGTTTAGTGTGGGATGAAGTGCCGTGGGCGCTTGGAATGAAGGGGAGAGGGGTCATTCGTCCACCTTCGTCCACCTTCGTCCACCTTCGTCCCCCTTGGCTATGCCACTGACCACCAGTACTTACAAAAAGGTTTTGGTTCCAGCTTTGGCTGTTGAATTGGATTTGGAATGTTGACTCAATGCTAAAACCTACTTGTAGATACAGAATAAGTAATAATATGGATTTCTACTACGTTGGTGACTAGTTGAGGGGGGCACACTTCGTATTGAATAGTCCATTTGAGTTGAATAAAGTAAAAAAAGTTGAATGTTTAATTTTTGTCTTGAGCTGTTTTTGACTTTGCTTCAACCGTCATTCACTTACATTACATATATCATCCCTACTATTTGACTAATCGTGGAAAAAGTACTTGAAGAAGTCTCCTTGGCTCCCAATTTTGTTGAATTCGGAGAAAAAATCAATATCCCTAGATAAATGCCATGTATGTACTTGCAGCGCAGTTTTGTCTTTCCCTCTTTTGGAAAGAAATAATGAGGCCCCTGGCACTCTGATATCTGGGGCCGGAGCTCCTAAAGCCTAAAGTAAAAATAATTTTGAGAGGTTCCGTGATACAGACACACATCTATTGTCTGTGTGTGTAGGCCTCCAAACCAGTTGTTGAGGGGCCTGCCAAGATAATTTTTGAATGGAAAAAAAGAAAAAAAATGTTACTCACCTCAGTAATATGCGAGAAAAATGACCGCTCCCAATTTTATTTGATTTTATCCCAACTTTTTTTGCAGTATTTTCTACAAACTAGAGGAATTGGAGGCCCCATCAGATGATTGAGGCCCCGAGGCCCGGGGCGGACCGCCCCCACCCCCCTTAGTCCGCCACTGTATTGTGATAGTGGTGTGGTTCAGTGGTTGCTGTGTATTGGATTAGCGTTTGCTGTTTTGGATTGCAACATGGGCAATCTAATTGAGGCGTTCATTGCAAAAAACCCACTTGTCACTTTTTGGTAGAACTTAATTTCGGATATTTGGGATCATGCTAGACTCAATTCACTGAATAAATCTCTGTGAAATCAGTGTAGTAAAGTTCCAGGTGTAGTTTTTGCGAAGAATGTCTCAGTTGTCTTGAAGTGAAACAAATGGCATCAAAAATTCGCCCTGCTTCCAAATGTGACCGAAGTATCCTCCTACACCTCCGCAAATGTGCATGTACAGCTGAAAGCAAACCAAATTTTTTTATGCTATTGGATTTCAAGACGATTAGGCCCATACTGCATCCAAAGCACCAATCCGATCTAGAACAACCACCAAGCACATCATCATCACAATAATCAGACAATTCTTTTATAATTAGGTACTTTCGCAATAACAGTCGATTGATTATCTGCTCGATTATCTGAGTGAAATTCACTCACTATCGAGTGAGTATCCGAGGAAAATTTACTCACAATCGAGTGAGTATCTGAGTGAAATTCACTCACAATCGGAGTGAACTTCTGCCAGCTCTAGATTCAAGCTATATGAGTGAAAGTTTTAACTCCAACCTATTCCTCTTCACTCGATCAAGTGAGTAGAAATTTCCACTTAAAATGAGAGTGGATGCGATTCTACTCCGATTTTGAATGAAATTTCACTCAATTTTTTTCCCGTGTAGTTGTCATGCGATCGCGAGACCTATCGCAGCTCTTAAATAAATTGGCATTCAATCGGACAGAAAGTATATTCTCCTAATTTAGGCCAGGCGGTAGGTCATTCTGGATAGAAAAAATTCCGACCAAAGCTTTTATGGTGGCAAACTCTTCGTAAGGTCAGTAGGTATCTACCACTGAGTTTCCGCCTAAAAACGAGTTGTGCTGATTCCTCCACATCTGCCCAAAGGTAAAGGATGTCTTGAAGGTGCAAAAAGACCTGTTAAACCCCCGTACTTTTCCATTTTATTTGCCTCAATGCAAACGTACAATTCTAACGCAAACATTGGAAGCATTTGTCATCATCTCTGTGACAGTCTTACTGTTGAAAAAAAAGATTTCTTTGTGCGGGTCAGATAAATCACATTTAATTGTTTTTCCACACAAGAAAACGATGGAGAAACATGTATTTTGGATGTTTTCTAATAACTTGTACTTGTGCCCGCTAAGAAGTGAATAATTTTTACCCGCCTGTTCAGCAGCAGTTTTTTCAATTTTACCAAACACCGTTCTCGAAAATTTTATAGGAAATGACAAGCTAGAACTGTTTTCTGATGATATTATCTCTGGCTTAACCGCGGCACGCTTTTTGAAAGTAGGTATAGGAAACTGATTTCTTTTTGAGCTGTTCTATTTTACCCGTGTGCGGCCGTGCCTACTTGACATAGACCGGACTGATTACACAAGCTTGGAAATGTACTCTTTTTCAGCTTTAAAACACGACTATTAATGATAAAATAATATATAATTTCTTCATAAATCAATGTACAAAGTCTTGATAATAATGGTCGCGTTTTAAAGCTGGAAAAGAGTACATTTCCAAGCTCGTGTAATCAGTCCGGTCTATGTCAAGTAGGCACGGCCGCACGCGGGTGAAACAGGACCTCTCGGAAAGAAATCAGTTTTTTAGACTTTCAAGTCCGTGCCGCGGTTGAGCCAGGCATGATATCGTTAGAGAAGAGTTTGAGCTTTTCATTCCTTATGAAATTTTCGCAAACGGTGTTTGGTAAAATTGAAAAACTTGCTGCTGAACAGGCGGGTAAAAATTATTCACTTTTTTGCTGGCAACATCTTCAAAAATGCTGTTATTGAAATTTTAAAGCCATAAATGGGTTCAATGGATACGAGTTATTGGAAAACATACAAAATACATGTTGCTTCATCGTTTTCTTGTGTGAAAAAAACGATTAAATGTCATTTATCTGACCCGCACCAAGAAATCTTTTTTTCAACAGTAAGACTGGCACAGAGATGATGACAGATGCTTCCAATGTTTGCGTAAGAGTTGTAGGCATCTTTTGAGCTCATTCACTTTTGAGGCATCCTTTACCTTCGCGCAGATGTGGAGGAATCAGCACAACTCGTTTTTGGGCGGAAACTCAGTGGTAGATAAATACTGACCTTACAAAGAGTTTGACACCATAAAAGCTTTGGTCGGAGTTTTTTCCAGATAGTAGCGATTTTACCGACATACCGCCTGGCCATTCATAATTGTGCTGTACACTGCTCTGACTGTTGATCTTTTTTTTCTGAATCCATTTTGAGATTCAGACAAAATTTAAAAATCTAGAAAGCGGACTAGCCTAGCAGTACATCAGTTTTTCAAAGATCTTGCCGAAACTTGAGAGTCACTATTGAAATTGACCAATAATTCCTCAAACCTGTTATGTACATGGCTCCAACCTCTGCTGCTTTCAATTATTGTTCCCGAAACACTCCGCTTACAAGCATATGCGGTACTGGCTGTATGTGCAATGGGTTCGCTTATTTCTTCTGAAACGTGTTTGAGGAATGTGTTTGATCAGCTTGACAGGAATTTTGTATTACCCAGCTCACTGCGCGTGTTTTGATTACATTATTATATTGCGAACTTCATCTGCATCAGTGGGGACCACTGACGTGTGGGGACGAATATATATACGTGATTCTGACGTAGGTATGTACATCTTCCGTGTAGTCATTGTAGTCATATTCCCCAATGTTCCGTTTACTTAGCTCCGATCCCATTGTAATGGAAAATTTGCTGATTTGACGGGATGACGGGTGTCCCGTCTAATTTGTTTGGCTATTTTGCCATTTTATGTCGCGTGCCGCACCAATAGACCATTTCCACTGACGTCACGCAGCTCCGTATTGAACAGCTGATTCGGGGCAACGTCAATCAGATCTGCGTTATCTGTCACGAGGTACGTGCGCTACGTCAGTTATGTGCGTCTGTTGTGCGTCAGTCAGATTGGTAGTATGTCAATCTGTCAGTCGGTGTAGGTGTGTGAAAGTCACTGGTGTTACAAGTTTTGACAAACTGGCACGTATAGTTGAGATCATGGAGGTTGACGTTGCCCCGAATCAGCCGTTCAACACGGTAGCATGAATACCCACCTATACAGGGTGTTTCAGTGACATTGCATAAAATTTTGGGAGGTGATTTCTCTCAAAAAAATACGTCGAAAAGTAAGAGTAACATTTTTTCCTAAGAATGTGAAACTGAGTTTTTATTTATTTGCTCAAGAACCGTCAAGAGGAACAATTTTGGTGTAG